>OX578146.1:90347824-91067824 GCA_951213105.1 Amaurobius ferox
AAGTTCGTCGACCCGTCTCCTGTGGATTACTGTGAATTTGGACTTTTAAAACAAGCTGTTTATAAGCGGCATCAACAAAACATTGGATGGAGTATTGAAGATTGTGGTGGAGGGATGGAACAAAATCAACCTTGATATTTTAAGAAAAGCTCTTTTTTTCTCTTGGAAATCAAGATGTAATATGATAGTTCAACAAAAGGGCTATCAGATTGAATATATTAGAAAATAAAATTCTTGTTTTTGTTTATATATATTTTTTTCAAAATCGTTACAAAAATGTGTGAACACCCTCTGTATTACTAGCAATGGTCTTCAACAAAAATTGCAAAGACGCGCTTACTAGCGGAACATGTTATCACACAAACGCAGAATATTAAGCTTTTGTCAACCTAAAAGATAAAAATCTGATGTGGGCAGCACATGACTTTCCCTGCAGACTTATATACATATTCTCTTTATTTTAATGAAATTCAATTCACTATTTATTCAATTTTTGTTCTCATTTGGTAACTGGACTCATTTTCAAAGGTGGCGTAGAGAAAAAACGAAAAACAGAAAATATCTCGAGAACGGCACGTCCTAGTGTAATGGGGTTGGTTTTATTCTTTTCTTCGTTAAAAATTACGTATAAAACAAGTATTTAATGGATATATTTCAGCATACGTAGTTTTTTTATTTTAGATTTTGTCGATTTTTGCGGGGCATTTTGCAAAAAAAGCAGGTTATTTTTTTCCGAATCATACCAAAATCAAATCATCTCCAGGATGACCCACAAGCGACTTATTTACCAAATACTTTTGCGGGCCAATTCGCAAAAAAAGGCGGGTTCTTTTATTCCGAATCATACCCAAAACTAATCAGCACCAGATTCGCCCACAAGTGACTTACCTACCAAATTTTATAAAATTTGGTCTATTAGTTTTTTAGTTAGAGTGGATACAAAATCTGCACAGACAGACACACAGACAGACACACAGACACACACAGACGTCACGTTAAAATTGTTTTTTCGTATTCTAGAGGTCTCGAAACGTGTAGATCCGTCGTAAACTCGAGTTGCAATTTTCGGCACGATTCCAATACTTTCCCTATACATTACCATGTATTGCAGGGAAAGTAAAAATTATTTATATATAGATGCTTATCTTTACAGAACAATAATGTATAAAGCGTTTGTCATTCACAAAATCACTAAAATAAATCAGGTGACGGAGATTTAAAATAGGGGTGTTTTGTAAGGGAAAAAAACACGAATTTAATAACTTGTCATAAATGGTTTTATTTTATGAGTGATTGCAGAAGAGTTACCGGAAAAACATTTTGGAAAAATGACTAACATTGCTACTAAATGTTATATAAAAAATTCTTCGTATTTAATTTCTTTGAAATTTACAAAATAAAATATCTTGTTTATAACGATAAGGATATAAGTATTGAATCGCGATTTCAGTGTCAAAAAAATCTGATGTGAGCAACACATGACTTTCCTTATATAATGCAATGAATAATTCACTACTTTTACAGTTAAAAAATGTTATTCTTATAGTAGATATTTATATTCTTTTCAAGATATTGAATTTTCTTCAATTAGTCGTCATTATCATTTATTTAGAGTCATTTTTATCTATTTGGCAAGATTTTCGTTACTTTGTCAACATTTAAAAATATCGCCAAGTTGGCGACATTCCGCTAAATACATCGTCAAAATCTCGCCAAGCGTTATGGACGGAGAAATAAGTTATTCTTACAGCAAATAAATGACTATTTGGGTTTAAATACAAAAGTATTACTCAAAAATCTTTTCTCGTGAATGGAACGAGTTAGATCCTTGAGCATGATGTCACCAAATTTATCGCATGATATTACATATTAAAAGTAAACATGTTTTTCAACAGTTAATATTTTGTACCAAATTTCATTCGAATCGCACCATTCGTTCATGAGATATCGTCTCCACAGACTCACTGATACACACACACACACACACACACACACTCACACACACACACACACACGTACTTTCACACACACACATACAGACATCACCTCAAAAATGTTTGATTCGTGATCAGGATTGCTTGAAACGTGCTCTAGCTTCGAAAACTCGAATTCAAATTTTCGACCCCGTCACAAAACTTTCCTTATACATTATGTATATAAGGAAAGTAATAGGTTTTCCTTATAGTCGATATTTATATTCTTTCCAAGATATTGAATTTTCGTCAATTAGTAGTCATTTTCATTGATTTAGTCTCATTTTTATCCTTTTGGCGATATTTTTGTTAATTTGGCATAACATTTAAAAAAGTCGCCAAGTTGGCGGCACGCAAATTAGGTGCCAAAATCTCGCTAAGCGTTATGGACGGAGAAATAAGTTATTCTTAAAGCTGATAAATAACTATTGGCGTTCAAATACAAAAGTATTACTCAAAGCATCTTTTCAGTAAATGGAACGAGATAGATCCGCGAGAATGATGTCACCCAATTTATCGCATGATATTACATATGAAAAGTAAGCATGTTTCTCGACAGTTAATATACTTTTTTTAATTTCTAGAATTTTTTGATAAATTCATTTGAAAAATATGCAATATCTCGAGAATGGTTCATGCTATCGTTCTAAAATTTATGTCAATCGTTTTCTAAGGAAAAATTACACAAGAAATGTCCATTTGCGTAACTTTATTGAAGGTTTTGATTTTTTGACGATTTTCTCAAAATTACACTCGAAAATTTAGGGGAGTTCTGAACATTCGATTGTGTTTTAAAACAATAGGCTTACAGTATTCATGGAATGTGATTTTTGTACCAAATTTCATTCAAATCTCCCCATTCGTTCGTTAGTTATCGTATCCACAGACTCACTGACACACACACACATACTTTCACACACACACAGACATTGTAAATTTTATTCAGATTTCAGAGATACATAATAAATTATATTTTAAAATATTTTAAAATTAAAGCTACAAAATACAGGATGGAAATAATTTTTAATGAGACTTAATATGTTAAGTTATCGGGATTTATTTAATAAAGCACCAATTATGATGTACTTAAAATCATATGTCCAGAGCGCTTTCTGACGTCATTAAGCCTTTCATCAGCGGCAAAGTAAAATAAATTATTTTGTTAATGATAAAGAACGTAATTACGTCCGAAAGCGCTCTGGATTTACAATTTCAAGTACATCATAGATGGTGTTTTTATTAAAGACATTTAAATTTACCAAATTTGGTTGTCTTTATTACTTTCCTTATATACATAATGTATATAAGGAAAGTGGTAAGAATTATACATAATGTATATGAGGAAAGTGGTAAGAATTATCATATGCGCTATAGAGGAATTTGTCTCTTAATGTCAAAATTAACCACGATTCCCTACAGTATCTCAATGTTTTTTTTTTCTGAAACAGAAAAAAAAAAGAAAAAAAGTGTAATATCAGAGATTAAATAGGACAAAATATTTCAAATTCTTATAAGTGTGCGTAATGTATCATACACGACCAAGAAAAATATATGAAAATTATACGGAGTAGCGAAATTGAAAAAACATTTTTCAATGAATCTTTTTTTTTTTTGCATTGTTGTTGACGTCCACAATATTTAGTGCTAACCAAATAGTTACCAAATAGTTACAAAAATACAAAAAAAAAATAAAATAAATAAATGAATAAAATAATAATAATTTTTCTGATTTCATGGTAGCAAATGCGGCAAAAAATTCTTAATTTTTTATATTTCTTCGGAAGGATTACTTTATAGGAATGTGCAATTATTTGCATGTTAAACAAAAAGCATTTTTTTTTTCAGAAAGCGTGTCGATTGTTTGAGTGAATATAATTTCTTCATTCCAAATACGTTTGATTTAAATTACTTTTTATGTTTAATTCCACCGCTTGTATGATCCATAGCGTTAGTTATCTGAATGAATAATGAAATTAGATATAATATATAATGTATATAGTGATAAGCCGAAGATCGATATGATGTGGGATTTGCCGTTTACATTTTTATATGTATATTATAACTCATGTTCTTTGTTTTAAATTGGATAATAACAATTTGGTATTTCAAGCAGACTTCTCTGGATCAGTTAAGCAATTAAATGGGCTTCTTAAAATCAAAAGAAGGTTAATATATTTAGTGATTGATGCTTCTTTGCTATATTGGCTCTGTGTTCCACTACTAATAAATCAAAAAATTTATTAGATGTTAACTTGCTAGCGTTAGAAAACACGGGTTTAGTGAATTTGAGTGTATGTTGAAAATATGGGTATCAAATTTCTATGCAAAGCTTGCGGCCATTGGTGGCTTTCTTTACTTTTACGATTTCTTTACCTTTCACCTATTATTTCATTACTTCTTTTTTATAAGAAGTTAGTTATAGAAGATTGGCAACTTTTATTGGATACAGCTTTAAATTACGATATGCTTCCTGTTAGAATTAGGTCATTTCTGCCTGTGGGTGATCCTAAACTTCAGATTGTGAATAAATATTTGATATTTTTTGTAATGGGACACGGACCATTTATGCTGTATCTAAACAGAAAAAAAATTAAATTTAAAGGTTCCCAATTTGTTTTTGACTAGAATATGGTGACATTGATCATTATATCTTTGATTGTGTTTACACCAAAAAGTTTCACTTGACTAGAAGAAGTGACAGAAACAGGGATTGTTGATCCGTTTCTTTGTAGTTATTTGTCGTTTTGTGTTGATGATTATTTGATTCTTTGCTTATGCTTGATATGCAAAGAAATCAATACATGTATCTCAATTTTTTTCACTTGTGGTAATTGGTGAAACGATGTTCGACGCATGAATTTTTATATATAATTTTCTGATGTGAATATTTTCTCAATCTGTCACCATTCACTGTTCTCAACTATAGCATTTGCCCCATTGAGTTTTAGTTATTGCTACATGCTCATGGAAACAAACGATAAAAGTTCTATCAATATTTTCACAGTCATTGTTTATATGAATAGTTTTTCTTACTGATTCATTTTTTATTAATACTCTAGTGAGACCACAAGTGACAATATATATCTCAGTATCACCATAATCACTGTATCTATGAATAGTTTTGCTCATTGATTCTTATTTTATTAATACTCTAGTGAGACCACAAGTGACAATAGTTATCTCAATATCACCAGAGTCTCTGTTTGTTAAATTGTTGTCCTTCTCTCTGATGTTTATTTTTTGTATTTCTTATTACATGTTATTGATTTAAAATATAATTAAAAGTGTACTCACTTGCGTAATCAGAAATCAAAGAGGTGTATGGTGCAATAATGTAAATGGGATATTATATTAACGATGTGTGACATGTTTGTCTATATAAATACACAGCTAAATGTGAATATTAGTTGCCGTTGTCGAGATTTATGGCAAGAAGTCCGTACGTCAGTAAACTTCCAAATGTTGTAAGAATTATACTATTTTTTAATTTTACACAATTTCCAATGGAGAGAAAAATCGGTTTTCTGTTTAGTAGATATTCTAATTTAGCCTTTGTAGAGTTGTAATCTGAAATGTCATTGGAAAAGATAAGATCTCCTTTAATGTCTGTCAATGCCAAATTTAGGCTTTCCAATTTAGCGGGAATATTTGACGCAAGATATATAGTTATTGAGAAGTATAAACCGCTGGCAAATAAGTCTAAACAGAAATTTACCTTCTGAGAACTTGGTATTGGTCCTGAAAAAAGAAGGGAAAAAGGAACAAACATATTTATAATTTGAGATAATATCAGAGCAAAAAGTATGGGAGAAGATGTATCTTTCAGCAGCTTCGATCCCTTTAAAAGAATTCTGTACTGCTTTAATAAAACATCGAAATTCCGCAACCAAGTTTGTTTGTCAGAAAGTTTATATTCCATACTTTGCATATTCAGCTGTACGAATGATATTGTTTCAGCCCAGCGATAACACAAAGCCCAAAACAAACAAGTTATAGTCATTGGAACTGTCCATTGATATATGGAGTAAATATGTATGCTCAAGATTGCCAATGCTTTTCTTGATCCTTTTCTCATAGTCGTATATGGAGTAAACATACCAATAAAGTAGTCATCTTCACAATAAAGATAGACAACGGTCGTTATAGAAGGTACTAGAAATCCACATAAATTGATAAGATTTATTATATGCTGCATAATCAATGTCTTCCTCTTTATGTCAAACGTACGCATGCTTTTTCTAAGCGTCTTAAGATCTTTTCTTTTTTTAAACAAACAAATACATGAAAAAAGTGTTGTAAAGAATGAAATTTCCTGAGATAAAACAAGTCTAATTGGATATTTATATATACTTGGAGTATAGATTATAAATGACCAAGACAAAGATATGAGAATTATTATGGGTAACGTAAATGAAATAATATATTTTAAGGAACAATTTACCTTCTTTATATAACACGCCTCCTTGTTCATATTTAAGATATTTAATAGGCACCAGAAGAATCTCAATGCGTCCTTGTCTGATTTCATACTTGCAAAGATGGTAATTCTTTTAATTTTGTAGAATTATAATTACTTCAATACGTATTCTTGATACACATTACAGAAAAAAATTGTTTTTAAAAGAGTTCAGATTTTTTTTTCTTTTTTCCTTTTTGTTGCTAAATTATTCGCGATATATATATTTCTGATGTGTATACATATATGTATGTATCCAATTGCCACTTTATCATTTATATAATTAATCTATCAATAGAAATATATGAACGAAAACAATTTTGGTCACACGAAATAATAAACATGGATATACTATAAAAATACAAAGTTTTATTGGAACCATGGTCATCTTGTATTTTTAAATGATAATAAGAGTCTGAAATAATTTTAAGACATTTGTAAAAAACCTTATTGCTCCAACCGAGAATCGAACGCGGGATCTCCAAACTGGCCTGCCGACTCTCTACCGTTGAACTACTAGAACGAAATTGCAAGCTCTTATTGTCGAAGAGGAGGATTTTAATATAAAATTTTGGA
Organism: Amaurobius ferox; assembly: GCA_951213105.1. Classification (NCBI taxonomy): domain Eukaryota; kingdom Metazoa; phylum Arthropoda; class Arachnida; order Araneae; family Amaurobiidae; genus Amaurobius; species Amaurobius ferox. Next base: position 90,354,830 of record OX578146.1, read on the forward strand.
TAAAATATGAGAATTTTTCGTAAAATGTAGACTACTAATCCAACCTTTGGCTATGCAACAAATGGATTTTTACCATGGAAACAATTACGACACTGAAGAGGCTTAAAAGACCTTTTACCAATTCAATTATTCACTATTCAAACGTCTAAAGATGAGACATGTATATAAAGACACGTAATTTTCTTTTATATGGTGACAGGCTTTTTATTCAGAGAGCAAACATCTTTTGTTAAGTTTCAAAACATCTTCTAGAACAAACACAATATATTTATCTGGAAATGATATATTATACATTATTATCAAATATTATACAGGGTGTACATAAAAGAATATCGGGGTTTTAATTTGTTATAGTATCTCTTAGATGATGTGTGCAGAATTGGTTCAAAACAAGAATCAAAGAGCAGAGACAACAGTTTGTGGGGCGGGAAGTTTGAGTAGGGCGGGCTGTTTGAGTAGGGTGAACAGTTTGAGTAAGGCGGGCAGTTTGAGTAAGGCGGGCAGTTTGAGTTGTGTGTGTAGTTTCAGTAAGGCGGGCAGTTTAAGTTGTACTTGCAGTTTTAGTTGTGCGTAAGTCCCAATGTTTCCAGTTTTCCCGCCTGACACGGGCCATCGTAATGGCGGGCCTGCTATTACGATGGCAGATTGGTTTTGATGTTACTGGTAGGTTTTCGATGATTGGAATTTTATATGGTACTTTGTGCGATTCTTTGGGTTTGAATTTTATTTTTCATTGATTTGTATGGAAGGGGATTTTAGGTAACAGCCGTTTGGTTTGTTTTGTTGGTTTTTGATGGGTTGCTTTGCTGATACCTTGCATTGTTTTACATTTAGTATTAAGGTGGATTGTTTTCTAGATAAATTTTTATATTATGATAGGATTGATTTTGTTTATGGATTTGTATTTTATTAAGGTTTTTGGTCTTTAATAGTGGTTGTCTGGGTTTATTTTTAGGTTTTGGGTTGTTTACAGATGGTTACCCTGTTATTTATTTTGAGAATTGGTGATTAAGATTTTAGTTTTTGGTTGTAATTTCCATGTTTCGGCTATATCGTTTTGATTTTTGGGATTTTGGTTACATGAGGATTTGCTATTAATAATAAGTGTATTTGCTAAGTGTATTTGTATCAATTTAAGTGTTTTTGTATTAAGGGTATTTGTTATCTTAAGGGTATTTGTTATCTCAATTTACTGGTATTAAGAGCGTGTTTTTGTAGCATTCTTGTTTTATTTATTATATTGTATAACTGGTTATTATTATCATAAGTTTAGCGCCTTGTGTATTGCTGGGATCTTTTTCTGGTTTTGGGTGTTCTGGTAATGTGGTTTGGAATAAGATGGTTGTGAATTTAGTTGGTATTTATGTTAGTCTGGTCGGTTTTTTGTGTAATGGTTTTAGGTTTGTTTGAAATAAAGGGGTGATTTATTTTTATAAGATCGAGGGCGCTGTGTTTTTATCGTTGAATTGTACATTAGACGATTTTCCGGATGACAACATGTAAAACTATTTCAAAATACTCAATTACCTTATACTTCACGCAACTCTAAGTAAACACCCATCAATATTGATAGCATCCTCAATAAGCGATATAGTCCATATATTAAAATACCTTAATAATTACGTCATCAATTAAGCGTAATTGTCATTAATTTGACGTTATTTTTGCAATTTTGACGATGTTTTTGTCAATCTGGGGCGAACTATCGCCAAGTTGGAAATACTTTGCTAAATTATTCGCTGAGTTGCGTGAAAGTGTTACAGACAAACGGAGAGAAGAACATTTCTTATGTAATAATTGGTATGCCCGTCATATGACGAAAATCAGAATTTGGGAGACATTAATTCCCATTTGGTGTCATTTTTATCAATTTGGCGACATTTTTGTCATTTTAGCAACATTTTAAATAGTCACCAAATTGGCTATATTCCGCAAAGTTTCTCGCCAAACGTTACGGACGGACGGAGGAATGTGTTATTCTTATAGTCTACGCTTATAGTTTTTCCAAGATATTGAACTTTCATCATCCAGTCGTCTTCTTCATTGATTTAGCGTCATTTTTATCAATTTGGCGACATTTTCGTTAATTTAGCCACATTTAAAAAGTCACCAAGTTGGCGCCATTCCGCCAAAACCTCGTCAAGCGTTATGGACGGAAATATGAGTTATTGTTTTAGCAGATAAATGACTATTAGCGTCCAAATACAAAAGTATTACCTAAAGTACTTTTTCACATGAATTGAACTAACTAGATCCATGAGAATGATGTCACCAAATGTATCGCATGATATTACTTACGTAAAGTGAACATATTTCACAATAGGTAATATACATTTTTTATTTTATATGATTTTTTTATAATTTTTTTAAAAATGTACAATATCTCGAGAACAATTTATGCTAGCGTTCTAAAATTTATCTCAATCGTTTCCTAATGAAATATTACATAAGAAATGACTGTTTGAGTAACTTTATAAAATATTTTAATTTTTTGATGATTTTTTCAAAATTTCACTCGAAAATTTAGGGGGGTTCCGAATATTCGATTGCGTTTAAAAACAATAGGCTTCCAGTATCCTTGGATTGCAATTTTTGTACCAAATTTTGTTTGAATCAGTCCATTCGTTCGTCAGTTATCGTCTCCACAGGCTCACAGAAGCACACACACTTTAAAAGTGTTTGATTCGAGATCAGGGATGCTTGAAACGTGGTCTCCCGTCGAAAATTCCAATTCGAATTTTAGACCGAACGCTTGCGAACGTTTGCCCGGATGCACATTTTACATTGAAATGTATTGAAACAATATTTCTGTCGTCACGAACACGCGCTCATTCACATTAAGACGCTCACTTATGAAAATTGTAATTAGTTCAGTTGCCGATGTAATTTTTAAAGCAGGAAGTCGCGTTTCTCCCTCGGGGCATAAAATGGAATGTTTGTCCTTGAAAGGATATAAATTATCTCAATTCAAAGATGGAATAAATTGTTTAAGTCGCGTTTGGTGACATGATGATGATTCATGAAATTTCTAGGTATTGTTGATTCTGAAGTATATGACAAATACCATTATCGGTTCGTCATTACAATCAACGAATCCTGTTATGTATATTAAAGACTTATGTTCATCGCTCGAGTATTATCGTGGATTATGTTGGATGTCCTAAAATCCTGCTGTATATTACGCGAAATATGAAAATTCTCATTCAATAAAGAAGAAAGTTAAATTAAATTATCTGAGCTGCATCTTCATCTACTTACGGTCATCGTATTCAACACAACGCATGCTTCCGCCACTCATCTCTCGCCATGTGAACATAGATCTCCCGTTTCGACGATTCCAGTAGGAAACCGTCTGCAGGGATAACAGTCCATCCCACTCCCTTCATAACTACTACGCCTTCACAGCCATATAATGTGCAACGCCAGATACGTTATAACAAAAGTATGTGTGAAAGCATACGTGTGTGTGTGTGTCTCAGTGAGTCTGTGAAGACGATATCTCACGAACAAAAGGGGCGATTTGAATGAAATTTGGTACAAAAATTACAAGCCGAGAATACTGGAAGCCTATTGTTTTTAAACACAATCGAATGTTCAGAACCCCGCTAAATTTTCAAGTGAAATTGTGAAAAATTATCAAAAATTTAAAACCTTTAAAATAGTTACGCAAATAGACATTTCCTATGTAATGTTTCCTTAGAAAGCGATTGACATATACTTTAGAAAGCTAGCATGAACCGTTCTAGAGATATTGCACATTTTTCAAATAAATTTATCAAGAAATCCCATTAATTAAAAAAAATATTAACTGTTGAGAAACATGTTCACTTTTCATATGTAATACCATGCGATAAATTGGGTGACATCATTCTCATGGATCTAGCTCGTTCCATTCATGAGAAAAGATATTTTGAATAGTACTTTTGTATTTGAACGCCAATAGTCATTAATCTGCTATAAGAATAACTTATTTCTCAGTCCATAACGCTTTGCGAAATTTTGGCGACGAATTTGGTTGAATGTCACCAACTTGGCGACATTTTAAATGTTGCCAAAGTATGGAAAATCTCGCCAATTGGATATAAATGACGCTATATCAAGGAAAATGATGACTAATTGACAAAAATTCAATACGTCGGAACGAATATGAGTATCCACTATAAGAATAACATATTTTTTTTTACTGTAGAAGTAGTAAATTCATTGCATTATATAAGGAAAGTCATGTGCTGCCCACATCAGATTTTTTGTAAATGTCATTCAATGTAGTCACTTGTTTCCTACTGACATTCAGTTATTTAATAATGCGATGCTAAAAATGTGCAAAGCTTTAAACCTTCTAGGTCACCAGTAGTCGTCTACGGGGAGGAGAGGGGTCTGAAAAGACTTTTATAAAATAAGTCCACCAACTCTACTGTCTCTGAGGGATCTAAAATTCGATTTCCTTATTTTCAATCCTCTGGTCGATAGTATAAGTTTTCACAGGTCACGTCTTCTAGATCTCCATGAGGAGAAGGGGAGGGGCTACTGAAAGATTTGGAGAAACTTTTTGACCCCCCCCCCCCCCTTTTCTGCAACACCGAGGGATGAGTCGAAAGTCAGGTTCCGTAAAGTTCTGTCCCATGATCAGTATTATGTACAAAAATGTATCTTTCTACGTTGCCGTAAAGCTTTCAAAGTCTGGAAAGACAAAAACACGTTACACTATTGTATAGATATTAATATTTAATTATTAATTATTAATAACGTTTAATAAATCGATTGTTAAATTACATAATGAAGCCCGTGTGTTATTTGGCAAAATTTTAGTATATTGAGTTAAACAATATAATTTATTGATATATACGAGGTCTTTAAAGAACGTGGATAAACCCATAACTTTCCGCGTGGGATGACCATGATGATAGGACGCAGTAAATCTATTTACTCACCTGTCAAATAGTCGTCACCGACAGTTTGGATTGATACTCAAATATTTACTCTGGAGAAAGGTGGAAGACGGTAAGTTCGGTGCGAAGTGTTTATGAGAATGAACTTCGACTGCGATGAATCGATTTGCGTTGAAGAAAAAAAATCGGCAGCGGCTCCAGTCTGATGGAGCCGAAATTGTATTGCGTGGATAACACATTTTCTTGTGGTTTGTTTTGTCTTTTTCAGACCTTATCAAATTAGTTCAAAACATTGAAATATCGAAATTTTAAACACCTTTTCAAAATAGTAGTTCAAACTATTAAAATATCAAAATTACAACCACTCTTTCAAAACTGAAAACCTGATTTGAAATCCAATTATATATCCTTATAGGGATTTCAAAGTACAATAAATTACTTCTTATAGTCCATAGCAATTTTAGTTTTCGAAACGTAAGCATTGGAAATTTGGAAAACGGAAAATTTTTCAATTTCCTTGAACTTGACAAGGCGATTCCTCAAAAACTATGAGTTTTGTAAAAATACATTATTAATTTAGAAATTGGGTTTCCTACTGAACATTTTTGTCCCTTACTCTTTATATCTATTTTTCTTTTATAGTTGAGAAGATCTTTCGAGTGAAAATATGCAAAGTGAGGCAAAATCGTTTTAGTTTTTTTGAAAAAAATGTTAAAAATTGAAATTATTTTTGCAATTTCATAAATATAAGCTCTGTTTCGATAAAACAAGTGAAACTTGTCTACATTTTTATCTTATAGGTTGGGAGATATAAGCGACGAAAACGTTTGTATGTTTTGTAATGCTCCGATTTTAACCAGATACCCCAACCACAGACCCCCCCCCCTCCCCCGGTAACCTAAATGACAGAATCTTTGTACACTAATCGTATAAACTTTGGGACAGAATCTAACGGAGCCGATTTGTTAATTTCATCCACCAAGGGGCCCGAAAAATGGGGCTTTTAGAAAAGTCATAAGAGGACATACAGAAGGCTCTTTCTTCGATGACGTACAAGATTGAATTTTTGAACGCTTACAGTATTGTCTACGTAATAGAACCTAAAGTTCTCGGATTTGCGACTCCAAAATGGGAGGGGGCAAAATAGAAGGAGGGTTTGAAAGCTTTTCCAGTCCACCCGAATCCCCCTCTACCGACGAACTAGAAGACCGAAACTACATACACTTATAGCAGAGATCGAGCTAGAATTTTTCCAGAAGAGTAAAAATACTCTCTAACTTGATTTGACGGAGTATTTTGCTTTTCAGAGGAGTAATTTTTAATAAATGTACAATTTCCCTCAAATTTCCAGGTATTTATTAAATTTATTGTATTTTGTATAAAAAAAAATTACAATGTCATTTCCCAACAGAATATAAATTTCTGATCTTTCTACATTGAAAAAAAATTAGATTTAAAAAATGCATTATACTCTTTATTTGTGTTAATAAACAAAATACAATGTATATCTGATAGCACAATTAATATACCTTATAAATTTTATCAAATGAGTTTTAAAATATTTACTAAATTTTGAACTTTTAGGATTTTTTTTTTAATTTCCTGTCAGTTTTCAAAGTAGAGTAGTAATCTTGCAGCATTATAAATTCTTCATAGTATAATTAACAATGTTTTTTATTTCACAAAAATAATTAATCATCTAATTCATGATGAAATATCAAAATTGTTACCTTACCTTTGGCTTAGTTTCTCCATGTGGTTGTATTCAAACAAAGGGAAAAGAAAATTAAAAACTTAAGTAAAATAATTTTATTTCTTCCTTTTAAAATTCCAAACTTCTTTGCTTTTGGCTTTTCCATGAAGGAACAGCTTTTTGCAAAATTACATTTACATTCAGGCCAAATCTGTTTAATTTGCGATTTAAAAAAAAACATTTTCTTTTCTTTTATGTTTACAAAATCGGTGCGTAAAAATACGCATCACTTAATTTATAACGCGTATTTGCTTATTTTATAGCATGAAATACGCGTATAGAGGCGTTATCTCGATCTCTGACTTATAGTATCGAATGTGCAATAGAACCTAACTGAGTTAGTTTTCAATTGGAATGATTAATTTTACTCTAAGAATTATTTATTATTAAAAATTAAAACGTTTTAAAAAATAATTGCAACTTATTTGTTTAACAGTTTTAGCTTCCTTACTTAATTTTTTCATACAAAATACAATAAATTTAATAAATACCTATATATTTGAGGGTAATTGTACATTTATTAAAAACTAGCCGCCTTTGGCGACCAGCCTGTTCGCTACCCTTGAAAATTCTGACCGTGGCAAACTCGTTGGCGCGACCTACCAGAAAGGTGTAAGGTAACTGCTTGGAAGGCCAGGAAGTGCCACACAATTTAGACCGGAACCTAATGGGGGAGGCATCCAAAGAGACCGTACCCTCCTTCCCCTACCACAAACCTCTCGGAAGGACTTGCAGTCCCACACGTTTAACGTGATCGTACTCCGCGTGAACACGGCTGCAGTTTTGGCAATGGCGGGAATCGAACCCGGGCCTACCGAGTGAAATTCCCGCGCGCTAACCACTGGGCTACCGTGCCATCCGCGACAATCTCCATAACTTTATTTTTATTCGGCAATTTTGGGAATCGAACCCGGGCCTACCAAGTGCAAATCCCGCGCACTAACCACTGGGGTACTTCACCCTCCGCGATATTCTTCATAACTTTCTTTTTATTCACCCAATTTAGACCGGAACCAAGTGGGAGAAGCATCCACAGGTACCGTACCCTTCTTCCCCTACCACCAACCTCTCGGAAGGACTTACAGACCCACATGTTTAACGTGATCGTACTCCGCGTAAACACGGCGGCAATTTTGGGAATCGAACCCGGGCCTACCGAGTGCAATTTCCGCGCGCTAACCATTGGGCTACTTTGCCCTAAGCGACAATCTCCATAACTTTCTTTTCATTCATCCAATTTAGACCGTACCCTCCTTCCCCTACCACCAACTTCTCGGAAGGACTCACGGACCCACATGTTTAACGTGCTCGTACTCCGCGTAAACACGGCGGCAATTTTGGGAATCGAACCCGGGCCTGGTAACTGGTTGGACGGCCAGGATGTGCCACCCAATTTAGACCGGAACCCAGTGGGGGAGGCATCCACAGGGAACGTACCCTCCTTCCCCTACCACCAACCTCTCGGAAAAACATACGGACCCATATGTTTAACGTGATCGTACTCCATGTCAGTGGCGGAAATCGAACCCGGGCCTACCGCGTGCAATTCCCGCGCGCTAACCACTGGGCTACTTCGCCCTCCGCGACAATCTCCATAACTTTCTTTTTATTCACCCAATTTAGACCGTACCCTCCTTCCCCTACCACCAACCTCTCGGAAGGACTCACGAACCCACATGTTTAACGTGATCGTACTCTGCGTGAACGTGGCGTAAGTTTTGGCAGTGGCGGGAATCGAACCCGGGCCTACTGAGTGCAATTCCCGCGCGCTAACCACTGGGCTGCCGCGCCCTCCGCGACAATCTCCATAACTTTCTACATATTCACCCAATTTAGACGGGAACCCAGTGGGGGAGGCATCCACAGGGGCCGTATCCTCCTTCCCCTACCACCAACCTCTCGGAAGGACTTACGGACCCACATATTTAACGTGATCGTATTCCACGTAAACACGGCGGCAGTTTTGGCAGTGGCGGGAATCGAACCCGGGCCTACCGCTAACTTCACTCGCGCTAATTTGCAATTTAAAATGACCATATGCTTAATTCCATCATCCTCATTCCATTGTTTCATTGTTCCATCATTTAAAATATCCATAAAATTAAAATATCCATTTAAAATATCCAAAAGTTAAAATATACATTTAAAAAATCCAGATCGTCCCATCATTTAAAATATAAATATAATAATTTATATAGAGCAAAGGAGCTCTATTCAGAACCGTGACGTCACCTCCACCTTGACGTCCCCACCCACCACCTTCCCTGCTTCAGCGGGGGAGAAACGAACGGAACGCCGAGAAATTTGAAATCATGACGTCTTTAAAATTGCGATCCTGAAGGCAATTTTCATTATTTCTGGACCAGATTAGACTTGTAAGAATGCCAGATATTTCAGCTTTCTAAAAATGTAAATTATTAGTCGAAATTATGAGTACTTTTTACTATGCGAGAATTTAAAACCAAAAATCGTTTTTTTGAGCCAAAAGTGACTTTTGTTTTAAAATCTTTAAAAAATATTAGAAATCGAAATGGAGATTTGAAATTGATATATTTTTACTCGCAATTGTCTGCTCTTTCCGATGGTGTGAGTTGTTTTTTTCTACGACGTCTGGATCGTGGAGAAAAAAGGGCAAAAAGGGCAAAAAAAGGTCGAAATCGCATAAAACATTAAATAAATAAAAAAATAATTAGAATTTTGAAAATCGGTTTTCACGTGTCCCCTTACCTCCCCCCCAGGTCTCCGATTGCCAAATTTCGTAGCTCTCCGACGCGCGGTCGCGAAACGTATAGTGTATAAGACAGACACACACACACACACACACACACACAGACATTGCCTTTTATTATTTAAGATTACTCCTCTGGAAAGCAAAATAGACAGGCTTAATGAACTACTAGTTAATAAATGAACTACAACGTAAAATGCTACGCAAATAAAATGTAAAAGGCAGACGATTGTTTCGAAAACATGTTATGGGTTGACTTCTTCAGAAAGAGCAGGCTAATATTTTTATGATTTTGATTTTCTTAAAATAGTAATCGGAAAATTCAGGGATTATTTTGGGTTCATACATTTGATCCATTCGAGAGATATCATGCCCACTGATTAACAGACATACAGGCATTGTTAAAAATGATCGATTTGGATTTCAGGGATGCCTTAAACGTAAAACTCCATTAAAGACGAGAATGTTAGTTTTAATCTTCTCACACTCTCATAATCGGCGAAATAAGAAAACACATTTCGTAGTTTTGAACAATGATCGCTTGTTTATACATTTCATTTGAGCAGCTTTTTAAGTTAATTTATTTATTTATAAAATTAACTTGTTTTTAACACTTTACAACATAGTTGAAAAGTGTTTATGACTTTGTTCATTCTGTCTGTCTGTCTGTCTGTCCGTTAGCACGATAACTGCCGTACAAATAACTTTATCAAAATGAAATTTTAGTATGTTTTTCATACGGTCTGTCGGACCTATGGGAATATAAATAAATAATACCACCCAATTAGTTTTTATTGAACCCGGGTTGAATAAATGAAATACATTGAACCCTACGGGACCTAATTTTTCAAACATTTTTTAAGCAAATTTAAAATTCACAAATTGCTTCGAAATTTTTAGGAAATATTCACATTGTTCCCTGAAATATATAAAAAAATTTCAGTAAAATATGTTAGGTAGTTTTTTAATTAAAAATTATTTAATAAAGGGAGAAAAACAAATTCAATTAAATTCTGACTTCCCTCCAGAAAGAAAAAGAATGGGATATCCTCCAGAAAGAAAAAAGAGATATATTTTATAATAAATATCTTCCAAGAATTTGATCATTTTGTATATGAGAGAGGCTTCACATTTTAAAACAAATTTGGTAGATAACAATTTTTCAATTTTTTAAAAATTTTATATAACTCTTCATGATATACTTATTTGATGGCATTTTTAATGCACTTTCCTACGTCCTACAGAGTTAAAATTTGGTACACAGCTTAAATTTGTAGAACATTTTATTCTACAAAAATTTGGTGGATCTTTAAACATAGATCCTACATTTTTTTCGAAATAGCCTGCAAATAATCCCCGTTCACTTCTATAAATCATTGCTGAAATGTTGTTAAAAATTCTGATGTGGGCAGCACATGTCTTTCCCTACAGACTCATATTCACGCTCTCTTTATTTCTTCAATAATAATATCAGTTTATCTGCACAAAATAACAGCCATAAGTATTTTAAATGACATTGAATTTGCACGTTAGACTTAAATTTGGTTCTCATTTGATAGCTGGACTTAATGTCAAAAGTGACGTAGCGGAAACGCGAAAAAACTAGAATATCTCAAGAACGGCTAGTCCTAGAGCAATGGGGTTACTCTTATTCTTTTTGTTGTCAAAAATCACGTATAAAATAGGAATTTAATTGATATAATTGAGCACAAGTAGTCTCTTATTTTTATATTTAACGATTTTTGCGGGCCATTTCGCAAAAACAGCCCGTTCCTTTTTCCCGAATAGTACAAGAATAACCTACAAGTGTTTTATATACCAAATTTTGTTAAATTTGGTATATAAATCAGTTGTAGGTTATTGAAATATTATATACTACATTTTGTTAAATTCGGTCCATTAGTTTTTAGCTAGAGTGGATAAAGACAATTTTTGCCGGCCATTTCGCAAAGAAGGCAGATTCTTTTATTATGAATCGTTCTATAATCTAATGAGCATCAGGGTTTCCCACAAAAAACTTACCTTCCAAATTTTATGAAATTCGGTTCATTAGATTTTCAGTTACAGTGGATGCAATATCCTCACAGACACAGAGAAAAACACACAGATACACCGTTACACACACATACGTCTTCCTAAAAATAGTTTTTTCGTATTCTAGAAGTCTCAAAACGTGTAGATCCTTCGAAAATTCGAGTTCCGATCTTCGGCACGATTCCAATACTTTGAATACATACACACACACACATATATATTATCTGTGTATCTGTTTATTATTTGTGTATCTAAATTCCGTGCCTACGCAATTACAATAGTTGTGATTTTAAATGATCCCTAAACTTTTATTATTTCTTCAACGAAGTCTAATTTTAACTTATGCAGAATGCAAATATCTCAAGCGATTGTAAGGTGAGTTACATAAGAATTGCTGAATTTTTTTCACACAAAATTATTTAGCTCTGGAGTCTGGAATACAAGTTATATGAATGAAATATTCATTGATTTTGCATAGAGAATCAGATGATTTATATTGCGATAGAGTTTTAAATATTTAAGTATAATAAATTACTGTAGTACTGTGATAATGTAAAATATATCACCACAGAATGTATCACATTTTTGAGAAATTTTAAATGAAATTGCATTTCAGTTGGAAAGTGTTTCATAGTCAATGCTTATGCATGATTGATCTTTCTTGTTTTTTTTCTTTTTGCAAAAGAGTGTATGTGAAAAGCGAAACTGATGATATTGAAAATAATGAAAAAACTGAACTTTATTGAAATTTTATGCTACTGTATTTCAATTATATGGTATTCCCCGTGCAGTGACCATAGGCCCATATTATATGTCGCAAACGAAGCAAATGAGATTGAAAACAACGAATAAACTTTATTGGAGCTTTACGTTACTTTATTAGAGTCTTATAATATACGCCAGTAAAGTTACCATAGATCCATATTATATGTTTTCAACAAAACAGATGAAATTAAAAATAGCAAATATCTTTCTGAAATTTATTAGAGTTTTATGTTACTTTATTGGAGTTTTATGATATTCGCCATACATTTACCATAGGCTACATGTTGTAAACGAAGCAAATGAGATTGATAACAACAAATAAACTTCTTGAACTTTATTGTAGTTTTATGTAACATAACATTTATAGCATAGGCTATACATAAGGCGAATGTGCGATGTTGAAGAGTATCCATTACAGCGTCAAGCATAAAAGATAGATTTATTTACGAGAACATACTATCTGTATTTACAAAAACATTACGTAGATAATGTACAGGTACATTATAAAATAGAGCTACATCATAATTCGCTTGCAGGTAGCATCCGAAATACAAATGTCCGAATGATGGTGATAAAGTTCGGATTCTCATTTATAACAGCCAAGGTAGAAGTGCTGTGCATGCGACATATGCAAATCTAGAGTCTCTCTGGACAGCAAGAAAGTTTTATGCTAATCACTTGATCAGCGTCTTTATACAAATCGTTAGAGGAGCTTCGTGGTGGGAGATGATATGTGAGATATCTGTGTGGATGTCTCTTTTGAATCCTCTAAGAGTTTTAGTAGAAATGCGGGTTTCAAACTTGATCAATGCTGATGTTGCTTTTTCGTCCTCGGATATTCAGTGGGTAATGTCTGTACGTGCACACACTAGGAAAGGTCCATCGAATGAGGTCTGTGACGGTCTTCATACGAAGTACAAAATTATGTGTTAACTTGGGAAGTTCCTTGTGGTTCCTTTTGCATGAACTAGAGGTCCTCCAGTTTAAATAGAGTGAGCTGTATTGTGTTTTGCAGCTTGCAGAGAAATGGTTTGCGCTAAACTTGGAAATTTAGTTAGCAACGTAGTATAGGGTGAATCTTACTCACTGTACAAGTAAGAGTATCTGCGTCGTTTTTCTTTTGAAGCGGGTTTTTGTACAGCTGTTGATTAGTCTTTGATTTTTCAAGTCGGCCAGTAATCCGAATTTTTCTAGGAAGTCTGCACCTAAAATTGCTCGGAAAACATCGGCAATTACGACATTCCAAATGAATTTTCATTGTAATCCAAATTGTAAAATCAGTTTTGTTCCAAACGTTTTAAATTTGGTTCGTTTACTGCTTATAACGGGGAAATCTTTTTTTGCTATAGCAGTATGCGTGTTGCTTCGAAAAACCGATATCATTGCGCCGCTGTCGACTAGAAATTGTATATGAGGTAGCTTGACTTATAGGAATAAGAGACTGTTCCCAAGGATTCTATGCATCGTCTCCGAAATGATTGAGCCAGCTGGTTTTCGGTTAAAAAATTTGCATGGCTTTGCCCACTTAGGTGTTAGTCCTTGAAATTTTGAGTGATAACAATACATATCGACATTTCTAGATTGCGATCGATATAGAGTTCGTAGTTTGGATTGAACAGTAGTTTGCAATGTTTTTTTTAATTTCTCTACAATTTTCGTCAGGTCTGCAACTTGAGCTTCGAAGCGCAAAATATGACTATTCTCTGCTACTTCTGATATTGAGAGTGATGTGGAAACACCGCATATATCATCCGCCATTTCAGAAATTTTCTGTAGCGATCCTGAACTAATTGATAAGATTTGTTGTACATGAACTGGTAGTCGTTGAAAAAACAGCTTGCGAAGTACTTCTTCGTCCATTTTTGTCCAGGAGCGATCTTACATTTCGCGAAGTGAATGACTTGGTTTCCTATCTCCCAACTGCAATTCCTGCAAAAGGTTGCGAAGTTTTGCTACATCAAAATCTGCAAAGTGCGTAATGATCCTATTTTTCAACACAGAATAAGGTTCATTTTCAGGAGGCGTACGAATTATATCTGTGGCATGAGTCAAGATATCAAAATCTAGAGCTGCAATTATGCAACAGAATTTTGTTTTTTCATTTACGATTCCGTAAAACAGAAATTGAGAGTTCAGGTACAAAAAGCATAAATCTGGGTTTTCCAGAAACTGAGGTGCTTTGAAAGCAACTCTTGTGAGTTCTACAGAACTAAAAATCTTCTTTCAGAGCTGAAGCGTTGTTTGCTTCGCTGGCTGGTGTCAAACTAGTTTCGATAGTCTCGGTTGTAGTCATAGTTTCGTTAGGAACTACGGAAAACGTACCTTTTCAGACGTCACATAAATTGAAGTAGATACTCACATAAATTGAAGCACCTAGTTTCCGGCGAATTGGAGCCTCAGGAAAGTTGAATCCACCACGTCTCCGGTAAGTTGGATTGGAGACATTACGTTTTAGTAAAGTTGGAGCCATCAGGGTCACCACTCTATGGCTTAGGGTCATACATCAGGCGAAGTTGCGATGTTGAAGAGTATCCGGCAAGCATGAAACATAGATTTATTTACAAACACATTACATAGATTATATACAGGGACATTACGTAGATTATATACAAGAACATTACATAGATTATATACAGGAACATTACGTAGATTATATACAAGAATATTATTACAATAGAGCTACATTATAACGCGTGCAGCAGCCGAAATGCGAATGTCCGAATGATGGTGATAAAGTTCTGAGGCTCGCTTCTAAGAACCAGGGTAGAAGTGCTGTTAATGCGGCATATGCAAATCTAGAGTCTCTCTGGAGAGCAAGAAAGTTTTATGCTAATCGCTTGATCAGCGTCTTTACACAAATCGCTGGAGGAGCTTCGTTATACATTATCCACGTAAAATATTTACACATGGTTGAAAAGTGTTTATGATTTTGTTCATTCATTTTGTCTCTCTATCTGTCCGTTCGAACGATAACTGCCATAAAAGTGACTTTATCAAAATAAAATTTAGTATGTTTTTGAGACGGTTAGTGGGACATACTAGAATGTATATGAATATCACCCAATTAGTTTTGAATTGAACCCGGGTTGAAATATTTAAATATATTGAAACCTATGGGACTTAATGTTTCAAACATTTTTTCAAAGAATTTAAAATTCACAAATTGCTTCGAAAGTTTTAGGAAATATTCAAATTATCCCATACAATCAATATATACCAAAAATTTCAGCAAAATATGCTCGGTAGTTTAAAAAAAATTAAAATAATAATTGCAGTCGTATTAAATGAAAAGGTCAAGTGCCCCACTTCAAAAAAAAAAATATGGCATCCATCTTTTTTGCAAATGTCAAAATCGTGATTTTTAATTTGTATTTAGTGTTGCGCCCGTACTAAACCGCTTTACTTTTGTTGTTGTTGAGACCCAGACCGCCCGACCTACCAGAAAGGTGTAAGGTAACCGTTTGGACGGCCGGAAAGTGCCACCCAATTTAGGCCGGAAACCAATGGGGGAGGCGTCCACAGGAACCGTACACTCCTTCCACTACCACCAACCTCTCGGAAGGACTTTCGGACCCACATGTTTAACGTGATCGTACTACGCATGGAACGGCGGCAGTTGTGGCAGCGTGCAAATCCAGCGCTCAAACTAAAAGGGCTACCGCACCCGAAATTTGCCAACAGCACGTGGTGTTTCCAGGTGGTCACTCACTCAAGTACTAACCGCGCCCGATGCTACATGACTTTGGTGATCTAAAGAGAACCGGTGTTATCAGCACGGTAGGGCCGTTGGCCGTTCTAGGGCGGGGCCTTACTGGCCGTTTTGGCGAGGTAGCCCGGTGGTTTGCACACTGGATTTGCACGCTGCTACACCTGCCGCCGTGTTCATGCGGAGTACGATCACGTTAAACGTGGATCTGTAAGTCCTTATGAGAGGTTGGTGGTAGGGGAAGGAGGGTACGGTCTCTGTGGATTCCTCCCCCCACTGGGTTCCGATCTAAATTGGATGGCACTTCCCGGCCGTCCAAATGGTTACCGTACACTTTTCTGGTAGGTCGGACGATCTGGGTCTCAACAACAACATTGTACCGCGTCCGGTCTCCTAATCTGCTGCTCTATATCTTCGGATGAGTCGGGCGGCTTGGGCTTTCAACATTGTACCGCGTGAGGGCGCCCCTTGCGTCGAATGTTCTTTGCGGTTTATTGAATGTTTTTTGCGGTCTTTTTTGCGGTTTATTTTTGTGGTTTATGATATTAAAGTTAATTTTATTGCTGATTTGACTTTCTCATTGGATGTTCTTGTATATATTTTTATATTGAAATCAAGGTTGTGTGTATCAAGGGAAAATTAAGGTATGTGTATTTTATGTTATGAATGTTTCATTTTATTGAAAAAAATTATCAAAAATTATAGAATTTCCATATAAAGGATTTATTTTTCTTTAGATAGTTTATTTAGATTATTTTTCTTTAGTTTATACAGATGGTAGCAAAGATGAATTTAATGCCTGCGGCAGTGGTTTTTTTTTCAAAACCCCTACTTTCACAAATCATCTCAGGATTAGGAATCCAGATTTCTGCTCAGTTTTTAGATCTGAGCTTATTGCCATCGAGGATTGACTAAGATCTATTAAATCTGATACCTCTTATTGGGATATTTGGATCCTGACTGATAGCCGCAGTGCCATCCATCACCTGAGTAACTGGACAATTATTGGAGATAGAACTTCACTTTCGATACTTGAGATCCTCAAAGATCTTTCTCAACGGCATGAAGTTCACTTATAATGGGTACCGTTTCATATAGGACTCATTTATGAGACTGCTGATGCACTGGCCAAGGAGGGAGTTTCTCTTCTTTCTTCTTCATGTGAAACTTTGTCTTACCTTGAAATCTACTCAAAAAGGAAAATTTTAAACGAGAAACTATGGATGATCCTTCCAGTACACACCTGGTATGACAGGAAATCCCCTGGTGGTGCCCTTACCGATAAGGGCGACAGAAGCCTATTGTTGGTTTTTAATTTCATTGTAACTTTTGGGCTCTTGGACCTGATCTAGCCTACGGCTAGTACGGGCGGAATAAGTCACACACATTTTTTTTATGTAACAATAGTGTAGTCAAATACAATTTCTGGATGCTTTTATACACACAGATTTTTAATGCAATTCAATTTTGCTATTTGAATCACAATTTTTATTTTATAAAAAAATATAGAAAAACTTGTTTTCACCACTCTCATTTCTGGGCTGCATCCTAGGCAGATGATTAATATACAAAGGGCTGTGATCTAAAGTTTTTAATATTGTAGAGTCATAAAATACTTATCATGGTTATGTTACTAATAAAAAATACACAAGTACATACTTTGAAAGATGTTTATGGGTCTGAACGGAAAGGGGTGTAACTCTTTATGTGCTAAAATATAGATATTGAATGAAATAAAAAACATTTAGAGCACAATTTTTATTAATGTAGTCTAAATATAAAATTTTAACTAACACAAATGACCAGCCTATTATCACTTAAATTAGGCAATCTCAGTTATATTGAAAGTACTTTTATAATAGACATACGTGAAAGATATCAATTATTAAAGTATTATTACATATTTTGCATCCCTGGGAGTGGGGGGGGGGTCATACAGAATCTATACTCATGTCCTAAAGCTAAGAATAATTATATACATCTCAATAGTAGAAATACACATTTTGCTCTGTCACTTTTAATGTACTTTACATAGAAAAAAAAACTTTCTGTAGCAAATGAAAGACCTTAGAACACTTAGCAGATACACAACAAGCAATGATTTGGAATAATAAATTTCTTCATATAAAAACATGAAAATTCATTAAAGAATAACGTTTCACTTTATTACAAATTTATCATCTGAAGTCATTTTTCTATGATTTTTATGATTTAACTTATATATAAATGTTTGATGAAGGATTCACATATTAAATTCATGTAAAATTTCAAATTGTTGTATTCAACCGATGTAGCGCCATCTACCAGCCGCAGACCGTTGCCCCTACGAGCCGTTTACAACGGATTTCATAATGGACTAATTCTGTTATAATGGCTATATACATTTTATTTTATTTATAACCCGACAGAACAAAAGTATAATTTTTTGCGACGAAATCTATTTAAGTCTAGAGTCATACTAGATTTAGCCAAATCGGATATATATTTTTATTTTTGCATAATCTTATAGTAGACCAATAATATCATTATAACGATATCATTTATATAAAAGTAACTTCCTTCAGTAAGAGAGGCACATGGAAATATATTTCTATATCTGCTTATAGGAAATATATCTCTATATCTTCTGCCAAAGCAGAACGTAATTCAAATCAGATAAACACATTAGATATAACGACGAAATGTACTGGCCAGACATTACACAGTGAAATTTTTATAATATTATGCTCTACCTGCATTCTATACTTAGTAAGGCTATTGAATATCAGTACCATTATATGCTTTAATTTTTCTATTTTAACTCATTTTTCTAAGTTATTTAACTTATATGAAGGATTCACGTATTAAATACATGTAAAATTTCAAATTGTTGTATTCAACTGATGTAGCGTCATCTACCGCAGACCGTTGCCCCTACGAGCCGTTTACAACGGATTTCATAATGGACTAATTCTGTTATAATGGCTATATACATTTTATTTTATTTATAATCCGACAGAACAAAAGTATAATTTTTTGCGACTGAATCTATTTAAGTAGCACTAGATTTAGCCAAATCGGATATATATTTTTATTTTTGCATAATCTAATGGTAGACCAATAATATCATTATAACGATATCATTTATATAAAAGTAACTTCATTCAATATGAGAGGAATACTAGCCCGTTTATCCTAACCTCAACATATATCAAAAATATGAGTAGAGTAGACGTAGATGCGCAACTGGAACTGCTTTTCTCGCGATATCCAAACACGATACTCGCAGGCGACTTCAAGGCATACCACCGAGAGTGGGGCTGTAGGAGAGCCAATTCACGCGGTACACAGATACATAGACTGCTGAACACCACAAACACTAACATTATTGCACCGTCGACACCAACCTGCTTCTCAGGCGCCAGCGGCACATTCATAGACTTTGTCCTAACGCGAAACATAGACTACGCTCACACTATTAGTACCCTGGATGAATTCGACTCGGATCATTTACCGGTACTGGTGACATTCGACCTGAACACACCTCTTCCAGCCTCTTTGGGACAAGAGAGGGTCAACTGGGAAGTATTCAAAAGAGCACTCTTCGAGCCGCACTTGGCAGTACCTGACATAATGAGCACGGCGGATATTGACTCTGCCACGCACACACTCACAACAGAAATCAAGAGAGCAATTGCCTCTGCCACAACACATCGTGAGTCTCCAAAAATGCCCACACTTTCCCACCATGTCAAACAATTAGTCAGGCAAAGAAATAGAATACGTAACACATGACAGGCTAACAGAGACCCCGCCCTTAAAAGGGAGCTTAACAGACTCACGTGCAAGGTCAGGGAAAAAATTGTCGCAGAAAAGCAGCAACAATATAAAGAACTAATCGAATCCCTTAGCACAGAAGGCGTATCGCTCTGGCAATTCGCAAAAAGAATCAGGAAACCTCAAATTAAGCACCCGCCTCTAACAGATGGCGCTAAAATCGCGTACTCAGACGAGGAAAAAGCCGAGGCGCTCGCAAGCCATTATGAAAAACAATTCCAACCAAACCAAGACCTAATGTGTCAGGACACCCTAAGAATGGTTAGACAAACCTTAAATAACTTCAGGAATTCCTCGGTAACGGCTGAGATTAACCCAGCCACCCCGCAGGAGATAGTATAAATTATCAAAAACCGTAAAAGCCCAGGGCACGACAAAATCAGAAATATTGCGGTTAAAAACCTACCCCTAAACGTAATATGTTACTTGACTATCTTAATAAATAAAATATTAAAACTAAACTACTTTCCCAGAGAATGGAAGGAAACGATAATCATAACAATTCCTAAGCCAGGTGAGGATGCCACAATTCCAGCCAACTACAGACCAATTAGCTTGCTACCGACACTTAGTAAAATTACTGAGAAAATGATTTTTAAGAGACTGATCACGCACCTTAGTGAGAATGACATTATCATTCCGGAACAGTTCGGATTTCGGCCAAAGCACTCCACCACTCATCAATTGCTGAGAGTGGTAGAGTACATATCTTCTGGCCTCAACAACAAGACACCTGACAAAAGCCTTTGATAAAGTATGGCACTGTGGATTAGCGTACAAATTGATCACTTTAAAATTCCCTGACGCTCTTGTCAAACTTTTAATCTCTTACTTAAATAGACACTTTCAAGTCAGAGTAGGAGGTAACTTATCTACACCCAAGCTCATTAAAAGTAGTGTACCGCAAGGTTCTATCCTGGGCCCGACACTCTTTAATATATACCTGAAAGACATCCCCAGGACTCCAAACACTGAGCTGGCACTCTATTCAGACGACAGTGCGATACTTGCAAAACACCCTTATGTCTCAGTAATGCACAGACAGCTACAACAACACTTAGACATACTCCAAATGTTGGGGGGAAATCTGCATTTATGAAATACTAAAACAACATTCTAAATGATTCCAAATATTCTAAGTTCTTAAATTTCTTACTGAAAGTTCTTACTCAAGGTTCTTAAAACCTAAATGTCATCAAAAAATAAATCTGGAAGTGCTTCTAAAATATCTGAAATTTGTAAAGTTCATCTAACATAAATCTGAAAACACTGAAATACACTCTGAAAAAAGTTCTCTAGTTCCTCAAACCTGAAAACATTCTAGCAATAAACTGAATTCTTAAATAAACAGAAAGTGGACCTATTGACCAGTTTCCCTACGTGTACAAATATGTACTGTACATGTAATTAAATGGAACTTTCCTAAAAATAAAAACATGCATTAAAGTAAAATAAAAGAGAGAACACAGAATTTAGGTTTTCAAAATCTAACGTTTATTAAAATTTTAAACTTCATTTTTTAAAATAATTTTCAAAACATTTTACAACATCTCATTAACTAAAATCAAACATCTTAAATAATAAAAATAAATGGAATGGCCGGTCGTATAGTGGTAAAAAAAAAGGTTAGAATATTAAATTTTAAAGTTAACAATATTAAACTTATACAATTATTTGCCTAAACTAGAATTTGTGATAAGAGAACATAAGTTAGCCAAAAGGGAATTTGGAACAAAAGTTAAAGAACCACAGGTTCAGGTGACCTAAAGTATATAGGTCAAAAGGGGTCTTATTTCTGTGCTAACTCAATAAAACTTTAAATAAGGCAAAAGTAAACTAGTCTGAAACTTGAAGGAAAAGAATTATATCACCAAGGGTCCAGTAGAAGAACGGCAGAGATCGGCGGGAGGGAGGCAGAATCACCAAACGTGCTGCAGACCCAGGGAAAACCAGAAGAGGAAAATCCATGGCACAGGATCTTATTTCTGTCCAGTAGAAATCTGGAAAAACGATCGCTCCACGAATTCAGACTCCACCGGAGATTCTCCAAATCAGCCGGACGTCCAGCAATAAACATCATTTCTCCAAGTTGCAGCACCGAACTTCTGACATCAGAACGAAAACCAAAAATATATGTCCGTCTATCGGGCACGGAAATATTGATTCCATTCCTCATGTAAAGAGCTGCACAACTCGGGTAAATAAACAAATTGCCACTTCCTCGGCGGACATCGCATAAATCGCGGAACTTCTTGGATCAACATTTAGCAGACAGGAAACTAATTAGCAAGACTGAAGAGGCAGGAATTCAAAACATCTCCATTCAGTCATGGAAGATGCTACATTTTCAGAGGCTCGTTAAAAATGATTTTTGTTCTCTGGACGTAGACAAAATACCGGTGCATTCCAAAGGAGAATATTTGAAAAAAACTGAACAAATTTCGTTCCATTATGAATCGCGCGCGCGCCGTAGCGCAATTGCCACTTCAAAGTATTACATCTCCATTCTAATCAAAAAAAGGGAAGAGTAAGAGAGAAAAGAGCAAAGAGATCGAAAAAGTGCGCGATTTGCTTATATACTGCGAAACATCGCTGCCACAGATTGTAAACAAAATTATCGATGAACGATAAAATAATTAATGACAGACGATTTTAATATTACGGTCAACCAATTAAAAACTCGAAATTTTAAAGAAGAGAAATGGAATTTCAGAGCAGACGAAAATTAAAAAGAAATGAAGTGAAACGATTTGGAAAATACGAATTCGGCAATAATTTAAATATGGACGATTCTGAAATATTTAAAAAGCTGAAAATAGAATAAAACTGTAAAATTGCGATGAATTAACCAATTTTTAACCGAGAGAAATAAATTTGGAATCAAATTAAAGGGAATAAAAAGGGCAATAAATGGAATCACAAATTAGCCAATTTAAATAAATTTAAATTGCTAAAACCTAAAAAGAACGAACTTAAGCCTGTGAAAACTGAACCATGGTGATAGAGTTTCAATGTAAATTCATATATTTTTTTTTCCAATGGCCAGGCATTGATTCTTTCATCTTCGCCTATACATCGACCAGAACCGTGAACTTCTTAGCCGTCATATGACGTTGCCCCAGCGCACTAGTGGGGGTGGTAACACATAGCGCCAAACAACACAAACATCTATGCCTGAAGTGGGACTCGAACCCACAACCCGGCAACCGAGCGATCACTAGGAAACGCTTGCCTTGACCGCTTAATCACCTCGTCGATTTATTTTGCCAACAGCACACGGTGTTCCCAGGTGAACACCCACCCAAGTACTAACCGCGCCCGATGCTGCTTAACTTCGGTGATCTAACGGGAACCGGTGTTTTCAGCACGGTACAGCCATTGGCTCTAAATTCATATTTCAAACCTGCGATTTTCAAAAGTGACTAATACGTTCAATAAACTCCCACAAACACGGGTATTTAATTGACTTTCATGTTTGAAATCAATGATTTTCAGCCTTTTTCGTTGGGAATCATGGAGTTAGAGAGCAGAACTTCTAGATAAAAGTTTCGTTTTCCATTAATATCTCGACAACCCCTTGACCTAGAAACTCGAAACTTGGACTAAGTTTATGAGGGCTAATTCAAAGTTATACACGGATTATTATTAAGTCCGGTGCAGCTGTCCTCCCGTGGTGGTGAAACAAACGAAAGCTGCGTTTTTCATTAATATCGCGACAACCCCTAGTGATAAAAACTCGAAACAAGGACTAAATTTTAAGTAGGGCTATTTCAAGACTAACCACCAAATTTCATCAAATTCGGTTCAGCCGTTCTCACGAGATGCTGGATCATACATACATACATACTCGTTATATATATATATATATATAGATTATAAATATTTTTCATCATTATGGAACTGCAAACTCTCACGCAATATTTTGCTCTACCAACAATAGCACCCTCCCCCCCCCCCCCCTCAATGAAATCAACCAAATAATTTGACTCCACCTGAATCCAGATGAATTAATAAGCCTAAAGTCTCACCAACTGTCAGCAAATATGGTGTTAGGATGGTTGACTATAAAAATGTCCATCATTCTTGCTCTTCGCAACCAGTAACATCTGTACCTGTTCATGAACCAGTTGTACCAGTCCTCCTACCTCGTCAAGTTTCTACTCAGCCTCTGCTCCGCAGATTACAAACATGTTCAAACAATCAACTGCAATGAACTACTTGAATCTACTGATGATATTAATTCCGACACAATACATTGGATTCAACTGATATTTATAACAATGATGTGCATAGTGATTTCTTATTGAAAGTCTTGAACAATACTAATAAATTGAAAATTGTATATATATATATATATATATATATATATAAGATTCAAATAAAAGAGGGAAACGACCAATTGCATAGCATAAATGGCAAAGGTGGATTGCGACACCTCTCTCCCGGTTAGAAGAGTGCCTTTAAGTCCGGGCAACACTCCCGGAACCAATGCCATGCAGTGGCCTATCTTCCGGATATGTGTGAAGTCAAAGACACTGAAAAAAGTGCGAAGCAAACCATCTAGAAGCGACCACAAGACCAGAAACGACCACAAGACTAGAAGCGACCATTGCAAGACTTTAGAAGCGACCATTGCAAGAGAAAGGGATGGGGTATAATCCGTATGAAGTGCATGCTGACGATTAAATCAGAAATCTGTTATCAACGTGCACCAGGATGCGCTGTCCACACATGCGCAATGGTCCCACTAAGAACTTAAAGTGTTACTGCAAACATCCGCTATATCTCTAAAGTATGCATTTTTTTTCTTTTTCTGTATTGAAAATTGAATTATAATAATATTTCAGGAAGCTTTCGGGATAATTTCTCTTTATTGCTTCTTTCATGATATTTCTGTTATGAATGATACAATCAGTCTTGAAAGTATTAATACGTTGATTTATCTTGAGGTGATTGATGACAACATTTGGAAATATGTTTTTAGTTAAGTTGGATTTCCAGTCAATAATGTGGTTAATTTTAATATTGAAGTTGTTTCTTTTGTCAAATAAAACAGTATATGTGCCATATTTACTATCTTGCTTTAGTGTGATATCTAAAAAATCAACACTATTTTCTTCCGTTCCTTTATTTTCAATCAATTCCAGTTCTTTGGGATAAAAACTAAAATCAAACTGTGGCATATTCGTATATTGTCCAAAAAGGACATCGTCAACGTAACGAAAGTATGGTAATTCATGTAAGATGTGAGTGCCCTCTTCAAATTTATTCAAATAAAGGTCGGCAAGCAGGGAGAAACAGCCCTCTCCCATGGGGATACCTTTTATTTGTTGAAAATAGTTTGTTCCATCAAATAAAATATTCTCAAACAGCACGATGCGCAACAAGTCTTGATATTTTCCGATAGTAATGACCTCCTTTAAGTCATATATTGCATATATCTCCTTCAATATCTCATATAAATTTTCTAGATTTATATTGTTGAATAAATCCCGGAAATCAAAACTTTTAATACGTAAATCCTTATTATAAAATTGTAGTCTGTTGATTACATCGTAACTATTATTTATCATTACTGTGCCATGTTTTTTGAGTTGTGTCATTACACTTTTGAGAAGTGTTAAAAGTTTTGCATTGGCTATTGTTAAGTAGGATCCACATCCCACTGTAACAGGACGGAACTTGACAGGATTTTTGTGAAGCTTCGGTATAAGTACAAGATAAGGAAAATTAACTTTTTTAAATCAAGACCAATTCGTTTATACAAAGCTTTTATTTTATTTTCTAAACTTTTTCCTGTTTGATGTAACTGGGTATAGATTACCCATATCTCAATACTCATCATGGACATATTATCACAGGAGACCTCAATATTGTAGATAATCCACAATTAAAGTACATGCTTCAACTTGGTACTAAATTCAGAATACAGGAATATAAAAATATTGAAAACGACTTTGAACAAGATCTGAAGAAGTTTACATACAAACTAGCCGTCAAATACAGTCTGCCTATACAAGCATTTACGGAATGGAAATATCACCTGACCAAAAAGTTCAATCTGCACTATAAACAATTACGTAAAAAAACATATTATCCATCTATAAAAACTGCAGTTAAAAAGTGTGAAGATAAATATGCTATAACTTACACGGATAAAGCCGTCTCTAATTACTCATTTACCTGCCGTAAATATTTCGTCGATACTTTAAGTAACAGTTATCAAGACACCCAAATGTATACCCAGTTACATCAAACAGGAAAAAGTTTAGAAAATAAAATAAAAGCTTTGTATAAACGAATTGGTCTTGATCTAAAATAAGTTAATTTTCCTTATCTTGTACTTATACCGAAGCTTCACAAAAATCCTGTCAAGTTCCGTCCTGTTACAGTGGGATGTGGATCCTACTTAACAATAGCCAATGCAAAACTTTTAACACTTCTCAAAAGTGGAATGACACAACTCAAAAAACATGGCACAGTAATGATAAATAATAGTTACGATGTAATCAACAGACTACAATTTTATAATAAGGATTTAAGTTTTAAAAGTTTTGATTTCCGGGATTTATTCAACAATATAAATCTAGAAAATTTATATGAGATATTGAAGGAGATATATGCAATATATGACTTAAAGGAGGTCATTACTAACGGAAAATATCAAGACTTGTTGCGCATCGTGCTGTTTGAGAATATTTTATTTGATGGAACAGACTATTTTCAACAAATAAAAGGTATCCCCATGGGAGGGGGCTGTTCCTCCCTGCTTGCCGACCTTTATTTGAATAAATTTGAAGAGGGCACTCACATCTTTCATGAATTACCATACTTTCGTTACGTTGACGATGCCCTTTTTGGACAATATACGAATATGCCACCGTTTGATTTTAGTTTTTATCCTAAAGAACTGGAATTGATTGAAAATAGAGGAACGGAAGAAAACAGTGCTGATTTTTTAGATATCACACTAAAGCAAGATAGTAAATATGGCAGATATACTGTTTTATTTGACAAAAGAAACAACTTCAATATTAAAATTAACCACATTATTGACTGGAAATCCAACTTAACTAAAAACATATTTCGAAATGTTGTCATCAATCACCTCAAGAGAAATCAACGTATTAATACTTTCAAGACTGATTGTATCACTCATAACAGAAATATCATGAAAGAAGCAATAAAAAGAAATTATCCCGAAAGCTTCCTGAAATATTATTATAATTCAATTTTCAATACAGAAAAAGAAAAAAATGCATACTTTAGAGATATAGCGGATGTTTGCAGTAACACTTTAAGTTCTTAGTGGGACCATTGCGCATGTGTGGACAGCGCACCCTGGTGCACCTTGATAACAGATTTCTGATTTAAGCGTCAGCATGCACTTCATACGGACTATATTCCATCCCTTTCTCTTGCAATGGTCGCTTCTAAAGTCTTGCAATGGTCGCTTCTAGTCTTGTGCTCGTTTCTGGTCTTATGGTCGCTTCTAGATGGTTTGCTTCGCACTTTTTACAGTGTCTTTGACTTCACACATATCCGGAAGATAGGCCACTGCATGGCATTGGTTCCGGGTGTGTTACTCGGGCTTAAAAGAACGCTTCTAACCGGGAAAGAGGTGTCGCAATCCACCTCTGCCATTTATGATATGCAATTGGTCGTTTCCCTCTTTTATTTGAATCTTATATGATACTTTTTGTGCATGTGCTGCTTTGCGCCAACACTTGAAGGATAAGAATTTCCGTTGTATAAAAGTTTTCACTTCGTTTTATATGATATATATATATATGTTTTCATACGCAATCGAATGTTCAGAACTGCCCCTAAATTTTCGAGTGAAATTTTGAAAAAAATCACAAAATCAAAACCTCTAATGAAGTTACGCAAATAGGCATTTCTTATGTAATTTTTCATTAGAAGACGATTAACATAAATTTTTGAACGCTAGCATAAACTGTTCTGGAGATATTGCACATTTTTCATAAAAATTATCAAAAAATTACATCAGAAATATTTCCTAGTGAGAAGCATGTTCACTTTTCATATGTGATATCGTGCGATAAATTTAGTGACATCCTTCTCGTGGATCTAGCTCGTTCGATTCATGAAAACATATACTTTGAGTAATACTTTTGTATTTGAACTCCAATAGTCATTTATCTGCTATAAGAATAAATTATTTCTCCTTCCATAACGCTTGGCGAGATTTTGGCGACGAAATTAGCGGAATTTCGCCAACTTGGAGACTTTTTTAAAATGTTAACAAATCAAAGGAAATCTCTCCAAATGAATAAAAATGAAGCTAAATCAATGAAACTAACGACTATTTGACGAAAATTCAATATTTTGGAAAAAATATAAGTATATACTATAAGAATAACCTATTTTGTTTTACTGTAAAAGTAGTAAATACATTGCATTATAAAAGGAATGTCATGTGCTGCCCATATCAGAAATTTTTAATTAAAGTCAAATTTAACAGAATGAAATAACGTGAGATAAACAGTTCATAAGTTCATAAGAGAAATTAGATTTAGCATAGCCTCGCAGAGTCATGCGGAAAAAGTATATCATATTTGCATCAATACAAATATTTTATACTGAGTTAAATTTGAAGTAAGAAATTGGGAAAATGAAATCGTATTTTGTGTCAATTACCATTTCAAAAGTGTTCGAAATGAGTTCAACAGATCTTAAAATTTGTCGAAGCTTTATTATATTTATTTTCCGAAAGCAAAATAAATTATACATTTTGTTGTACAAGCAAGTAATTATATACATATATACAGATCAAGCATTAAAGATGTTTATGTTACCCTTAAGCAGTTGTAGAAAACTAACTCAGCAGTAAAGGAATATAATAGTACATTTAAGATATTGCATTGTGGTCAGAAATAAAGATACGGTCATGGAATATCAAACTCTGGGACACAAGTCCTCATTTCCCATCGATAAGAAATCACTCGGAAAATCAACTTATTTGTTTGTTCAAGTAGAACTCTGTGGAATTCTGTACGTGGTTATATTTCAATTACTTTTCAATCAATGGGAGTTAAGTAATACATACATTTCTTTGAAGCGGATGCTGAACAGCGATAATTTTAATTTCCCTGCAATACATTATAATGTATAGGGAAAATATTGGAATCATGCCGAAAATCGTAACTCGATTTTTAGACGGATCACCACGTTTCGAGACCTCTAGAATTCGAAAAAAACATTTTTAGCGTGACGTCTGTGTGTGTGTCTTTGTGTCTATCTGTCAGTGCAATGTACGTATCCATTCTAACTCAAAAACTAATTGACCGAATTTCAGTGTGGAATTCTGGCAAACAGTTCAAGTAGAACTCTGTGGAATTCTGTACGTGATTATATTTCAATTACTTTTCAATCAAGGGGAGTTAAGTAATACATACATTTCTTTGAAGCGGATGCTGAACAGCGATAATTTTTACTTTCCCTGCAATACATTATAATGTATAGGGAAAATATTGGAATCATGCCGAAAATCGTAACTCGAGTTTTCGAAGGATCACCACGTTTCAAGACCTCTAGAATTCGAAAAAACCATTTTTAGCGTGACGTCTGTGTGTGTGTCTTTGTGTCTATCTGTCAGTGCAATGTACGTATCCACTCTAACTCAAAAACTAATTGACCGAATTTCAGTGTGGAATTCTGGCAATGAGTGGAATTCTGTACGTGATTATATTTCAATTACTTTTCAATCAATGGGAGTTAAGTAATACATACATTTCTTTGAAGCGGATGCTGTACAGTGATAATTTTTACTTTCCCTGCAATACATTGTAATGTATAGGGAAAATATTGGAATCATGCCGAAAATCGGAACTCGAGTTTTCGACGGATCAACACGTTTCGAGACCTCTAGATTACGGAAAAACCATTTTTAGCGTGACGTCTGCGTGGGTGTCTTTGTGTCTGTCTGTCAGTGCAATGTATGTATCCACTCTAACTCAAAAACTAATGGACTGAATTTCATAAAATTTGGTAGGTAAACTTGGGTATTACCCTGGTGCTGATTAGTTTTTGGTACGATTCGCAAAAACAGAACCAGCATTTTTTTGCGAAATGGCCCGTAAAAATTTAATTTATCCTCTCTAGCTAAAATACTAATTGACCAAATTTCACAAAATTTGATATATAAGCTACATGTGGAATACTCTGGTGCTGATTAGGTTTTGGTATTATTCGGAAAAGAACAACCTGCCTTTTTTTACGAAATGGCCCTCAAAAATCGCCAAAATCTAAAACAAAATTTACGTGTGTTCAAATATATCAATTAAATGAGTGTTTTATATACTCAATTTTTGATGAGGTAAAGAATAAGAACAACTCTATTACTCTAGGACTAATCGTTTTCGAGATATTTAAGATTTTTCTCATTTAATTATGTCGCTTTTGGAAAAATATCCAATTACCGATTAAAAACAGAAATTAATTAAAAATGCAAATTTAGTGTTATTTTATGCAATTAAACTTAATTTATTGAATTATTATAATTATATAGAAAAAATGAATTTGAGTCTGCAGGGAAAGTTATGTGCTTCCCACATCAGATTTTTAATTTCTCCTGCTACAGCTTTTCACAAAAATGTTTTCGAAATTTTAGTATTCCGTAAAAAGAGAACAGGCAAGAGTTTTCCATCAAAATATAAAAATCTAATACTCTGAATAAAAGTATTTTATATTTTATGAAAGTGCATTTACTATATTTTGGAAGAAAATATGAAACATTTTACGTTACATATTTTTTAGTCTAAAAGGTAGGTGATCGGATATGGCTGTTGCGTTACTATAACTGACTTATTATGCGTCTGTAGCTTATTATGCAGCCACCAGCATAGAACAACTGATGTCCACTATGACAGCACTACAACTAGCAAGTTTCATTGCTGTCATTGAAGGTGATGACTATTTTATGCTTACGAGCATAACAATCACGAAACCGATCAATGGATGTTGCTATCGGAAATGGGGGCATCGGGAACGCCTCCTATAATTGGGTTTTGAAAATGTGAATTCATATCGAGGTAGTATGCATTATTAATTTGGTGTGACGAGAAGCAGTTGGAAGGATCATACTTCTGACTGCTCATGACTGTCTGTCTCAGGGCTCATCTCCATCGAATCGGAGTTGCTGCTTCCCCTGATTGTATTTCATATGACCTAGAACAGCCTATGTCTGGGAAACATTTGGACAATTGTTCTGCACTAGTGAATTTTAATTCAATCATTAAGAAATACTAGAGAGCTAGCTATGTCTGTCTAAAGGCCTATTGGTCAAACGACCGGCATTTGCAACAGTTTTGACATTCAAAACACATTTTATTTCACAAACGTGTTGGCGGAAAATGGTGAGGACAGAACAGAAAAGAAACGTCTGTTAAACAACTAAAGTCTGAGAAGATGGCGAGCACGTCAAAGTTAAGAATATTTTTAAAAAATTTGAAAAGAAGAGGCCGAAACGCATAGACTGCAAATTAAGAAGGGATCTCTACAGAAATTTTATATCCATCACCAAATTGGTGGATATCACGCCAAATGCGAGGTAATGGTTTGCAAATTTTGAATTCCGTGTGACGGACATACCTTCTACTTTTAAATAAATAATTTACACAACTTGTTTGTCAAAGTTTGTCCTTGAGCCTTGTTTATCTTCAAGGCATAAGCTAATTGGACAGGAAACTGACGACAATACTGCATAAATGGTAATGTCGCAGACTTCCTTTTCGATCTTAATGAATACTTATTATACATATGATACAATTTGAAATGCAACTAATCACTTACCAGAAATCAAACTTCGACGAAGCATGGGAAAATATACAGTTACGATTCTTTAAATGTATAGCATTGTAGTAAATTCATAATTGTTGAATTTTACAAACACACACAAAATTTCGCAAGCATTGTTGTTATGAACAAATAGAACATTTCTCAATCATTATTGTCATGAACAATTAAGTTTCATTGTTGAAAACGCTGTTGGCATTTCAAAAAAATAATTATATAAATAAAGATCTGAACTACCTGTATTTATGTATTTTGAATAGTTAAAAATCGAAATATTAATTATATGAGATGCCAACATCATTTTTAACAATGAAAGTTTGAAATTTGAAGATACAAGAAAGAAATAAAAATGGGTGGCGACACATGGCAATGCATTATAAATCCTCATGCCAGATTGCAAATCATTTGATGCCATTGGTCCAGCGTTAGCCCTGACACAAAATTTCTCTATTTAAAAAGGATTTGGACAGCGGCTACATCGAGCATTTTTACTTTCCTTATATACATAGTATAATGTATAAGGAAAATATTGTGACGGGGTTGAAAATTCGAATTCTAGTTTTCGACGGGAGAGCACGTTTCAAGCATCCACGATCACGATGAACTGTATGTGGTATGTGTGTGTGTGTGTGGTATGTGTGTGGTATGTGTGTGCGTGTACGTGTGAAAGACCCAGGCCGTCCGGCTCGTCCAGAGGACTTAGAGCAACAATTTGGACGACCGGGAGTGCGTGTACGTGTTTGTTTGTGGTATGTGTATGTGGTATGTGTGGTGGTATGTGTATGTGGTATGTGTATGTGGTATGTGGTATGTGTGGTATATAGTATATAAGTATATACTATAAGAAATACCTATTTTGTTTTTACTGTAAAAGTAGTAAATACATTGCATCATATAAGGAAATTCCTGTGCTGGCCATATCAGATTTTTTTAATTAAAGTCAAATTTAGCGGAATGAAATAATGCGAGATAAACAGTTCATAAGAGAAATAAGAGAAATAAGATTTAGCGTAGTCTGGCTGGTTCGTGCTGGAAAATTATATCATATTTGCATCAATACAAATATTTTATATTGAGTTAAATTTGAAGTAAGAAATTGGAAAAATAAAATCGTGTTTTGTGTCAATTACCATTTCAAAAGTGTTCGAAATGAGTTCAACAGATCTTAAAATTTGTCGAAGCTTTATTATATTTATTTTTCGAAAGCAAAATAAATTATACATTTTGTGATACAAGCAAGTAATTATATGCATATATACAGATCAAGCATTAAAGATGTTTATGTTATCCTTAAGCAGTTGCAGAACTCTAACTCAGCAGTAAAGGAATATAATAGTGCATTTAAGATATTGCATTGTGGTCAGAAATAAAGATACGGTCATGGAATATCAAAATCTGGGACACAAGTCCTCATTTCCCATCGATAAGAAATCACTCGGAAAATCTACTTATTTGTTTGTTCAAGTAGAACTCTGTGGTATTCTGTAAGTGATTATATTTCAATTACTTTTCAATCAATGGGAGTTAAGTAATAAATACATTTCTTTGAAGCGGATGCTGAACAGCGATAATTTTTAATTTCTCCTGCTACAGCTTTTCACAAAAATTTTTCGAAATTTTAGTATTCCGTGAAAAGGGAATAGGCAAGAGTTTTTCATCAAAATATAAAAATCTAATACTGTGAATAAAAGTATTTGATATTTAATGAAAGTGCATTTACTATATTTTAGAGGAGCGTACGAAACATTTTCCGTTATATATTTTTTCAGTCTAGTAGGTAGGTGATCGGATATGGCTGTTGCGTTCCTATGACAGACTTATTATGCTTCTCTTCGCAGCCACCAGCGTAAAACAACTGATGTCCACTATGACAGCACCACAACTAGCAAGTTTCATTTCTGTCATTGAAGGTAATGATTATTTTATGCTTACGAGCATAATAATCACGAAACCGGTCAGTGGATATTGCTATCGGAAATGGGGGCATCGGGAACGCCTCCTATAATAGGGTTTTGAAAATGTGAATTCATTTCGATGTAGTATGCATTATTAATTTGGTGTGACGAGAAACAGTTAGCAGGATCAGATTTTTACTGGTCATGACTGTCTCAGGGATCATCTGCATCGAATCGGACTTGCTGCTTCCCCGGACTGTATTTTACGTGCCCTAGTACAGACTATGTCTGGAAAACATTTGGACAATTGCTCTGCACTAGTGACTTTTAATTCAATCATTAAGAAATACTGGAGAGCGAGCTCTGTGTCTAAAGGCCTATTGGTCAAACGACCGGCATTTGCAACAGTTTTTGACATTCAAAACACATTTTATTTCACTAACGTGTTGGCCAATGGAAAATGGAGAGGACAGAAATGAAAAGAAACGTCGGTTAAACAACTAAAGTCTGAGAAGATGGCGAGCACGTCAAAGTTAAGAATCTTTTTAAAAAATTTGAAAATAAGAGGTCGAAACGCATAGACTGCAAATTAAGAGGGGATCCCTACATAAATCTTAAAGCCATCCCCAAATTAATGAAAATCACGCCAAATGCGAGGTAATGGTTTGCTAATTTTGAATTAAGTGTGACGGACATACCTTTTACTTTTAAATAAATAATTTACACAACTTGTTTGTCAAAAGTTTGGCCTTGAGCCTTGTTTATCGTTAAGACATAAGCTAATTGGACAGGAAACTGGCGACAAAACAGTATAGATGGTAATGTCGCAGAATTCCTTTTCATTCTTAATGAATATTTATTATACATATGATATAATTTGTAATGTAATTACCAACTTACCAAAAATCAAACTTCTACAAAGCATGGGGAAATATATAGTTACGATTCTTTAAATGTATAGCATTGTAGAAAATTCATAATTGTTGAATTTTACAAACACACATAAAATTTCGCAAGCATTGTTGTAATGAACAAATAGAACATTTCTCAATCATTATTGTCATGAACAATTACGTTTCATTGTTGTAAACGCTGTTGCCATTTCAAAAAACAATTATTTAAATAAAGAACTGAACTACCTGCATTTATGTATTTTGAATAGTTAAAAATCTAAATATTACTTATTTGTATTTTATGTACTAATTGTATTTTATGTGATCTATGACAGCCTATGTCTGGTAAACATTTGGACAGGTACCCTACACTATTGACTTTTAATTCAGTCATTGAGAAATACTGGAGAGCTAGCTCTCGGTCTAATGGCCTATTGGCCAAACGACCGGTATTTGTAAACAAAGTTAATTTGGTGTGAATTGGAAGAAAAGGAAGATAAAAATACATTATCGTTGAAACAAATACGTGATCTAGAAAAACTAGGCTCTCAGAGAAGACTTTTACGGTATATATCCAACGTAGGTGAGTTCTCTAGTTAAAATCACGATTTCAGTCCCTCTTTTACGGCCAAAATAAAAAATCCCAATCTCCATTAATGCCGTTGAATATCTGCAAATTATATTCTTTACAAGTATATCGAAACAGTTTATAGTTTAAACAGTTAAACATTTTTCTTGGATAAACTAGGTGCAAAAAATTAATCAAATTGAAATTTATGGCCAAACGAAGATTAAAAAAATATATAGTACATGTTCATATTCCATGATTTAGGAAAGAACTTATGCTATGTTTTCTGATAGCTATATGAAAAATTCTTCAATCAAGATGCACAAAATTCAACTTTCCTTCGGAAAGGAAAATACGTTTTTCGTAAGCATTTTCTCATATTGTTGTTGTAAGGTAACTGTTTGGTGTGGGGTAACTGTTTGGACGGTCGGTAAGTGCCACCCAATTTAGACCGGAACCCAGTGGAGGAGGCATCCACAGGGACCGTACTCTCCTTCCCCTACCACCAACCTATCGGCTAACCACTGGGCTACCGCCCATGAAGGTCTTGGACGGCAACCTTCCTGAGCGGAAAACGTTTAGACACTAATGAAGAAGTGAAAACGATCGTGAGTAACTGGCTATCATCACAGGCGGCAGAGTTCTATGATGACGGTATCCAAAAACTGCTATATCATTCCGATAAATGCTTAAATTGGCAAGGAAATTGTGTTGAAAAATATAGAATTGAATGTAATTTCAGGAAGTAAATGCTTTTTTTCAAATAAATATACTTACGTAGTTTGTATTGCAAAACGGACCTTACTTAAAATAGTAACCGTCGTATATTTCAATGCAGATTTTTTCCAAAACACAGTATGGCAAAGTTTTTGCCGCCAATGTTAACCCTTTATTGCTATCATAATTTGATGATAATGAATCAACTGGAATTGGTTTATACGACCCATAAGTGTATATTTCATCAATAAATAACCAGTTGGTCTTTTTTAATTTCCTTATATACATAATGTATACGGAAAGTATGGTGACGGGGTCAAAAATTCGAATTCGAATTTTCGACGGGAGACCACGTTTCAAGCATGCCTGATCACGAATCAAACATTTTTGAAGTGATGTCTCTCTCTCTGTGTGTGTGTGTGTGTGAGTGAAAGTATGTGTGTGCCAGTGAGCCTGTGGAAACGATAACTGACGAACGAATGGACCGATTCGAACGAAATTTGGTACAAAAATCACAATCCGTAAATATTGGAAGCCTGTTGTTTTTATATGCAATCGAATGTTCACACCCTCCCTAAATTTTCGAGTAAAATTTTGAAAAAATCGTCAAAAAATCAGAACCGCTAAAAAAGTTACACAGATAGATATTTCTTATGTAATTTTTCATTAGAAAACGATTAACATAAGTTTTAGAACGTTAACACGGACCTTTCTCGAGATATTTCACATTTGTCAAAAAAACTATCAAAAAGTCATATAAAATAAAAAAAAATATTTCCTATTGAGAAACATGTTCACTTTTCATATGTAATACCATGCGATAAATTTGATGACTTCATTCTCATGGATATAGCACGTTCCATTCATGAAAAAAGATACTTTGAGTAATACTTTTGTATTTGAACGCCAATAGTCATTTATCTGCTGTAAGAATATCGTATTTCTCCGTCCAAAAGGCTTGGCGAGATTTTGGAGAATGTATAAAAATGACGCTAAATCAATGAAAATGACGACTAATTGAAGAAAATTTTATATATCTTGGAAAGAATATAAGTATCTACTATAAGAATAAAAATTTTTTTAACTGTAAAAGTAGTAAATTCATTGCATTACACAAGGAAAGTCATGTGTTGCCCACACCAGATTTTTAAATTTCTATTTGATTTATTAACGGCTATAAATATATTCCATAAAATTTAAGATTACAAAATACAGTTTTGGTCTGAGATGCTTTTAAATGCTTGGGTCCAACTCCTGCGATTGTGTGACTTTTCAGCAAGGCCGATGAAAGGCTAATTTCTGGAAATATCTTTTAAATTTGAGGATTTATCTCTGGCACGATCTAGCTAAAAATTTATGTAACAATTCTATTAACCCATTTACATAATCATATTATATATCTAATTTGAATAGCTCAGCTTGATCAATATAAATGTTGACAGACATTAAAAGTTGTTAATTCGGCTTTATAAATCATATGCTATGAGTGCATCCATTATTTCCGAGCGTTTGATGTTTTGGTCCCATCACTAATAGTTTTGCAATTGAAGAAAAAATCAAAAAGACATGTAAGTGCAATTTGTTTTTTAAACGTGAAGGAAAGTACCTATGCATTTTATTTCCATGTTCCAGATAACATATTTTTCATCACTTGCTG
This sequence comes from Amaurobius ferox, assembly GCA_951213105.1. Taxonomy (NCBI): domain Eukaryota; kingdom Metazoa; phylum Arthropoda; class Arachnida; order Araneae; family Amaurobiidae; genus Amaurobius; species Amaurobius ferox. The sequence goes on from OX578146.1 coordinate 90,392,068, forward strand.
CAGATAACTGAAGTAAGAAAATCAGTGGATTTATTAAACGGTTCAATTCTGGTATTGCCAAACTTTTTTTGTAAGATTTACCCGTATAATGACACATTTTATTCCAGTTCGGTGGTATCACATATATTACCCGAGTTTCTGTGTTCTTAATATTTACTTTAGCGAAGGTTTATAAAGGCGCTTTATATAAAATTGCTTTAATATATAATTTTGATAGATGAAAATTATGCAACGAAATGCATTGAACATTTTCTTATCTGATTTGAGAATTTGATGTGCAATGATTTTATTTTTAAAAAATCTGATGTGGGCAACACATGACTTTCCTTATATAATGAAATAAATTTACTAGTTTTACTGTTAAAAAAATCTGATGTGGGCAACACATGACTTTCCTTATATAATGTAATGAATTTACTACTTTTACAGTAAAAAATAGGATTTTCTTGTAGTAGATACTAATATTCTTTCCAAGATATTGAATTTTCGACAATTAGTCGTCATTTTCATTGATTTAGCGTCATTTTTATCCATTCGGCGAGATTTTCGTTAATTTGGCAACATTTCAAAAAAGTCGCCAAGTTGGCGACATTCCGCCAAATTTGTCGCCAAAATCTCGCCAAGCGTTATGCACTAAGAAATAAGTTTTTCTTAAAGCAGATAAATGACTATTGGCGTTCAAATACAAAAGTATTATTCAAAGTATCTTTTTTCAAGAATGGAACGAGCTAGATCCACGAGAAGGATTACACTCAATTTATCGCATGGTATTACATATGAAAAGTAAACATATTTCTCAATAGGAAATATTTTTCTTATTATTTTCTATGACTTTTTGATAATTTTTTTAAAAAATGTACAATATCTCGAGAACGATTCATGTTAGCGTTCTAAAATTTATGTCAATCGTTTTCTAATGAAAAATTACATAAGAAATGTCTATTTGCGTAACTTTATTGGTGGTTTTAAATTTTTGACGATTTTTTCAAAATTTCATTCGAAAATTTAGGGTTGTTCTGAACATTCGATTGCGTATAAAAACAATAGGCTTCCAGTGTTTACGGATTGTGATTTTTGTACCAAATTTAGTTCGAATCGGTCCATTCGTTCGTCAGTTATCGTCTCCACAGACTCACTGACACACACACACACATACACACATACTTTCACACACACACACACACACACACACGCACACACACACACACACACAGACATCACTTCAGAAATGTTTGATTCGTGATCAGGGATGCTTGAAACGTGCTCTCCCGTCGAAAACTCGAATTCGAATTTTCGACCCCGTCACAATACTTTCCTTATACATTATGTATATAAGGAAAGTAATAAAAAATAATTAACGATTTATAAAAGAAGTATTAAATTTTGAATAAGAAATAAAGTGTTGTGATTTGTCACAACACAATGCTACCTCTGATTTTAAAATTAATTGCTTAATACATGCCGTGCTTGATATAGAACTGGACAATTTGTTCTTCAAATTTTGCATTATAATAGCCTTCAATTTAAATTTCTTGCTCATATTTTTATGTTGATGCACTAACGTGTTTGTTGTAACGATTTGTAATATGTAACTTTTGCCTGTCAATGTGGATAGTATTTATGCTTGTTGATACGATTTTCATATAATGCCTCTGAGGAAGGGTATATTTATGCCCGAAAGCGCTCTGGCTTTTAATATATATGTACATCTATAGGATGTTAATTAAATGACTTTTAAACCTGAAGATTTCGTCTTTAATTTATTTAAATAATTTTACAATTTTGACGTGTTACCTCTCTAAGTGTATATTGGATTATTTTGAATGTTCATCCAACACTATTTTTTTAATTTTGTTTTTGTTTTATAGTAAGCAGTAATATTTTACCTGTAAGTCAATTCATCTAGGTTTTAAGGTATAGTAACAAGCTAACAGTTAAGGATATGAGGTACACTATATTTTTTATTTACATATACTCCCCGTGATCGCAGTATGCAAAAATGTACGTATATACATACTTAAAATAATTAAATTAGCTATTATGGTATAATATGGTGTTAATCGTATTTATCTAAATACACTTTTCAAAATTTTAAAATTGAATCTATACGTGAGCAATTACATATCAGCATCTCCAGCTAAACTTTTAAAGTTAGTTTGTTTCTGAAATGACCTGCATGAAACGGAAGCCTTTTCAAGGCGCAAAATTCTTCCGGACCCCTGAATTCCGTTTAAGGAATGTTCGACTGTATTTCGCAATTTCGATGTACCTGTAGGCGTCATTCTCTCACACTCGACAGTTATCCTTTCACTGGTGTTTACAGTATCTATACTATTAAAAGTCAAGAGCCAACAGCTGCGTATCGCAGTTGGTGCTCATCCGTGTTAAAACGCCTACAGAATCCTCCACTTGACCTAGAACTTCGCAGTGTTTTAATGTAACCAACGAATGCAATTTGTGAATACCGGTTTTGAAAATTCGGAAAATTCAATATATTTTTCAATATCAGTAAAACCCTCTAAAATGCGTTGTTGCTTTCTGCAGCTAGCGCCCATTCGTATTAAAACACCTACAGAAGTCCTCACTTGACCTGAAACCTCACAGTTTTTTTAACGTAAATAACGGGTGTAATTTAGGGATAGCGGTTTCGTTTACACTGCATTTTCTACTCTTCAATGGACACACTCGACCTTCTCATTATGAACTTTGATTCAGTTTTCCGACTTTTACGAACACTTTGCTGTCGCAGAACTTGCCAAAAACCTGGCTTCTATATGTAGAGACCGCTAGCTGCGGTCACTACAGCTAGTATATGGTAAAGTGCATATGCACCTTCAGAGTGCGTATGCATATTACATATATCGAGATTTTCTTGTTATTTATAATGGGTTATATATTTATTAGCTTGTTTTAAATTTTATGGTATTATTGAATAAGGTATACCATTGCTTAGTGCTTATTACAAGAATGGGCTGGCAACCTCACGTGGCAAACCTCATGGCAAACCTCACGTGGATACGTAATTCTCTTGTTTTTGATGTGAATCATCTTAGGGCGCGGGGTATACAGCAATTCTTAAAAGAAACGTAACAGGGATGTAACGGAAGTGACATCATATTGTTAAGAATATGTAACAGGAAACCACTGTTATAATTTAAAGGTCTGAGCCGTGTGATTTTGGCGACAAATCCTTTGATCTTGGTCGTTTAAATTAAAGATGTGTAAATCAAATATAAAAAAATACAAACAAGAAAAAAAAGTACAAAATTATTGAAAATGATGGCAAGGCAATTAGTATTTTGAAAAAAGCAAGTAAATAAATAAATAAAAAATAAAATATGAAATAAAAAACGAATATTAAAGGAACACCTGGTTTCGAAATTTATATGAGTCAAGTATTATTGCGGCAGAAAATAACAAACTCTAGAAAAATGAAGTCCACCAAAAAATAAATGAAAGAAGCAGACCGGAATGGGAAATTATACCAGAAGTTCCAAAAAAGAAAAAAAAAAGTGCCAATCATCGTTTAGTCGGAAATAGTGCTATACTTGAATAACTTTTATCACAATTTTTTTAATAAAATGCTTGCAATTCGAATTTCAATTTGCTCTAGATTTTGTACGCAACTTTGGGCAGATCAGCAAACACGGTGACACCTGCAATGCTAGCCAAAGTACGTGGTCGTGTTTTTTCCGGAGTTCAAGTATGCATTGTCTCTGACGGAGGACAAATTAAATAGGCGCTAGATATCTGTTTATGCAAGTGTTGTGCTATTGTATCATTCGTGAAGAGGACACCGATAAGCAAATAACCATATTATGTCAAATAAGCACTTTCTGTAGCAGTTTTATTGTCAATCCCTTTGCAATAGACAATGCTCTACAACTTTCTAATTGAATTTTTTCGTCTATTTCGCTTTATTGCAAAATTTGTTATCCTAACTTTTAAATTCTGCACTAGAGGGCGCTACGTCCCTTTATTCCAGCGGGGATGGTCACTTCATTATGCACAGATTTTAACGTGTACTTTCATGAACCTGTCCTTATATAGTTATTGGGGGGTGCTTGTAAAGAACCTTGCTGCCCCCACCAGGAATCGAAATCTTCGTACTGGCCAGCCATCGTACTCCCGTTGAGCTACTGGGACGGAATTGTAAACTCTTATCATCAAACTGGCCTCTGTATTCTACACCCTCTAATGCCATATTGGTATGCAATTGATAATTTGACTGACCACCTCCTGCTATTTTTACCTCAGGTTAGCCTCCTGCTGTTATTTTTATCCTCCAGCATAGCTTCCGGCGTGGTGGTTTGTCCTTTGGATTTGAAATTGGGACACAATATACCAGAGGCCACTGTCTCTGTGCTAGTCCTTTTAAGGTAATTTCTAGACTTCCGATAGCTTTGTACTAATCTACAAGGCTGATTTGTTCGGGCGCCATTGTAAAAAACTCTGCTGCCCCAACTGGGAATAGAACCACAGGTCTTCGTACTGGTAAGCCAACGCTCTACCGTTGAGCTACTGGGACGAAATTGCTCTTTTCATCAAAGTAGACTCTACATGCTTCAAGACTTTTTTAGGAATTCTGCTTGATGCACGGGAAAAAACCTAATAGCTATGACAGATTTTAGCATAATTCTGTTTAACCAAAATACAGGGTAAAGTTCACAGCTTGTCCCGTAGCTTGTAAATATTATTTTCAATTAAAACATATTCAACTTTAATCAATAAAATCATTCTACTATAAAATATAATTTAGATAAATATTGATGATCGGTTTCTTATTTGAACTTGATAATATGAAACTTAAAAGTTTCTCTTTTTTTAAAAGAAAAAAGACAAATAAGTATTATGTTCTCGTTTCTATAAGCAAAGCGTTTACTTTTTCCCTTCCCAATAATCATCATTTTGATCCTCAAAACATGAAAACTTTGTTCAAATAGAAATAAACAGAGCGCAAATATTATATGTTACGGGTAATTGCTTGTTTACAAGACTTTTACGTCCAAAAGATGCTTAAGAAGTATACATTCCTGCATTTGGAGATGGAAATATTTGAGAAAATGCAAATGCTTCAGAAGTACGACATTTCTAACCGAAGGATTTCTCCTTAAAATATCAGAAGTGAAATGCTGCGTTCAAATTTCTAATTTAATTATGTACTAGTATTTAAGCCTGCCAAAGGATGCGGAAATTAGCACGTTTAAAAAATCTGATTCGGGCAGCCCATGATTATCTCAACATAATTCTAGTACTTTACTTTTTTCAATGCGAAATTATAATGGACAAGTGCCCTAAAAATTAACGAAAGAACGGGTTGTTTTTTCAGTCGACTCAGACTGTAGATCCTAAGCAAAGTCGTTCTCTTGTACAGTAAAAATAGCATTTCCCCAAAAATATCCAATTGAGTCCAGTCTTAAGACCTTCAAACATCGTCTGAAGAAAGTGTTTTTGGAACCACGATATCTTTGTGTTGCCCAGTCAACGGTCTACCGTTGAGCTGGGACGGAACTGTTGCAAGTTTTTAAAGTTGAGTGGACTTGCATTTTGCATCTTCTGCTGTCAGATGACATCTGACTTGTCACCCCTGCTTATTTGACTTTAGGTTATCCTCCTGCTGCTAATTTTATCCTCCATGTTAGCTTCCGTGTGTGGTCGTTGACCTCTAGATTTGAAATTGGTGCTCAATATATCAGAGTCCATTGAATCTGTGCTAGTCGTACTAGAGTTACATTCAGATCTCAGGCATTCCTGTATTAACCTACAGGGTTGATTTGTTCTTGATCCATTGTAAAGAACCTTGCTACCCCAAACGGGAAACGAACCACGGATCTTTTACTGGCTAGTCCATGCTGTACCATTGAGATACTGGGACGGAATTGCAAAATTTGTACTTTCGAATTGGACCCTGAAAGTTGCCTACATATTTTGTACATTGAAATATGAATGCAAGTAGAGCAATTCTCACATATGATCAGAACGCAGGATATTGACCTTATTTGCTGATTATATATACACATTTGTAGAAAAAGAAGAAAAAATGGGTGTTAACGATTTTGAAATTCTTCGAAAGTTTTTTAGGGTTATTAAGCTAAGTATTCTTATATTATTTTTTTTTTCGATTTTCCTCCACTGTGGTTCTTTTTCTGGATACATTTTACAGAAACAGTCATTACGCTTATATTTTTTAATAACATTCGTTATGAAATTAGGTTCTACTTTTTTTTTAATTTTTACTCTGCAACTTCATAATGCCTATATCAGTGTTTGACTTTCATATTTTATCTTCAACCATTTGAAATATATTTTCCCACTCTAATCTAGTTTATTTAGAAATAAATTTTTATCTTTGAATTTTTTAATTTCGATTTCTCTTTTGTCAGTTACGAATGATTTTCAAAATTACTTTTCTATAAGAACTCATTATGAGTTTTTTTTTTTACTTTCTCTGCGGTATTTCTGAAAATATAGAGGGTATTTAAAAAAAATGGGAAAAGCGGAAGTTTTTACTTTCCTTATATACATAATGAATAAGGAAAGTATTGTGACGGGGTCGAAAAATCAAAATCGAGTTTTCGACGGGAGAGCACGTTTCAAGCATCCCTGATCACGAATCAAACATTTTTGAAGTTATGTCTGTGTGTGTGTGTGTGTCAGTGAGTCTGTGGAGACGGTAACTGACGAACGAATGAACCGATTCGAACCAAATTTGGTACAAAAATCACAATCTGTAAACACTGGAAGCCTATTGTTTTTATACGTAATCGAATGTTCAGAACCCCCCTAAATTTTCGAATAAAATTTTGAAAAAATCGTCAAAAAATCAAAACCACTAATAAAGTTGCGCAAATAGACATTTCTGATATAATTTTTCATTAGAAAACGATTGACATAAATTTTAGAACGCTAACATGAACCGTTCTCGAGATATTGCTCATTTTTCAAAAAAATTATTAAAAAGTCATATAAAATGAAAAAAAAAATTTTCCTATTGAGAAACATGTTCACTTTTCATATGTAATACCATGCGATAAATTGGGTGACATCATTTTCGTGGATCTAGCTCGTTCCATTCATGAAAATAGATACTTTGAGTAATACTTTTGTATTTGAACGTCAATAGTCATTTATCTGCTGTAAGTACAACTTATTTCTTCGTCCATAACGCTTGGCGAGATTTTGGCGACGAATTTGGCGGAATGTCGCCAATTTGGCGACTTTTTGAAATGTTGCCAAATTAACGAAAATATCGCCAAATAGATAAAAATGACGCTAAATCAATGAAAATGACGACTAATTGTCGAAAATTCAATATCTTGGAAAGAATATTAGTATCTACTATAAGAAAAAGCTATTTTTTTACTGTAAAAGTAGTAAATTCATTACATTATATAAGGAAAGTCATGTGTTGCCCACATCAGATTTTTTTTAACTGTCATGTGTAACCACATAATTTCGATTGCAATGATGTTTTCAAAAGGTAGGAAGTTATAATACTTTCCGACGACTGATTGTCGAAAATTCAATATCTTGGAAAGAATATTAGTATCTACTATAAGAAAAAGCTATTTTTTTACTGTAAAAGTAGTAAATTCATTACATTATATAAGGAAAGTCATGTGTTGCCCACATCAGATTTTTTTTAACTGTCATGTGTAGCCACATAATTTCGATTGCAATGATGGTTTCAAAAGGTAGGAAGTTATAATTTAAGTAATGTGAAATATTTTTGTAAAAACTAAGAAAGAAAATGCGTTTTATGCAGTTTCTTTTGCGAAAAAAGTTTTTTTTTTTATTTCCAATGGCTGGGACACATAAATAAAATACAAAAGTAACAAACAATGAGAAATAACGACACGAGTTCAAAAGATAGCCGAAGGTTATCGCCCTAATAGTTCTCTCACCTCCCAATACCTGAAGGCTTCAGTAGCAGCATGGGAAGGTTCCACAATGGTGCAGGTGGTGTTTGTTCATAGGTTCATCACCATCACATAGTTGGCAGGCAGCCTCAGTAAAAAATATCAATACGTTACAAATGTGCAGCAAGGCAGTCGTGCCCATTTAGCCGGCGAAAAACGGCTACTGCTTCCTGTCTTGGTTTATCAGGAACATCGAGGACTCCCATATTTGTTATTCATTTTGCTTTTCAATTCATGTTGATATGTCGAATTCATAAATCGTCTTAGATATAATTTTGTCGTTAGAAAAGAAGTTTCTCGTTTTGCACAATATATCTACACAGGACCTGTTTTGGCAAGAAAATCTGCTTGCTCATTGCTATGCAAATCGCAATGGCCGGGAATCCACTACAAAACAACACGTTTATGCGGAGACATTAAGTATTTCAGCAGCTCGTGACATTGGAAAACCTCATTAAATAGCGGGGCCTCAATAGAACCGATGAACTGGATGGCAGCCAGTAAATCCCGACAGCATCATAACATTTTCAAATCTACAAAGGAGGCAAGTTAGCTGTCTAAGTGCAATGCGTATCTCCTCCACCTCACAGTCAAAGGCTGTTCCACTGGTGCATAGAAAGAAAATAATTTATAGAAAACGCCAGCTCCAATGTTCGTATGCTTTTCAGATTATAATCCATCCGTATATACATGTAGTCAATCATTTTCAAGATATTTAGCCCCGATAGTCTTTAAAGCAATACATCTTAGAAAAGCTGGTGAAGTATCCTTTTTTGATACGCATTGAGCCATATTTATGTTTATCTCAGAACTGATTAGTTCCAGGGGATATCTGGGTGTCATCAGCAGTTGCAATTTGTTGTGGAATCCAAAGACTTCCTCTCTATTGATCAACACGCACTGAACAAAACCAGTCTGGGTCTTAAGATTCCTATCTTCGAGTTGCAATCCTATCTTCGTTTTGAGAAAATATCAAATTCCAAAAACGTTACCCATACTATATTTTGCAAAACTGGCAGAAATTTGGCGATTAAATATGGCATAGTCATCATTCATTAAAATTTTCATTGGGAAATAAGAAGGCATCCGCAAATTAATTTCGGTAACAAATATTTGCTAAAACCTTTACTACTTTAAAACTTGTACTACTTATTCAACTTCATTTTATGCAAATGTTTTAGTAAAGTTATTACTTCACTATTACGTCGATTCACAGTTTGTATTTTAGTATCCATCTGCTATATAACTAAAGTTAAATTATGATCCCTTTCAGTAATGCCAAAATCCATGAGATAGTTATAATTTAAGGCAAATGCAACTGAGCTCCTAGTTCCAAATGTAACTGACCTCCAGCCGATTCTAGAATTTAAAGGCCATGTTTATTTTTCAATAATTTTTTTTAGGAAAACATCTGACAGACAAACAAAATAACAATTATCGATTTTTTAGTTTCCCTATATGCATAGTATATATGAAGGCTATTGTAACGGGTCGAAAATTCGAGTTTTTAACAAAAGAGGTTTCAAGCTTCCCTGAACTCGAATCGAACGTTTTGAGTTGATATCTACCTCTCTCTATCTGTCTCTCTGTATGTGTGTGTGTCTGTGAAGACGATATCTCACGAACGAATGGAGCGTTTCGAATGAAATTTGGAATAAAAATAATAATCGGTGAATACTGGAAGCCGATTGATTTTAAACACAATCGAATATTCGGAAGCAAATTATAAAAAAAAATCAGAATTTTTAACAATGTTATGTAAATGGTAATTTCCTATACAATTTTTCATTAGAAAACGATTGACATAAACGTTAAAAGGCTAGCCTAAACCGTTATCAAGATATTGTACCTATTTAAATAAATGTATAAAAAATAATCAGATAACATTGAAAAATTATTAACTATTGTGACATATGTTCTCTTTTCATATGTACTATTACGCGATAAATTTTTAACATCATTCGTGTGGATCTATAGTTTGTTCCCTTTACGAGAAAAGATACATTTTGTAATAATATTGTAATTTGGCGGCTAACAGTTCGCGAACAATCATCTATGTATAAGAAATACTCTTCTCTTTGTTTGTAACGCTTAGCGAAAAATTTGGCGCACTTGGAAACTCATTTCTTTAACACAAGAAGAAGATCCCTGACAGAAGATGCCTACTGTGACGAAAAAAGCAAATCTTCAGGTACTCCTCACAGTTTAAAATGCTTCAGATAGCTTGACCTATGAATGACCAGAGGAACTGGGGTTGCCAGTCGGGTTTTATTTAGCACTTCACCCCAATAAACATCTATCTTTATCGTAAGATAATCTTGTAATTTTTAGTGAACCCCAACCCCTCCAGAATTTGATGCTGAATCCATATCAGCCATCATCTAAACTCTATCTATAACTGATCTTGAAAACTAATCTAACAAAACTTGATATTCGATTTTGTTATCAAAGGTCTAGAACAAGATTGCATTTTTTAAATTCGAGCGTAAACTTTAAAATGTATTCGAAATTTTATATTTTTCTAACATGGCAGCAGAGGACAAAGTATGACAGAATCATGCATTAAACCAACGGCCCTACCGTGCTGAAAACACCGGTTCTCGTTAGATCACCGAAGTCAAGCAGCATCGGGCGCGGTTAGTACTTGGGTGGGTGACCACCTGGGAACACCGCGTGCTGTTGGCACATTTCGGGCGCTGTAGCCCGGTGGTCTGCGCGCGCGCTGGATTTGCAGACTGCCACAACTGCGGCCGTGTTCATGCGGAGTACGATCACGTTAAACCTGTGGGCCCGTAAGTCCTTCCGAGAGGTTGGTGGTGGGGGAAGGAGGGCACGATCCCTGTGGATGCCTCCCTCACTGGGTTCCGATCTAAATTGGGTGGCATTTCCCGGCCGTCCAAAGAGTTACCTTACAACTTTCTGGTATGTCGGACGGTCTGGGTCTCAACAACAACAATCATGTATTTATTTATGGTTCAATGATTATGAGGGTTTATTTATGGTTCAATGATTATGAGACTTAATAGTTTCAACCATTGTTGGGAAAAATAGCCGCGATACAATTTTTTACTTTTCTTATATGCATAATGTATAAGGAAAGTATTGTGACAGGTCGAAAATTCGAATTCGAGTTTTCGACGGGAGAGCACGTTTTAAACATCCCTGATCACGAATCAAATATTTTTGAGGTGATGTCTGTCTGTGTGTGTGTGTGAAAGTATGTGTGTGTGTGTCAGTGAGACTGTGGAGATAATATCTCACGAACGAATAGAGCGATTCGAATGAAATTTGGTACAAAAATCACAATCCGCAAATACAAGAAGCCTGTTGTTTTTAAACGCAATCGAATGTGAAAACGATTGACATAAACTTTAGAACGCTAGCATGAACCGTTCTTGAGATATTGCACATTTTTCAAATAAATTTATCAAAAATCCCATAAATTAAAAAAATATATTAACTATTGAGAAACATGTTCACTTTTCATATGTAATATCGTGCGATAAATTGGGTGACATCCTTCTTGCAGATCTAGCGCGTTCCATTCATGAGAAAAGATACTTTGAGTAATTTTTTTGTATTTGAACGCCAGTTGTCATTTATCTGCTGTAAGAATAATTTATGTCTCCGTCCATAACGCTTGGCGAGATTTTGGTGACGAATTTGGCGGAATGTCGCCAATTTGGCGATTTTTTAAATGTTGCCAAATTAAAGAAAATCTCGCCAAATGGATAAAAATACTTTAAATCAATGAAAATGACGACTAATTGACGAACATTCAATATCTTGGAAAGAATATAAATATCTACTTTAAGAATAACCTATTTTTTTGCTGTAAAAGTAGTAAATTCATTGCATTATATAAGGAAAGTCATGTGCTGCCCACATCAGATTTTTTTTATTCGTGACGACATTAGACCCCTTGGGGATAATTTCTCCTCCTGGGGTACATTGTCAAGTATGATCGAAGTCAAGTATCAATCGAAAGATTATTTTCAAGCTCTTTAAAGAGAGAAGTAACACGCTATTGTTGTAATAATTTGCCCCTACGATACCAATTTTTTCAAATTTTTTCTTATAAAAATTGAAAAAAAATGAATTCTGGTATGAGAATTCTGGTATGAGATCTGGTATGAATTCTGGTATGAGTTGAGCCGCACTCTAGTTTATTTTTTATCTGAAATGGAGAAAATAATAAAAAAACACATTAAGTTAACGTTCTTTCCAATGCTCCGAAAACAGTGATGATTTGTCTTACTTCACCTTCCCCATCCTTGGTCCAATGCGAAATGCAACAAGAATGCTATTACGGAAGATAAATAGTCGAACGGAATTCTAAAGGTTGTTTTCACTTTTAGAACAACCAGTCATTCAAGGAAATACATTGGGATGAGCTCAAATCGAGGACTCATCTGCCTTGAAACTGTGAATCATCTCTTTAAATCACTAATGGAAACTATTGTCTTATGACTTTAAATGCATGAATAGTTCTATGACTTTCAATGCATGCATAGTTTAAGGGGACGGAGGACATTGAAATGTTTTTAATTTATTTATTGATTTAGAAACGTGAAAATTCGTATAAATATTCCTCTTAATATTACTACATACAATACCATTAATTTTTTTTTTCAATTTTGTTATAATTTGGTATTTTTCTTTTAATTTAATTTTTTAACGAAAATTTGAAAATGTTCCTTGGGTGCCATTTGTTCACATTTTTGATTAATTGCTTTCCTTATTACATAATGTATAAGGAAGGTATTGTGACGGGGTCGAAAATTCGAAATCGAGTTTTCGACGGGAGAGCACGTTTCAAGCATCAGTGATCACGAATCAAACATTTTTGAAGTGATGTCTGTGTGTGTGTGTGTGTGTGAAAGTGTATGTGTGTGTGTGTGTGTGTGTGAAAGTGTGTGTGTGTGTGTGTGTGTCAGTGAGTCTGTGGAGACGATAACTGACGAACGAATGGGCCGATTCGAATCAAATTTGGTACAAAAATCACAATCCGTAAACACTGGAAGCCTATTGTTTTTATACGCAATCGAATGTTCAGAACCCCCCTAAATTTTCGAATGAAATTTTGAAAAAAATCGTTAAAAAATCAAAACCACTAATAAAGTTATGCAAATAGACATTTCTTATGTAATTTTTTATTAGAAAACGATTGACATAAATTTTAGAACGCTAACATGAACCGTTCTCGAGATATTGTGCATTTTTCAAAAAAATTATCAAAAAGTCATATAAAATAAAAAATAAAAAATTTCCTATTGAGAAACATGTTCACTTTGAAATGGCTTAATAAATTGAGTGACATCATTTTCGTGGATCTAGCTCGTTCCATTCATGAAAAAAGATACTTTGAATAATACTTTTGTATTTGAACACCAATAGTCATTTATCTGCTGTAAGAATAACTTATTTCTTAGTGCATAACGCTTGGCGAGATTTTGGCGACGAATTTGGTGGAATGTCGCCAACTTGGCGACTTTTTTGAAATGTTGCCAAATTAACGAAAATCTCGCCAAATGGATAAATATGACGCTAAATCAATGAAAATGACGACTAATTGTCGAAAATTCAATATCTTGGAAAGAATATTAGTATCTACTATAAGAAAAACCTATTTTTTATACTGTAAAAGTATAAAATTCATTACATTATATAAGGAAAGTCATGTGTTGCCCACATCAGATTTTTTTTTATTGTAAATGTAGTAAATCCATTGCATTATATAAGGAAAGTCATGTGTTGCCCACATCATATTTTTTTACATTATGATCACTCAAAAGCACATCATAAACAAATTTGGGTATTCACTTTTAAATCCCTTAGAAAGTTAATTTTTTCAAAATATTTTTCTTCATTAAAACTTAATTTTCATCATTTAATTAAGTTCTTATTCATTTTTAATTACCTTAATAAAGTCCAATTATAAAATGCATACCCAGTTTCATTAAAAAGTATGAAAGGTGTCTTCTTGCCAAATTTCATGCATCTCAGACAAAAATTAAGGCGCATGGAGCATTTTAAAAATGTAAAAACTTTGAAAATTCCGTTTCGAAAAAAATGCATCCAACCTTTTGCTTACGGATGGGACAGCGGCCATCCCAAACGAAGCAGGTGCAATGTTTCTGTCGGCAATTTCCATGGACGTCAATGCCTGCAAAAGGGGTCGAACTGTTTGGAATAGGGTATGTCAAATAGCTGTCTTTTTGGAAGGTTCTTCGTTTGGGATGGACGCTGTCCCACGCGTAAGCAAATGTTAAATGTGTAAAATAATGTTATATATTAAAACTTTTTTTAGTCGATGTTTGCTCATTTCAAAGTCCACCGTCCCCTTAAGTATTATGACTGAATCGAAAATTTGAGTTTATGTTTTCGCTATATTTCTAAATTATTTTGGTAAAGGGACCCATCCTAATATTAATTGGGATGGGTCCCTTTCGAGAATGTAATTATAGAGAAAATATTTTGGAGTCCCTAAAATTAGATGGAACTGAACCTGAAACAACTCTGAAAAGAGGCACCTCTTTACAGGAGTTCAATTTGAACATTTCTAAGACGACGTGTGTATGGGCACGTTGTCTTAAGAATATATGGAGTAATTCGAAAGAAATTAGGTATAATTATTAATATCCTTACATACATAATATAAGTATAGGAAATTTATTGTGGCGGTGTCGAAAATCTGAATTAGAGTTTTCGACGGAAGAGCAAGTTTTAAGCATCCGAGAACTCAAATCGAACGTTTTTGTAGTGCTGGTAGTGTGTGTGTATGTTAGTGCATATTAATAGGGTGCGTACTTCTCCGTGAGTCCGTGGACGCGATATTCCACGAACGAATGAAGCGTTTCGAAAATAATTTAGTGCGCTTATTACAATTAGAGGATACTAGAACCCTATTGATTTTAAACGGACTGTACCCCTAATATTCGAAAACCCCTAATTTTTGAATGAATTATTTAAAAACCAGGATCCTCAATAATGATATATAAATAATCCAGTTCATACGTAATATTTAATTGGAAAGTGAATGTTTCAAAGAAATGATTCAAAGATTTAGAAAGTGAATGTAGAATGCCAGCGTTAACCTTTCTCGTATGCAGTTCATCTAAATTTAACGAAAAAAATGCATAGAATAACAGAAAAAGTGGTAAGTAACATCAAATACACAATACCTTCCAAAATTTCAGAATTCTGCAGTAAATCACACATAACTCAAAAATTTCTGCTTTGATTGACTCCAAATTTCACAAGAAGGTAGTCATTTGATTAGTAATATTCATCAGTATAATAATAAAGAAAAATATATTTAAGTATATTTTTCACTCTTTTAAGTTCTTACTTCAGTCTTAACACACTCGGAAAAAGTTTTGTATTCTATACAAAACTAACCAAACAATCCTCAATATGGGATGTGAGTTTCGCTGACGTTTGCACAATCTTTGCATCGATATTTCTTCAATCAGGTGATCCAGCGTATCAGAGGGCAATAACTGCCATTCCTACAGACTGTTAGTTTTCAGATCTTGGAGAGTAGTTAGGGCTTTTAGACGGGCAGGTTTATTCCAAGGGCATCCCCAAAGATTTTCGATGGGATTGAGCTTTGTATAATACATTGATCACTGCATACGAGCAATACCTTCGCTTTCAAGTACTCGTACGCTAACCCTACTCTATGGATGAGTGTCTTTTTACGCATACATGCATATATTTATGAGGAAGCTTTTATATGATAGTAAATGGTGTGTGTATTACTTCATTTTGACGCAACTATTAAGCTATTAAGCATGTATACTCTTTTTTACATACTTATTTCATACAGTCGTGTTGTTGTTGTTGAGATCCAGACCATCTGACCTACCAGAAAGGTGTAAGGTAACCGTTTGGACGGCCGGGAAGTGCCACCCAATTTAGACCGGAACCCAGTGGGGGAGGCATTCACAGGGACCGTACCCACCTTCCCCTACCACCAATCTCTCGGAAGGACTTACGGACCCACATGTTTAACGTGATCGTACTCCGCATATACACGGCGGCAGTTATGGCAGCGTGCAAATCCAGCGCGCAAATCACCGGGCTACCGCGCTCGAAATGTGCCAACAGCACGCGGTGTTCCCAGGTGGTCACCCACTCAAGTACTAACCGCGCCCGATGCTTCTTGACTTCGGTGATTCATACAGTCGTGTGAATTTTCAAAAGAACCGGAAGTGTAATCTCTTAAACCGGAACTGTGAATCCATAGTGAACCCACCAAACCCCCTGAAATTCGATGCTGGATCCATATCACTTATTATATAAGCTCTATCACCTGTTAGTTCTGATATAATATAGAGGTTTCAATTACATTTTTTTGGAACGGAAATGAAACATATTCGGAAGTACGAACCTTTAATAATCGCCCACACTTCACAAAATTCGATGCTGAATCCATATCAATCATCATCTAAGTTCTATCTATAACCAGTCCTGAGAAATAGATGATTCAAAGAAAATAATTTTTTAAACTAGAAGTAAAAATCTGATGTGGGCAGCAGATGACTTTCCCTGCAGACTGAAATTCATATTTTTTTTCTTTAATAATTCATTAAATTGAGTTTAATTGCACAAAATAAAACTAAATTTGCATTTTTAATTCAATTTCTTGTTTTATTTGGTAATTAGACATTTTTTTAAAAGTGGCATAACTAAATGCGAAAAATCTCAAATATCTCGAGAATGGTTAGTCCTAGAGTAATATAGTTGTTCTTATTATTTTCCTCGTCAAGAATTACGTATAAAACAAGCATTTAATTGATATATTTGAACATACGTAGCTTTTTTTAGATTTTGCAATTTTTGAGAGCCATTTCGTAAAAATAGGCAGGTTGTTCTTCTCCGAATAATACCAAAATCTAATCAGCACCAGAGTATCCCCCAAGTAACTTATCTATCAAATTTTGTGAAATTTGGTCAATTAATATTTTAGTTAGAGTGGATACATGACATTTTTGCGGGCCATTTCGTAAAAAAAGTCGGGTTGTTATTTTCTGATTAATACTAAAATCTAATCAGCACCAAAGTATCATACAAGTAACTTATCTACCAAATTTTGTGAAACTTGGTCAATTAGTATTTTAGCTAGAGTGGATACATGAAATTTTTACGGGCCATTTCGCAAAAAAAGTCGGGTTCTGTTTTTACGAATCGTACCAAAAACTAATCAGCACCAGGGTGATACCCAAGTGACTTACCTACCACATTTTATGAAATTCGGTTCATTAGTTTTTGAGTTAGAGTGGATACATACATTGCACAGACAGACACACAGACAGACAGACAGACAGACACACACATACGCACAGACGTCACGTTAAAAATGTTTCTTTCGTATTCTAGAGGTCTCAAAACGTGTAGATCCGTCGAAAACTCGAGTTGTGATTTTCGGCACGATTCCAATACTTTCCCTATACATTACCATGTATTGCAGGGAAAGCAAAAATTATTAGTAAGCAATCCCTATATCACTACCCGAATTTGATGCTGAATCCATATCAGTCATCATCTAAGTTATATCTATAAACAATCCTGAGTAACAGACGTTTCAATGAAAATATAATTTTTGAACTGGAAATGAAAAAGAAACCGGAAGTAAAAATCATTAGTGAATCACCTTATCTCTATCAAAAGTTGTTGTTCATTCCATATCAGTCATCATCTAATCTCTATCGTAATATATCCTGAGAAATAGAGACTTTAAGATAACCTTTCTTCAAAAAGGAATAGTATGGCCAAATTTTTGCCACTAATAAAGAAGTCAAAATATAAAGCGTAAATCTAATCTAAACTCGAATTAGAATTTTACAGCCTATTACAATGCATTCCCTATAAGTATACTGTGTATAGTAAAGCAAGTAAAATTGCTGGAAAGGTGTATACTGTACTTTTAAAAAAATCTTAACGTTATTGCATTCTTTTTTCAGGTTTTTATGGATATATCTTCTCTTACATTTATCTTTTCCGTATCCCATTTTACATAACGTCATAGCTCCGGTCTTATTATCTTATGTTATGTCATACATCGATGTTAAAACTGCAATCCGAGTTACGCTAAAAATCTGCACTTTGCTACTTTCGCCTTGTTTTTATGACACATGCCATAAAACAACGGATTTTTTCCTCTGTTTGGAATATTACTGTACCTTTTGGTTTTAGCATTTTTCACCCAATCATGCTTCCATCATACTTTTTCCTTTAAATATTAGATGTGTCAGGGCCATCAAAGCCGTGAGACGATAAAATGGGAGAAAATATGCAAGTAAAGCTGTTTATATTCTGTGCTTTGATGTTTTTGATACTTTTTCATATTGTAATACAGACAAGAGGTTTCTAAGTTTACAGCATTAACTTTCCGTTCGAAGACAGTGATGTTATCTCTGAATTACTTTTGTAAATTTATTTATTTATGTTACACACAACAAACAAAATATTTATTCATTGTCATCATAGGGACATAAGATAAACAAGAAAGATCAATCATGGATAAAGCATTGATTATGAAATACTTTCTAAAAAATGTTTGAAGAATTATGTCCCATAGGGTTCAGTGTATTTCATTTTTTCAACCCGGGTTCAATTCAAAATGATTGAGTGATATTATTCATTTACATTGCCGTATGTCCCACAGACCGTATCAACAACATACTAAAATTTCAGCTTGATAAAGTCATTTTTACAGCAGTTATCGTGCGAACGAACATACCTACAGACAGACAGAATGAACAAAGTGATAAACACTTTTCAACTATGTTGTATAGTTTAAACACTTTTTTAAATACTTTTCAACTATGTTGTAAAGTGACTCTAAATTAATGAAAATGACGAATAATTGACGAAAATTTAAAATATTGGAATAAATATAAAATTCTACGATTACTATAATTAAAATGACCTATTTTTCCGTCAGTAATGTTTGGTAAAAATTTTTGTTGACAAATTTTTCGAATATCTCCAACTTGGTGACTTTTTAAATGTTGCTAAAACTGACTTTTCGCTGACACACACACACACACTTTTCATTTTTTAAAACATAATTTAATTTTAACAATCTTCTACATCGGGTTATGTGCATTATTCCTGTAATACAAATTACAGTAATGCACACAGAAACGTAGAATTCGCATTGACGAAACATGCATGGTCCTTGATAACGTACATGATTTTGGAAACGCTTTTCACTTTATCCAATTTATTGAATTTCAAAAAAAAAATTGGGAGCTAGAAAAGGCCTAGCTCATTGTGCAAAACAATGTTTCTGTTTTGCAACTTTTCATCTTAAAAACATTTCCTGCATTTACACCATGTATGTTTATGCAGGGAATAAGGGGATTAGTATTTTAAGTACCTGCATTACATATATGATTTATATAAAAATACTTTCATCTTAATGTGTAGTTACAAAAAATACGTGTAGATACGTGTAAATAATGTGTAGATACTTATATTCTTTTCAAGATATTAAATTTTCGTCAATTAGTCTTCATTTTCACTGATTTGGCGTCATTTTTATCCATTTGGTGAGATTTTCATTAATTTGGCAGCATTTAAAAAAGTCGCCAAGTTGGCGACATTCCGCCAAATTCGTCGCCAAAATCTCGCCAAGCGTTATGAACGGAGAAATAATTTATGCTTATAGCAGATAAATGACTATTGGCGTTCAAATACAAAAGTATTAGTCATAGTATCTTTTCTCATGAATGGAACGAGCTAGATCCACGAGAATGATACCACCCAATTTATCGTACGATATTACATATGAAAATTGAACATGTTTTTCAACAGTTAATATATATTTTTTAATTTATGGGATTTTTTGATAAATTTATTTGTAAAATGTGCAATATATCGAGAACGGTTCATGTTAGCGTTCTAAAGTTTATGTCAATCGTTTTCTAAGGAAAAAATTACATAAGAAATGTCTATTTGCGCAACTTTATTAAAGGTTTTGATTTTTTGATGATTTTTTCAAAATTTCACTTGAAAATTTAGGGGGGTTCTGAACATTCGATTGCGTTTAAAAACAATAGTTTTCTAGTATTCACGGATTGTAATTTTTGTACCAAATTTCATTCGAATCGTTCCGTTCGTTCGTGAGATATCGTTTCCACAGACTCACTGACACACACACACACACATACTTGCACACACACACACACACACACACATATCACCTCAAAAATGTTTGATTCGTGATCAGGGATGCTTGAAACGTGCTCTTCCGTCGAAAACTCGAATTCGAATTTTCGACCCCGTCACAATACTTTCCTTATACATTATGTATACAATGAAAGTAATATATATATATATATATATATATATATACATGTGTGTGTGTGTATAATATAATGTAATACATTTTATAATATAGATTGATGCGTTGTTTTCGTGCGGTGGAAAAAATGAAATTTTGAAAATAAAAACACAGAAATGCATATCTAGCAGAATTTTTTTAATATGCATTTATAATAATTTATAAATTATGAACCACTTGTTTCTTTCATACTGAGTCTTCAGGGTCGTTAGTTCTCTAATTCGCAGATCGGGGCCAATTAGTGCTATTAACCTGAGCCTTGTAGATTCGGGACCATTCACAAGAAGTTGGATGATTGTAGGCCACGCCATATCACGATCCGGTCGCGTGATATGTCCTTGTCTACCCGGTAACCCAATCAGACCTCGAGGAAAGTGGATGGGCTCTGGCTGTATACTACAGAAACAATATTTTTACTTTCCTTATATATATTACCGGCAAAGTTTGAAATCCGGCATTCTATAGAATCCCTAGGCTTTGTATATAATGCCTAAAACTAGCCGGCAATGTATGAAACGATTCATATTTCATAC
This sequence comes from Amaurobius ferox, assembly GCA_951213105.1. NCBI lineage: Eukaryota > Metazoa > Arthropoda > Arachnida > Araneae > Amaurobiidae > Amaurobius > Amaurobius ferox. The sequence continues at coordinate 90,412,875 of OX578146.1, forward strand.
ATTTCCTAGGCATTCTATAAAATGCTAAATGAGAAACCGGCAAAATAGAAATACATCTCCGATTCGTTTCAAATAACATGTGGCAAGGCACGTGACTTTTAACGCGCGCCTAAGGCTCAGAATTTGTCAGATATTTTGTGCACATTTTGTTTCAGAACTGAAAATGCTATTGAAGGTAAAATACATTCTAAAATCAATCTGGAAATACAAGCCAAAAATCTGATGTGGGTAACACATGACTTTCCTTATATAATGCAATGAATTTACTACTTTTACAGTTAAAACAAAATGTTATTCTTATAGTTGAAACTTATATTCTTTCAAAGATATTGAATTTTCTTCAATTAGTCGTCATTTTCATTGATTTAGCGTCATTTTTATCCATTAGGCGAGATTTTCGTTAATTTGGCAACATTTAAAAATGTCGCCAAATTGGCGCCATTTCACCAAATTTGTCGCCAAAATATCGCCAAGCGTTATGGACGAAGAAATAAGTTATTCTTACAGCAGATAAATGACTATTGGCGTTCATTGGGTGAAATATTATATATTGAGTGAAATATAATATAAATTGGGTGACCTCATTCTCGTGGATCTAGCTCGTTCCATTCATGAAAAAAGATACTTTGAGTAATAATTTTTTATTTGAACGCCAATAGTCATTTATCTGCTGTAAGAATAACTTATTTCTCCGTCCATAACGCTTGGCGATATTTTGGCGACGAATTTGGCGGAATGTCGCCAACTTAACAACATTTTTTATTAGTGACAAATTAACAAAAATCTCGCCAAATTGATAAAAATGACGCTAAATCAATGAAAATGACGACTAATTGTCGAAAATTCAATGTCTTGGAAAGAATATTAGTATCTACTATAAGAAAAACCTATTTTTTTACTGTAAAAGTAGTAAATTCATTACATTATATAAAGAAAGTCATGTGTTGCCTACATCATATTTTTTTAACGGTAAAAATAGTAAATTTATTGCATTATATAAGAAAAGTCATGTGTTGCACATATAATTTTTAACACTTTACAACAAAGTTGAAAAATGTTTATGACTTTGTTCATTCTGTCTGTCTGTCTGTCTGTCTGTCTGTCTGTCTGTCTGTCTGTCCGTTAGCACGATAACTGCCGTAAAAATGACTTAATCAAAATGAAATTTTAGTATGTTGTTCAGACGGTCTGTAGGACCTATGAGAATATAAATGAATAATATCACACAATTAGTTTTGGATTGAACCCGGGTTGAAAAAATGAAATACATTGAGCCCAATGGGACCAAATTTTTCTAACATTTTTTAAGCGGATTTAAAATTCACAAATTGCTTCGAAAATTTTAGGTAATAGTCAAATTGTTCCATAAAATATATAAAAAAAAAATTCAGCTAAATATATTCAGTAGTTTTTTAAATAAAAATGAAAATAATAATTACTCATCTTATATGAAACGATCACGTGACCATGATATGAAACGATCACATGACCCACTTCAAAATGAGATATGGCATCCAACTTGTTTCAAATTCGTGATTTTTTAAAGTTCTTTTTAATTCATATTGAGTGTTGTATCCATCCTAAAACTACTTTATTTCTGCTTAAATTCTGTGCATCTACATACTAAAACAACACAATGACAATATATTTGAGTTTAAATTCTCATTCAAATTTGATTATTTCTACAATTAAGCCTATTTTTCACCTATGTAAAATGTAAACAGCAAAATATGTAGAATGAGTTGTATTAGAATTACTGTATTTCTTTAACACAAAATAATTCAGTCCATGGAGTCTGCATGGCTGATATGAATGAAATATTAATTGATTTTATAAACAGAAGGACGATATTTTTCGATGAAGTTTTAAGCATAAAATTTATGAATTGTAGCTCCATGGTCTTAATTTTTAAATAAAATAAATTATTATAGTATTGTGATGAATGAAATGGAGAAAGTTATGAATGAAATCCTGCTTTTATAGAGAGATCCAAGCGTGTTATTTTTTCTATGACGTCATTTGAATTAATTTCAGTTGTTTTCGATGAAGTTTTCAAATATAATAAATTATCGTAGTATTATGATAGATTTAAAAATATTACCGTGGAATGTATTGCATTTTAGAGATATCTAAACCACGCAATTTATATTTCAATGCCGTCTTTTGAATGAAGTTCATTTTTTTCAATGAAGGTTTAAGTTTTCATATATAATAAATCAATGTAGTATCGTGATAAGTTTTAAAATATTACCGAGGAATGTATTGCATTTTCGACTTTTTTAAATAAAGTTGCATTGAAGTTGGAAAGTGTTTCATAATCATTGCTTTAAGCATGATTGATCTTTCTTGTTTTTTATAGACTTATTATTTTCTTTATATACATAATGTATAAGGAAAGTATTGAGACAGGGTCGAAAATTCGAATTCGAGTTTTCGACGGGTGAGCACGTTTCAAGCATCCCTGATCACGAATCAAGCATTTTTGAAGTGATGTCTGTCTGTGTGTGTGTGTGTGTGTGTGTGTGTGTGTGTGTGTGTGTGTGTGTGTGTGTGTGTGTGTGTGCGTCAGTTAGTCTGTGGAGACGATAACTGACGAACGAATGGACCGATTCGAACCAAATTTGGTACAGAAATCACAATCCGTAAACACTGGAAGCTTATTGTTTTTATACGCAATTGAATGTTCAGAACCCCCATAAATTTTCGAATGAAATTTTGAAAAAATCGTCAAAAAATCAAAACCACTAATAAAGTTACGCCAATAGACATTTCCTATATAATGTTTCATTAGAAAACGATTGACATAAATTTTAGAACGCTAACATGAACCGTTCTCGAGATATTGCACATTTTTCAAAAAAATTATCAAGAAGTCATATAAAATAAAAAAAAATATTCCCTATTGAGAAACATGTTCACTTTTCATATGTAATACTATGCGATAAATTGGGTGACATCATTCTTGTGGATCTAGCTCGTTCCATTCATGAAAAAATATTCTTTGAGTAATTCTTTTGTATTTGGACGCCAATAGTCATTTATCTGCTGTAAGAATGACTTATTTCTTAGTGCATAACGCTTTGCGAGATTTTCGCGACGAATTTGGCGGAATGTCGTCAACTTGGCGACTTTTTGAAATGTTTCCTAATTAACGAAAATCTCGCCAAATGGATAAAAATAACGCTAAATTAATGAAAATGACGACTAGTTGCCGATAATGCAATATCTTGGAAAGAATATTAGTATCTACTATAAGAAAAACCTAATTTTTTTACTGTAAAAGTAGTAAATACATTACATTATATAAGTAAAGTCATGTGTTGCCCACATCAGACTTTTTTTTAAGTAGCTGCTGATAAAGGTTTCTATTCAGTTTCTGGATATACATACAGTATGTACGGATAGATAGGATATATCATTGGGCAAGCTCGTCCTGGGCCCTCCATAACAATCCTTGAGAAAAAAACTTGAGATTTGGAATATATATGTCTAATTTAAATATTAATTTTTGAATTTTGTTCCTTACCCATCCTACAACCGTTATAGAGGTGTACTTGATTTTTACTTTCCTTATATACATATATGAGAAAAAGTATTGTGACGGGGTCGAAAATTCGACGGGAGAGCTCATTTCAGGCATCCTTAACCACGTTTTTGAGGTTAGGTGTGTGTGTGTGTCTCCGAGTATGTGTGTATGTGTGTGTGTCAGTGAGTCTGCGGAGACGATATCTCACGAACGAATGGATCGACTTGAATGACATTTGGTACAAAAAATACAATCTGTGAATAGTGGAAGCATATTGTTTTTAAACTCAATTGGATGTTCAGAACTCCCCTAAATTTCTAGTGAATTTGAAAAAAATCACCAAGGAATCAGAATCTTCAATAATGCTATGTAAATAATAATTTCTTATACAAATTTTTATTAGAAAACGATTGACATAAACTTTAGAACTCGAACATGAACCGCACATTTTTCAAATAACTTTATTGCACATCCTTCGAATAACTTTATTGCACAACTATATTGCACATTTTTCAAATAACTTTATGAAAAAATCAGATAAAATAAATAAGTATATTTATTTTGTGAAATATGTTAACTTTTCATATATAATATCATGCGTTAAATTTGGTGGCATCATTCACGTGATTCTAGTTCGCTCCATTCATAAGAAAAGATACTTTGGGTAATACATTTGCATTTGGACGCCAACAGTCATTTATCTGCTATAAAAACGATTTATTTATGCGTCCATAACGCTTAGCGAGATTTAGGCAACGAATTTGGCGAAATATCGCCAACGTAGCGACTTTTTAAATGTAGCCAAATTAACGAAAATATCGCCAAATTGATAAAAATGACACTAAATTAATGAAAATGACGATTAATTGATGAATGTTTAATATCTTGGTAAGAACATAAGCGTAGACTAAAAGAATAACCCATTTCTCCGTCCATAAAGCTTGGCGAGAAGTTTAGCGGGACATCGCCAACTTGGCGACTATTTTAAATGTTTCCAAAGTGACAAAAATGTCGCCAAATTGATAAAAAAGCGCCAAATGGGAAGTAATATTACGCAAATTCTGATTTCCGTCATATGACCATAGGCGCCGACTACGGGGGCACAGGGGCACGAGCCCCCCTCTGAGAAATTTCAAGATTTCTTTCTCTAATTTAATATTTTACTAAATACCAGAAATTGAAATTGTTTAAACAAAATAATTAAAAGAAAATCCTATCAACGCAAATGTCACATTTCAGTTCAGTCTTGTTGACATCTTCCTTATCATAGCGTCCTAAACTATCTTGCACATAAACCGAGCTCTCCTTTACTCCCAGGAAAAATGTTTACGCTAATGACAAACACAACTTTTTCGTCTGACCACCAAAAAGAAACGAAATATTTACAGCCATTGGATTGGCATTGCCAAAATATTATTCTTGCCCTCCAGTAATAACTATAAATGATGACCACGAAGTAGAGATGACTTATTTGGTCTATCTAAAGAGATCTTATCTGTAATTACTCCTCGATTCTATATACGAGGACCGTCTGTACAGGTAGCATTCATTCCGTTTGAAGCTGCAAACCCCACGGGTAGCTTTATTCCTGGTGAGCGCCGGGCGTTTGGCAGCCAATAGCACTGAGTCATTTGAGACTAACCAGAAAGCTAGTATTATAAATTATGAGAAAATAAAAAATTACGGATTCGTAGGTACCTTGTGGAAAAATGTTTGCCTTTTGAAAGAGGACTTCGTATATGTTTAACTGGTGGGATCTCAAATGAGTGATGTTTGTGATGTTTTGGTTCTTTTAATAAAGGTTTCATTTTGGTTTGTGATAAAAAAAAACCGCAATATTTTTGTGCTATTCGTAAAGGTTATCTTTCAATTTTTAATTAATTATAAACATTCTTATTTCTCATGGATAAATTTCAATTAAAACAGCAAAAATTTATTTTTGCGTGAGAAATCCCCAAACTGCTGAAAGACCTGCATATTATTTTAAACATGCAGATTTTGATTTAAACGCAACACCGTTAAGGTTTTATGTTATAATGGCTTTGTGCATCGCATTCTTTGAAATTGTAATGATAGGGGTTTTTGAATTAAATAATATAACGATATTAGATCTTTCTGTTAAAGAGATTGGTGTAACATGACAATGTTATAATTTTAGCCAAAATGGGATTTTCCCAGAAATTGCTGTATACAGTTAGGTGTTATTTGATGGAAAAATCCCAGTTTGGCAAAAAAGCTCGAAATGTTGTTGCTCCAAGCCCCTTATTTACAAGTATATGTTTTCTTAATGAAACTTGTTTTTACATATCTTACTCGCATGATGGCATGGACATTCCGATTCATATAAAATTATATGTGACGAAATCTTAATGTTTCGTTACATATCATAACTCCAGTTTCTGATGTTATTGTTTTCAACTTTATCATTTTTTGCCCTTAGTGGGTGTGGGGCAGACCCGGATACTAGCTCCGAGATTGGCTCAGAAAAAACCGGGCATGATCTTCCCTTTAGGCCCATCATACACATAAAGGAGAAAAATAAATTGTAATGGCCTCGACCCACGGAGAAATCTCTAAAAAGATACCACCCACCATATCTGGGTCTGGTGTGGGTAATCAACAATATGCTGGAGAGCATAACTTCACGGATTCTTGCTAGAACTACAACCGTTACCTCTATCGGTTGCAACACTACAAGGCACTAGTCTTGTAGCCCCCTCCCCCCCTTCACTTTCAATCATTAATCGCTGCTCGAAATGAGAAAATGCAATGCGTAAACGATGGCATCTGATACGTCAAGAAGAGCGTGAGATCAGGAGTCAAAGAGCTCAAGTTTTATAAGTGGTAAACTAGAGTGGCGCAGGCCTAAAAAGATTAATAACATTTATCGTATAATAAATAAAACTGCTGATTTCTTTCTGTCGACCCAGTCCGTCCGACCTACCCGAAAGAGTAAGATATCTGTTTAGACTGCTGGAACAGTGCCATCTAATTTAGACTGGAATCCAGTGGGGGCGACATCCACAGGGACAGACCCTCCTTCCTTTCCTACCAAAGGTTCGAAAGGACTTTCAAACCCACAAATTTAACATGCTCGTACATGGGGACAGTTTAGGCAAAGCCGGAAATCGAACTTGGGTCCTCCGAATACAATCCCCGTGATTAACCACTCGATTATCCCACTCCAAAACTGCTGCTTGAAAGACAACGACGTACAAAACTTCCTTAAAGAAGGCATATATATGTCAGTTAGGTGACTACAGTTGCTTCGATGACATTATAAGCCCCATTTTTCAGGCCAAGATAACAGTATACTCTCTTAACAACCACTACTGCCGTTCATTGGTAAGTTCGTCCTTGATGATTGTTAAGAGAGCATACTGTTCTTTTGACCTGAAGTAGCGGCTTATAATGTCCTCGAAACAATTGTAGTCATCTAACTGACATGTGCTTGCTTTCTTCAAGGATGTCTTGTAAGTTATTATATCTTTATCGACTTTGTGATTTTTTTGTATAACTTTATCGGATTGTGCCCCTCCCCTGAGATTTTGAAAACTCAGCGCCTATGAATATGACTGGCATACACAGTAAACACAAACACCTGAAATTCACATACAAAAGTAAATTAATGAGTGTCACAAATTTTACAGCATTTTTTTCTTACAAATTTTTTTAAATCGAATTACCGTTTGAATTTCATATGCCGCAAGACGTAAGAAAACATACGTCATTTGATAAGGCCCTTCTGATTTACTGGCATTTTCTTATGCGCTGTAATGTACGAAATGTGCTTCCAAGATGTCGTTTGTTAACACCGTGACATACTTTTATTTCATAAAAATATTTACAAATACAACAAACAGATAACAAAAGGTACTCTCTAAATTTTTCATTAACCGCACTATAGCCCTTTAGTTTAAAGCAAGATGTATAAAGTTTTATTAGAAACAATAATCTGTTAAAAGAAATCGAAGTTTGTTTTTCAATCCTTTACCGAAATCCATATCTAAAAAAATAGGCCTTTCACAAAATTCGGAATTTAAAAATGAGAGCTTAGACAACCAGTGCTATTTGAGATATGGGGCCCTTTATAAGTCCAGATATTATATGTCTGTGCCAAATATGATTTTCGGATACCTAGAGGGTTAAACTGAAATACAATTAAGAAGTATATAGGTAGTAAAATAATAAATTTTTAACTTTAAATCATTTTTATTCATAAAAAACTTAAAAATGCAAACTATGGTAAAAAGAAATAAAAGTTCTTTTAAAAGGCACAATTTACAAAGGCTTATTATCTAATCTCTTGAAACATGTTATAAGGATTAAGGTCATTAAGCAATTATATTAAACTAAAATATTTTCTTTCTTGCCTTTGCCAGTGCAAAATCACTGATGGCATCATCAAATGATAAACTACGTAGTTTGTCACTTTCTATGCACATGAGACTGAGGGAACATAATTTATCTTGAGTCATTGTTGTTCTAAATTCATTTTTTATCCTCTTCAGCTGAGAAAAAGATCTTTCTCCAGAGCAATTTGCAACCATCATACTAAGAAACAATCTCAAAATTGCTTCTACATTAGGGAATGCTGATTGGACACGATCGTTAAATATTACCCTATACAGATCCTGATGTGTCAGTGTCAGTGTCAGACTATCATGTTCCGCTGAACCATAGGCTTGACAATGTCTAACATATTGATGAAAATGCTTGACTTCTCCTACAAGATTCATGTCCACATCTTTAGGATATGTTTGGCATAAAACACTAACTCCTTCACGAATCTCTTCTTCTGTAGCTTCTAATTTTGTTAAGAATGAAAATTTTTTTGCAGCCTCATTGTATACTGAGGCCCTCTGTGCCAGACTTGACTCTAATGCATCCATCACAGGTATACATGTTTTGATTCTGAACTTGTTTCTTGGCTCAAGGTTCTCTAAAGCATCATCTTCATTATCATTGATATGCCTTCTTCTATATCTGCTTTCCTTGTAATCAACATCAGGCAATTTTTCCTTTACTTTTTTTTCAAATTGATTGAACATATCTCTGGAACCTTTAACAAAATCCGAAAGTGAAGCATACAATTTCCTACATACATATAGACTAATTTGGGGGTCTTGCAGTGATTGACTAGTCTTGTGAAATTCATCCAGCAAGTAACTCCACAAATATAACATTACCATAAATTCAAACTCCTTCATTTTATTCAAAATGTTTATGGCTTGATTTCTTGTTTCGCCTTTCTCTGTAGTATCAATATGCAGCTGATGCAATGCAGAAATTATTCCATAATAACTATCAAGTATTGCACTTGTGGCCATTGAATGTGCTTCCCATCTAGTCTTTGACAAAAATTTTGGAACTTTTGAATCATCTTTGAAGAATGAGAAAAGTACTGCTCATCTATGTGTAGATGATGAAAAGAAATTATATATTTCTTGAACAATTCCAAAAAAGTTTACTGCATTTAAACAACAGTCAACTGCTACTCTACCAAAGAGATTCAGGGAATGAGCAGCACATAAAATATACATAGAATACTTGTTAATCTTCAATATTATTTCTTGCATACCCTTGTACTTGCCAGACATATTGGCAGCATTATAATATAACTGGCCTCGACACTTACTAAAATCTATTTTGCATTCATTTGTAAGGTAGTTGTGCACCATCTTAGCCATACTTTCCCCTGTGTGGCTACTCATCTCTAGGAAAGTTAGAAAACGTTCAATAGGGAGCCCATCATCTGGTGAAACATACCTCACAATTACATTGAGCTGATCAATATGGGACCGGTCTGGAGTGGAATCTACAGATAAACTGAAGTACCCTGCAGTTCTTAAATCATCCAAGATTGAATCTCTTACTTTATGTGCCATAATTTGGATACATTCATCACATATTGTTTTAGAAAGATAAGATGTGACACCTGATCCTTTATTCCCAAAAGTTTATATGGTTTACTAGAAAAGGATCAAATTTTGCTATAAGTTCGAGTAATCCAAGGAAATTGCCATTGTAAGGATAACCAAGTTCGTTCAAGAACATTTTTCCAGAACTGCCGTTTATTATTTATCTGTTCTGCTAGTTGGCAGTCAATTGTTGAGCGATGTTTTCTTGTAAGATATGTTACCGAAGCTGTTCTATGGTCTACAGAGTTTTCATGACTTTGAACTAAATAGGTGTTGCGCCAATCACAAAATCCATCGGATGATAATGGTGTAGAAGAATTTGAAAAGAGTTTACACAGGAAACAGTATACACGACCAGTTGCTGGCGAATATACTAATCATTCTCTGCAATATTTTTCACCATTAGCCCGTTTGGGATAGAACAAACTTTTTGTGCAATATCTGTCTTGGTTGTCAAAAAGCTTCTTTGATTTTTCAAATGAACCATTTGAGTGCTGACATTCTAACGGACTTTTTCTACCCAGTATACAATCTCATCTTTACTTAAATCACCTCATAGCCCAATATCATTCTGTTTATTTTTCGATGCTGAATCTTATGTGCTTGTACTACTCTCTGGTTTATTAATCTTAATATTTGCTGCTTCACTGGTTGAAGTAGATTCCATACAACTAGATGTACCAGGTTCTGTATCAGGAATAGGATGAATATCCCGTGACTGACTCACTGTGGTAGAGGCTTTTGGTTCATCAGGCCCCTTATCTATCTTTGTTAAGAAACTTTCTAATTTTGTTAACTTGCTAAGCTCTTCTTTAGTTCTCGGCTTCTTTTCCTCTTTTAAGCTCCACTTTTATAACTTCTGGTTGACATCTTGCAAACTGTGGGCAGAATATTTAATATAACTATAAGCATACATTCCCTCATATCAGACTTCCTCATATCAGAATTTATTTTTGTTTTCATATTTTACAAGAAAAAATTTTAAAATTCGGTAGCGTGGTTCCAAATTATTACAAATATAGCGTGTTACTCTTCACTTTATAGGGCTTGAAAAATTGTTTTGATTGATTCCATACTTGACAATGTACCCCCTCCCCGGGGCGGTAACTTACCCCAAGAGAGGGCTAATGACGTCACGGATAAAAAAAATCTGATGTGTGCAGCACATGACTTTCCTTATATAATGCAATGAATTTACTACTTTTACAGTAAAAAAAAATCTGATGTGGGCAACACATGACTTTCCTTGTATAATGTAATGAATTTGCTACTTTTAGAGTAAAAAAATAGGTTTTTCTTATAGTAGATACTTATATTTTTTCCAAGATATTGAATTTTCGTCAGTTAATCATCATTTTCATTGATTTAGCGTCATTTTTATCCATTTAGCAAGAGTTTCGTTAATTTGGCAGCATTTAAAAAAGTCGGCAAGTTGGCGACATTCCGCCAAATTTGTCACCAAAATCTCACCAAGCGTTATAAACGGAGAAATAAGTTGTTCTTATAGCAGATAAATGACTATTGGTGTTCAAATACAAAAGTATTACTCAAAATATCTTTTCTCATGAATGGAGCGAACTAGATCCACGAGAATGATGTCACCCAATTTATCGCATGATATTACATTTGAAAAGTGAAAAGGTTTCTCAACAGTTAATATATTTTTTAACTTATGGGATTTTTTGATAAATCTATTTAAAAATATATCTCGAGATAAGTGCAATATCTCGAGAACGGTTCACACTATCGTTCTAAAGTTTATGTCAGTCGTTTCCTGAGGAAAAATTACATAAGAAATAACTATTTGCGCAACTTTATAAAAGATTTTGATTTTTTGATGATTTATTCAAAATTTCACTCAAAAATTTAGGGGTTTTTTGTACATTCGATATTGTTTAAAAACAATAGGCTTCCAGTATTCACAGATTGTGATTTTTGTACCAAATTTCACACAAATCGCTCCATTTGTTCGTGAGATATCGTCTCCACAGTCTCACTGATACACACACACGCATACTTTCACACACACACACATACTTTCACACACACACACACACACACACACGCACACATACTTTCACACACACACACACACACACATACTTTCACACACACACACACATACTTTCACACACACACACTTTCACACACACACACATACTTTCACACACACACACACACCACACACACACACAGACATCACCTCGAAAATGTTTTATTCGTGATCAGGGATGCTTGAAACGTGCTTTCCCGTCGAAAACTCGAATTCGAATTTTTGATCCCGTCACAATACTTTCCTTATACATTATGTATATATGGAAAGTAAAAAGTATAACGGCTGTTTTGAAACTATGAAGTCTTGTGATCACTGGGCCATAAATAAACCCTTTTAGGCATGATTATATGAAATTTTATCTGCTGTTGCCATTTAAAAAATATATATAATTCCGAATAAATTTCGAAGTTAACTCAAATTTATAAAAAAAAGAAAAAAAAATGTCTATCTAGTTCTGGATGTTTTAATATCAAAGCGGATATAAAGTTTCACGTGAAAATCCGTTAATATTTGTGGCTGCTATCGTGCGTGCCACAAATCGACCACAGACCTCAGACAGATAGACAAACGAACATCACTGCAAAAATATATTCAAAACGTGTTCAGGAGGTCTTAATACATATATTGGCATAAGAATCTCAAAATCGAACATTTTTTTAAAACAATACTTTCTCAATACTACGCATGTGAAAGTGAAAATGACAAATTACTGAAAAATGGATTCTGGTATGAGTAAAGTCAAGTTAGCCCCCCCCCCCCCAGTTAATTTAAGTGCTTTTAATTTCGCTCTCTATCATACATATAATTTTCCTTTCTGGTAATGATTGTGGTATAAGAGGCATTAAATGTGAATGTATAAAACAGTCGAGCGAGGACTCATATTCGGGATTTTTTTTGTTTGTAATAAATGCTTTAGTTCTCTACCGTTTCAGCTATTTTCCTGATATATTGGCTAACTTCGAACATTCCCTCCGACTCACTAAATCAAGGTTAGACTGTGTTTCGCATATACTGGAAAGAAGATACAAACAACCCTGTCAGTTTCTCTTATATCCCAATAACAATATCCATACCGCGCTGCCGCCCATAAGGCATTACGGGGAAAGGGGACAAATCGATCTATATATCAAATAGATGAGCCGAGAAAGGGGAGAAAAGCGGAGAAAGATGTTTTTGTCTGAAAGAATTGTAAGAAGCATTTCATAAAATTGTAACAGGTTTGGCATACATAGTCCTTTGAATTTAAAATAATATATATATTTTTTAATTTTGATATTATATGGTATTTTAATAAATTAGAAAAATACTAGAAGGGTAAACTCCAAAATAGACGTTGTGCATCAAGTTGTAAATGATTATTTCCCGTCCTCCGGCCCTGTAGCACTTGCTCTCCTACTATCCAGAGACATATACACTGTTGTTGTTGTTGAGACCCAGACCGACCGTAAGGTAACTGTTTGGACGGCCGGGGAAGTGCCACCCAATTTAGACCGAAACCCAGTGGGGGAGGCATCCACAAGGACCGTACCCTCCTTCCCCTACCACCAACCTCTTGAAAGGACTTATGGACCCACATGTTTAACGTGATCGTACTCCGCATGAACACGGCGGCAGTTGTGGCAGCGTGCAAATCCAGCTCGTAAACCACCGGGCTACCGCGCCTGAAATGTGCCAACAGCACGCGGTGTTCCCAGGTGGTCACCTACCCAAGTACTAACCGCGCCCGATGCTGCTTGACTTCGGTGATCTAACGAGAACCGGTGTTATCAGCACGGTAGGGCCGTTGGCCGGACTTATACACTGTGAAACATTCTGAGACCTTTGCTCATTTTTTTTCAGCTATTTTGTTGATAATTTTAGCAAACTATCAGAAAAGCTGTAATTACAGGCGTTCATGAAAATTCCAGTTTCATTTCTAAAATACTCAGCTAATTATCGTCGTCATTTGTATTTTATAAACACTGACTTCCAAAAGTTAAGCACGGACGGTAAAATCAACAAAAATGGAAAAGTAAAGCTTTGATTAATTCAAAATTGTACATGAAGGTAGCAAATGTGTTAATGCAGTAAAGACAACAAGAATTATGTACAAAGATGAAAAAATTATTTACTTTTCGTAAGTTATATGATAACTTCAGATTTAGTTCATTAACAAAATTTATGTTTAAAGGCAAACAAACCAACTAAACTTACATTAATATGGTATGTGTTCACCCCCGACCTTCACACAAACTTTACAACAATTTTCCATGCTTTCAATGAGGTGATCAACCATCGGAGATGGGAGCAATGGCCATTTCTCCAATAAGGCAGTTTCCAACTCTCTGGGACTGGCTGGAGGAGGTAAACGTGCAGAGACAGCACGCCCGAGAACATTCCAAAGGTTTTCAATGGGATTAAGGTCGGAGAAATACACCGGCCACTCCATACGAGAAATGCCCTCACTTTCCAGATATTCGTCAACGATGTTAGCTCGATGGGGACGGGCATTATCGTCCATAAGGAGGAAATCATTACCAACTGCTGCAGCGGGGAGTCTCGCAATGGGGTCTAGGACTTCATTTCGATACCGCGCTGCCCTCACAGAACCGCTTTTAAAGATGTGCAGCTCTGTGCGATATCCCATTGAAATTCCAGCCTAAACCATGACGCTGTCACCTCTGAATGCGTGATGTTCGATGATGTTCTTGACCTGATTGCGTGTATCTAGTTCTTTCCAAACCCTTACACGCTTATCACCTGATTCCAGGTCAAATCTGGACTCATCCGTGAACAGGGCGTTGAACCAATCTGAGACAGTCCAATTGACATGTTGACGACACCACTTTAATCTTGCCCCTCTGGCTTGGACGGTTAGTGGAACACAAAAACGTGGTACTCGGGCGTACAGTCCCTTCACGTGGAGCCTTCGGCGCACAAGACTGGCAGATATTGTCTTACCAAGTGCAGCTGCAACCATGGATGTAACAGTTGTGGAGGTCGCTCGTCGATTCCGCTTGGCTACTATAGCAATATATCGATCATCAGAGGGGCTGATAACCCTTGGACGACCGGGCACAGGTCTCCGGACAACTGTTTCACTTGTTTGAAATTGTTTCCATAATCGAGAAACTACCGAATGATCAACGCCAAAGAAAATAGCGACATCTTCGATTTACTGTCCTGCTTCAATGCGTCCGACAGTACGGCAGCGCTCACCATCTGTCATTCGTCTTCTTTCAGCCATACAAACACGAATATCATCAAAAATAATTCTACAAAAGTTATAAACACTTCGTATCAGCATTTAAATGCACCTCCTCAAACTCTTTAGAATGCTGTGTCTTCGACGACTGCCTAGATAGTATATATCCGGACAGCCAATCGTGATTGGCTGTAACATACGATATTTGCATACTACCATCTACATCCGCAGCGATTTTCAGCCACTCAATTTCAAATACGCTTTCGAAAAATGAAAATTGGCATTGCGTGCTTAACTTTTGGAAGTCAGTATATATATATATATATATATATATATATATATATATATATATATATATATATATATATATATATATTGTATATATATATATATATATTACCATAACCTTCAGGAACCTTACTCCCTATTACGAAGGACAGCTGATTACCCTGAAACTTTCAGTAACATGCTTGCAAATGTTTTACAGTGTATGAGCCACACACTCTCCCATTCAGTGTTACTATTTTACGACTCCGCATCGAAACAGGCATCCTAGACCATCCCCAACAGAACGCAATTTATTTACATTCCCCTAGGCTCCTAGTAAAATGTACCCGTTCCAGAACCTGCGAAACTCACAAATCACTAACTCTCAGTTTGTTAACTTTCATATCTAACAATATTTCAAGCTTCCAACAGAAGGATTGATTTGACAGGGTTTCATAATTTTAAGCACTTAGCAAGAAGACAATAATCTAATGTCTGTTTAAACACATTTTTCAGTTTATCTTTATTTTTTATTTTTATTAGTATTAAGTCAAGCAATCGTTTTTTTTTTTAATTTTCATTTAGCAATATTTCAAGTTACCTTAATAGAAGGGCTGATTTGACAGGGTTTCAAAACTTTAAGCATTTGACAAGAAGACGGTAATGTAATGTCTATTTAAACACATTTTCTCGTTTATCCTTAGTATTAAGTCAAACAATCGCAATGGGCTTTCGTCAAGCAATTGCAAACACTGTCCATCTTTATCAATATTTATAAAATCATATAGCCATTCATTATTCATCTCCCATAAACGCTACTTAAATATATATAAAATTCTATAATCTACGATTTTATTTGAATGTGCTTTGCCTAGGTATAGGCATGAACTAATAAAGTGATCTGGCTCTTTTAACTGTTACCTTTTTCTTCTTTATATATTAAATCTGTTTTATCTTTCTCCATGAACTAAGCAAGATAATAAAACGTAATAATCAACTAGAGAGGAGAAAAGTCAGAAAAAATTGTTTTTCATAGTATTACAATAATGCTATTGTGTATTTCTCAAATGCCAATCAATCAAAATCGTCAATAACTCGGTCAAGGGATGATTTATCATCATCATCACTCATGGTGTCTAGTGGCACATAAGCCCTCTCTTAAGGGATGATTTATAGTAGGGTATTTAAGGCCTATGTCTAACGACCCTTGTTTTATGCAGTCCGAAAATATTCGAAACTCATTCAACATGTGCTGTATGCTTTTTTGCACAAAGAGATATTAAATGAATTCCCATTAGGAAACGAAGTGCTTTTAAGAAAGGATGAAAACTATTTTTAAATTATATACAATATAAGTGGTATAGAGGTATGGGGCCGTCGCTCTTTACTACGAAGGACATTCCCAATTGGACGCTCGGAAGAGAAGCTAGCTTTTGGTTTATCCATATAGTGTCGGTCTAAACTAACTGTCCCGTGTTTTGACCTGCTTGGGACAAAACACCCGTTCCAACAGTGGTGAACTGGATGAGAGATTCGAGCACGCAACCAATACGAGACCCTGTTGAAAACAAACGCGAATTCCATTCTTCTAACCTGGCTGGAAACGACTGATGGCACGCCCTCCTGGTAGCTACGTGAATGACGTACGACCATCGAGAAGGAATCGGAATTATGTTTCCTTCTGTATGAGTACGACTCTGCACCAGCTGATGGGCTTCTCCTGGCTGAGTTATGGTGTTATTACACGGAGCAATTCCTTCCAGCAATTTTTCAGCAACACCATACATTTCAATGGGAAGAAATCTTGCCGCCGAATTGCCGCAATTCGTTCCTACTCGGCAATAAAAATTGCTCAATTTCTGAGCGGCGAGCCTATCAGAGGACGATAAAATTGGACGTCACTAAGCTCCGCCTTTCCTCTCTTCATTTGTATTCAAGATGGCGAAGGCGACTGTAATGCAAACACGTCGAAGCAGCTCAATTACGTTAGAATCTGGAGATGGAAAAAATAATAGAACTTCTACCAAGTTGCAGACACCTGTGGGATATAAAATATCTAAATTATACGAAAAAACACATTAAAGAATGCTTCCTAAAATCGGCGGCACTAAACAGGAAGGGTCTGTTAGAAAGGAGGGGCTTACAGTATCATTGCTGGGCTGAATTGCTAAAGTCTGGAGATGTAAAAATAATAACAGAACGTTTACCAAATTACAGACACTTGTGCCATATAAAAGATCCAAATTATACGAAAAAAAACCCCACTAAATAATGCTTCTTGGAATGAACTCGGCGATATTAAAGAAGAGGGGCCTTTGAGAAAGGTGGGGCCTAAAGTATCATTGCCGGGAGGAATTTCTAAAGTCTGGAGATGGAAGAATAATAATAGAACTTTTAACAAATTACAGACACCTTTAGGATATAAAAGATTCAAATTATACGAAAAACACACCAAAGAATGCTTTCTGAAATGAAATCGGTGACATTAGAGAGAAAGGGCCTGTTAAAGAGGAGGAGCCTAAAGTATGATTGACGGGCGGAATTGCCGAAGTTCGGCAATAAAAATTGCCCTGTGTAATAACACCATTACGCGTTGAGAATAGGTAGGCGCTGGGTGACATCTCTCGTCGTTATCACTGACTCGATTGAGCACCTTTCCAGGGGAGGGAGTGTGTGACAGCCGTCTCTACGCCTTCCAACACCGATCGACCATGTTAAGGATCTGCACAGGACTTATAAGTTCGGACCCAAAGCTAGCGTTTAGTCTATCCTTATAGTGTTGGTTTAGTAAGCTCATGGTCCTGGGTTGTGGCCTGTCCTGGACCAAAGCATCCGTTCCTACAAAGAAAATGTAACCCCTAAAAATTGCAAGCATCCAGCTATTGCCTACTTTGCCTTTAATAAAGAAACGGTCCTATTGATCACATGATCCTCCTGTTTGTGAACTAATATGAATATTAATTGAACGCGAATTTCAAAAATCTGTTTGCATCTATTATTAGCTATTAATACTAAACAAAGTGCCTACTAAAAAAAGAAAAGACTGGAAATAATTGGCTGGCCGCAGCTGTCCTGCAGTGGATTTTTATAAATAATTTTACAGATGAATTAAGCAAGCATATTAGAAACGAAATAGAATGAAATGCTTGATTAGTCTTTAAGCTATTCATCATTCAAGGTAAAATAGCATCTCGGATGGATCAACGTAAGAAAACAATTGGGATATTTTTATTAATACAATATGTTCAATTTTACATAATTAAAATTTCAATGATGACTTTATAGTGTATTCCGAAAGCGACGTGCAGTATTATCGACAAATAGCATCAGTTCTGGCTATACCCATTGTGGATGTCAGTCACTCATGCACCGAATAGATATATTTAAAAAGAATGCTAAAATGCACGGTATTTAAAAAAATATTTTTAATTTATATTATTGAAATGCAGGCAAAAGCGTTTGAAATTTTGAATAGAGAGCTATTTAAAGGACATAGTAATGAATGTATTCTAAGTTATGGAAAAAAATGGCTGTTCCAAAAGCTTGACAATTTATGAAAATAATGTGCAACAAAACTATTAATCGGAATATTAATCAATAAGGCTTCATTTTTAAGCTACACTTTCCGAGGGTTAAATATATCACTGCAGATAATGGCGAGTTATCAACCTAAAAAGAAACTATAGTATCTCCAAACAGGTTCTTGTTAAGTTCTTGCATTATGGTATGAATTTATTTGTGGATTCAGCATCAATTATATATATATATATATATATATATATATATATATATATATATATCACACACACACACACATATATATATATATATATATATATCACACACACACACACATATATATATATATATATATATATATATATATACTGTGCATATATATATATATATATATATATACTCTTTTGCAAAAAAAAAAGAAGCATCCCTAAAAAATATTCCGATCATCTCGGAATTTTGCATGCAAATTCCTTTATACCAAGTATGTAAAAGATTAAATTTTGCAAGAACAATGAGTGTTAACTTCGTAGCGCGCGTTTCAACTGCTCAACTAGCATCCTATAAAACAGGTTAAAAATCTGGAAGGTTTATTTCTGCTCGTTATCGGCGTTGCATTTCATTGAAGACACAACCAACAATGTTGTTACGATATTGCCGTTGACCTTATGCACAATTAGACCTTATGCACAATTTATATAATTCTCTTTTTTAAAAATAGTGGTAGCGTACTTAAAAGAATATGCATTTTTTGTTAAACTTCCTGTTCGCTGATCACATCGAAACTCCGAGAGCACTGAACTGATCAGTGTCTAGAAACAAGTCTTTGATTCATGTTTATTTAGATTAAATACCAATCTTAATTGAGTATTCAATTCTGCATTGGAATACTTAAGCCTAGTGGTGGTCCATTTCTTTCGGCATATATTCACCTTCGCCTTTTCTATCTTTCAAGGCATTTGATTTTCAGTTTCAGGTTCCTGAATTTGATATGAGTCATATTCTTGATCTCCATATAGATTTTATTTAATTTAATATAATATATAGCTAGAGTCTAATATAATATATTTTATTTAATTTAATATATAGCTCGAGCCCCCTACTTTTCCCAAAGTTTGAGAATTTCCAGGTAGATAAATTGGTTTTTATCTATTTCAGTATATTTAAATTTGATTATTTTATTTATTTTCGGAAATTTCTTTAGTATAAAGTTTTATTTAGCGTAATTGATAAAAAATCTGTAATCATGTTAAATTGGAAAATGCATTAGGAAATTCTGGAGATTATAGTTGCCTCCATTATACTGTTTATACAGAAAGTTTCTTATATTCCAAATAAATCAATATTGGAATAACAATTTGTTTTCTGATCTTTATAATACTTATTCATGATTAAATTCTCCCCAAACTATTTCAAACAAATTGCAAAGTTTAGAATGACAACTTCTGTCACTTAACAAAACCACATGATTGAAGATCCAAAACCGAAAATAACATCTGCTTCGGCCAATCAACGATCAAACCTCAGATTTATCTCCTCTTCCACAGGACTCGTAACAGCGCCTTCTAGCGGATAAAATTCCCCCACGTTTGGTTCGCCAGAGCCGAATCTTTATCGTCTGTTCTGAGGGTTGAGCCGGCGGCGCCGTACGTAGAATCTCAGTTTATCGTCTGCTGCAAGTCAATCCCCTCGTATTTCATGCCATCAGTACTTCTCATATTACCGGACTTGCAACTTCGCTGAAAACGCTGCGTGTTGACGAATGTTTGTGGGATTTTTTTAGTGTGTTCACTGCTTATGAAAGACGTAACGAAATTAAAGGATTGTTGTATTTCGAAGAATTTATCTTTGGATAAAAGATTTAACTCTTTATAGTTTAAGGTAAGTAATTTAAAATAAACTTTATAATTTACATATTTAAATTATTTCATTTGCGAAATTGTTAAAAATTCAAAGGTGAGTAAAACTTTTTAATCCAGCTTGTTAAAAGTCACTTTAAATTAAACGTTTAAAATGACAAAACATGTATTTATAATTCAATATATGATTGGACGATATAATACAATTTTAGATTACCTGTGACAATAGTTTTCTCTGCAACTGTTTGTCCAACTAGCTAGGAAGCTGACTAATGAATTAGAGTTAGTCAAGTCGCAGATCGTGAGCTCAAGCGGTATTGACAAATTGTGCTTTATAAGTACTCTTTGTGTTCCCAATATATATGTAACGCAACACTGCTGCTTTTTTATACTTTGTGTATGAATATGAAGGGGGGTTCCAAAAGCTAGGATTGCAATCCCAATACACATAAAAACATCCATGAACCGGTTTCGCTTTTATTATGCGGTAAGCATGGAATAACCGATACCTGCAATGGCAACTGGAAAACTTTCTAAGACCCTTGCTGAAGAGTCTTTTTAACTCCATACTGATGGGCATATAATAAGCGCGAAAAGGTTTCGTAGATGATGTTATTTGAAATAAACATGCGATCCTATTTTCTTGAGAGTTCTCTATGAAGGGGCACTACTCCGATGACATTACGGTTTTATATGGCTCTTACCAATATATATTTCTTCTATAGTTCAATATATAACCACCCCGTAAAAAGTTCGATTTGCGATATATGGAAGCTAGCGAAAATTACTCAACATGGAAAGTCTGTTACAATGAAACAGCCGTGGGTTTGAATGTTACATCATTCGGCTGTGATTCTCATTCGAAATATTGTTTATTTTAATATAATGTGTGTGTTAATGGATCCAGGTTTTAAAGTTCTTGTGACACCCCTGTAGATCTCAATTTCATGGATCTTGCATGTAAAACATTCTTGCGTACATTATTTCAAATGTTCGCCTTATTACCGATAGTTGAACTTGCGCGTGGCTAGCGTCTAATTTATCTTAACTTTCTATATTTTCGAGTGTTCAGATTGACAAATTTGTGAACATTCCACACCGTTCAAAAGAGTGGCAGTTTTTTAATAAATTAAATAGAATTAAAGTTTTGTTTAGTATGGAATTTGGCCAGTTCTTCATCACAGGGTAGCATATCTAGTCGAAATGTTGGAGTTCTTACAGTGGCACAGACACACAGGAAGATTGACAACTGTAAACTGACAACTGTAAAAAAACCCACCTGTGATCGGACACAGCATGAGATTTCTCCATTTTTCTTTTATATAACGTGTATGTTTTTTTTATTTAAGACATTATTTTAGTATTCACCTCGACATGCTCGTTATGGCATGTGTTATAGTGTTTTATATATATATATATATATATATATATATATATATATATATATATGAAAGATTAACTTTTCTAATCGATCATAAAGACGATTTAGAAATGAAATTTAAACTGTGTGCCCTCAATTAAAATATAGGGTCTCCCAGACGAGAACTATACTTTTCAAAAAGCTATGTTAAATTCTGCTTTGCTCTGGAACGTTGTATTTTTGTTTTAAAACTTCTGTCTTATGTGGATTCTGAATCAAGCGATACATTTACATTTTAGCATATCTTTCACATTTCTAAGAATATTTAAATCAGAATAGTAGCATACTCGGAACGTAAATGTTCTTCATATACAGAATACAATTCTCTAAGTGATTATGAACTTATTGTCGCTGAAATATGATGTGTTAGTGACGTTTTAAATTGACGACTTTGGATCTGGGGCAACAAAATTTATGAGTGACGTTGTTTTAGGGAATTTGTTAAATTGCCATACATTTACGGATCGATTTTTGTTTCAAATTTGAGTCATTTGCATCCTCTTCCTACCTACCCACAGCGTATATTTATTTAGTAAACTGTATTCGATTGATTTTTTTTTCCATTTAAAGTCAATGTTTTTTGCACTGAAAACATCTTCCAAAAAAGTTGAAATTTGACCACAAATTGTAAGTATATTGAACGATCTACTACTGTTCAGAAATTCACTGGCAGAAAAGTACTAGCGGCCTCCGACATTTGACGTAAATAAACGATGCCCCGCCCTCTTATTTTCTTTCCGGTTTATCTCGTAACGCAAACAGAATCATTGATTCTGTCTTTATTACGAGATTAACCAGTTCGCGCTGGAGATAACTGCGATTACAATTTATTAATAGCAGCATTAAAAATCAGCGTGTGAATCTCCCACATTGCGTATCAAACACATTTTTTAAATGCGATTTTGTTTAAATGTAATTGTGTTCGTTTTGATAAAATGAAATGTTTTGTTTTGATAGTGGAAATGCAAAAAAAGGATTTGAGGGGAGCGTTATGGCAAATTATTCCTAGAGTAAATTCTTCGATTTCACATACAAATGGCGTATTTAGAAATTCAGCTGACTTTTATTTACCAATTTAAGATGCAGATCAAAACATCTGTCTGTCAATCTTATTTTTATTTGTAAGATTAACTAATTTATGACGAGAATGTCCGAAAAATTGCAAAATTAACTGTATTAAGAAAATTATTCATTACGTTCACTTCCAAATAAATAAAAATATACTATTTCACAATAATTTTTATTAAGATATCCGGAAAGTGAGGGTCCACTCGGCTTTCTCATATATTTGTGTTCCATCTATTTTTAATCGCACTTGTATTATTTGGTATAGAAGCGATTAAGTATATTTTTAATGAGTTTTTATTTATAATTATTTAAGAAACTTTTTGGAACTTAACTTGAACAATCTTTTATAATTTTTATTTTTCAAGTTGACATCGGGTACGTGACGATAATTAATTGAATATACTTGGCTTATTTTAAATATTTATAACCATAGCTTAGTGATAACTACGAATTTCTCATTTCCCACATTGTTCTTTATTATTTAAAGATCTTTTGAGAAAAAAATTCGTATCTCCAATATGCAATATTGGCTGTGAAGGAATTCTCAAAATTATGGGACTTAAATCACTTGATCGATCAAAGAAACTGAAAATAAAGCAGATGTTCAAAGTCATTAAAAATTGGATTTCGTTAAATAAAGTTTCAATTCGAAAACTTACATGCACACCTATATTTAGCAAAAGTTTTACACAGCTCCTAATTATCCGTTGAAAATTTTTAAATATCTCGGGTGATTTTGATCGTATAACAATGGACTTTCTTTGACTAATTGGACTATGGAAAATATTTTTATAATTGAAAATTTATTTCTAAGGGACCGTAAAAAAGCTACATTATATACTTTTTTTCTAAAATATTTCACAAGATCGAAATTTGTATACCTTAATTAAAGCATTTCTTAAATTGGAACCTTGGGTCTTTGACCAACCGTTCAATAAATACCGAGTTGAGCAATCTTCTTGAAATACAGTGTATATGAAGTATTGAAAGGAGCTGTACGTTTTTATTTGGGTAGTGTAGATCAAAAGAACTAAGCTCATTTGGGTAATTATCCCTTATGCTTCGATAGAAAGATATAGATTGGAGTTAGTGACTTATGCAGGGAATCAATAAGTAAAAAAACACTTAATATGCTTTCTTTCTGTCAATAGACTGTCAGACCTACCAGAAGATGTAAGGTATGTTTGGATGGCCGGACAGCGCCATTTAATTTAAACTGGAACCCAATCAATCGCCAGGAACGAGGGTTTGACCCCTTGGATTTATAACCTTCGATGTATGTGGGGACTACACCTTCTTTCCCCATGCCACCAACTTCTCGAAATAACTTTCGGACCCACAGATTTAACGTGCCTGTTCACAGCGTAAATACGGCGATAGTTGGGTAGAGTCTGTAATCGAACTCGGGTCCTTCCCCGTGCCTTAAACACTACTATCCCGCTCTACACTTACTATGCTGCATTATTATTTTATCTGTGGGTTGCTTTAGCTTTCCTTACTTATAGAGAGGTGTTAGATTTTTAATTTCTTTCGTCAAAACAATCGCACTTTTAATTCGGCGCATGTAATCTTTAACAGACTTTATTAGTTTCATTTTATTAGATATTTTTTTTTTCTTGTAAATTTGCAAGTTTCTACTTTAAATTCCTTCAAGTTAAAACAGAAATTTGCTAATTTCTGTTTTAACTTGATAAAGAAAAGACTATTTCTTTATCAAGTTAACACTATTCAAAAATAGAATTCCCAGGTTTGTTCTTCCACATTTTACCACGTATTGCATATTGCAGCAGAGAAATGCACAACTGTAGAGTGGAGGCAAGATATTTAAAATACCAATCACCTATAAACTAAATAGATGTAACAAAATCTTGGATCATAAGGATAAATTTGTTGTTTGTTTATTTTTTTTACAGATATCTGAAATTAGATGACAAATTATCGTGTTTAATTTAGGCATTAGCATAAATAACAAGAGTTCTGTAAACTCTCAATATTAATCGTCAAAATCATTTTTTATGGCAAATAGTGAAAAATGCTACAGACAGCATGATCTGTGCTGATGGCAGGAATGAACTAAAAACTTGTAGAATGAAGACATGTCCGCGGAAGGCTGATCTTTACCCGGTAAACTGGTGAGATTGTCGCCAATTCTGATAAATCTTACTCTGACTCCCTATGGCTTTCTTAAGATGTGAATGGTCTGTGGCTCTAGGCAAAGGGGAAAATGAAAACACTGAGGAATTATGTACCAGAAATAATTGAGTAATTCTCGTCAAAAATAACTGCTGGCTGTGCTTTCCTATCGTGACGTATAATAAAGAACATTCGGGTCACCCTTTTTTTTAACTATTCATTTGTACTTTCCCTACAGTATATAGTATATGTAAGGGGATAATATTGCGCTGGAATCAAAAATCCGATTCTCTGATTTGGATGGACCTACACTTTGTAAAGCATTCCTAAATGTGAATAATTTCATTTGTCAATCATTTTCTTAATATTTGTCAAAGTCTTTGAATAGGATCCCTTCTGGGCACACTGAGCTACAATACTAGTGACAATTTAAATATTACAGATTTTCTATCCACTGGAAAACCCATATTAAAATACTAAAAAGTTGAAATTGTAACCCTATATGCTTCAAAAACTGAGCTTCACCCAAAATCCAACTATATGCACTTGTAAGGCTTTCAAAGCGCTACAAATTCGTACTTATTGTTCATAGCCACCGTTTTTACTTTTCGATATATACGCATTAAAAACTTGAAAAATGGAAAATTTTTATAACTAAAATATTACTCGAAAATTATAAGAACTTTCTAAAATCAAATTACATATCTGGAAACTGCATTTCCTAATATATATTTTTGTCTCTTGTCTATATATATCTGCCTTGCCTATATATATATCTATATTTTATAGTTTCGAAAATATGTCAATTGAAAGTAAGCAAAATGAAAAAAATCAAAATATTAAATTATTAAAATATTATATATTTATATTCTGTACCATATTTCCGTCAAAAATAGTGAAAATGTTACATTTTTATTTATTAGATTCGGAGGTATAGGCGTCCAAAGTGTTTACATTTTTCGTAACGTTCTGATTTCGCTACAGCATAAATGTTATTACAATTGTCGTTCCGTCTTCTTTTAATGTGAATAAGTGCTATTTTAAAGCATTTTTACTTTCCTTATATACATAGTGTATAAAGAAAGTATTGTGACGGGGTCGAAAATTCGAATTCGAGTTTTCGACGGGAGAGCACGTTTCAAGCATCCCTGATCACGAATCAAACATTTTTGAAGTGATGTCTGTGTGCGTGTGTGTGTCAGTGAGTCAGTGGAGACGATAACTGACGAACGAATGGACCGATTCGAACCAAATTGGTACAAAAATCACAATCCGTAAACACTGGAAACCTATTGTTTTTATACGCAATCGAATATTCAGAACCCCCCTAAATTTTCGAATAAAATTTTGAAAAAATCAAAATCACTAATAAAGTTACGCAAATAGACATTTCTTATGTAATTTTTCATTAGAAAACGATTGGCATAAATTTTAGAACGCTAACACAAAACCGTTCTCGAGATATTGCACGTTTTTCAAAAAAATTATCAAAAAGTCATATAAAATAAAAAAAAAATATTTGCTATTGAGAAACACGTTCACTTTTCGTATGTAATACCATACGATAAATTGGGTGACATCATTCTCGTGGATCTAGCTCGTTCCATTCATGGTAAAAGATACTTTGAGTAATACTTTTGTATTCGAACGCCAATATTAATTTGTTTGCTGTAAAAATAACTTATTTCTTCATCCATAGCGCTTGGCGAGATTTTGGCGACGAATTTGGTGGAATGTCGCCAACTTGGCGAATTTTTGAAATGTTGCCAAATTAAACAAAATCTAGCCAAATGTATAAAAATGACGCTAAATCGATGAAAATGACGACTAATTGTCGAAAATTCAATATCTTGGAAAGAATATTAGTATCTCTACTATAAGAAAAACCTATTTTTTTACTGTAAAAGTAGTAAATTCATTACATTATATAAGGAAAGTCATGTGTTGCCTACATCAGATTTTTTATCGTGTGAAATCGTACTAATTATCATTTTTTAGTTTCACTTTTGTCAGTATTGAACGGTTTTATAGAAAAAAAAAGCATTACTTTAGTTTTCTTTATTCCTCAGCTACAGACCCCAAGAAATGGAAGATTTGCCACGTCAAGCATAACTTGCCAGTTACGTCTTCGGCGTTCTAAAAATACTTTGCTTTCTTGGACAGCTATATGCATTAATGACGCAATACGATATTACAAGAACACAAACACAAGAAAATCTCTGTGCTAATAGAAAAATCTTTTCGAAATGTTTATATCCGTTTTCGCATAAAAGATCATTTTTTATTCAAACTTCCTATTTCTCTTTTTCTTGTGCAATCACTTTTCTCTACCCCAAAAGTTTTCGCTTTCAAACATTCCATTTCTCCGAAATTTATATTTGCAACCGATTCGATTTCCAACGATTAGAATGCTGAAAGAGCCACAATTTCGTATTCTGCATGGCATCGGTTGGATTTACATGTGCCCAGATATCCGCTTAATGCGATTACGATTTTATTGCTAGGGATGTTTAGAATGTTCCGAAATAAATACAATGTTTGGATTTGTATTTTATAATCAATTTTCAATTTAGAACTAAATGGTTTCGTAGCTTTTTTTGTGGGGGGGGGGGGGGGGGGGACACAGAATTTAATGTTTTTGCAACTGTGCCTCTGTTAAATTCGTATTAGTACTTTTTGCGTTCTGTATGCAGGATTTCTTTTTTATTTCCTAAATAAACTAGACTGGAAAGTTTATTCGGCAATGAAACTTTAGTTTTAATTTTGCGAGGTTTATAAAAAAGAAATATTTGTTACCATAACATGATTTCCTTTATAGATTAATAAGTTTCTATTTCGTGGGAAGATAACAAAAATTATCTCAATTTTAAATTTAGTTGAAAAATATGTTTATTGTTGTTTTCGTATTTGGATCACTTTTTTCTTCAGTGATTAATCTTAAAAAGTTCACGTTCATCTACAGTTAAAAATGTATCAACAGATAACTTTGTACTGATATAAAACTTTAAACAGTGAAAATTCTTCCAGATATTCCCAATCGGTTTTATACAGTAAAGAAATAAATATTACTTTTTGCAATATATTTTGCAACTTGTTCAATTCTTTGAGATATGTGGCCGAAATTCGTCATTGTAATCTATTTATTTTCTTTCAAATAATTAGGGGCTCAGTCTCCTGCTCGTTGACGCTCAACAACCTCTAATTCTCTTCGCAAGTCGAAAAGATTTCTTTCGCTACCTTGTCTCTTGTTGAGTACTTTTTGCAAATTATTTCGTGCCGTCTGCATAGCAGGTGTCATAAACCCGTTTTGAGTTCGCCTCCTGGTCGTTGGTTCTCATCAACTCACTGAGCTGTATTAACTCGATATTAATATTTTTTTGTTCGTTGTAGTTATTTTTTAAAGACTCTTTGAACATATAGATGTCTAAGCGTATCTTGCAGAAATTGTTGTTTGCGACAATTTTATTTTCCATTACCTCTTTCGCTAATATTTCATCCAACTCTTCCATTGATAAATACACTAGATGAGGCCTACAAGCCTGTCGATTCAGAATGTTCTCCTCAACTCATCTCAGGATGGCCAACTCATACAGTTAATTCACTTCTTACGCTTAGACTTTTGCAGGTGATGAAACATTGTAAAACTTTCAGCGATGTCAGACAATTTAGCACTATTTTAATGCAAGATTTCTTCTGTGATGTCTGAGTTTATTCGAGCAGAATAACAGAAGAGCTGCACAAAATTGTGCTAAAGTTTATGTAGTTTTCAAATTATCTTTTATTTATTGTAAAATGGAATCCAGAATCAAGTAATCTGCAGCAATGAAGAGAGATCTGGTAAGTTTGTTGGCAATTAAACATTGCGAAACATTCAGGGAAATGTCAGACAATTTAGTACTAATTTAGTATTAATAAGGCAAGATTTTTTCAAAGCGAGTTTCTGTGAATCTGAAAAGTTCTTCTGTTATGTATGAGTTAGTATGAGCTGCATTAAATTAGTAAAGTTTAAGAAGTTTTTCAAATTATTTTTCATCTTTTGTAAGAGGGAATCCAGAATAAAATAATATGTATCAATGGAAATATCTGACAAGTTCTTTTCTGTCAGAGGTCTTCCCAGTGTGGTTGTACTGTAAGATTTGGCCGAAACATTTCCCACTGATGCCTCGCAATTTATATATTGCTAAAATAGTGCCTGCTTATGCAATGTGAAAAATTCCTTGGAAATAACCCCGACTGTAGCCATATTCAGATTATTAATATTTTTAAAGCACTGTTTTGTTTTAATTTCCCTAAAAACTGATTTTTTTTTATCAATATAGAAAATAATGTGTTTGGCTTATATTATTTCACTTATTTTCAAGACGGGTAAATCAAAGTTAAAAGCCATGCGTTCTTTCATTGAAGACGATACATTTCTCTTGTCAATTTCTTTACAGATTTTCCCGAACTGCAACGCCATTAGTCATATTTCATTGAAGAATAGTTCTAAAAGTTTTGGAGGCAATATCTGTTTCGTTATGTAGTATCGCCTTGTGCGAAAGTCAACCCTCTCTATTGATCGATCGGGCATCTTGACGTCTGATCGAAATGGTCCAAGAGATAGAGTACAGGTGGGGTATATACGTTCCTTCCGATTGGTTTTTGGGGTTCATATGGCAATCTTAGTGGTTTGATTGCGCATTTAAACGCTAGAATAGGACATACTCCAATGTTAAAATATCTGATGTGGGCAGCACATGATTTTACCTAAATAATACAATGAATTTACTTCTTTTACAACGAAAAAAAATCTGAAGTGGGCAGCACATAACTTTCCTTATACAATGTAATGAATTTACTACTTTTACAGTTAAAATAAATGTTATTCTTATAGTAGATACTTATATTCTTTCGAAGATATTGAAATTTCTTCAATTAGTCGTCATTTTCATTGATTTAGCGTCATTTTTATCCATTTGGAGAGGTTTTAGTTAATTTAGCAATATTTAAAAAGTCACCAAGTTGGCGATATTCCACCAAATTTGTCGCCAAAATCTCGTCAAGCGTTTTGGAAGGTGAAATAAGTTATTCTTACAGCAGATAAATGATTATCGGAGTTCAAATACAAAAGTATTACTCAAAGTATCTTTTCTCATGAATGGAACGAGCTAGATCCACGAGAATGATATCACCAAATTTATCACATGATATAACATATGAAAGTGAACATGCTTTTTAACAGTTAATACTTTTTAATTTATAGTATTTTTTGATAAATTTGTTTGAAAAATGTGCAATATCTCGAGAACGATTGATAATAGCGTTCTAAAAATGATGTCAATCGTTTTCTAAGAAAAAGTTACATAAGACATGTCTATTTACGTAACTTTATTAAAGGTTTGGAATTTTTGATGATTTTTCAAAATTTCACTCGAAAATTTAGTGGGGTTCTGAGCATTCAAATATGTTTAAAAGCAATAGGCTTCTAGTATTCATGGATTGTGATTTTTGTACCAAATTTCACTCGAATCGGCCCACTCGTTATTCAGTTATCGTCTCCACAGACTCACTGACACACACACACATACTTTCACACACACACTCACACACTCACACACAGAGACACACTCACACACACACACAGAGACACACTCACACACACACACACACAGACATCACTTCAAAAATGTTTGATTCGTGATCAGGGATGCTTGAAACGCGCTCTCTCGTCGAAAACTCGAATTCAAATCCGTGACAATACATTCCTTATACATTATTTATATAAGGAAAGTGAAAAGAATCACTGTTTTAATTTTTCGAAGGTATCGAAATCAAATCAGCATCACGGAAACTCAAAAGTGAATTAACTACGAATTTTTGTGAGATTTTGTCGAATAGTTTTGAATTAGTGACACAGACAGACAACATTTGAAATATTACGTTCCCTGCAATACATGGTAATGTATAGGGAAAGTATTGGAATCATGCCGAAAATCGCAACTCGAGTTTTCAATGGATCTACTCGTTTTGGAACCTCTAGAACACGAAAAAATATATTTTTAGCGTGACGTCTCTGTGTGTGTGTGTGTGTGTGTGTGTGTGTATGTATATATACATATATATATATCTGTCTGTCTGTACAATGTATGTATCCACTCTAACTAAAAAATTGATTGCACGATTTTTTTTTTTAATTTAGTAGGTAAGTCACTTGTGTGTGATGCTGATTAGATTTTGGTATGATTCGGGATAAAGGAACTTGCTATTTTTACGAAATGGCCCGCAAAATATGATGTATCCACTCTAGCTTAAAAACTATTGGACCATATTTCACGAAATTTGGTGTATAAGTCACTTGCGGATTACTCTGGTGCTGATTTGATTTTGGTACGATTCGAGAAAATTAAACCTGCCTTTCTTTTGCGAAATCGTCAAAATCTAAAATAAAAGATTGCGTATGCTCAAATATATCAATTAAAGACTTGTTTTATACGTAATTTTTGACGATGAAAAGAATAAGATCAATTCCATTACTCTAGGACTAGCCATTCTCGAGATACTTTAGTTTTTTTTTTGCATTTTCTCTACGCAACCTTTCAAAATAAGTCCAGTTATCAAATGAAAATTGAATTGAAAGTGCAAATTCAGTGTCATTTAAAATAAACATGCGTGTTATTTTGTGCAGTTTAAACCCAATTTGGTAAATTATTGAAGAAATAAAGAAAACGTGAATATGAATCTGCAGGGAAAGTCATGTGCTGTCAACATCAGATTTTCTAGTACTGAAGTCGTGTTCTAGAGCAATAATCTCAAAGAGTCGATGCGTGGGGGTATGTCAAGAAAATTTTATATTTCTTTTGCATTTCATTTTCCAAGAGAATTTATAATTGTATCAATTAAAAAATATGTTACCAAACAATTAAAAACTGCAGAAAGTAAAACCGAAGTCCTATGCATTGTATCCAGATTCCTATCTATATTCATTGATCTAGATATTCATAGATGTATTCATAGATCTATATTCATTGCCACAGCAAATTCATGTAATCCCACACTAATATAGTTTGGAAAATAACTCATTTTCTACAGTCCGTTTTGAGGCAATCTGAGATCCAACATTTTACTAGTGTCGTAGTGGCGGTTTATATTTATTACAGAATTTTGTACCTTGATATTCGTTAGACAGTAGAAATTAAAGGCAGATGGTAATGCCATAATTTTCTATTTGACAAAATGAGCTGTACATGAAGTTCTGTGGACTGTACAAACTATTAATCTTTCTTCACATTCTCGCGCTATTATAACAAAGCTTCTGTATTAGAACCGACGCCTATATATAAACAAAAAGATAGAAAGAAAACCAATTTTCGTTCTCATTTGGTAACAGGACTTATTTTAAAGTCGGCGTAGCGAAAATGCGAAAAAACTATAATATCTCGAGAACGGCTAGTGATGGTGTTGGTTTTATTCTTTTTATCTTTAAACATTACGTATAAAACAAACATTTAATTGATATATAGTTTTTTATTTTAGAATTTGACGAATTTTGCGGGCCATTTCGCAAGAAAAGATAGGTTATTTTTTTCCGAATCATACCAAAATCTACTCAGCACCAGGGTAACCTACAAGTGACTTATTTACCAAATTTTGTAAAATTTGATCTAATAGTTTTTTAGCTAGAGTGGATAAAGACAATTTTTGCTTGCCATTTCGCAAAAAAAGGCAGGTTTTTTCATCCCAAATCGTACCAAAAACTAATCGGCTCCAGGGTCATACACAAATGACCTGCCAAATATTATGAAATTTAGTACATTAGTTTTTAAGTTAGTGTATACATACATTGCACAGACAGACACACACACAGCCGTCACTCTAAAAATAGTTTTTTCGTATTCTAGATGTCCCGAAACGTGTAGATTCGTCGAAAACTCGAGTTGCGATTTTCGGCATGATTTCAATACCTTATCTCTACATTACCATGTATTGCAGGGAAAGTAATAATGCTTAACTATTTAAGAATGAATTGCACATGGATGCCTTAGTGTATTCCCAAGCATGCCCTTACCGTATTTCATTTTACGTGACTGAAATTTGACTTGTTTGCAGCTCAAAAACTTTGAAAATAAATTGTCATCTGCAATGAAATACAAGTAAGTTTTCCAGCATTTAATATATGTATATGTGAAGTTTGGGCACAAATAGAGGGGGAACGGGAGGCCCTGTTAAGGTTCTTGCATGGTATATTCCCGAAGAAATCGAAAATAAAAATCAAACACTGAGAAAACATATCAAGATTCAATTTTCTGATGCGAATTCAATACATTTCTTTATATTATGCAAACCGAGGAAATTTCTTTACAGAATAAGCGGGGGAGAGGACGCGTCCAGTTTTCTTTCTTTATTTGAGTAATCCTAGAAAATATTCAAGTCAGAATCGAAAGTATCAAAATGTATTTCTTGGGAAAGATAAAAATATTAGGGTTTGATAATGCGTACAGTACATTTTTTTTTGTGTGTGTGTGTGTGTGTTATTTTCACATTTACAGACAATAGAAGATGCTACTGTAATAGCGTGAATATTTCAATGGTTGCTTCTAAGCTGAGAATTGGGCATCTGGTTTTTATCATACCCCATGACTTACTGCCTTGTGAATAAAGTAAAGATGGTAAAACAATGCCTTGCACAAAAACAAGATATTTGCTTAGAATTCTTGCTTTCTGTTTCGTAGATAACTTTGATAATCCTATTTAGATACGTACAATTGAATGTTTTTTACACTAGACAGATTTATGCCTTTATGAATGTACGCGTTTTAAAATCTATAAAGTAGATGGTAAATTTATAGTTTTTACTTTCCCTGCAGTACATGGTAATGTATAGGGAGTGTATTGAGATCATTCCGAAAATCGCAACTCGAGTTTTCGACGGAGCTACACGTTTCGAGTCCTCTAGAATACGAAAAAACTAGTTTTAGCGTGACGTCTGTGTGTCTGTGCAGATTTTGGATCCACTCTAACTAAAAAACTAATTGACCGAATTTCATAAAATTTGGTAGGTAAGTGACTTGTGGGCGACTCTGCTGCTGATTAGTTTTGGGTACAATTCAGGATAAAAGAACTCGCCTTCTTTTGCAAAATGGCACTCAAAAGTCTTTATCCACTCTATCTGAAATACTAATGGGCCGAATTTCACAAAATTCGGTAGATAAGTCTCTTGTGTACCCTGGTGCTAATTAGATTTTGGTACGATTCGAAAAATATTTACCTGTTTTTTCTTTGCAAAATGACCCTCAAAAATCGTCGAAATCTAAAATAATAGTAATAAAATAATAAGTTGATAAGTCGCTTGTGGGTTTCCCTGGTGCTGATTAGATTTTAGTATGTTTCGGTAAAAATAACCTGCCTTTTTTTGCGAAATGGCCCTTCAAAAATAGTCAAAATCTAAACTAAAAAACTACGCATGCTCAAATATATCCATTAAATGCTTGTTTTATACGTAATTTTTAATGCTGAAAAGAATAAGACCAACCCCATTACACTAGATCTAGCCGTTACCTAGGTCTAGCCGTTCTCGAGATATTTTAGATGGACTTGTTTTCTCTACGCCACCTTTGAAAATAAGTCCAGTTACCAAATGGAAACGAAAATTGAATTAAAAATTAATTAAATTTAATTAAAATAAAGAAAACGTGGATATAAGTCTACAGGGAAAATTCATGTGCTGCCCACATCAGATTTTTAATTACATAATCGTAGTTCAGGTTAGAGGTCTGTACGGTCGTAGATTTGGGTCTCAGTCTGAGTTAAACTGGCCTAGGAGATGGCCCGCTTCTTTGGAGTATTTTGAGACGACTCTCTACTTTGGAATATTTTATAACGATCAAAGACGAATAAGATCTTTCTGAAAAGGAATAAATGAGTAACCAATAATATAAAAACTTCGTCAAAATGCAGTATACACTAAATTTTAGGCGTCAACCAGTTTCAAAAGCCAGAAACCGCCTTCAGTACAAACAAAAAGCCTAACCACATT
Organism: Amaurobius ferox; assembly: GCA_951213105.1. NCBI lineage: Eukaryota > Metazoa > Arthropoda > Arachnida > Araneae > Amaurobiidae > Amaurobius > Amaurobius ferox. The sequence continues at coordinate 90,447,837 of OX578146.1, forward strand.
TATTCAAACAAATTAGGAATCTGAGATACTAAATCGTCTTATTATCTACTCTCTAATCGCCTTTTCTTTCTGTTTGTTTTTTCCGCGTTAGTTTTTACCGTCCATTAATAGTATATCCTGCTCCCGTTTTCCAGCCTCCTTGGATTTAATTTCTCACATTTTACTTAATGGCGATGAGTCCTTACCTTTAGCCACGTGTACGTTTCTAACTCAGGCGCCGAACTAGCTTGTTTAAGTGAGGTTACACTTCCTGTTTCTACAGAAGACTGTAATTCGCTTTCAAAACCGAATAACACCTGAAATCCAGTGTGTGCTGTATTTTAACGAAAGTTTTCATATTATCGGTTTTCATTACATTTTTTTTTATTATGATCATAATTATTAGGGCTATCACTCATTAAAGTTTTTAACTCATAACTGGGGATTGTATAAAACTTTTACTAAAGATGGGTGCGCATTGAAATTTTAACCTTTTTCTTACGGGTGGGACAGCGTCCATCCCAAACGAAGCAGGTGCAATGTTTCTGTCGGCAATTTCCATGGACGTCAATGCCTGCAAAGGGGGATAGAACTGTTTGGGATAGGGTATGTCAAATACCTGTCTTTTTGGTAGGTTCTTCGTTTGAGATTGACGATGTCCCACCCGTAAGCAAAAGATTAATGAAGTTAAATTTTTTGTATGACCCGTAAAATCCATATTTTTACAGTTTTGTTAATCTGTCAAAATAGTTTTAAGTTCTATAACGTTGATAATTTTTTCATGGCCGATTTCGCACTTTAGGGAACAGGTTTTTTTCTTTAAAAAAATCTTTAAATGAATTAGGAACAATTTGCTAATTAGAACTTCCTTTCTAGAGGAATAATTTAAAAAAAAAATCATGTTTTTACTCTTAACTAACACGTATCACGTGACTAAAACTGTCATAGTCTGAAAGTATATCTTATTGGAAGAATGTCTTTCACTGGAATAAGGGATCGTCGACAAATCGTTCAAGTGATATTTATTCGTATAATCTTTTTGAAACACTTTGTAGCAAACTTAGCAAAATGTTTCAAATCCTAATATCGGAGACAGGTAAGCGGAAATCTGAGACCTGGCAAGTTGCCCCCAGAATCGCACAGTATGATGAACAGGTGTTTAAAGAGAGGATGTGCTAATTAGCTGCTATGTTCAAGGGAATTATCCGTTGAATATGAAACTGATATGCCGTTCTGCGTATGACGCTAATTGCAATCGAGATGGTGAGACACCTGAAATACTTCAAAAGCGGCTTGTCTCTTAGCGTTAATGAGAATAAAGGGTAGAGGAAGCATTTATCAAAAGTGATTTTCATGATTAATAACATAATTTATTATAAAAGGTGTGTAAAGTGTGAAATTATATTTGTTTTTAATTCAATGGTGAGGTTCCAAAATTTTAACAAGTTATGCGATATGGAACTTTAATAATTGTTACGGTTTAAAAATATATGGGCTTTAAGGTTTTCTCATACACTCTTGTATACTATTAGGACGTATCCTCTGTAATCGTGAGTGATTTCGGCATTTAGAGCGTAACTCTGTTACCATTGGTTACAAATCGAATCCGAAGTTGTATAAAATTTGAACTATAAAATATCGTCTGTTGTAATTTTAAATTAAAATATCTCAACTGTAGATTATGCACAGATAGTCAATTAAGAAATGTAGGATTTTTTTTTTTTGAGTATTATGGTAAAAAACAATTTTTTTGTGTCTAACCGTTCCACTTAAACTACACATTTTGGTAAATGATAAGAAAAAAAAGTAACGTCTTTTGTTTGCTAATATTCTAACTGTGGTAGGTTTCTCCTGAGATATAAAAGTATTCGAAAATTTTCGTAGTTTTGGAAAGTTGAATGTTAAAATTGCTCCAACTCGCTAAATAAATAAAAAATATTATGAATTTAAAATCCTTGTAATTTGAATTATTTATAATGTGTCATTTTGGGTTATAAATTTCAATTTAACAAAGAAAAGTATAAAAATAGTCATCTGTTGCTTATATCAAATTTATCAAGCTATATTTCCCTTTAGTTCAATAACTTTCAAATTCCATTCTCGGTACCCTTACTTACCCTTACAGTAAAATCAATGCCGGAACATGTTGCGTAGGGAACACTTCCTAGCCTCGACCAACTACTGCAAGGCTTCTTAAAGTTTGGTATTTCGATACTCAGAATGTCAGATAACCCTTGGCGTAGAAATAAATCTCTGTCTGAATAAAATTTGTTGATAGTTTAGGTTGGGGGCTTTATACTGTTGCGAACGTTCAATATAAAGTCTGTCTCGAAAGCCAAGTGGAAAAAACACAGTCGATGACGTCAGGACGACGTCAGTCTAGGGTTGCTAGGATTTTCCAGTTAGAAAGGCTTCCAGATCTGGCGATTTATCGCCAATTTGGCGACTTCCGGGAATTTTGAGAAACTCAACGAAATAACGATTAGTCTAGGAGATATGAAAAGATTTCGAGAAATTTCGACAGAGGCTATAAAAGCATCTTTCCGTAGCAGAGGAGTTGACCAGTTGATGTGACACTTGATATCTTGGACTGCGATTTTTGCCAATATTTTGAGAATAGAAGCAGCTGTTTTGTGAAATTACTTTCGTCAACATTCTGTGAATAATATCAGCTGTTCTGTGAAATTAGTAGAGCATTTAAGTGCGGTTTGATTGTGTATTATTTCTGTTTACTTTGCGCTTGTGAATACACGTTAGTTATCCAGAAACTTGGACTCGTTTTTGTATCTTGTGTGTACACTCGCGATTCCAGAGGATATGTTAGTAATAATATGTTACAAAATTAATGTACTGTTCTCGTTATCTAATTACATCTTAAGTAAATAAGTGAAAACACTTGTTAAAAACATAAGGAATGCTTGAGTAACGTATGTAAGCACAAATGAAATAAAATGCAACTTATAGCTGTTTCGAGGATACCCTGAATGCCCTTCGTCACTACAAGAACTAAATTTTAAATGGGGCTATTCCAAAGCTCGGCAAAATTTCACGAAATTCAGTAAATCCGCGCTTTCGTGATAAGACAAACGCACACATATCTATAAACATATTTTCAATTTTATTTATATTGATTAATATTAAAATAATACCGATTGATAATCATGAAATGTGCAGAACGATATGAGATCTTATTTCGGAAGTGATTAAAATTATGAGCTTTGCTAGGTGTATAAGATCTCCCTATTTATTTCACTGTCCATTCACCTAAAGTGAATAGGGAGTGAAATAAATGTGATTTATTTTATCCCTATCAGTGAATGACGACTAAACTTTGTATGGCGGATACTTTTTCTAACATCGATCATTTACTGAGATACTTCAACGAACTTTTCGGTTTCGACCTCAAACAAGATAGTTAGATAGTTAGGGATTACTAGAATAACGTTCAATGGAATAGCTTGTTTGCCAAACACTTTTTTTTTTATTTTGAGACATATTCAAATAAACGGAAATTCTTCGATGGTTGATCTATTCATGCTAGTTTATGCGCATATTGCTGCAAAGAAAAGTAACATAAAAATATGAAATTGAGCTTTAAATGTAGCATTATAGCTATTATGTTACAATATTACTTGAATATTTTTAAGCAACACATCTACAGAGATAATTTACAGAAAATTATAGATTTCTCGAATTGAATACGAAACAAAAACAGGTATTTTCCCATTAAGCGGTATTTAGCTAACTGGAAAATTTATTAACCGAGTGGATGATAATATTTTGGCGTTTTAAGTATTATTTGGATATTCAACTGTATATTTCAATAACAGTTTTACTGTTCGTAGAATTTCAGATAAGCCTTGGCATTATAATCTCCCTATTTGCCATATGATTCAATCCAGATGTAGAACAGGTGCTCAAAAAAGGAAAGCGTTAATTAGCTGCTAATTAGCGCGTTGGAGTTTTGTGCATTTTGCGTAAATGCTCTATAAAGTTGGTCTAATTGTTGAAATGCTGGAAACTGCTTGTATTGTTTTAGCGTAAATGGGAATAAATGGATAGAGAATCATATTTTCAGTTAGTAAATGCGCTGATTTAATTAGACATATATTGAAGCGAAAGTTTGTATTGAAATGTAAAACTGTATCTAGCTATAATGTATGGATGATGGGATATTTTTACGTTCTTTACAATACATAGACAATACCTAGGATAAAAATACTCGGTTCAAAACTTTGACTTCTAGTCTGTGATCGATTGTTCGGTTTAGGATCCTAGAACACGAAATAAATTTTTCGTGATATCTTGGTGAGCATATTGCTTGTAGTCTTTGATAAAATTGTTCGTACTGGGATTATAGAATACTAAATCAATTTTTTGTGTTGTCTTGGTGAGCATGTTGCTTATAGTCCTTGATAAAATCGTTCTGACTGGGATTTTAGAATGCGAAATCAACTTTCCGTGATGTCTTGACGAGCATGTTGCTTGTAGTCTTTGATAAAGTTGTCGTTCATATATGAGATTTTAGAATACGAAATTAACTTGTCTTGGTGGGCGTATGTTATATTGTTATTATTAAATTATTATTACTAAGGAGGTCCAGTTCATCCAAAGGGTGTAGAGCAGTTGCAAAGGTCAGCCGGTATATGCATGTTGCTTATATGACCCAGACTGAGGGCTCACATTATGATTTAGAGCATCTTTATCCAGTCGGTGGGAGAAAGGGATAGTTTTTGATTGATGAAATTGTTCGTTCTGTAATCCTAAAATATGAAATCTACTTTTCGTGATGTTTTGGTATTTACGTTGCTTGACGCCTGTATGATGCCTGAGCAGACTTCGTTCCTGCTGTCAAATTTGTAAATTCACTTTCATGTAATTTGATAGTTTAGTAGACTCGGTTAATATGATGCTGGTTAAGGAATTTTGCAAAAAACTCGACATTAGAAGTGGCCATTTTAAAATCGAAATGGTCAGAAAACTCAAAAAATATAATAATACATTGGTTGAATTGTATTAATGAAATTATTACTTTCCTTATATATATAATGTATAAGGAAAGTATTGTGACGGTGTCGAAAATTCGAATTAGAGTTTTCGACGGGAGAGCACGTTTCAAGCGTCCCTGATCACGAATCAAACATTTTTGAAGTGATGTCTGTGTGTGTGTGAAAGTGTGTGTGTGATTTCGTTGTCTTCAATTCTATCAAACTGCTATACAACAATTGAAATTTTGACACCCAATTGCAGACCCACTATTTCATGAAGTGCAGTTCATTCAACCATCGATGGTTTTTGAACTACGAGAGTCGAAGGTCTACCATCTCTAGACGTTTTAAGTGCAAAATACAATCATCTCCTTCTACATCCTGAATCATTGAAAAACGAATGGAGGGCTTTACCAAGCTATTTCAATAACGAAGAGGAGAACCTGAAAAAAAAAGACTTTAGGCTTTTCAGCAGCATTCTGGAATGCATTATCTATAACTAAGAACTTCGAAGATAAAAGTTTTTGAAAATATCTCTTCAGGTAAAACTTGTGCTGACCCTTCCGTATTCGAACGCTGCAACAGAACGCATCTTTTCAACGTTAATTGATGCAAAAACTAAAAAAAGAAATAAAATGGGACCGGAACTTTTGAATTCCATTTTGGTCATAAATTCCTCCCTAAAAGCACATGAAAAAGATTGCACAACCATGAATATTAGTGATCAGCATACTTCTCTGCACAATTCAAGTATGTATGATTTCAGGAATTAGTACAATATTATCATAATGGAAGATAAAGTAAAATTAAATGCAAGTATCTTTGCCAAGTTATTTTTTGTTTATCAGTTTACTCTTGATTCATTATATTCAATTTACGTAGTTCAAAATTATGTATTGACCAAAGACGTCATTTCATTTAGTTTTATGCCGGGGGAGGGGGGAGAGTCAAGATGTTTTTGGGAAGACTTTATATACAAGACCAGGTGCGTAGCCGGGGAGGGCGGACACTCTGGATCCCCTCTGAATATGTCCTTGATGACAGGCGCAAAAGGTTAATAGATGATGAAATAAACTCATGTAGGGATTTTTAGTAAAATATAAGGACTTTCATTACTACCAGTAGGGATTTCATCTTGTAGATGTTGGCAACACTGCCTGCAACCGGTACAGCACCAACAGGCACCCATTTTATTTCCCATGAGGACTTCGCGTTTTAACAATTAATTAATTATAAAAGATCCCGTGATGTCATCACACTTCGTCCTCAGGGTAAATTGTACCTAATGATTAAAATATTGTAAATTGTTAATTAAAATTTAAGTGAAAATATTTTTAAATAAATAATTAAGTTACCAAAAACAGTATCATCAATTTAGTAGTGTGTATTTTAATATTTTTTATTTATTAGGCCGTATGTTTTTGTAAGTGAACTCCGGACTGCAAAAAAAGGTGGGTTATGTGTTGTTTGACAATGAGTCATGACTACTACTGTACCAATGTAATTTACCCATCATATGTTTTTCTATTTCAGTTTTGACGAATCGGTTTTGGTTGTGCAATTTTTTAAAAAGGATCAATTCTATTGTGCCAAATCTAATACCACAATCTAATGAGAAGTAGGTAATGCATAATTGACTTAATAGCCAAATTTTATGGAATTTGGTTGAATATTTTTTTAGTAAGATGGGATACGAACATACTTTGCACGGGCACGCACGAACATTCTAATTCCAAATTTTCACCCCCATACTCTCCTTATTATGGAGATGATAAAAATGAAACTAATTTTAAAACAGCATATTTAATGTGATTTTAAACGAGTATTCCTTCCACATATTTCTGCGGAGTAAAACGAATATATCATTTTTCAATAAATATAAATAACAGAAGAGTTAAAATACAGTCGTATAGGTAGAGTCCTGTGCTGCTCACATTAGACATTTTGAATTTATATACTTCCTCTGTTAACATCCCTTTTCTGTTAACTAACAACTTACCTTACCAATTCGGATCAATGTTTGTACTTGCTGTAAGGGAACGAAACCTCCATAATTGAGGCTTACATCTTGTGAAATGTTTGGGATCCGACAACTTAGGATTTTAGATAAGCCATGACACAAAGTATCGCAGTTTGTCATTTCAAACGACCGAACAGGCGTTTTAAGGAAGGATGTTTGAATTAGTTGCTAATTTGTATGCTTGGGGCTTTATATGTATGTATCGGATGTGCTGTTTCCGGAAAGGAGTAATAACTCTAAATGGACTTTTAAAGGATGAAATCTTGGAAAAGGATAATTTTATTTCGGACGATATAGTTGACAATGTATTATACTGTATATATTTGTGTGTACTGTGTATACTTGTGTATACAGTATATACTTACCCCTTATCTTTAGTAGGAAAAATCATCAGAAATTAAAAAGTGTATTATCCGATCCACAACTTTAAACTGTTATTTTTGGAAAAATGATAATTTATGATATATTTTCGCAATATGTGAAAGGCCTTTTAGTTTATACGCTTATTTTCTTTTTACAGACGTTTTTTTAGCAGTAATGATGAACGTAGCACAGTTAGAAGTAAGATTTTATCATCGTCAGGCCTTTTTGCTGAAAGTTACAATTGTACGAATGTTTATTTAAAAACAAAAAAACTTAAAACAAGTTTTATTTAAAAATTAAAAACTAAATTATAAATTACACTTTTTAAACGATACATACCGCTATAGATGAACACAAAAGCTATAAAGCAGTGATGGCTTGTAAGGTGACGTAGGTGAAGTGCTGCTTCACTTAAAGACATCGGTTAAATGGCTTATTATTTAGCGAATTTTTTGGATTCGTTTGAATATTTGTAGATAATATGTGACAACACTTGTGCCTGTAGTGCAATGTGTTTTGATGATGTTCGTCGAGGAAGAGGAATCTACTTCACCCATTCTTGATGTCACAAGCCACTACTTTAAAGTTGTAAAATTTGATTTGAGCTTTTTATAACTTCAAACTTACAGAGCTGTGTCGTACCAATCTGAGCTTTGACAAAGTTCGGCCTCGTTCTGTCATCTACTTCATATCTGCAATGACTACAAATGATTATTATGTTCTTTATATGCTTCAAAAGTGATACAATGTGAGCAAGTGAGTAAAGTCATTTCTATTGATTGTTGTACTATCAAGTTATGTATTAAATGTGATATACTATTCAGTGACTGGTAAAAGATTTGGACAAAATCGTCCCAATTAAAATATTCTTAACCATTGAATCTTTGTATTAAACTATTGAACCTGCGGTAACCACCTGATGGATTTGTTACAGCATACAATGTTACAGGATTAATCATCAAGTGAATTTTTGAAGGTTTATTGCAATATTAGGATGCATTATGTGAATACAGGGTGATTTTAGCTATCCCACACTTGTAATACAAGAACCAGCTTATGCCATAGTTAATTCGTAAAACTGTAGAAATTACATCGAACATTGTGTTACTACAATGAGTTTACATTGTTTTACAAGTGCGCAATACAATAGCTCTTGTTTTCATTTACACTATTTACAACACATTAGTATTTGAAATACTATATTACAAAACTCAGGGTTATAAAAATCTGATGTGAGCAGCACACGACTTTCCTTATATAATGCAATGAATTCACTACTTTTACAGTTAAAAAATGTTATTCCTATAGTATATACTTATATTCTTTCCAAGATATCGAATTTTCTTCATTTAGTCGTCATTTTCATTGATTTAGTGTCATATTTATTCATTTGGCAAGATTTTCGTTAATTTGGCAACATTTAAAAATGTCGCCAAATAGGCGACATTCCGCAAAATTCGTCGCCAAAATCTCGTCAAGCGTTATGGACTGAGAAATAATTTATTCTTACAGCAGATAAATGACTATTGGCGTTTAAATACAAAAGTATTACTCAAAGTATCACTTCTCGTGAGTGTAACGAGTTGGATCCACGAGAATGATGCCACCCAATTTATCGCATGATATTACATATGAAAAGTGAACATGTTTCTTAACAGTCAATATTTTTTTTCATATATGGGATTTTTTGATATATTTATTTCAAATATGTGCAATATCTCGAGAACGGTTCATGCTAGCGTACAAAAAATTATGTCAATCGTTTTCTAAGGAAAAATTACATAAGAAATGTCTATTTGCGTAACTTTACTAAAGGTTTTTATTTTTTGATGATTTTTTTCAAAATTTCCCTCGAAAATTTAGGGGGTTCTGAACATTCGATTGTGTTTTAAAACAATAGGCTTCCAGTATTCACGGATTGTGATTTTTGTACCAAATTTCATTCGAATCGCTCCATTCGTTCGTGAGATGTAGTCTCGACAGACTCACTGACACATACATACACATCATCTCAAAAATGTTCGATTCGTGATCAGGGATGCTTGAAATGTGCTCTGCCGTCAAAAACTCGAATTCGAATTTTCGACCCCTTCACAATACTTTCCTTATACATTATGTATATAAGGAAATTAATAATACGTTTTAATAACATAATACAGATTTCCAAATATTACACCATAAATTACTACTTTCTAGAAATGTTTCTATTTATTCTCCTCCCTTCGCGGTTGATGCCAGTCTTTTCGCTTAGATATATATCTGCAACGGTGTTGGTAAATTTTTCGACCATACTTTTTTTAAAGATAAGAATCTTCGCTTGGCAACACGTGTTTGAGTATACTGGACACTAGATAAGTTGTGTGAAACGTAAACTTGATAAGTTTTTTTCCTTATCAGAAGTGAAACCGTCCAGGTACTTGCATGATCGTATTGTACTCTAATTAGAACTACATAAAAAATTTCTGCAAGGGTAAATAATGCAAGTAATATTCGTTACGATTTGTTCCAGTGATTTAAACAGATTCTTAATTATGATGTTCTTTACATACATGTATGATTACAGATTTTTTTTAATCAGTCGATTGAAGATTTTGTCAAGATGGAGATACAATTATTACCTTTCCTTATATACAATAATGTATAAGGAAAGTTTTGTGACGGGGTCGAAAATTCGAATTCGAGTTTTCGACAGGAGAGCATGTTTCAAACATCCCTGAACACGAATCGAACCTTTTTTGAGGTGGTGCGTGTGTGTGTGTGTGTGTGTGGGGGGGGGTCTGTGGAGACGATAACTGACGAATGAATGGACCGATTCGAACGAAATTTGGTACAAAAATTACAATCCGTGTATACTGGAAGCCCATTGTTTTTATGCGCAATCGAATGTTCAGAATCCCCCTAAATTTTCGAGTGAAATTTTGAAAAATCATCAAAAAATCAAAACTTCTAATAAATTTACACAAATAGACATTTCTGATGTAATTTTCATTAGAAAACGATAGTATAAATTTTAGAACGCTAGGATAAACCGTTCTCGAGATATTGCACATTTAAAAAAAAATATCAAAAAATTATATAAAATAAAAAAAATATTTCCTATTGAGAAATATGTTCACTTTTCGTATGTAATATCATGCAATAAATTTGGTAACATCATTCTCGTGGATCAAGCTCGTTCCATTCATGAAAAAAGATACTTTGAGTAATACTTTTGTATTTGAACGCCACTAGTCATTTATCTGCTATAAGAATAAATTATTTCTCCGTCCATAACGCTTGGCGAGATTTTAGCGGAATGTCGCCTACTTGGCGACTTTTTAAATGTTACCAAATCAAAAAAAATCTCGCTAAATGGATAAAAATGACGCTAAATCAATGAAAATGACGACTATTTGACGAAAATTCAATATCTTGGAAAAAAAATATAAGTATCTACTACAAGAATAACCTATTTTGTTTTTACTGTAAAAGTAGTAAATACATTGCATTATATAAAGAAAGTAATATGCTTCCCATATCAGATTTTTTTTTATCTCGGGCCAGATGATATTGGCAGGCTTTGGTTTCATAGTTTTCCCAGCGTGCAACTTTAAATCGACGTATTCTTTATCCAACTCTCTATAAGAGGAATCCTTACCTAGTTAATTAGCAGTATTTTCTCTTCATAATATATGAACAATTTTAATCAATATCCAGGGTTCCCAAGACAGTTCTTAAGAACTCCAATGACATTGCAAAGAAAATGCCATGACTGTAAGGGCATCAGAGCTCTCCTCAGTAAAGTGAGGATGCCCCGTCGAATACAAATATTGCAGCTTCTCTAACAATTGATTCAAAAATTTGGGATAACGGCCTATACAACAGTGTTTGATGGACGAAAATAAAATAAATTACGAAGTTGCAGAGCATTTTAAAATGAGTACACTGTAAAGAATTTGCAAGCATGTTACTGAAAGTTTCAGGAGAATCAGCTGTCAGTAATGGGGAGCAAGGTTCCGGTTAGTTATGATATACAATAATAATAATAATAAATTCGACAGACAATAATTAGTTGAGTATTTCAGAAATAAATCTGTAATTTTCATAAGCCCCTGTAATTTCCGCATTTTTTATGGTTTGCCGAAATTATCAACGAAGTAGCTGAAAAAAAAAATGAGCTAAAGTTGCAAAATATTTTACAGTGTAGAAATGGACAATACAATTTTTAAGAACGCATATATTTGATACAATAAGATTATTGGCGAATTACTGTCTTAATTAGAAATGATATGATGAACAACACTACGTGTGTAGTGCAGAATAGATGTATAGTGTAGAATAGATAATGCATAATCTCTTTAAAATCATCTCCGTCAGAGACAATGCACACTTGAATTCCAGAGAGACTATTAACGCATACTTTGACACATATTAGAGGTGTCACTGTGTTAGAGGCCCTGATGATAAAAATTTTATGACAGGTTGACATTCCTTTGCGTACAGACGATTTGTTCGTCCCTGATGTCGATTTCTACTAATTAGACTGATTTAATTTATAGCAAAGAATAACAAGGAATTATTATACACACATTTTAATAACTACAACACAATATAGAACATCAATACACGCATATCTTGATTACATACTTTATCACAACTGCCATTGCTCGGTCCAGGAAGAAAAGAGCAGCGCCATCTATACTCAGTACCGATAAAAAGTGGTAGTTAATTTTCATTTACATAGACATTGCTCTGCCTACAATTTTGTAATTGCATTTCCCTTCTATCTCGCTTCGTTGCCAAATTCGTCATATTAACTTTTAAAATTCACCACTAGGGTGGTGTAATCCCTTTTATTCGATTAGGTATGGTCACTTTACTATGAAAAGACCTGAAGTGTGCAGTCATGGACCTTTCTACAAAGTTAATGGGGTGCTTAAGAAACTCTGTAGAATCAAACATGATTTCCTGAATGAGTTTTTGAATGAACCCTTGAAAACCATTGTTATATTAGTTAGGTTGATCATTATGCGAATGATTATGATGCCTTTTAAACATTATGTGGACTGGAACCCATAAGGGATAGAAAAAGGCTCAATATTTCATTGAAATAATCCCCTATAGGCAGGCTATGTGACTATCAATAATTTTGTTATCTGGATCATTATTATCAGCCTCGTTCAGTTTTACTATATACAGGGTGTCTCAAAAATATTGACCTCGGCTTTTATTTCTTAAATATTGATCTTAGACATATATAATAAATTACAAACTTGCGTAAGAAAAGGTACAGAGTTTTATGAAATCGATTAAAATTTTCAGGAGATTAAATTTGAAGAAGTACAAAATTTAAATTTTTACACGGTCCCCGTATTAATGTACGGGGAACATTTCCAATAAGTAAAATGTTCCCCATACATTAATAAGGTGACTTACAAAATTTCATTTTATCATAAAAAGTCCCAGCGATATGTTTAAACAAAGTTGGTGAGGGATTAATCACAAATTAAAATGTAAATGTTTACAGCAAGAGTGCAAAATGCATCATAGGCAAATAATATCTGCCTTTTATCTTTAATGGATCTTTGGCATGGACGGAAAACAGTTTGAACAAGCTTTGTAATCTTTGTGTAAAGTTATTATTTCTACACAGTGTTGATACTTTTGTACCAATAAATAGCAAAATTATTATTTATTTATATAATCATTGGTTTCTTTCGTAATTTGTGTATGACCCCTTAAACGCGATTTGCCAACATGATTTTTCCCCTCTGAGAAGCCATGTCTGTGCTTCGAAAAGTGGTTTAAGTCAGCATTTTTGTTTTTTCATATGTCTGGGATATTTTATGCTAAAATGCTGAAATTTTGTACATCATCTTATTAGTGTATGGGGCACATTTTACTCATTGGAAATGTTTTCGTACGGGGATCGTATAAAAATTTAAATTTAGTATTTCTTAAAATTTAATTCCCTTGAAAATTTTAATCGATTTCATAAAATTCTGTACCTTTTTTTACGCAACTATGTAATTTATTATATATATGTCTAAGATCAATGTTTAAGGAGTAAAAGCCGAGGTCAATGTTTTTGGGACACCCTGTACACTAATTACGAAGTGTTTGCATGCTAATTGTCTGTCTGTATATCCCTCTTTTTAAGCACTTCCCGGATAGACTTAACATTAGGTACATGGGTTAATCGTTTTATACAACTGCCTAGAAAATCGAATTTTTAAAGAATGTTCTTTTCAGGGGTTGATCCACAGCAGGAGCGTTCGAAACGCGAACTGATTATTTCATCAGAAATTGTATTTAATAAAGACTTGTTTATCTTGACACCGTTGATGTTTAACTGATATTCGGATAGTCTAAATAAATTGCGTCATTCAGACGTAACACGAGGAGAAGTTGAGATGCAAGTTGGAAGAGGAGGGGGGAGGGCAAATGTGATCTCCCGAGATTAACCTCTGCTTTTCACATTCGGGTATTATAGTGATGATCTAAAAAGGTTTTACTCTATAAAAAATAAATACAGTTTTGAGTTTTACTGTTTTTCTGTTTGACAAATACAATGAAACTAGTGTTTACTTTCCCTACTATGAATGGTAATGCATGGGGGGGGGGGGCATTGGTATCGGGTCGAAAATCGCAACTGGAGTTTTAGACGGATCTACACGTTTCGAGCACTTTAGGCCACGAAATAACTATTTTAGCGTGATGTGTGTGTGTGTCTGTCTGTGTAATGGATGTATCCACTTTAGCTGAAAACTAATTGACTTATCTTCCAAATTTTGTGAAATTTAGTCAGTTGTGAGTAGCTCTGGTGCTGATTAAATTTTGGTACGACTCGGAAATTCGCTCTTTTTTTTGCAAAATGGCCCTCAAAAATCCTCGAAATCTAATTAAGACTACGTATGCTTAAATGTATCAATTAGATGCTTGCTTTCTACGCATTTTTTGACGAAAAGAATAGACCAATCCCATAACTGGAAAACTAATCGTTCTCCAGAGATAGTAGTATCAGTTTTTGCGAATTTTTGTTACATCGCCTTTGAAAAGTCTCAAAATGAAAACGAAACGTGAATTAAAAGTGCAAATTCAGAGTAATGCATAATAATTTTTCAGTTTATTTCGTGCAATTAAACCCTGTTCAATGAATTATGAAATAAAGTGAATCTGAGTTTGTTTGGAAAGGCATGTGCTGCCCACATCACACAGTTCTTTCACGAAAAAGCTTCCTACGACCGAAAAATTAATCCAAAATCTTTCACGAGATCTTTCTTACGAAAAATTTAACTTTTACGGCCCGAAAAGCCATCTATCAATATTTGATAAGCGCATTAAGATTATCGAATTACTATATTAATCATTTCTACCCATGCTTTGAACAGGCAAAATGTCTACTTGTCACTAAATGTAGCACTCACATACTTAATAAAAGTTCTGAAAACCATTCTAAATGCAAGTATAAAATGGTGCTATTTTAAAGGTCTGCTAACGGGTAAAATTCCGTTATGTTAAAAATATATCATCTCCGATGACTGTATGCCGTGTTACTTAGGCAGTTTGATCTCAAAATTCAATCATTAATCAAAATATTTTTAATAGTTTGATTAGATGCGAATAACCAGCAGACGATTTTGGTATTTTACAGGTTAACTCTATTACTATGGTTAACAAATGGGGTAAAAAAAACTGCATAAAAATGTAATTATAAAATATAAAATAATCGTCTGATATAACTACAAATTAAAATATCTCAAGATCGGTTGGACGTACAACAAATGAGTTAATTAAGAAAAACTTTAAATTTAGGATATTTTATCTGCGCAGGATTGCATAAAGACGAATTTGGTGTGTGAAAGCCCCAGGCCGTCCGGCTCGTCCAGAGGACTTAGAGCAACAAAATGGAAGAATTTGGTGTGTGTAATCGTTTTCGAGTTATAAATGGAAGAATGTTGGAACGAAAAAGTTTTTATGATAGACTTTTTTTATGATATGAGATTTATAAATGTTTCCAACAAAATTTCAAGATTTTGCTTTCTTCTCAGTACTTATGGGTCACATTCCACGTGTATAAAAATTTCAAGTTTCTATCATCACCCGTTTGGGCTGTGTAATTAATGCATCCCTTATTCAATGAGTGTCAAACAACTGCCTGATATGCAGAATGATCGTAAACTCTTTCAACAAAGAAAGGGGGATGATAGTTATATATCAAGACAAATAATATTTTCAATGGAACCCAGGGCTTCTTTCCATTTGTAGTGCCAGAAAAGTTACATATCCACGTTGATCCTTTTACAGTGAAGAGAAAATACTTTACTCATACAGGAATTTCACATTTCCATTCGTATCAGAAAAAAATTAAAAGTGGCGTCTAAGGGCGGCATTGCACAGCCGACACCAGCAAATGAAACACTGCCGCACTCTTTCACAAGAACCTGGTGTGGTGTTGATCGCTGCACAATATTTTAGGGAGTCAACAGGTGTACACCAATGTTTTAATGTGCCCCCAGAAGAAAACATTAGTATACGAGACACCCGTGGACTCCCTGGAAGATCTCGTCCTAAGAATCGTTTTTGCTGCTAACAAGATCAACACCCACCAAGAATCTGCGAGAGGGTGCGACAGTCTTCCATTCGTCGGTGTGAGCTGTTTGTTCACTTTGAGTCTTTCTCTGATACGAATGGGAGTATGGAATTTCCAAATTAGTTAGTCTCCCTTTTTTCACAGTTGAAGGATCGACGTGGATTTGTAACTGTACTATTTTCTGGCACTGAGTGGAATGCGGACCTGGGTTCCATTGCAAATGTTGTTGGTCTTGATATGTACTATCATCCCTCTATTTTGTTGAAAGAGTTTGCGATCACCCTATATATGCAGCGACCACAAAATAATGTAAAAGTATAAGCTTGTGTATCTGTGAATTTACCTATTTGAATGTGGCCGAATTTCGAAATATTTTATCGGAAATACCGGCGAAATTGCCGTAGTCGGATTTATTCTAAATTTTATTATGTACTACATCAGATTGACGGCTAGCCTTGTAAACTTCGAAAAAACCGCGTATTTTAGAATAGGCGTGCTAGTCAATAGGTCACGTTTGCGAAACCCGCTGACCGAAACGTCAATGCCTTGTTCTATTCACTGGCTTATTGAAAAAAAAATATCGTTACGCGCGTTGGATATTAATACGCGACATGGAAGTGCGAACGGAAAGAAAAAAGTTGAGTACACAACAAACATAATTGAAATCTAACATTCTGAAGCGAATAACGTCTATATTTGGGGTATCCGGTTGAAATGGTAGCGTTACGAAAAAATTGTAAACACTTTAAACGCCTATATCTCCGAAACTAATCGATAAAATGTAAACAATTTACACTTGCTTTGTTAGAAATAGGGTACGATTTTTGTTTATACAAACATAATTTCAATATTTAAAAATATTTTTTCAAATAAAAGTTTGTTCAACATAGTTTTACTTTACTTTGCTTAAACAATAAATAAACTTTGTTGCCACACAATTGGTACAATTACAACTTATAAATGAATGTATAACAGTGGGACAAGGGTCTGCGTGAAAAGGTGATTTAGTTGGACCTGATGAGTCCACAGCCCAAAACCAAACTGGCAACACTCTAGCATAAAATCAATAGTCAGCGGCAGAACAAAAGTCACAACAAAATGGACTAGAAACAACTAGTTGGAATACAAGTAGCAAAACAAATAAACAATAGTCAGCTGTAGAACAAAAGTCACAACAAAATGGACTAGAAACAACTAGTTGGAATACAAGTAGCAAAACAAATAAACAATAGTCAGCTGCAGAACAACAGTCACAACAAAATGGACTAGAAACAACTAGTTGAAATACAAGTAGCAAAACAAATAAACAATAGATCAGCAAACCGATCAAACCCGTAACAGAAATATCTTTAAGTACTTCTTAAAACTATATTCGTAGTTTAGTGATTTTAAGAAAAGTAGAAAATAATTCCATAATCTTGAGCCGGTAGAATTTATATTTAGGCATAAGTTATTTGCTCGAGAAAAGGGGGGTTAAACTTTATTTCAATTTGAGTATTGTAATTATGATTGAGCATGACTTCACTCGAAGTATCTTCATAGTGGCGCCGCCAAGGGTCCGGTTTGGGGATCATAGCCCCTCTTAAGAGACCCATCGTAACCCATTGAAGTTAGTATAATTGATATTTGGAGAAATAGAAAGTAAGATATTCGGTTACCAAAACCCCACCCAAAATGTTTTCTCCGGCGATGTTATTGATCTTTTAATCTAAAAGCTAGATATAAAACGACAAATATGTTTAGTAACTAATAAGCAGCCGATGTGGTGGCCGAGCGGTCAAAGAGGCAGGCGTTTCCTCGTGATGGCTCGGCTGCCAGATTGCGGGTTCGAGTCCCGTCTGCGGGCATGGATGTTGTAATGTCTTATTTGGGGCAGAAGTTAGACTTCGACCTTCGGGTGCCCCGGGTCATTAGACTAAACAGAAGCAGTGCACTCATTCTTCCTTAAATGTAATATTAGAGACACGACAACAACAACAACTAATAACTGGTTCAATAATTTGTTTTTACAAAGCTCGTATAGTTTTCGAACAATCATCTTGACAAGTGGGAAAACTTTATTACTATTTGGTATTACTTAGGCCGCAGAGCTCATCCAAAGGATGTAAAGCAGTTAAGTGGAAAAATATTGAACATTTTCAGTTTTTTATGTTTGTGATGCTTAAATATCGAGAACTATAAGTTCCAGATGATAATAGTAAGGGAGTAATTTGTAGTTTTTTGAAATTCATATAAGGATAAATAGTTGGATTTTGGATCAGATTCTTACTTTTCAAAAATGTAGTGGCTATAGCAGCGAAGTGTTTCAGTGGCTCGAATATGCTCAATCCTGTTAGATGAAGATTTTTATCTAGGCATAAAAAAAACATAAAATGTGACGCTGTTAGACTTTTTGCAGACGATCTTCAACTATTGCATCTGATTGTGTATAATCAATTACACGCAGTGAAGCTTTCAAGGACTTTGATATTCGTTTATTTTGAAAGTTTTGTCCAAATATTGAAATTATTTTTTTTATAATTCTAATTTCATAATTACGTGTTAAATGAAAGTTTAATTTGAAATCTTTAATTTTTTTGTATACTTCATATGCGCGAGTTCAAGCCCGGTTTTTCCCTAGTTAAATACGCATGAACGTAAAATATAATATGTATATAATTTATCATATCATAATATTCCTTTACCTAGCTGGTAATTTTAATAACGCAGTATTACGGGCAATAATTTAAATAAACTTAAGTATTTAGTATTTTCAAGTATTAAGGAATGTAAGTATTATTAATTATGAAATTAATACTTTTAAAAAATAATTTAAAATACAAATTCCAGAAACGCATTATTTATTACTACTTTAAACGTTCTCAAATGAATATCCACCTCTCATATTTTACGCAATCCTTTTACCGGTTTGGTCCGTCTGCAGTGAGCCTGATAACTTTTCAGTTTTTTCTGCTTAGGTTTTTATTTTCAAAGATAAGACAAATTCCCTTTGCAGAATGTGTAGCTGTGTATCCGGGACTTTTAGATAAGCTTTATGACGTCTGAACTTAACACGTTGCTTCCTGTGCAGCAAGTTGTGCCGAGCAGGTGTTATGAGTTCGGTTTATTCTAACGAGTACTTATTTAATGCAGACTTCATGGATAACTTGAAAAGGGGTGAGTTAAATGTTTTTTTAATGTTACACTATATTCAACTTTCTCATACTATAGAATATAGTCTAGAGAAAGTATTGTTTTCACGAAAATTTTCGATGTCGAGATTTTGATGCCAATATGCTTTAGGATATTACATAGTAGGGGAAAGTAAAAACGTATTTAATAAACTGGTAATAGACGGACGTTTTTGTGTATCCTATGTTCAAATAGTACAGTGCTTAAAGTAGTAACATATCCCCACAAAAAATTACCTGAAAATATATTATTTACTACTGAAATAATTTCTTCAATTTTTAGTAATGGATAACTTTTCTCATTCACTTTTACGGAAATTTATATTTTTTCCCCTTTCTCATATTATAGAATATTGTACAGAGAAAGTATTGTTTTCACGAAAATTTTCGATTCCGAAATATTGATGTAAATATGTCCTTGGACCGCCTGAACACGTTTTGAGTATTTGTCTTGTCTGTCTGTGGTTTATTTCTTGTGTGCCTTACAGCTGTCACAAATATTAATGGATTTTCGCGAATTTTTATATCCTGTTTTGCTCAATGATCACAAAACTTAATTTTTGATCATTGTTGTGAGAAATTGCCGCGATACAGTTTTTGTGTTCGAGACTTCATTATCCTCCGTCGGGGAGCAAGTTATTTCCCTCTCCCCCTCAGGGTTCATTGTGTATAAATCGAAAATATTTTACAATATGTTTTAGGACCTCCTGGAACACTATTTTGAACATTCTTGAATATTTATACAATGTCCGTCCCGTCTGTGGTTAATTTCTTGTGTTCATTTGAGCTGCCACGAATTTTAATGGATTTCCACGAAACTTTATATCTGGCAGTGTTATAAAAAATGTAGAAGTAGATGGATTTTTTTTTTTTAATGTGAATAAAAACTTCGAAATTTTATATTTCCTTAACATGGCAGCATACAACAAATTTCGACATACAACAAAGGATACTTAATCCGTATTTAGTGCGATCAACTCACTACCTATAGCTGATACACTTGTCGTTGCTTGTGATCTAAACCATGTGCAGATTTTGATATTCTAAATATTTTTCTTAAAAAAAAACAATCAATTAATAATATTTAATGCAATTTTCCTCAATTGAAACGAAAAAAAATATATCTGCACAGGAAGATTGAAGAATAAAAATCAGCACTGAGTGTAAATATTAGTGAGAATATAATATACCAGTGAGAATAAAAATCAGCAGCTCCAGTTCGACAGAGCATGAATGATTTTGCGTGAATAACATATTTCATTGTGGGTGGTTTGCCTTAGACATTCTCAAAACAGTTCAAACTTTTAAAATATATCGAAATTAGAACCACTTTTTCAAAATAGTTCAAAATATTAAAATATATCGAAATTACAACCACTTTTTACAAAATAGTTTAAAATATTAAAATTTCTAAATTAAAACTACTGCATTTCGGAAACAATAAACCTAATCTAAAATCTAATTACATATCCTTACAGGGCCAAAAACGACTTCTTACCTCAGAGTTAACTTTTGAGATAGTTTTAGGGATATAAGTATTAGAATCTTGAAAAATGACAAATTTTACAATCTTCTTGAACTTGACAAGGCGATTACTCAAAAATTATAAGAGCGTTATAAAAAAAACTAATCGTTGATCCAGAAACTGGATTTCCCACTGAACAGTTTTGTTGTTTACTGTTTATATCTATACTTTACAGTGTAGAAGATATTTCGATTAAGTAGAGAGCGGCAATAATTTGTTCGAATAAAATGTTTTTAGTTTTATCGTACAAAACAAGTTCAAAATTTTCAAATATTTAAACTATTTTTAAATATGCATAAGCTATATTTTCGACAAAACGTAATAATTGTTTATAGTTTATCTATTAGGTTCGTTTTGTCTATTAGCCGTTGTCTAGCAACCGTAAATGCTATTCATATCAAAACACTCATGTCCAGTTTGCAAACCAATTTACAAAAATATGGAGTTTTCTCAACATGCGTCAAAATAAAGACTCAAAAATGGTAAAAATTATATCTGTACTATTTCTATTCTCTTTTAACAATCGGTTAAACATAATGGAAATATTTTTCAAAAACTAATATTTTCTAAAACAAAACAGGTGATTTGAAATTCAATAATTCCCAGAATTTTGTATCCTAAGGCCGTAATAAAACCTAATCACAGATATAATCCCATTCATTTATAAAATATATTTTAAAACCATAATTCTTTAATTTCTCTACATACATAGTATAATGTGTAAAGTATTATGAGAGGGTCGAGAATTTGAATTTTCGACGGTAGTGGACTGTTCAAGCATCCATGTACTCGAATCGAACATTTTTGAAGTGATGTCTGTGAGTGTATGCATGTTAGTGTGCATATGTGAGTTTGTGAATGCGATATATCTCACAAACGAACGAATTTAACGCTTCGAACGTTATTTGGCACAATTATTACGATTCGTGAATACTGGAACACTATTTATTTTAAGTACAATCGAATTTTAGGAACACCCTTTCCCTATATTTTCGAATGAATTTTTTAAAAAATCAAGACATTCAATATACTGTTAAATAAATGATAATTTTATATGCATTTTTTATTCAAAAACGATTGACGTAAACTTTAGAATAGCAGCTTGAACAAGTTCTCGATATATTGTTCGTTTTTTTTAAAGACATGTATAAAAAAAATTACATAAAAATGAACAATAGTAAGTATCGTCAAATATGTAACACTTGGAAATGAATTTGGAGACCGTGAAGAATATAAATGGGCGAAATATTGCCAACTTTGTGACTTTTTTTAATAAGGTGCTAAATTGATAAAAATGTCACCATATTTGTAAAAATGACGCAAAATTTTGGAAAACAGCGCCGAATTGTTGAACTAATGCTTAACATATTTTAATACAACGGAGTATATTGCGTATATGTTAGCAATATTTCCAACTGTCAAATATTTTGGTACTTCAAAATAATTTTACGTGCTGTTATCTAGAAAAGTACCAAATGTGAGTATACTTTTGTGATGTGCTGATTTTACCATATTTTTTTTCATTCATACATTAAGAATATTTCCGTAATTTATTATTAGATTAAGTTTTGACAGTTTACAGACTTTAGAATCGAATTCTGTTTTCTCTGAAATATATATTGTGAATCTTTGATAAAACTTTCAATAATATATTTAAGAAACGCAAATGATCTTTTACGGGAGAAATATGAACATTGAATTATATTTTTCACGTCATCTGAATTTAGAAAAAAAAAATTAGACTATCCATATTTTAATCTGTTTTCTGTTAGATTTTTGCTTTCTGTTCATACATAGTATTAAGATAGTATTATGGAGGCTCGAAAATTCGAATTTATGTTATTTGACCGAAGAGCAGGCTTTAAGCATCTCTGAAGTCGAATCGAGTGTTTTTGAGCTGATGTATCACTCTTTCTTTCTCTCTTTCTTCCTCTCTGTGCATGCATGTACGTATGTATGTATTGAATTATGTATATATGTATGTATTGAAGTATTTATATATTGTTATTGGTGTATATATATGTATATTAGTGTGCATATATGTATGTATTGAAATATGCATATATGCATAGTAATGTGTATATGTGTATGTATTGAAATATGCATATATGCATAGTAATGTGTATATGTGTATGTATTGAAGTATGCATATATGCATAGTAGTGCGTATATGTGTATGTATTGAAATATGCATAGTAGTGTGTATATGTGTATGTATTGAAGTATGTATATATGCATAGTAGTGTATATATATTGGAGTATGTATATATGCATGTTGGTGTGTATATATATGTATGTATTTAAGTGTGTATGTTAGTATGTGCATTTATGCATATATTAAAGTATGCATGTATACATGTTAGTATGTGTGTATGTATATTAGCGTGTGTGTCCGTGAGTGCGAACGCGATATGTCGGGAATAAATGGCACATTTTGTAAATAATTTAGTACGATTATTACAATTGGTGAATAATCGTAATAAATATCGAAGAAGTAAGAATAATTGTATTGGTGAATTGTCGTTACCCTTTTGATTTTAAACGCAATGGAATGTTTGGAAAACTTTTAAATGGATTTTGGGAAAAACTCATTCAAAAATCAGGACTTTAAATAATGTGGAAAAAATATCCATTTGGGATGTAATTTTTTTTATTAGAAATCGAATTATACAAACTTTAGAACGATAGCATGAACCGTTCTCTAAATATTACACGTTCTGCAAATAAATGTATAAGAAAAAGGTGTATAAAATTAGAAAAAGTTGTTGGTATTATCAAATGTGTTCACTTTCTGCATGCAATGCTGTAAAAAAATCTGATGTGGGCAGCACATGAATTTTCTTATATAATGTAATGAATTTACTACTTTTACAGCCAGAAATTGTTTATTCTTAAGGTAGATACTTATATTCTTTCCAATATATTAAATTTTCGTCAATTAGTGGTCATTTTCATTGATTTAGTGTCGTTTTTATCCATTTGGCGAGATTTTCGTTCATTTGGAAACATTTAAAAAAGACTGCAAGTTGGCGACATTCCGCCAAATTCGTCGCCAAAATCTCGCCAAGAGTTATGGACGGAGAAATAAGTTATTCTTATAGCAGATAAAAGACTATTGGCGATCAAATACAAAAGTATTACTCAAAGTATTTTTTCTCCTGAATGGAACGAGCTAGATCCACGAAAATGATGTCACCTAATTTATCGAATGATATTACATATGAAAAGTGAACATGTTTCTCAACAGTTAATATATTTTTTAATTTGAGATTTTTTGATAAATTTATTTGAAAAATGTGCAATATCTCGAGAACGGTTCATGCTAGCGTTTTAAAGTTTGTCAATCGTTTTCATAGGAAAAATTACATAAGAAATGTCTATTTGCGTAACTTTATTAAAGGTTTTGATTTTTTGATGACTTTTTCAAAGTATCACTCGAAAATTTAGGGGGAGGGGGGGGGGGGGAGGGGTCTGAACATTGGATTGCGTTTGAAAGCAATAGGCTTCCGGTATTCACGGATTGTGATTTTTGTACCAAATTTCATTCGAATCGCTCGATTCGTTCGTGTGATATCGTCTCCACACATTCACACACACACACATTCACACACACACACATTCACACACACATACCTCAGAAATATTCGATTCGTGAACAGGGCTGCTTGAAACGTGTTCTCCCGTCGAGAACTGTAATTCGAATTTTCGACCCCGTTACAATACTTTCTTTATATATCATGTATATAAGGAAAGTAAAAATATGTTACGCATTATTATGTAATATCAGTCTCGCGGATTCAGTCGTGAGGGAATATACATTTTATAAGTTTTGTATTTTGATATCAAAGAATTTGCCAATTGACTTTTATTTCAAGGAGCATTAATCAAATGTCCATTGCATTTTTGTCACGATTTTGCACGTGAGTATGAAAAAATCTGATGTGGTCAGCACATGATTTTCACTGCAGACTCACTCGTATTCACGTTCTCTTTATTTTTCAATAATTCATTAAATTGAATTTAATTGCACAAAATAAGTCTTATTTATTTAAATGACGCTGAATTTGCACTTTTAATTGTATTTTAGTTTCATTGGGTAACTGGACTTATTACTTTCCTTATATACATAATGTATAAGGAAAGTATTGTGACAGGGTCGAAAATTCGAATTCGAGTTTTCGACGAGAGAGCACGTTTGAAGCATCCCTGATCACGAATCAAAAATTTTTGAAGTGGTGTGTGTGTGTGTGTGTGTGTGTGTGTGGATACGATAACTGACGAACGAATGGACCGATTCGAATGAAATTTGGTACAAAAATCACAATCTGTAAACACTGGAAGCCTGTTGTTTTTATACGCAATAGAATGTTCAGAACCCCTAAATTTTCGAGTGAAATTTTGAAAAAAATTGCCAAAAAATCAAAACCGCTAATAAAGTTACGAAAATAGACATTTCTTATGTAATTTTTCATTAGAAAACGATTAACATAAATTTTAGAACGCTAGCTTGGACCGTTCTCGAGATATTGTACATTTTTCAAAAAAATTATCAAAAAGTTATATAAAGTTATAAAAAGTTATATAATATAGTTAAAAAAATATATATTTCCTATTGAGAAACATGTTCACTTTTCATATGTAATACCATGCAATAAATTGGGTGATATCATTTTCATGGATCTAGTTCGTTCCATTCATGAAAAAAGATACTTTGAGTAATACTTTTGTATTTGAACGCCAATAGTCATTTATCTGCCGTAAGAATAACTTATTTCTCCATCCATAACGCTTGGCGAGATTTTGGAGACGAATTTGGCGGAATATCGCCAACTTGGCGACATTTTAAATTGTTGCCAAATTAACAAAAGTATCTCACCAAATTGATAAAAATGACGCTAAATCAATGAAAATGACGACTCATTGAAGAAAATTCAATATCTTGGAAAGAATATAAGTATCTATTATAAAAATAACATTTTTTAACTGTAAAAGTAGTAAATTCATTGCATTTTATAGGGAAAGTAATGTGTCGTCCACATCAGATTTTTTCTATAGGTGACAATGCGAAAAAACTAAAATATCTCGAGAACGACTATTTTATAGTAATGGGGTTATTCTTATTTCATCATCAAAAATTACGTATAAAATAAGTATTTAATTGATACATTTTAGCATATGTAGTCTTTTATGTTTAGATTTAACGATTTTTGCCGGCCGTTTTGCAAGAAAAAAAAAGGCAGTTTTTTTTCCCCGAATCATATCAAAATCTAATCACCACCAGATTAGCCTATAAGGAACTTACCTACCAAATTTTGTGAAATTTGGTTAATTAGTTTTTCAACTAGAGTGGACACGGGTAATTTTCGCAGGCCATTACGCAAAAACGGAGAGTTTTTTTTTTGTATCCCAAATCGTACCAAAATTTAATCAGCACCAGAACCACCTATAAGGAATTTACCTACCAAAATTTTATGAAATTCGATCAGTTAGTTGTTTAGTTAGAGTGGATACAAAATCTGTACAGATAGAAGATATACATACAGACAGAGACATTACGTTAAAAATTTTCGTGTTCAAGAGGTCCCGAAACGTGTAGATAGTCGAAAACTCGAGTTGCGATTTTCGACGCGATTACAATACTTCCCCTATACATTACCATGTATTGCAGGGAAAGTAAAAAGTAATTCTTTTCGAACTAATAAATTACCAAAATCGGCCAACCTCAATTGACGAGATGTTATTTAATTCCAGAAACATTGCACTGTGGATTTTATACACTATTACAGGTTGATTGCAGAACCTGGCATATTGGGGATTAATTATCATTTTCAATTTTGTTAATTGACGTTTTATGCTTGTTAAACTGATATTAAGTCAGAGTAGATAGATACATATCAGGAAATTTTTGAAGATATTATCTGGAAATCGAGAAAATATCAGGGAATTTTTTATCCGAGATTTAGTAGCCACCTTGTATTATGTCATTGTTAAAGGAATACATTATTGCACTGCGTAGGAAAAGTCCTATGCTGCCCACATCAGATTTCTTACTAAATTTGAAAAGGGGTATTTGCCGCTCTCTTTAAGGTTCTCATCAATAAGCTTCTAGAAACCAAGACATTGAGCAAATATTTGACTTTCATCTAAAACCCTGACCTGTAGAAAGCCCAAATATTATCACCCCTCCCTGAATATTCATTGGCTTGAGATTCGAAGTTTAATCAAACCCGCTTTTGTGCATGACCGTGCATATTTATTACCTCGGCGAAGAACATAATGCAATATCTGTCAAAGAATCTTGTTCTTTATAAACATTAATGCTTTAGAATATTTTAAATTTGTAAATTTATATGTATCAAAGTGCGCTCTAAGATGGTTAACTTGGAAAAATTTTAACATGGTGATCAATTTGTTTGAATTTAATAGTTCGAATTTTGATCTTGTGGTAAAAGTTCCAACTCTGTTTCTAACGTTTGAGAATGTTTATATCAAGTATATTGATCTTGGACAGTTTCGGAATTATTCATTTGATGTTTGGTTGAGCAGCTTTTGAAAATTACGAAAAGACTTAAATAAGCCTGACAAAGGCAAATTTGTAAACAAATCTTAATTTTTTTCTAATTTCTATATTTGCTCTATATTAGTTCGAATTCTATATTTGTTCTAAATTTGATTTTAAACAATTTGTAATTTTCAGAAAATACGATTGCATCCGTTTCGCATAGTCATTGGCATGATTTACGAAGGTTAATCAAATACGTCTTTATACATGACCGTGCGTATTTATTACCTCCGAGAAGAACGCAATGTAATATTACTCAAGGATATTTCCCTTTTTGTACGTGATCTCTGCAAAATGGCTTGCATTTGTATGTATCTAAGTTTGCTCCAAGATAGTTTGGTTTGACATACTTTTATTGATTTACAGAACTTAATAGAATTTAATCGCTTATTTGGAATTATATTTTTAAAAGGAAAATCATGATTTGGATTTCGATTTTGTAATAAATGTTTCACACTGCTGTCTATAACGTTTGCAAATGTTTATATCAAGTAAGTATATGAAGCTATGACAGTTTTGGAATGAAATCGTACTATTATTGCGTACCATTTCATTTGGTACAATTTGGTACAAATATTATGAACCATAAATACTGGAACCCTATCGATATTAAACGCAATCGAACGTTCGGAAGACTAAATTTTCGAATGAAATTTTGAAAAAAAAAATCATAAAATTCAAGACATTTAATAATGTTGAATAAATAAACATCGTGTAAGTATATTTTTATTCTAAAACGAATGCCATAGACTTTGGAATACTAGTTCGAAACGTTTTCAAGATATAACATGTTTTTCAAATAAATGCATCTAAAAAATTCATGAAAATGAATAGTAGTATCATCAAATATGCAACGCGTGGCAAAAATTTTGACGAAATTGGCGACTTTTTAATATAGTGCCAAATTGACGAAAATGTTGCCAAATTTGCAAAAATGACAGGAAAATTTACAAAAATGATGCAAATTGATGAATTAATAATAATTAACGCATTTTAATATAATGTAAAGGAGTATATTGCTTATTAATATATTCAGTTGTTAAAATATATTTGCTCGAAATAAGTTAATTTGTTTCTTTAAAATAATTTTACATGTTGTCATCTAGTAAAGCGTTCAATGTCAATATACTTTTCAAAATTAAAAATATTGTGCTGTGGATTTCGGTCATCATTATTTTGCATTGAAAGAAGTAAAATATTTGTCTTGTGAGCAGTACAGGGCTTTCCCTGCGTATCAGATTTTCCCAATGACATTGGTGATTGCAATTATGTCATAAGAATTTTCCATTTATATTTTTAGTTCTCTTGAAAATTTTGGAATTTTTTCACCTGGCATTTTGTACACATTCTTTTGATCATCTATCTCTTCGATTATGTTCCGTACTATAGTTTTATATTAAGTATTCTCCTCGTAAACTTAATTGCGAATAGTTTAAATTATCAGATCTTTCCTGGATGACATTTGGATAGAACTAATTTGCTATTCATATTCAGATACTTAACTCACTCTTTGATTTTTGTGATAAAATATGTATTGTAGATATCTGGTGGATCTTTGAAATCGATTTACTCAGATCTTAACTATCTTCGTCGCAGAATAAATTAGAACGAAGTGTTTGTTACAAAGAATTCTTTTCAAAATAATTCTCCCATCCTTTTGTAACTCCCTTTTCTTCTGAGATTCTGAAACAAAACAATCAGGCAGCAGAAATAAAAATAAGCCAAATAGCTTGCGGAAATCGTTTTTCATTCATCTATGTTTGAAGACCGAAAAAAGTTCTGTGCTACTTCTGGGCCTTTATTCATTTCCAAACTTGTGCCATCTTTTCGTCATACTTGGTGGCATCACCTGTGAAGTTGGCACAGGTGAATGGTCGGCGCATTGTTATTTTTATGGCGGATGGGGTATTTGGTATTGTTTTTTTTACGCTATGGAAGATCTTTTCAGCAACAAAGTAGTGTTTCAATAAATGCGATATGGTGGGTAATTTGAAAAAGGTCAGCATTTTTTTTTTCGCTTTCTTTTAGGCAATGTAGGTTACTTTTTATTTAGCGTTAGAAAACGAATTTGGAGATTTTACAGAACATTAAAATTTATTTTTTATAACCATGGCTGAATGCTTTGAACAGTAAGAAGACACACTTATGCACTAGATTAACCTCTTAAAAAGTTCTGGTCTAAAAATTGTATTCTAACCTTTGAAGCTCAGAATACAAATGCATCACAGAACCAGTTAACAGATGAACTTTACAAAGTTTCGAATAATACTCCCAATGCAGCTACTAGTATCTGCGGATCGGTTTTGCTATTTTTAGCACAAAATAGTAAATTTAACTGGCAGTAAGGAAGCTACAATGTACTGACAATTTTTGGCATCTATGCTGTTACACTACTCTTTATTGATGTGATTAATGTGCAATCTGAGCTCAGTATTTAAATTTGAAGTCATAGTATGGCTGTCAATCACACTACTCAGCAGATTGGTATGGCTAATGTGCAATCTGAGCCCAGTATTTAAATTTGAAGTCACCTACGTGGTATAACTTACTTTGGCCATTCGTTTAAAAACTGAATTTAGTATATCATTTGGAGTTTATTGCTTTTATGGCATCGCTTGCATTTGAGATTTTTACAGGTTGAAGTAGCAAAAGAAATTATGGATATTGCCGATAGACAGCAATTATCCCTTATATATATAAATCTATAAATCTATGTAATAACAATTAATATCGAGGCGACGAACATATGTTACCATTAAATTTAGTTGATATAAATCTATTATCGATCTTGGGCCATGCTGCAGCGCATTTTTCGGTGGAAGTGGTATCCTACCAACTGGCTGTTGCGTAATATGACAGGCTTCGTTGGTCACCAGAAGAAGTTCATAAAATGACGCTTCCTCAATTTCATTTATCGGCAGAGTGTTAGCAAGTTTTCTTGCTGCCAGTCTGTTTATTTTTGCTGTTGTGGAGATCCAGACCGTCCGACCTACCAGAAAGGTGTAAGGTAACTGTTTGGACGGCCGGGAAGTAGCCAATTTAGGCCGGAAACCAGTGGCGGAGGCATTCACAGGGGCCGTACCCTCCATCCTTTACCACCAACCTCTCGGAAGGACTTACGGACCCACATGTTGAACGGGATCGTACTCCGCGTAAACACGGCGGCAGTGGCGGAAATCGAACCCTGGCCTACCGAGTGCAATTCCCGCGGGCTAACCACTGGGCTACCGCGCCCCTCGCTACCAGCCTGTGGTGTATCTATTACTAAACGCGGTTAAGCCATGCTTAAGGATCCAAGAAGCATAGATGCCCAGAGTTGGCTGAGATATTTTCTGCACCCAGTACAAAAAAAGAATTCTAAAAAAGAATTTTATTTAAAAAAAAATATTGTACTTCATCATTGTTTTAACAATTATACGTAATAGATTATTTATGACTATATAAACTGATTTTTATGATATTTTACATAAGGCAATTATAGCCAATTTTACATAAAAATATAAATTGTATATAATATATAAATAAAATACATTTATCTGAAAAACGTGCAATATCACGAGAACGGTTTAAGTTTGCGTTCTGAAGTTTGTTATTCGTTTAATAATGCAAAATTATGTATAAATGATTATTTATTTAACATTATTGAAGGTTTTGATATTTTCAAAAATTCATTGGAAAATTTGGGTCTTTGGAACATTTGGTCGCGCTTAAAATCAATAGACTTCATGGATTGTAATAATCATACTAAATTACGTTCGAAACGCGATTTATATGAATACACACACTTATATTTTTACTTACACATAAAAGCATGTATTATATAAGCTATGTGTTTCATTAAACTTGAATTCTATTGGGTTCAATTGAAGTAAACAACTTCACTTGGAGAGCTTTTCAACGAGCCATAGTTTGATATACTAGCCAATTTCGCACTCCCAAACAATACATCTTGGGCAGCATATCAACAATTGATTTCCAAACTGTGCAGGGTTTCAAGAATCAATTAGAATCCCGTCGCATAATTTTACGCCATTTCTGATTGAAACTTAGCAGACTGCATTGGTATCAAGTGTTTGAGTTGCATTGCTATGCAAAGCTCAAAGTCATTTTAATGTGCTGTTCACAGAGGCGCATTTCAACTGTGTTCTGTAATTATACAGATGAGATTTAATTTTAGAATGGAAATCGGCACGTCCACTATAGATAAAGTGCGTTCAATTGTTTGGGCTTCATAAGCAAACTCATCAGCATATCAAACGATAAGTAGATTGACTTTAATTATCATAAAATGCTATTTATAATCTTTTAAACATGTAATGAATATGGAGAATTAAGTACTATTCATATCGGCTAAATGACGTTGTTTCAGTAACAATTTGTAAAAATACATTTTTTCACATCGTTAAAATTTTGAGTAATTACATTTACCTAATATGGAGGAGGGTGTTGTTGTTGAGACCCAGACCGTCCGACCTACCAGAAAGGTGTAAGGTAACTGTATGGACGGCCGGGAAGTGCCACCCAATTTAGACCGGAACCCAGTGGGGGAGGCATCCACAGGGACCGTACCCTCCTTCCCCTACCACCAACCTCTCGGAAGGACTTACGGACCCACATGTTTAACGTGATCGTACTCCGCATGAACACGGCGGCATTTTGTGTTAGCGTGCAAATCTAGCGCGCAAACCATGGGGATACCGCACCCGAGATGGCCAACAGCACGCGGTGTTCCGAGGTGGTCACCCACCAAGTACTAACCGCGCCCGATGCTGCTTGACTTCGGTGATCTAACGAGAACCGGTGTTTTCAGCACGGTACGGCCGTTGGCCCATGGAGGAGGGTGTGAAATTTTATTGGGAAAGGACCAAGTGTGGCTATGCTGCCACGAAATGTGTGTTTTACGTGAAAATTTTTCAATGAGAAACTGCGCGGTATTTATATTGCATGTTAGAAAAACTACGAAAAGTTAGCATGTTCAGTCTGTCTGTAGCTCTATACCATTGTTTGTTTATTTATATTTTGTAGAGACTTATGGCTATTATATCGTGAAATCCATTAAATTTAATCTACCATTAAATCTAGAATATTAAACGTTTTTGGTAAATAAAACCATTATTAATTTATAAGAGTTTAAAGCTTTCTTTAAATGGCAACACAAGTTAGTGGTTAAAAAACATTACATACAAATGCCAGATACATTATATTTACATAAAATATTTCAAATCTGTTAACATATGCCGAAAAGTAATAGTATTTGAAAGGAGTACTTATTCCAAATTTAGAACATGCTTAATTCTAAAATGATAGTGATACTTATTTTCATGATAATTCACAAGTCCCTTAAGGTGGATGAAATGTCCGTCTCTCAAAGTTGGAGTCAGAACCGGGGCCTCTTCATCCGCTTCATGATGTACCCCGCACGATTCATATAATTATAAACTTATTATTTCGATAATTTAAATACCCAGCATAAGAATTGAAGTAAGTTTCACTTTGATATTATTTCTTGGCAGTATGACTACACCCTCTCCTAAATCTTCACACATTTTCACAAGAAAAATCTGCGCTCCTCTCTCCCCCCTTAAAAAAAACTCATTTTACTTTCCCTGCAATACATGGTAATGTATAGGGAAAGTATTGGAATCATGCCGAAAATCGCATCTCGAGTTTCCGACCGATCTACGCGTTTCGAGACCTCTAGAATACGAAAAAACTATTTTTAGCGTGACATGTGTGTGTCTGTCTGTCTAGATTTTGTATCTACTCTAACTAAAAAACTAATTGACCGAATTTCATAAAATTTGGATAGGTAAGTCACTTGTGGGCGAATCTGGAGTTGATTAGTTTTGGGGACGGTTTGGGATAAAAGAACTCGCCTATTTTTGAAAAATGGCACTCAAAAGTCTGTATCCACTCTAGCTGAAATACTAATGGGCCGAATTTCACAAAATGCGGTAGATAAGTCTCTTGTGTACCCTGGTGCTAATTAGATTTTGGTACGATTCGAAAAATATATATCTTCTTTTTCTTTGCAAAATGACCCTCAAAAATCGTCGAAATCTAAAATAAAAAACTTCGTATGCTCAAATATATCCATTAAATGCTTGTTTTATACCGAATTTTTAACAATGAAAAGAATAAGACCAACCCCATTACACTAGGACTAGCCGTTCTCGAGATATTTTAGTTTTTTTCGTATTTTCTCTACGCCACCATTGAAAATAAGTCCAGTTACCCAACGAGAACGAAAACTGAATTTAAAGTTAATTAAATTTAATTAAAATAAAGAGAACGTGGATATAAGTCTGCAGGGAAAGTCACGTGCTACCTACACCAGATTTTTTATATTATACAAAGATTTAAATAGTTATAAGCATATTTTTGCTAGAAATCGTAAAACCAAATTTCTGCCAGGATAGAAAATTGATAAACCACTTAAAGATATAGTATTATAATTATTTTGTATGTATTATATAATAGTTCATTTCTTAAAGAATTTCAATTTTTTTTATTATCTAGTTTTTTTTTTTCACAAAACCTTTTACTTCCTCCATTACTATCCACTATATCTTTTATATGAATATTTGCCTTAAGTCTAAAATACAGCTAATTTCACTTTTACACCTGATAATTAAAACTAATGAACCCTCAAAATACTTATTAACCTCAGAAAATCGGTTCAATAATTTACATTTTAAAATAATAGCTTTCACCTTAAACTTTTGCATGCGAATATTAAACGACCTAATATCATAACCAAACCGATATAGATGACAGATACCCATACTTTTAGTGATAGCTTCGTAATATGTTCCAGAAAACTGCTGGCGACTTGGTCCGGTGAGTTTATTCCTGACACTTTCTAGTTTGAATAAGTAATTTTACAGGCCTTCGATGCCTTGGGATAAAGTTTTAATGCTTGAAGTTGGGTGAACATGGCCAAAACTTTGGTAATTACCATTTTGAAAATTTTAGATGAAATTTCTCCGAAGAGGAAGGACTAAGACATTGAAATATGAATATGTAAAGATTTTCAAAAATTAATTTTTGAAAAACTGGCGTTTTGGATCCTATAATATTTGATATTTTAAAGGTTACGAATGGCGTAGATGTAAAATTCTGTGGGAAAAAATTGGTCTTGCAATTTACTCAAGAATCTACTAGACTAGAGTTCCTGTGTTCCACTTTGACCCATACAGTTATTAATATAAAAACTTGTGCGTATGATCAGCACATGATCTGCCTTCCCTATATACTGAAATTATACTATAAATACATGATAAAAAATGCTATTTTATTCTTTTTAATGTTATATTTGAGATTTATTGCATGAAATAATTATTGAAAAATATACTTATTTAAAATTATTACGTTGAATTTGTCTTGAATTTATTGTATTTTCGTTTGGTGTATTTTAAAAATGGGGTCAAGTCACCGAAATTCTATAATTATTTTTTATATTTAATTATGCTTATTTTAGCCCACTTTAAGGCTTATATATTTCAGATTTTTACGTGAAATATAGCAATCAGCAACTTTATTTGGGAGGGGTTACTTTGCGAAGCAAAACATAACCACTATTCTTTTTTATCCTTAAAATCTTGAGGCCATATTGGAAATTAAAAGTATTCAATCAATAAATGTATTTAATGACCATGGATTGTTATGAAAATTAGAGTAGCAAAAAATTTTAGCCATTAATTTTGGGGCCCTAATAATTTCATCTTCATAGGTATTATATATTTTTTTAAAAGTTCTATCCGTTATGATCTTGGAATATAAGAATATGAATTAAACCTAGTTTATACAGCAGACGATTTCTACTGAATCTTCTCCGTTTAAAATAATTAAGAAATGTATATAAGTATAAATGTTATCGGAATTACATTTCTGATTGGATTATATTAATTACGGCTTTCTGTTTGAAATGTTACGGGAATTATCGATATTTTCAATTTACGTTATCTGTTTTATTTTGGTGAATATCTGCCAAATTCATATTTTTCTATCTATCATGTTTAACGGATTATTGAAGCAAGATAAAGTAGTCTATTTTATTTTGCCATTTAAACGTCTTCAGTTTGATGAATGTTGAAAAACTTTGTTCGTCAAGAAATTTACAAAACAGAGTAAAGTTGTTTTGCACATCATATCTGATTGAATAGATAATTTTGTATAACAAGGACAGAAATTATGCTTCATTTTGGAGAAATTAAATATTTGAATAACATATTTTTAAGAACATCATTCAGAATACTACTGGAATATGCACATATTTAAATTCACGACAAACGTCGGGTATATATATCTCTCTCTCTGCTACTTATTTATGATATAAAAAGTTAATGAACACATTAAGCATATTCTTTTGTTTTAATTTTTGACAATAATTGTAGGCTATTTTGGAAACTGAGTCAGAACTCCAAATTGCAATAATACCTAATCAGCATAAGGATAACGTATGGCATCACGCTGAAGAATCATGAATATTTTTTTGGTGCGAACTATATGACAGCAATGAAAGGGATAGATGACTAATATTCACGCTTCTCTGGTAACTACGCAATTTGTTCCGGTAAACTGGTTTGATTTGGTTGGCTGAATTTGGTTATGACACTTTCCGGTTTGAATAAGTAATTTACTGGCCTCAGTTGCTTCGGATGAAGTTATAATGGTTAAAGTTCAGCCATCGTGACTCAAACTTTAGCAATTGTCACATGGATGATATTTGTCATAAGGGTTAAAATATGATGTTTCTTACAACTTTCAGAAATATATTTAAAGTTTTAAGTATAATAAAAAATAATGTATTTTGAGATTTAATTAAAAGATGAATTCAGAATTTATTTTTAATTCAAATTGCAGAGCAATTGTTAATCACATATTCATATTTTTAACAATGCCAGAACAATAATCACAACTTTGAAATAATTGTATAGCATTTTCATTTTAAAGACGATTGTGCAAAGTTTTCTTATTTTATATTGAGGTGTTCATAATGGGCTTTTTTTATTTTTATTATATCATTCTATTGTATAAGGTAATATTTTTCTTTTCGAATTCGACATTTTGGCGAATGAGAAAGTTTTAAAACCTGAATGCATTTTGTATACTTTTGGAAAGATGTGTGTTTCTGCGGTGCTAACACGGTAAATCAATGACTAATGCTGGCAACTCAAAAAATGTGCGTGTAGATATATTATGTAAAAATTTAGAACAAGATATAGTTTTTTTTGTATTTTGCATGCATGGAACACAAATTGTGTACCGTTATTTTCTATGGAGAAATAATCATTTTATATTCAAAATATACAGGGTATATAATACATGCAGAAAATTTATCATTTGAACTGGACGTCATCATGGGACAAAAACTAACTAAACTAGATTTTCGATCTTTCGACTGGGGCCAAGAATATTTTTTTCTAGACACGCAGAAACTCTCCCTGGTGACCTAGAGTGCTAAATCTTTGCACGCTTTTAGTATCGATATCGGAACAGAACCTAGCGGAGTCTAATTTTCAGCTTTCTTTTCCTGGAGAGAAAAAAGGGTAGTGTGTTCGAATTTTATTTCTATACACTTTAGAAGCTTATACTTTGACCTAAACGCTAAATCTCTGCTCATTTATGGTATCGACCACGGATCTGATCTTAATAAAGCCGGATTTTCGATCTCCTTCCCAGGGTTAAACAAATTGGAAATTCGATTTGATGGCGGGATCTCTAAAAGAGAAGAAATTCTAGGGTAATATTTTAAATTTATATATTTACTTTGTAAGTTTCCCGAATATTTTGAACTTTTCTGTTGCAAAATGCACAAATTAGCGTTGTTTTAATATCGAAATTGGGGCACATTTTCGTTGGGTTCAAATTATGCATTCAACAATTCACGTGACTTTTTAACTTCAAATATTTTTAATGTTTCCCTCAACTTCATTGCATGCATTATTTACTTATGTTAAGAATGACAAATTGTCATTTCACTGTTTAATTCTAGCTTCGAGAAGCGTAAAATTGGTTGCATAAATTAAATAAATAATAAATAAATAATTAATATCAAGTTTAAATTATCGGGAATAATAGGGCTGTGCTATTGAACATAAATTATTGAATGATGTCTACCGCTCAGAAGAGATGTTAGGCTGAGTTTCGTAATTGGTACCTTTTGATTTACGGAGTGACTTTATCACATCGCGGAATCCCTGGAACACTGTCACGGAACCCTAGGGTTCTGCGGAGTATATTTTAAAAAACGCTATTCTAAAAGACTGAAACCTTGCACATTTACAGTATCGACGATGAAAAGACCTAACTGAACCAAATTTTGATTAAATAAATATTTTCGACGATAAGGACCATAACATTGTTAAACAAAATAAAATATATTAAACGGAAGTTGAAACTAATTTTTACTTTTCTTATATACATAATGTATAAGAAAAGTATTGTGACGGGGTCGAAAATTCGAATTCGAGTTTTCGACGGGAGAACACGTTTCAAGCATCCCTGATCACGAATCGAACATTTTTGACGTGGTGTGTGTGTGTGTGAGTCAGTCAGTGAGTCTGTGGAGATGATATTTAACGAACGAATGGAGTGCTTCGAATGAAATGTGGTACAAAAATCCCAATCCGTGAATACTGGAAGCCTATCGCTTTAAAACACAATCGAATGTTCAGAACTCCCTAAATTTTCGAGTGAAATTTTGAAAAAAATCATCAAAAATGCAAAACTTTTAATAAAGTTACGCAAATAAACATTTCTCATGTAATTTTTTCTTAGAAAACGATTGACATAAACTTTAGAACGCTAGCATGAACCGTTCTCGAGATATTGCACATTTTTCAAATAAATTTATTAAAAAATCCCATAAATTAAAAAAAAAAAATTAACTGTTAAGAAACATGTTCACTTTTCATATGTAATATAATGCGATAAATTTGGTGACATCATTCTCGTGGATCTAACTCGTTCCATTTACGAGAAAAGATACTTTAAGTAATACTTTTGTATTTGAACGCCAATAGTCATTTATCTGCATAAGAGTAACTTATTTCTCCGTCCAGTCCATAACGTTTGGCGAGATTTTGG
Source organism: Amaurobius ferox (assembly GCA_951213105.1). Lineage (NCBI taxonomy): Eukaryota > Metazoa > Arthropoda > Arachnida > Araneae > Amaurobiidae > Amaurobius > Amaurobius ferox. Next base: position 90,486,107 of record OX578146.1, read on the forward strand.
CGACGTATTTAGCGGAATGTCGCCAACTTGACGTCATTTTTTAATGTTGCCAAGTTAAAAACAAATCTCGCCAAATAAATAAAAATGACGCTAAATCAATGAAAATGACAACTAATTGAAGAAAATTCAATATCTTGGAAAGATTATAAGTATCTACTATAGGAATAACATTTTTTTAACTGTAGAAGTAGTAAATGCATTGCATTATATAAGGAAAGTCATGTGCTGCCCACATCAGATTTTTTATTCCCTGTATTTGGCAGACTTAAATACTAGTAATAATTGTGTTCGCTAAAAATTTTGCCGTAAAATTTTGCTAAAATATTATTTAAATTCCTGTTCGTATATTTGATATTTTACACACCCTTTTATTGAATCTAACAGACGAATACTCCCCGAAAGAATAAAATGAATACCGACCTCTATACTTCTACCCTGAGAACATTAAAATAAATTTTGACATATACCGCCAACATTAAACATCTCTCGCTCGGCATTCCTCGCTTCCATATCTCCAAAGAAATTTGTACTCTGCCCATCGTCTGGCGCCTGGAAGAACATTAAGACCCCATTTAATAAATATTCTGACTTTTCAAGCCATTTCTGCGAAAATTTAGCATTTCCAGTCATTTTCGAACGCGGCGTTCGCTGATGGGCTGCACTCAGTTTGGAGGACTCGTTTGCGATCGACATTAGAATGATGTGACGCGATTAACCGAGCAAAGAAGAAAGAAAAATAAATCGGATTGCATTAGAAATATGCAGTTCTTTACAGTAATGCTGTTTTTACAGCTTAGGGAAAAAGTAAAAGCTATTTTGTTAGTTGAAGAGTTTCGCTGAAGAATTAAATCTGAAACACATATTCTACTTTCGTTTGACTTGTCATTTTTATCATTATAATCCGTTGTGTCCTAAAGAAAAGCTGTATGAGACATTTTAAAAATAAAATACAAAAATTATGAACACTTTTGACATCATTATTCACTAAAAATACAAAATACTTATGTCTTCTAAAAAGAAAATGCTAAATGCATTATAATTTTTGAAATGTTAACAGGTATGCCCAACAAATTTTGATCGGAAACTTAAATTTTACCCAAAAGTATACAGTTTTGCATCTAATAGATATTAAGAATAATACAGGGTGGCCATAAAATAACTTTCCCTGTTTGGAGGCGTCTTCAGCTAAAACTAATGAACGAAATGAAACCAAATTTCAAATACAGACTGTGGAAGGCATGGGGAGATGAATTCCACAAAAAAAAATAATAATAATAGTACCAAAAGTCACCGATAGGGGAGATTTTGGCGCTGTCGGAACCGTAAACGAGTGAATAATTACAATGAACACACGCAAAATGAGTATGCAGAATTTTAATAATGTTTTAGTAATAAAAAATGAACATACCATACAGTTATGCATGAATTTATGACACTCACAGAAAATAATCTTCATAAATTCATGCATAACTGTATGGTATGTTCATTTTTTATTACTAAAACATTATTGAAAGTATGCAGAATTTCAATAATGTTTTAGTAATAAAAAATGAACATACCATACAGTTATGAATTAATTTATGAAACTCACAGAAAATAATCTTCTTAAATTCATGCATAACTGTATGGTATGTTCATTTTTTATTATTAAAACATTATTGAAATTCTGCATACTCTATTTTACGTGTGTTCATTATAATTATTCACTCATTTTCAGTTCCGACAGCGCCAAAATCTCCCCTATCGGCGACTTTTGGTACTATTTTTTTTTTTTTTTTTTGCGGGATTAATCCCCCCATGCCTTCCACAGTCTGTATTTGAAATTTGGTTTCATTTCGCTCATTAGTTTTAGCTGCAGACTCCCCCAAACAGGGAAAGTTATTTTATGGCCACCCTGTACTTTGTTATGATAGTTGGGTTATGCTAAACAAAATCGAATGTTTTGATCCACAAAATTTGTTAAACATTTCAGCCGTCCCAAACTGTTACATTTATTACGCATGTACCAAATATACTTTATTTTTATACACACTACATATATATTAAAGAATAAAAACTTTGTAATAGAAGTCTAAAACTTTAAAATTCTGGCTTGATCACACTGAAAGACATTAAAATCACATTAAAATCCGGAGCCCTTTCGGACGTCTAACGTCTGTCATCAGACGCAATTGCAAAAAGAGAAGATATATTAGCTTTTATTCCCTGTCAAAAACCGCGAACAAAGTTTGAATATGAACTGCCAGATTACACAAGGAAAAATATTGGAATGAAAAACATTTAATTATAAAATTGAAACAGCAGAAGTAAAATATAAAACTAAGAAATTTAGATGTCTAAATATTCAGATAAAGTTTAACTCTCAAGGAGTCGAGAATGAGACGCCACGAAACTTAGGATTTGAACAGGGTCGAAATTACAAATGGAGCCACGATAAATATAAAAAATCTGATGTGGGCAGCACATGACTTTCCCTGCAGACTTATATTCACGTTCTCTTTATTTTAATTACATTTAATTCACTTTTAATTCAATTTTCGTTCTCATTTGAAAACTGGACTTCTTTTCAAAGGTGGCTTAGAGAAAATACGAAAAAAACTAAAATATCTCGAGAACGGCTAGTCTTAGTGTAATGGGGTTGGTCTTATTCTTTTCTTCGTTAAAAATTACGTATTAAACAAGCATTTTATGGATATATTTGAGCTTACGTAGTTTTTATTTTAGATTTTAGTGATTTTTCCGGGCTATTTTGCAAAAAAAGGCAGGTTATTTTTTTCCGAATCATACCAAAATTTAATCAGCACCAGAGTATACCACAAGTGATTTATCTACTGAATTTTGTGGAATTCGGTCCATTAGTTTTTCAGCTAGAGTGGATACAAGCTTTTGCGAACCATTTCGCAAAAAAGGTGGGTTCTTTTATCCCGAACCGTACCCAAAACTAATCAGCACCAGATTCGCCCACAAGTGACTTACCTACCAAATTTTATAAAATTCGGTCAATTAGTTTTTTAGTTAGAGTGAATACAAAATCTGCACAGACAGACACACACACAGATGTCAGGATAAAATTGGTTTTTTCGTATTCTAAAGGTCTCGAAAAGTGTAGATCTGTCGAAAACTCGACTTGCGATTTTCGACATGATTCCAATACTTTCCCTATACATTACCATGTATTGCAGGGAAAGTAATAGCAAAGTATTACGTAGATTGTTAAAATTCGTTAAAAGATATATTTTATGAGAAACCGGGATGAAGTTATTAACTTTTGATAAAGCTGTGGAAAGTTTATTATTTTTAATATTACTCGCATGTTCGAATAATATAATGCCGATAGTACGTTCAGTATTGCCAATAGCAAATTTAACTATTTTCTGGGGAAAGGAGGGGGGCAACATTTTTATTACAGCGAAATCCTGGTTTTGCGTTTCTTTGTGGAACCAATTCACAAACGTTATATGCTGCAAAACATAATACACGGGAAACTTATTTTAACTAGTATATAAAAATCAAGGAAAACGGGTAAGAAAATAAATATACCAGTCATCAAGCTTTATTTTTTCACTTGTTAAAAGTTTAATTTATGATTCACATAGAAAAATTCTAAACGTATTGAAAATGTCAAAATCTCTATAATTTAGCGATTTTCTAAATGCAATTTGCTTCACGTTGAAAGAGACTCTCCAAAACATTAAAAACTGTTACTAACTAAATCCCGTTATAAAGAGGGAACGGTAATCTTTACTCCTCCAAAAAAAAAAATCCTTCAGTTTAGACACGTCTATTCAGCTTATAGGGAAGTTAAATGATATCTTTGCGCGCGCACATTGACACACGCAGCTTCTTGACAGACACGTTGATGATGTCGCGTTAGACTGTAGCTCGTATACTTCGTCAGGGAATCTTTATTCTGTGTTTGATTTTGCTGCCCTGGCAGCCGTTACCTTCTACTGACATCTCTGAACAAGATGAGCAAAAATCACGACCTTGGACTGTCGGAACTCTTGAAACTGATACCAAACGACTTCAACTTTGACCATCCGGGCATTGAACTTGACAATGAACAGATCAGATCACTTACCTTGGCTAAAGAACTGCTCTTCCTGGCTCAAGCAGCAGTCACATACATGACTACCAGCAAGATGGACTCAGACGGAAGGATGAGGAACGTCAACATGATAAGAGGTATGTGCTCTGACTTAGCTATTTTGGAATGCTCCCCCCCCCCCCCGGCTCAAAAGCATAGCCAAAGATCTTCTTTACGCTTCTAGTCAGAAACGAAGCGAGGTTAGGAGCTTCTTCTCGATTAACGAGAGTTGTACAAATGATATCACTATCCCTGCGTCGCAGGTGACCACTAGATCACAGAGGAAAAAACTACTAACAATCAATGTGCTTCCATTGAATTAAAAATACCCCCCAGCTCAAAATCCGAGAACGGTTCAAACTTCCTCCTTCCCGAAGCTTCGGCGAATGACATCGCTCCTACGGTCGCATCAAATGAAATCCCCCACAATTCTGCTAACATTGATAACTCCGAGGAAAACATCCCTATTCTAAATGAAGATTTAATTGTAATACCTGAACGCATCCAAAATAATGAAATTCATCAACCAACCTCGACTGACTCTCCCTCTAAAAATCAAATGCGTAAAGAAAAGACTGACTCACCCTCAAAAAATCAAATGACCAAAGAAAAAAGTCAAAACCTTCCAGCTCGTAACATATCCTTAACAAATGAAACTAATATCAACAATCAAAACAGTATTTCAACCCCCCTTACCGAAATTCCATCTTGCTCTAATCAATTCATCGAAGAACCCGCAGCTCACCAACAAAATATTGAAACAGAACCCTCCCCCCCCCCTCCACACTCAATTATCAGAGAACGCCACCCCGGCCCATTCTTTATCGAAATCATGGAAAATCCTAAAAAATTTATGAACGAACTCAGTCTTATTACAGAGAATCAGATAAGAGCCAAATTTACAGGGGAAATACTACGTGTTTTCACCAGAACCAGCGACCATTACAGAGCCGTACAAAAATTCCTCCTAAATAATAACTACAAGTTCCATGGATTTAAAAGTTGACAGACCAAAAAAAATAATAATCAAAGGTCTTCCACCCTCTTATCCCACGGAAGAAATTAGGGAATATTTTGAAGGAATTGGGATTCAGCCAATCAAAATCCACAACATGCGAAGTCTTCGGACTAGGCTCCCCCTCCCAAATTGCTTAATGCACCTCCCACCGACGACTGACCTAGATCAAATCTACAACATTAGACATGTAAACTATATATTCACTGATATTGTTCCATTCATTTCAAAAGGATTTCAACAGTGCTACCGTTGTCAGGGGTGGCAACATTCCTCAAATAATTGTAGACATGACCACAAATGTCTGAAATGTGCCGGTCCTCATCCCACTCATCTGTGTACCAAACCAAGAACCACTCCTGCTACTTGTGCTAATTGCAATGGTCCTCATCCCGCAAATTTTAGAGCCTGCCCTGCTAACCCTGTTAACAGAAGAAGACCCCCCCGAAGATAGTAATATTCCCACTAGAAACATAACTCCATGCAATTCCTACCCTGGATCCCGTGCTACCTCTCCCAGTCGTAATAATCTTAATACCTGGCAGAGACCTCCCCCCCCCCCCCCTGTTAACGCATGGACTGGTTCCTGCAGAAACTTTCCCTCTATAAAGGCATCCCTCGAATCAGACGCCGCTTTAGCAAATAAAAATAGCGCAACTTCAAAAACTATGCTCCCCCCTCCCTCAGTTGAGACCAGTTCAACATGGCCATCCCTTCCTTCTTGTAGCAATCAAGCTTCCACTGTTAAAGACGCTACGGTTTTTTCTGAAAATTCTAATCCTGTGATCAGCAATGACCCTCCCAGACCACAGCGCAACGACTTGCCCAAGGCAAGCCGTAATACCGCCCCCCCCCTTTACTCCAAATGCTAGCAGACCTCCAAACGCAATTAAAAAAAACACGCAACCCAGTATTAATACTCAAATAAACATGGCGGAGACTGCAAAAACCTCCAACACCCAAAAGCCCACAGGTATTAACGAACTTCTCAGCATTTTGAATGAATTCTCAAAAATATTCAAGAGTTTCAACCTTCAAAAAATCATAGCTTTCCTGAAAGAGATTGGAAACATTTTACAAGAAAACGCACCCATTGTTGATAAAGGACTCCAAATACTTGTCCTTTTAGATCAACATTTTAACCATGGCCCCTCTAACCCGTAATGCCCCCCCCCCCCCAATGTTCTCAATATCCTATCCTGGAACGCCAATGGACTGGCAAATAAAATTCACGAACTAAGAGATTTCGTTGAGGAACATAAACCACACATCATTCTTATTCAGGAAACTAAAATAAACGGACCCACTAATCGAATTCGGATTCCAAATTACACCCTTCACCACACAGCACGCACTAACACAACTACACAACAAGGCGGCAGCGCCATCTTCATCAAAAGCCACATTGAGCACAAGCCGCAGAATCCCATTCACACGGACATTTTAGAACACACTCTTATTAAAGTTAAAATCCCAAACTCACACTTTATCTTAATCGGGTCCATCTATGAAAATTACACTCAAACCTTAACATGGCTGATGACCTCTCTGCCCTATTTGGCCTTCAGAACGGGACAATTCTGATGGGGAATTTTAATGCCCACCACCAGAATTGGGGTTGCTCCAGAAGGAACAAATATGGTGGAGATCTCAACACCTTTATCCGTAATAACAACACTCGTCACTTGCACCCCACCACCAACACTAGACCTAACCCTAGCACCCACTCCATCATTGACTTTGCCCTGGCTAACAACATCACATATCCATACACTATCCTCACCCTCAACGATCTTAGCTCAGACCATTTGCCCATCATGCTGACCCTCTACCTAAGTAACAATCTGCCCATCCCCCCTCTATCAAAACCACTAACTGGAATATTTTTACCAAAACTCTTGCAAATTCACCCCTTCTCTTCTCAAAATTTAATAGCCCAAAATTTAATACTCAGACATTGAAATAGCTAATGCCCTGGCAGACAACTACGAAGAACAATTTACCGAGAACCCCAATCTAAATTGCCCCACCACCGAAAGTAAAGTCCATAGCACCCTCAATCTGTTCTTTAACGCATCCCCCTCTTTTTCCATCCCACCAGCCCCCCCCTTCCGAAATTATAAACTAAATCAAAAATCTAAAAATCAACAAAGCCCCTGGCATCGACAAGATCAATAATAAAGCCCTCAAATCCCTGCCCATCAATATTATCTATTTCATCACTCTTCTTTTCAACGCGATCCTCAAATTTCAGCACTTCCCTTCAAACTGGAAAACCGCCATCATCATCGGTATTCCGAAACCAGGCGAAGACCCCACCCAAGCTCAAAATTTTAGACCCATTAGCCTTCTAAATTCCATAAGTAAACTCGCGGAGCGAATAATTCACACGCGGCTCAAAAATTTTATAGAACTTCACAACATAATCAAACCTAAACAATTTGGCTTCCGCCCACTTCATTCCACAACACACCAACTGTTGAGAGTCACTGAGTTCATCTCCGAAGGTTTAGAAATCGGCCTCTCAACAGGATTCCTACTTATTGATATTTCGAAGGCGTTCGATAAAGTATCGTATGATGCTTTAATTTACAAAATGATTCAGCTTAATATACCAGACTCACTCATACATCTTGTAAACTCCTTCCTTCGAAATAGATCCTTCACCGTCCGCTACAAACATTCCTACTCCAATCACAGACCTATTAGGTCCGGGGTCCCACAAGACTCGCAATTGGCCCCGACCCTTTTTAATCTCTACATCAACGACATCCCTCGCGCCCAGAACACGTACATCGCCATGTATGCGGACGACACAGCTTTATACACCAGCAGCTCCAAAAAATACGTTATTCGCTCCAGATTGCGAAATCACATAAATATTATCTCCGCCTGGTTCCGGACTTGGAAAATAAAAATAAATGAAAATAAAACTAAATGTATCATCTCCTCTAAAGTCCGCAAGAAAATCAAACCCAAACCTATCCAAATCAATAACAAACAAATTCCCTACGTTGAAACTGCCAAATACCTTGGAGTCACCTTCGACTCCAAGCTATCATGGAAACCCCATATCTTGAATTCCATCAACAAATTTCATAAGGCCAGGAGGTTATTATTCTCAATTCTTCACTCTCCTAACGCTGGCTTCCAAAATAAAGTCCTGTTGTATAAAACTGTCCTTAGGCCGATCCTCCTGTATGGAACCCCGGTCTGGGGATTCGCAGAAGAAAAAATCCTCAAAAAACTACAAAAGATCCAAAACAAACTCTTCGAATTATAAGAAAAGCCCCTCTCTTCCTTAGGAATGATGTCATTCACAGAGATTTCGGCATAGTCAAAATTAACAAACAAATTGTCAAACTTGCTCAAAACTTCTACTCAAATCTCAATAAAATTCCGAATGAGGAAATTTGCAACTTGCCGGATTACGACCCCCACCAATGGAAGTACCGCAAGAGACCAAGAGTTTCTACTATTCTACAATGCTAAAACTCAAAATTTAAGTTACCCCTAGTTAACTAACTGTAAAAAAAGTAAATCAATTATTAAAAGTAATCACTAACCCTTTGAAAAATTGAAACTATTTAAGTATTTAAGTCTTTGTGAAAGTAATTGTTAGTAACAACAGTGCAACCCAACTGCGATAAATTACTGTTGGAAGATTTATTACTGGAAGGTGTCAATGCTGGCCCTTACCTATGGAATCAATCAATTTTGAGAATTCATGAAGCCTTCGGGCAAAAAAAAAAAATTGTGTGGCCCTCTTTTTTTTGGTGAAAGAGACGTCATCCGACTTTACTCAGTTTACCGCCTTTTCTTAATACATCCTCGGAATATCCTCCCCCCCCCCCCCTTTTATGGAGCATTTCAATTTATGTCTAAGTTCAGCTGCACAGATTCATCCTGGAGATATAGGCAATTTTTGTCTAGGATCTAAATCAAACCACCCAGAATATCGTCGTATAGTTGCGCGCGCATTCGTTTTTGGTTCCATTCCCAATGGAATCTGACCTGATGGGGTAGACATTTTGAGAGATGTCTTAATAAACAAAGCCGGCGCTTTAGGGCTTGGCGTCAGTCGGTTCAAAAATATGCTTGCATCTTCCTTCATTTGTTTTACGAAGAAAATATTTTATACATTTATTTCGTATAATATATAAATAATGAAAAGTTACTTAGTCGTAAATTATTTAGGTAGACACTGTCTACCTTGTCTCCGGACGCTTCACTAGCTTTTCTACGTGGTCAAGTCGACACATGCTTCCAGTTTTGTGGTTTTCCACAAAATTTGAAATGTATTACATTGTAAGGAAAGTCATGTGTTAGGCAAATATTATTTTATTTTACAGCTCTTATTCTTCAGGCGGCATTATTAAATAACTAAATGTAATCTTTTTAGACCTAAAATAATCTTTTCTATTTTAATCTTGGAAGTAGTCCAGCTTGCAATAACTGTAATGACTCTTTATTTTAAAAGCTTCACATTTTTAAAGTAATGATTAAAGCAAAAAAAAAAAATCTACACCAAATATTTAAGGCAATTTTTCTTTTTAAGTAAATATTTTGAAAATGGCTTTTATGGAATGTATCTTTAAATTTTATGGTTCCAGCTGCAGTAATCGACTAAAACATAAACACTTTAATAGGAATTTTCAATTCAAAAGGTAAATTATTTTCAAAACAGCAAACTATTGTTTTTACTCAGTGTTATTTTTCGTTGTTCTTATTATCTGCAGAACAATTTTTTTATGTATAAATATTCGAAAGTGTGTTGTGCAGAATTTGTTTTGTGATTCAAATTTATTTTATTTTATATACAATGGTATTTTATTATATATCCTAAATAAATAAAAAAAACTGGTAGGTAATAAATGAATCTTTTAAATGATTTTAACATCTAAATTTCTACATGTGGAAAGTCGTTCTATGGATATTTCCTAAAATGAAAGCTAGATCCTATCCAAGCTACTTTTTTGTAGAATATACATAAAATGTTTTCAGATTTTTATTGTGATTCTACTAATATTTTTCAGTTGCCAAATTCAGAATGAAAAATATTTTGCAACTTGAAAGAAAGAAAAATTCAGTGGTGGCTCCAGTCCAATGGAGCTGAAATTGTTTTGCTTGAATAATGTCTAGTAAAATAAAACTCCAGTTCCATAAATTAAAGTTATATGATTTTATTCCTTGTTTTATGTCTCCTTTATTGCAGAGGATATTGTTACGAAGTATCCCCTGGAATCGTGGGTGTGAGCTCAGGATAAAAGAATGGGACCACATTTCTGGATAACTAACACGTTTATTCACGAGCACAGCGTAAACTGGAACAACAATAAAACAGCACTTAAATGCTGCACTAATTTCCCAAAACAACTGATACTATTCTCAAAACAATGACGTATTTCATATCACAGAACAGCAGCTACTATACAAAACAGCAGCTCTTCCAAACATTGATGTGCGTCACAGTACAATGCAGCCCCTATCACATCAACTGCTCTCCGACTGAGTGATGACTTCTTGCTAGCTAGTTAGCGAGTAATTTGTAGAGATTTATAATCCTGTAAACGAAACAAAGAGTTTACAAAACATATTGAATTTTACTGGACTTTTATTTTGAAAAATGTTATCCACGTACAACTATTTCTGCTCCATCGGAGTGCAGCCAGAGCTAGTTTTTATTAGATTTGGAGATATGGACATCCAAAGTGATTGCATTTTTCGTAGCTCTCCGATTTCATCTATAAATCCCGACCATAGAGGTTTTTCACCTCAGAGAAGTTGTTTTTATGAATTACCCACTTCCAGTTGTGAAAATTTCGCCATGAGTTTAGCTAATACTTATTATGTACTAGCTAAACTCATGGTAGCAGGAAAGAGTAATAAAATAAAGGGCGTGTGGTTCATCTCGACTTCCTCATAGCAGAATCTATTTTTTAGTATTTTCTTTTTTAAATTTCTTCATACCAGAATTTATTTTTTAGTATTCTTTTTTTAAATTTTGCAACATTTTTTTTGAAAAATTGGTGTTGTGGATCGAAATGATTACAATTATAGCGTGTTACCTTTCACTTTAAAGGGCTTGAAGAAATATTTCAATTGATGCCATTCTTGACAATGCCCCTCCCGAGGTGGGTAACTTGCCCCCAGAGGGAGGGGGTAATGATGTCACGAGCTAAAAATTATATGACGACAACCTTTTACGACAATGATGGAAACTATTAAATCGTTGTATGATATAACTGTTAAATGATTGAAATTATTAAATAAAATGCCATGTTAAAAGATATAAATTTTGAATATAAATAATTCTGAATATATAAAATTTTGATTTCACTCGAATTTAAAAAAATATATATTCTATCTAGTTTTAGATTTTTTATAACAAAGCCGGATATAAAGTTCCATGAATATCTATTAATATTTGACGACGCTATACAATAAATCGACCACACTCCAAAAATAGTCAAAATATTTTCAGGCGGATATGTTTTAATATCTTGGCATCAAAATATCGAAATTTTTCGTGAAAACAATTCATTTTCAATGCTACGTATCAGAAAGTAAATTTGTATATTAAAGATACATTTATTTGCAGTTATTTAATATATCGTTATGTATTAATTAAAATGCTAGAGAAAGAGCACAAACATACTTTAAAAAGCATCCGATAATTTTTGTTCTCTTCAGCTTTCTTCACATCAAATTTCTACATATTTATTTTCTTAATTTTTTTAACCTAGCCTGCATAATTATCTGGGGGGAAAACTCTAAATAACTTTGTTTTGGAAAGGTCCCAAGTTTTTTGTTTCCAGATTTTCATCTCTTTTCATCATTAAAGGGAAAACAAACGATTCTGTTTAACTCAATTATGTTTTCATTTATTTCTAAGTACGCAAGTTTGCGTGATTAATAACGCAGTTTCCTATAGGTTTCCATGCCAGTAACACCATTTTAAACTTTTGTCAAATAAATGAATTGAAATTATTTTCTATTTTAAAAACGATTTCAGAGTTAAATACTTAAATTGTATTTAAAATTCAACGAATTTTCACTATGCATTCAAAGTAATTATGATAGCTTGGTTTTGGCTCATTATTTCGATAATTAATTAACGGAGTTTTAATTGTCGTTTTTGTATGAGACGTTAAATGAAAAGAACTAATTTTGAACAAGTAGATCGTTTTTGTATGAGACGTCACATCGAAAGAACTAATTTTGAACAAGTAGATCTTTCCATGTGACGTCTCATACAAAAACGAACTAATTTTGAACAAGTAGATCTTTCCATATGACGTCTCATACAAAAACGAACTAATTTTGAACAAGTAGATCGCTTAAGTGAAGAACGGTTAAAATGTCTATTAAGGATAACTAAGTTTATTGACAGGCTTCGCTTTTATTATGAGCTCATCATCATTGAATAATCAATATTGTTGATCCCCCATTATTGCATTGTTCTACTTTATTGTATGCAATTAAGCCGATATACGGATTATTATTATTACTCCTCTTGATTATAGCATACTATAAAGGTAATAAATATAAAATATTTATAACAATTTACATAATAAATAGTAGTAATTTATTATATATGTTACCGACAATGTATGAAAGTCGGAATTCTATGCAATACCTAGGCATTATATAGAATACTGAAAACTGGTCGGCAATCTATGAAACGATTAAAATTTCACAGATTTCCTAGGCATTCCATAGAATGCCACATGACAAACCGTCAAAGTATGAAATACATCTCCGATTCATTCCTTTTTTCATATTTTGCCTAAATAGCATTTGTCATTCTATAAAATGCCTAGATATTGTATACAATGCATAGGGAAGTATACAATAATTTTCATATTTCACACTTTGCCTAAAAAAGACCCGTATTCTATAAAATGCGTAGGTATTCTATAAAATGCCAGCATTTCATACATTGCCGGTAACATAATCGGCAATGTATGAAAGCCGACATTCTATAGAATACCTAGGCATTTTATAGAATACCGAAAACTGGTCGACAATCTATGAAACGATTAACATTTCACATATTTTCTAGGCATTCTATAGAATGACAAACCGGCAAAGTATGAAATATATCTCCGATTCACTCCTTTTCATACTTTGCCCAAATAGCATTTATCATTCTATAGAATGCCTAGGTATTATATACAATGCCTAGGGAAAGTATATAATGATTCTCATATTTCATACTTTGCCTAAAAACGGCCGGTATTCTATAAAATGACTAGGTATTCTATAGAATGCCGGCATTTCATATATTGCCGGTAACATATACATACCTTTCTTCTATTTATTATGTACATACCTTTTGAATTACACAGGAAAATTTTGACAGGAGACTGCAAAGTTTGGCGATTTATCGCTTTTCCTCTCGTGTCCTCGAATACAAACCGAAATTCACGAGATTGATGTCTCAGCTTTTATGCAATAAACCGGAGATTGCTATGTGATAAAACGGATATGCTTAAGATTAACTCTACGGGATTCGTTTTCGTTCCACAATATCCCATGCGAATATCCGCTACCCGATTAAGTGGGGCTGACTGTACCTGTAATAAGCGATACCTGTAATGGCAGACATGCAAGGTGCCACAATTTTGAGAACCTCTAGGGAGACATACAAACGAAGTCCTACTAAATTTAGTACACATAGAACGTTTTCTTGCTGTCATTACAGGTATCAGCTATTTCATGCCGAAGAGCACAGCAAGCATAAAACCGGTTTATGGATGATATTATTTGAAACTAGCCGCCTTCGGCGACCAGCCTGTTCGCTAGCCTTGAAAATTCTGACCGTGGCAAACTCGCTGACGCGACCTACCAGAAAGGTGTAAGGTAACTATTTGGACGACCAGGAAGTGCCACCCAATTTAAACCGGAAACCAGTGGGGAGGAATCCACAGGGACCGTACCCCCCTTCCCCTACCACCAACCTCTCGGAAGGACTTACGGATCCACATGTTTAACGTGATCGTACTCCGCGTGAACACGGCGTCAGTTTTGGCAGTGGCAATGATTAAATTTTTTCATTGTGGTCCCAACCACCACCCGATGTAAATAATACATCGCCACAATTAAGTTCTTACAATACAACAATACATTACACCACAATAATACATCGCAATCAATACAACGTCACAATTCAATCCACCATAATTCAATCATTTAAATTTTATGTAAACCATATGCTAAGTCTTAATTCCGTCATTTAAAATATATTCGATTTCTTCCATATGCCTATTCAGAACCGTGACGTCCCCTCCACCTTCCCTCCTCCATAGAAAGACAGTTCGTCTACGTGCGCAAAAAACTTCTGCCGGTGTAAAACGCCGGTGAAGAACCTCTATAACGGATCGCTGAGAAATTGAAATTCGGAAATTTTTAAAATCCCGATCCTGCGGCAATTTTTAATTATTTCTTGACCAGATTGGCCTTGTAAGAAAGCCAGATCTTTGAATTTTCTAAAAATGTAAATTATTAGTCGAAATTATGAGTACTTTTTCCGATGCGAGAATTTAAAAACCAAAGTTCGTTTTTTTGAGTCGAAAGTGACTTTTGTTTTAAAATCTTTGAACAATATTGAAATTTGTCTCTGAGATTTGAAATTGATATATTTTTACTCGCAATTGTCTGCTCTTCCCGATCGTGTGATTTGTTTTTTTTCTACGACGTCTGGATGGTGGAGAAAAAAGGGCAAAAAACGGTCGAAATCGCATAAAACATTAACAAAAAGAAAATAATTCAAATTTTAAAAATCGAATTTGACGTGTCCCCTTCCCACCCCCGGGTCTCCGATTCCCAAATTTCGTAGCTCTCCGCCGCGCGGTCGCTGAACCTATAGTGTATAAGACACACATACAGACATTGCCTTTTATTATATAGATGGGAGTGCGATCTTAACTTTGGGAATGTCCCCTAAAGGCGTGTTCTGTGATTGCTTTTTGGGACTCATTATGAATGAACAAGCATTTTATTTTAAGGATAGATATCTGTATAATGCAGGTTACGCGATATTTAACGTACACGGTCTGAGCAAGACTATCCACACAAACTAGGCCCTCTACAAACATATATCACGCCCCCCTCCATATTTGATGTTCCCTCTTTGTGAATTTAAGTTTTTCTTTCCTACAAAAATAACAATAATAAAAAGTTCTTCCATCATATATAACTTTACCATCTATAAACTTTTAGCATTAGTTCATTTTGTTTCCATGGTGATACATATTCCATTGTCATCTTTTATTCACACATTGTAACTCTTTTAGATTGTTGTTACTTGCTTATATTTATAGTTAGATACAATATGTTTGGCACAGCATATCTTCTCTGGATCTTGTGCCAAAAAACCCTAATGTACCAGCCAACTAATAATAATAATAAAAAGTAAATAAAACTGGCAGCCCAGATCCGCCTTACTCGAGTGGTGTTAAAAAGCATTAGGAGAAACAATTTTCTATACAGAGTGGAAAGAGGTAAAAATATGTGAAGGAGTAAAAATTTCTTTGATTGCACAAAGGTCACACCCGCTTCCGTATGGGAGGCTCTAGACTGAGTCTTATTTATAGGTGCCTTTAAGATCATGATACATGTCCTATTATACAAAGGTGGTCAAATCTCGTTAGAAAACGTGTATTGTTTTGAAAATTGTGGTACGTACACACCGATTCCAATATCAGCGCTGTTGTTGTTGTTACCCTGACCGTCCGACCTACCAGAAAGGTGTAAGGTAACTAACTGTTTGGACGGCCGGGAAGTGCCACCCAATTTAGACCGGAACCCAGTAGGGGAGGCATCCACAGGAACCGTACCCTCCTTCCCCTACCACCAACCTCTCGGAAGGAATATCAGCGCTGTGTAGAAGCTTTCGTAAAAGCGTAATTGAATGCTTAAAGTTTTTCCGAAAGTTCGTCTTTGCAATTTGACAAAGGCTGAATACAACTGATGACATTTGAACTTCCTTTTACTTTGGTATAGAAAAAGTATTGTCTCCTCTAAGTATTTTCGAAGTCAGGACGTTTTAAGATCTAAATACAATTGGAGCACTTTTGATGTGTGTATAAACAATTATTCGAGAAAGAATGCGCTTAACACCACGAAATGTTAATTGTAAAATGCAATACACCATGCAAAAATTATAACTAGGCATAATTACTTTTAATGTGCGTGTTAAAAATTTCCTTTAATTTTGAATCATCTATGTGCATGTTTAGAGCAGGAATAGTTTAAGATTTTCATGCATTATTTCCGATGGGGGGAAAAAGTGATAATTTCCCAAACATTAGTAGTTGTATTATCTATACGGCAAAATAATTGTTTCAACTACGCTATGATATTAACGACATGAACGTTCTACATAATAACACATTGCGTGTCAAATGTATCAAAATCGTCTGCGCGACAAGGCTGTAGCCAGTAAGTTCGGAAAAATGCATAATTCTTCTTTATGAAACACAACAATTTCCGGATCTGATACTTTGAGCATATTTGTACTTGTAATACATACACGTGCATATAAATCTAACTGGTTGAAGCATGTTCAGTACATCTTAAAATGTGTATTTTCATTGAAATATTAATTCTCTCATACTTTTTAAATGTGTTAAGGCTTATTCACTATTCACTTGATTATATTCTTTCCATTACTACCTTGCTTTTTCCATTCGTTCGTTATGTCCTGCTATTATATGTTTACAAAGCGGTTTTTGCAGTTTATTTTTAGTATCCTGCCTCCTTGGTTTCGCCCATTTCATTTCTTTTCACGGTAATGGCAATTTTTTGTTTCGCCGTTAGCCTCGTCTGTTATATTACCTAATTTTAAAGCATTGTTACGACATACCCTTTGGAATCTCGGGTGTGCACTCAGGATGCGAGAATGAGTCCAAATTTCTAGATAACTAACACGTTTATTCACAAACAGCATGAACAGGATCAATAAACAGTCAAACAGCACTTAAATGCTCCACTACTCTCACAAAACAAACTGTAGTATTCGCAAAACATTGACGAAAGTCTTTTCACAAAACATTAGCTACTATTCTTAAAACACTGACGTAAATGACAGTTCTTTGTAGCTCGTATTTCGTCAACTGTTCGCCAAATGAGTGATGGCTCCTTTTATAGACTCTATAGAAACTTCTGGAAGTATCTCGTAGAATATCGGCTATTTCGAAGTGGTTTTTGAACCTTCGAAGAGTCTCCAAACTGACCATAAATTGCCAAATCTGGCAACCCTCCTCCGAACTTCAGAATATGGAAACCCTAGATTCACGTAATTGGAATAGGTTGTACGGGTATTTTCTCCGTCTAGTTTGCGAAAGAGACGAAAGTGAGTGTGTGTGTGTGGGGGGGGGAGACTCCAAAGCATTTTATAAGTTCGTAACACTATGTAATTATACGAATACTATATATTAATTTATTTTCTTAGCAGCAGTTTTTGAACGTTTTATGATCGTATTCAAGAGCTTTTCAAAATTATGTTCTTCAAAATCTTGAACTCAAATAATTGAAACGACGCTTTTTTCTCCAATGGACAAACAATTAAATACTTCCAATGAAAAATACAATAACTTAATTGAAAATAAGTTTTATCAACAAAATCCTTTTTTAGGTAAAGCATTAACCGAATTGTACTTCCGATAATGATCATTCCCTTGAAACTTGAGTATAAATCTATGGTTTACATTTTTATTCGCTTAGCGTTTTTAAATGTTCTGCATAATTATCTGAAAAACTAAAATAAGCAAATATCTTTTATATCTTGGACGTCCACCAGATTTTCATTGTTATTTCACCATAAAAATAAAAGTATTCTGTTTAAAGTTTATTTTATTTTTGTCGACTGTCGAAGTGTTGGCAGTTTATATATAATTAATCACTAGCTCTGCTATTTTGAACATTGTACATAGTTTTTGGCAACACTGAAAGTATATATATAAATTTATTTCATGTGAAACTAGGCAGATTTTATCGCCTTTGTAAATGCAATGCTTGCAATTTTCTTTATTTTTTTGCAAGATAAGTCATTTGTTCTTTTTCCGGTTATTTAAAGCATGGAGATTTTTTCTTAATTTTGTATTTCTGGGTGTTGTATAGATCTAAGCACTATTATAACGCAATTTTTTAATATTCTTAAGGTTAATATTTTTCTACATTACAGAGAACAAATGCTTTATTCCATTATTTAAGTACAAGCCATTTTTACTTTGCCTACATATGCAGTGTGTCCCGAAAACATTGACCTCGGCTTTTTTTCCTTAAATATTCATCTTGGACATATATAATAAATTACAAAGTTGTGTAAAAAAAGGTACAGAATTTTATGAAATCTACAAAAATTTTCAAGGGATTAAATTTGAAGAAATACAAAATTTAATTTTTTATACGGTCCCCGTACAAAAACATTTCCAATGAGTAAAATGTGCCCCATACACTAATAAGATGTTATACAAAATTTCAGCATTTCATCATAAAAAGTCTCAGAGATATGTTTAAACAAAGTTGGTGAGGGATTAATCACAAATTAAAATGTAAATGTTTACAGCAAGAGTGCAAATGACGCAACGCAGAAATGCATCATAGGCAAATAATATCTGTCTCTTATCTTTAATGGATCTTTGGTATGGATAAAAAACATTTTGAACAAGCTTTGTAATCTTTGTGTAAAGTTACTATTTCTACACAATGTAGATACTTTTGTACCATTAATAAATGCGATGAATGTCACAATTCAATGTAGCTCGTATCACGTCAACTGCTCTCTGAGTTATGACTCCTTTTTTTTAGATTATTTTTAGAAACTTCAATAAATCTCATGTCTCGTAGAATATTCGTTATTTTTAGGCGTTTCTCGAACCTTCGAGAAGTCGTCAAATTAGCAATAAATCGCCAATTCTGGCAGTATCCCCCCTCCGAAATTCAGTACATGGCAACCCTAGATTCACGTCATAGCAGAGGTTGTTTGTACGGGTGTTTCTCCGTCTGGTTGTCAAAAGATTCTCCAGTGGGAGTATTTTGAACATTCGTTTAACAAATTGCATGTGGAAAGTGAACATATTTGATATTTGCAACTGTTTTATCTTTACATAATTTTTTAGATGCATTTATTTGAAAAGCGTCTAATACCTAGAAAACGGTTCTTGGTAGCGTTCTAAAGTTTGTCATGCGTTTTCAAATGAAAACTTACACACGAAATGATAATTTTATCATTATTGAAGGTTTTGATTATTCGATGAATTTTTCAATTTTTTTTTTTTCCGAAAATTGGAGGTTTCTTTCAAACATTCGATTGCGCATAAAATCAAAAGGTTTTTAATAGTAACTAGTTATAATAATTGTGCCAAATTATTTTTGAAAGTCTTCATTTCTTCTTGAGATATCGCTTTCACATATTCACTGATGCATGCATTAACATACACACATGCATCACCTTAAAAATGTTCAATTTGAGTTCAGAGACACTTAAAGCGTGCTCTTCAGACGGAATCTTGAATTCGAACTTTGTACCCCGTTACAATACGTTGCCTATACATTATACTTAGGGAAAGTAAAAAATGGCTGATTTGTATTCAAGGATGGTTGATTTTTATTCAGGATTTTTTTTTTCAGTTCGTATATAGGGATTCCTGGAGAAAATGATTTTCCTTATGTATTACCACTTATTTTTTCCACTCTGGTAAATAGTTTCTTTCTATGTAATTGTATTACTGAATGTTCGTTTAATTTTGCTTGTTGTGCCCTCTAAATGATGAAACATCTTGAAGGTCGTGCACTTTTCACTTTGTCATTCCTGTACTATCTTTCATCTTACATTGTTGCTTTGAAATCTAAAATTAAGACTACGTATGCTGAAATATATCAATTAAATGCTTGTTTTATTCGTACTTTTCGACGATGAGAAGAATAAGACCAACCTCTCTACTCTAGGACTAGCCGTTTTCGAGATATTTTAGTAGATTTTTTGGATTTTTGCTACGCCACCTTTAAAGATAAGTCCAGTTACCAAATGAAAATGAAAATGGAATTAAAAGTGTAAATTTAGTATAATAAAATAATTATGGCTATTACTTTGTGCAAATAATCTTCATTTAATGAATTAGTAATGAAATAAAGAGAAAATGAAGATCAGTCTGCAGGGAAAGTCATGTGCTGCCCACATCAGATTTCATATTTTTCTGTTAATGAATAGCACATCTTGGCAAGGCCTCTGACAACACTTGAGTATTTCGTAAAAAGGAAAGATTAAAGAAGTTAAATGAGTTATTTAATATTTTAACGACCTCTTAATATTTTAATTGAGTTCATTAAGATATTAAATAATCAAATTAAAATATTAAATGAGTGGATGCTTTGAAAGTATTTTCAAATATATTAACTGAAGCCATTTTTAAAAATTATAAACCGTTCTCGAAATATCAGATTTTTCATTTTCCCCCACAGGGACCGTAACATTTCTCAAAAGAATCCAGCAATTTGCGTAATATGTGCAATGGTTTTTTAGTTCATCCTCCTTATTTCAAGGCGATTTGCAACTTTAAAAATTTTGACATAGAACTACGTCTTTCTCTGCACTTGGCAGAGGCAACATCGGATGGATGGATGTACAGTGGCGGATTTACGATTTTCGCCTCCTGTAGGCTGTTATATTTTGCCGTATAGTGTCACTAAATGTAATATCTAAAATTGGTTATAAAAGGTAGGTGAAAAGAAAAATATTAAATCTTCCTTAAAAATATAAAATGGACATAGCAATTCTTAACGATAAATAGTTTACCTAATATATTCGTTTAATCGGCCAAAAAATTGGGCTATATCTTCAAAAATAATAATAATTATCGAGTTAATAAAGTCTATAGTCCAATTTATTAAAAAATAAAAATAACTTTCAATATCTAAAGCCCTTCAATGCCGTAGCGATTGTTAAACCAATTCTGCATGGTTTTGTTCATTCCGTAAACGACAGTCAGAGCTAATGGTGATAAACGAAATAAAGTGGGTTTAAAATTTATTTATTTTTTATATATATATATATAAAAAAAATTGTGACGAAAATTGAGAAATACTGCTAAAATTCAAGTAAAAATACTAGAACAGACGAAAGTTGAAGAAACAGCTAGAGGAGAATGAGAGAAATCTGGAAAGGCCAGCTAAATCAACCAGAAGGTCGTGTGGGGATGTAGGAAGCCAGGAAGAGTTTCACCCGAGTCCTACCCTAGATGCACAATCCTCCACTTCAAATTCACAATTTAAGAGATCATATTTTCTTGTCCGTTCATTCTCTGTAATACTAATAAGATCGGGAAAAGGACGAAACAAGAGATAGCATGCTCTTCTAAGAGAATTGTGTTCTTGTTTTTTCTTATCTAACACAAAAATTTCTGGTTTCTTATGAGCGTTATCTCAATTGTATATAGTACAAGTTGCTTTTATATAAACAAAGTAAAACATTTCTTTTATTTCATTCCTTAAAAATTTTATACCTGAAATAAAAAATTCAAAGGGGCGCAGTAGTAACTGTGCCGCTACCTACAACCTGCGTCAACTGTTCTTCACTGAATAGTGAAATGTCAAGAAATAATGACAGTTGAAGTAGTTGTAAGTTGCGGCACGTTGCTATTGTGTCCCTTTAACATTCTTTTTTCGGGGGGGGGGGGAGGCAAGATCAATTGTGAATACGTCTGTGAGTAAATAATGAAAGAAATGTGAAGGGGTTGAAACGAAAATATGTGGCGTAAGAGTCACTATACTTTCACTACCGAACTCAATACGGAATACAATCAATGTGTGATTATTTTACTGATTATATATTTCCCTTAAGCTGTATTACAAAATACTTAAAATAGAAAAATGTGAAAACTAAATTTTTAGCTCTGCGACATCTGTGCATCGATATCTACTCTATACTCCATACCTTCTAATCACTTGCGTTGACCTCATACTTGCCCAGAGAAGTGACAGCAAACCTTAACATTCAAACGTTTCACTATCAATAACTTGAATAAAGAATACTAAAATTATTTTCTGTCCCTTTGTGGGAATTATTATCAAATAAATTTTCGATATACTAAATTATCGTTAGGTGACAGTTTCCCAAAGTCAAGCCGGAAATTTGTGCCAAATTTTTCATCAGGTAAGACAGGCGTTATATAATATTAAAAAAATCTGATGTGGGCTACACATGGCTTTTCTTATGTAATGCAATGAATTTACTACTTTTACAGTAAAAAAAAAAAATAGGTGTTTCTTATAGTAGATACTTATATTCTTTCCAAGATATTAAGTTTTCGACAATTAGTCGTCATTTTCATAGATTTAGTGTTATTTTTATCCAGATGGCGAGATTTTCGTTAATTTGGCAACAATCCAAAAAGTCGCCAAGTTGGCGACATTCCGCCAAATTCGTCGCCAAAATCTCGCCAAGCGTTATGGACGGAGAAATATGTTATTCTTATAGTAGATAAATGACTATTGGCGTTCAAATACAAAAGTATTACTCAATGTATATTTTCTCATGAATGGAACGAGCTAGATCCACGAGAATGATGTCACCAAATTGATCGCATGATATTACATATGAAAAGTCAACATGTTTCTCAACGGTTAATATATTTTTTCTATTTATGGGATTTTTTGATAAATGTATTTGAAAAATGTGCAATATCTCGAGAACGGTTCATGTTAGCGTTCTAAAATTTGTCAATCGTTTTCTAATGAAAAATTACATAAGAAATGTCTATTTGCGTAACTTTATTTTATTTTTTTTTAATGGTTAGACACTTTGACCTTCGTCATTCGCCTTTATTACAGCGGCCAGAGTGTGGACCATTTAGCCGTCCATTGACGTTGCCCCAGGCGCACCAGAGGGGGCGGATCACATTGCGCCCACAACACAAACATCCATGCCTTACGTGGGGCTCGAACCCACAACGTGGCGGTCGAGCGATTGCTACGGAAACGCTTGCCTTGACCACTCGACAACCACGTCGGCTTTGCGTAACTTTATTAGAGGTTTTAATTTTTTGACGATTTTTTCAAAATTTCCCTCGAAAGTTTAGGGGAGTTCTGAACATTCGATTACGTATAGAAACAATAGGCTTACAGTGTTTACGGATTGAAATTTTTGTACCAAATTTCGTTCGAATCGGTCCATTCATTTGTCAGTTATCGTCTCCATAAACTCACTGACACACACACACACACACACACACACACACACACACAGACATCACTTCAAAAATGTTCGATTCGTGATCGGGGATGCTTGAAACGTGCTCTTCCGTCGAAAACTCGAATTCGAATTTTCGACCCCGTCACAATACTTTCCTTATGCGTTATGTATATAAGGAAAGTAAAAAGAAGACATTTCTCAGAGGTTTTAAGAAGTTGTAACACTATCCAATTTATTAATATTAACTCTCATATTACTGACCCTTATTTTAATATATCGCTTTTGTACGGTACAGATATAGATAGAAATTAACACGTATATATATATAGTCAATAAGTAAAGGCGAGTCACGTCTTTATAATAGCGATTTTTCCCTTCCAGATACATTGACTCAAAAATTTGCAGATAACCAAGAAATCTGTTTAATTTTCTTTCCGCGCAGAAATAATTTAAATTTCTTTCCGCGCAGTTATATAACCCAGATTACAAATCGGCCTTGTTGATTTCAGTGAACCTGATATATATAATCCTGTAAGGAAAATTAAAACTTGCAATATCTGCTACGTCATCGAGAAGCATTCACTGCCGTTATGGGTCCTGATTTGTACTTCCTCATACTATGTATAATAGAACAGAGAAAGTATTGCTTTTACGAAAATTTATAAAAAAATTATTAAAAGCATTATATAAGGAAAGTCATGTGTTGTCCACATCAGATTTTTTTTTGTTCGTGACGTCACTAGCTACGAAAATTGATTTTGATATCAGAAAGTCGAGGCTTACTACAGTTAATTTAGAGATCTAATGACATTCTTTACGCATATGAACCTTGCACTGACTTAAAGTGAAATTGTACACTGAAACAGTAGCCTTTATAATGTTTACATTAAGCATTTTAGAAAATTCTCTATTTCTTATCGCAGTTCTAACATGTTCTTAAACTTTTTAATAATCCTCAAGCTGCCTATTTTGTAAAGTTTGTCAGCAAATGATACCAAGTTCGTCAGGAGTCAGCGTATCCGTCATGTAGGCAAACTTATATGTAAAAGTTTTTACGTGGCAAATAAACTTTCACTGTTGGTAAACCAACTTATTAGAAAAAATGACTCTCACCTACAGAAGTCAATTACATTTTGGCGCGATTTTATGAATTGTGCATAATTGCGATTAATATTTCTTATGAACGCTTTACAACATCGTTGAAAAGTGTTTATGATTTTGTTCATTCTGTCTGTCTGTTCGCACGATAACTGCCGTAAAGATGACTTTATCAAAATGAAATTTTAGTACGTTGTTGAGACAGTCTATGACATATAGGAATGCAAATCAATAATATCACCCAATTAGTTTCGAGTTGAACCCAGGTGAAAAAATGAAATATATAGAACCCTGTGGGACCTAATTTTTTAAACATTTTTTAAGCAAATTTGAAATTCACAAATTGCTTCTAAAATTTTAGGAAATATTCAAATTATCCCATAAAATATATAAAAAAAAATTCAACAAAATATGTTCGGTAGTTTTTTAAATAAAAATTAAAATAATTGCTACCTATATTATATGAAAAAATCACGTGACTCACTGCAAATTAAAAAAATCTGATGTGGGCAACACATGACTTTACTTATATAATGTAATGAATTTACTACTTTTACAGTAAAAAAATAGGTTTTTCTTATAGTAGATACTAATATTCTTTCCAAGATATTGAATTTTCGACAGTTAGTCGTCATTTTTATTGATTTAGCATCATTTTTATCCATTTGGCGAGATTTTCGTTAATTTGGCAACATTTCAAAAAGTCGCCAAGTTGGCGACATTCCGCCAATTTTGTCGCCAAAATCTCGCCAAGCGTTATGGACGAAGAAATAAGTTATTCTTACAGCAGATAAATGATTATTGGCGTTCAAATACAAAAGTATTACTCAAAGTATCTTTTTTCATGAATGGAACAAGCTAGATCTACGAGAATGATGTCACCCAATTTATCGCATGGTATTACATATGAAAAGTGAACATGTTTCTCAACAAGATTTTTTTTCAATTTTATATGACTTTTTGATATTTTTTTTGAAAAATGTGCAATATCTCGAGAACGGTTCATGTTAGCGTTCTAAAATTTATGTCAATCGTTTTCTAATGAAAAATTACATAAGAAATGTCTATTTGCGTAACTTTATTAGTGGTTTTGATTTTTTGACGATTTTTTCAAATTTTCATTTGAAAATTTAGGGGGGTTCTGAACATTCGATTGCGTATAAAAACAATAGGCTTCCAGTGTTTACGGATTGTGATATTTGTACCAAATTTCGTTCGAATCGGTCCATTCGTTCGTCAGTTATCGTCTCCACAGACCCACTGACACACACACACACACGCATACTTTCACACACACAGACATCACTTCAAAAATGTTTGATTCGTGATCAGGGATGCTTGAAACGTGCTCTCCCGTCGAAAACTCGATTTCGAATTTTCGACCCCGTCACAATACTTTCTTTATACATTATGTATATAAGGAAAGTAATATGGCATCCATCTTGTGTCAAAATCGTGATTTTTGACACGATACGGCGCAGACCGAGGGGCTGTCTTGTATAAAAGAAGCATAAATCATCAAAGTCCCCTGCCGGGATAGAAAATTGATTTTTAAATTTCATTTTAATTTATATCTAGTGTTTCATCCGTCTTAAAACCGCTTTATTTTTTTCTTTGCATCTATATACTGCGCCAATGCAACTACAATATTTTTTAATTTAAATGATCATCAAACTTTGATCATTTCTACAAGGAAGCCTAACTTTCACGTATGGTGAATATAAACACACCAAGCTGTAAGATGAGCTGTATAAGAATTGCTGAATTTCTTTAACGCAAAATTATTTAGCTCTGGAGTCTGCAATATAGCTGATATGAATGAAACATTCATTGATTTTACATAGAGAAGCAGACGATTCTATATTATTGCTTATATATTGCTCATATACTATATTGCTATATTATGAAGTTTTAAGCATGGAATTAGAAAGTAATTTTACCTCCATGGTTTTGCGTATTTAAGTAAAATAAATTATTGAAGTATTGTGATAATTTTAAAAATATCACCGCTGAATGAAAGGAATGGAAAAAAGTGCATGAATGAAATACTCACTGCTTTTATATTGAGAGACAGACGATTTATATTTCGATGATGTTATATTGGATAAAGTTCATTTGTTTGTCGATGAAATTTTCAAATATAATAAATTATTGTAGTACTATGATAATTTTAAAAATATCACCGCTGAATGTATCGCATTTTAAAGATGTTTAAATAAAATTGCATTGAAGTTGGAAAGTGTTTCATAATCATTGCTTTATGCATGATTTATCATTCTTGTATTATTATTATTTGTGTCCCACGGTTCTCCTTATTATTTTCGTGTGCTGTAGTTTCTTTGATTAATGCGTTCTTTATTTGTTATTTCAGATGCCTCATATTTTTAAAGGAAATCTGCCTCTAATCGGATACATTGAGTAACGTAAGTACTATACATATTTTCTTTTCAGTTGTATACGTTGATAAAATGGATAATATAAGTTGAAGATCATTTTTTAATTTATATTATAAATTAAATAATGCATACTCTTTTTTAATTGTTTGTAAAGACAAGCTCATAAAGCGTTCTTCAATCTCTCATGTTGTCTCAAAAATTTTCAAATTCGTCGCTTTGACTTATAAGCGAGTCTTAAGATCACCCGAACCCATTTCAAATTATTTTTTAAAAGTGTGCGTGCGTGTGTATAACTCAATGAACGCACGTTTCGCTATGTTCAGATACGTTATGTAAAAAACTAGTAATATATAGAATGTTTTGTAATTCACATGATTAGAACCTCAGGTATTAGAATGTTAACATTTTCAAGTCATTATACCCCATTAAAAAACAAAAAATTTCAAAATTTTCTCACATTAGAGCATTCCATTTTGTTAAAAATACTATGAAGCTACCGTTTCCAGCGATCAATTTATTATTCACGAAGGATCATATTATCAAGGAGAAGAAATAAAAAAAAAATTGCTCGCTCAAGTGACGTTGAAGAACTGCAGTAAATCGGCGGCTTCTCATCGGTCTGAATTGTCCAAGCCTGAATGGGTCAACTGATGTCTGTTGGACTGTTTGCCGACAGATCATTTGAACTGAAGGAATTCTTGCACTAATGTTGGTCGAGCCAACGGCCCTACCGTGCTGAAAACACCTGTTCGCGTTAGATCACCGAAGTCAAGCAGCATCGGGGGCGGTTAGTACTTGGGTGGGTGACCACCTGGGAGCACCGCGTGCTGTTGGCACATTTCGGGCGCGGTAGCCCGGTGGTTTGCGCGCTGGATTTGCACGCTGACACAAATGCCACCGTGTTCATGCGGAGTACGATCACGTTAAACATATGGGTCCGTAAGTCCTTCCGAGGGTTGGTGGTAAGGGAAGGAGGGTACAGTCCCTGTGGATGCCTCCCCCACTGGGTTCCGGTCTAAATTGGGTGGCACTTCCCGGCCGTCCAAACAGTTACCTTACACCTTTTTGGTAGGTCGGACGGTCTGGGTCTCAACAACAACAACTAATGTTAGTCGGCGAACTGGCGTGTCCTTTCGGCCAAGTCTTCAGTTCACATGTTTGCAAGCATTATTCCATATCGTCTGCTTATTCACAACATTCCGCGGCAGACGTAGAACTAACACCTATTATATATATATACATATATATATATATATATATATATATATATATACACACATATATATATAACGAGTACGGAACAAACAGGCATAATTGTCAAAGAAGGCCTCTCAGTTCTAACTGAAGACTAACCTGTAAATATATGGTGAGCCTAACTGATTTCTATCTGTACTAGTTTCCAACATTAGATGACGACAACATCTTATAAATTCCGTGAGAAAAAAAAATAAATGTAAGCACGAAATTTGAAACATTCCATTTTATCTGTCCATTACATAATCAGAATGTTTATGAAAATAATTATCAGTTTAAAAATATTTTTATAGTCATCATTTACTTGCTTTGAACATATATTTAGAACAACTGTTAAAGTTTTGTTGGTATAAATTATTATATACTTATGTTTAAAATTCCAATTTCGTTCATATCGTTTTCCTTCGTGAATGGCAACACTGGTTTCTTCATTCTGGGTTTCCAAGTTCGATTCCAGATATCCTTTTTTCCTTTTATTTTTTCTTTATGTATGTTGTCCAAGTAGAAATAGTTTATAGATATAATCTATCTATTTCTTTAGAAACATACATTTTTGTATTTGCTTCTACAAGACACTTGAACTTGAAAAAGAGTTTTGAAGAAGTGAACAAATCCTGATTTAGGCCTAGACCTTTTCCACGTGTATAGCGTTTGTGCTTGGAATTCGTCTGTTTTTCTTTTACCGATTCCATACCATTGTTTTTTGATTCTTTTCTTTGACTTGATGACCCGAAATTTGTATTTTTTTCCATTTGCTTGAAGATTTGCTGATTTATAGTTCTATTTTGTAAGCTTGTTTGAAAGTTAGGTTTTTCGTGTTACAGCTTCTCACTTTTATTTCATTGGACCTTCAAACCTTTTTATTTGGATATATATATATATATATATATATATATATATCCAAATGGAAGAATATATGTTGCTAAAATTGTCATAATGTAAAAAGTATTTCATAAAATTGCGCTGTATAGCTGCTAACTTCAAGAAACACAATGTCATGCTTGTCTTATGTCCGATTATATGACGACATTTCGGGGCATTTGCTAATTCATATGCTGGCATCCGAGAGTGTGCCATGGCCTAGTAGCTACCTATTAATCGGGAGTAAGAACAGTTCACAATCGCTCTTCCGCCAACTCTTTTGCAATATGAAGGCAATTGCCTCTTCTTTCTTTGCAATTTTGTCTCTCTCTGTATGTATATATATATATATATATATATATATATAACCTTCGATAAGGACACGAGAAAAATATTAAAATATTACTGAAATAGTATTGTCAACTTGGCGACAAATTTATCGAAATGTCTCCAATTTGGCAATATTTCGACAAGTTTGGCGACAAACGTGGTCATCTTGGGGAAAGTGGGCTGTATATATATATATGAGCTAATTTGAATCCCTTTGCAGATACATTACCTTTAGAACTAATGGGGCCGCACTCTAGACAGTTTAAATTTATATTACATTTTCATCATAAATTCGTTTTCTACCAATCCAATCGATGGACGTCATACAATGCAAAAGAGTCACTGTCTGTTTCTACGATAAATAGGTTATAGCTGAAGTTCTTGCTTCACATTCCCTTCTGTATTGATTTTTGTAGCTATAGATACCTAAAATATACGTCAAATTGTGCTTGCATATTTCATTTATTTGTCATGTGCGTGAGGTAATTCAATTGAGTCCACTTCTAATTTATAACAGATAGCGAAATCGATTTGTGATTGTAGAAATGCTAGTTTTACGACAGTCATTACAACTACTTCATATAACAAAGATGAGCACACTCTTAGCAGTGATTCTAAAAAATCTGATGTGGACAACACATGACTTTCCTTATATAATGCAATGAATTTACTACTTTTACAGTTAAAAAAATGTTATTCTTATAGTAGATGCTTATATGCTTTCCAAGATATTGAATTTTTGTTCAATTAGTCCACATTTTCATTGATTTAGCGTCACTTTTATCCATTTGGCGAGATTTTTGTTAATTTGGCAACAATTTATAATGCCGCCAAGTTGGCGACATTCCGCCAGATTCGTCACTAAAATCTCGCCAAGCGTTATGGACGGAGAAATAATTTATTCTTTCAGCAGATAAATGACTATTGGCATTCAAATACAAAAGTATTACTCAAAGTATCTTTTTTCATGAATGGAACGAGCTAGATCCACGAGAATGATGTCACCCAGTTTATCGCATGGCATTACATATGAAAAGTGAACATGTTTCTCAATAGGAAATATTTTTTTTTTATTTTATATGACTTTTTGATATTTTTTTTTAAAAATGTGCAATATCTCGAGAACGGTTCATGTTATCGTTCTAAAAGTTATGTCAATCGTTTTCTAATGAAAAACTACATAAGAAATGTCTATTTGCGTAACTTTATTAGCAGTTTTGATTTTTTGACGATTTTTTCAAAATTTCACTCGAAAATTTAGGGGGGTTCTGACCATTCGATCGCGTATAAAAACAATAGGCTTCCAGTGTTTACGGATTGTGATTTTTGTTCCAAATTTTGTTCGAATCAATCCATTCGTTCATCAGTTATCGTCTCCACAGACTCACTGACACACATACATACTTTCACACACACACACATACTTTCACACACACACACACACACACACATACTTTCACACACACACACAGACACAGACATCACTTCAAAAATGTTTGATTCGTGATCAGGGATGCTTGAAACGTGCTCTCCCGTCGGAAACTCGAATTCGAATTTTCGACCCCGTCACAATACTTTCCTTATACATTATGTATATAAGGAAAGTAAAAAAAATTCACTTTCTCATACGTAGTATTGAGAAATTACAGTTTTCACGAAAATTCCCGATTTCGACATGTTGATGTCAATTTATGTTTTAAGAACTCCTGAACGCGTTTCGATTATTTATAGAGTGTCCGTTATGTCTGATGTCTGTGGCGATTTCTTGTGTACACCATAGCAGCCACAAATATTGATGGATTTTTTACGAAACTTTATATCAGGATTTGTTATCAAAAATATAGAACTAGATTTTTTTTAATTTGAGTTAAAACTTATAATATTTTTTTAACATAGCAGCAGAAGACAAAATTTGACATAATCATGCATGAAAAGGTTTATTTAGGGCTGGACAATCACGAGGATTCACAGTTTTAATCATTGTTTTTCATTGTGGGCCAATTCAAATCGATAAGATCCCAGTAATCATAGATAAAAGGAATACCAATTTTTATTCGAATCGCTCTTTTCAATTAAAAAATGTCCACCCTCTCTTGCATATAATCACACATTTAAATCTTCCACTTTAAAATCTTCGATTCTATTTCAAGCACGCCTAAAGCCCAAGCTAATCGCAAATTAATTAAAGAGGGGTAGTGGGTTAAGTTACCTTGTGCTATTTTTGATCTTCTATTGTGGCCACTTATCAGAAACAAAGTAAACAAGTTTATCTGATGTTAAGCGTTTTGTAATAAGATCATAAATTTTGCAGATACGTTAAATAGAAAAGGTTCTTCACGAACATATAATTTACGTGCGATTTTTTATTCTTATTATTGATGTACCATTCAACTTTATTACGTTTAATATAGATACGTTTAATAAAGTTTTACATTTAAAAAAGTGTTTTTGTGCGGATTCTTATGTAAGACAAGTGCTTTTTTGATGCGTATTATTGATTTAACCTTCAACTTTACTAGTAATTTTAATCAGTAATTGTAGAAAGTTCAGGTTTTATATAAAGGAAATGTGTTTTTAAAACCATATATGACGTTATATTTAAACTCATAAATTTAACGTTATATTTAAAACTTGAAAAGTTGCCCTGCTTATATGTTTATAATTAACATCATTTATGTCTCTTATTTACTATGTTATTTAAAAATTGTGATATATAACTTTTACGCTGTTACAATGTTTAAATTTTTAAAACATTTAGTGTCCACTTTGGCTTTCTATGTGGGATAAAGTGGCTATTTGATAGGACTGTATTCATTTACTTCTTATAAGACACATTAACAAAAAATAACTAAATTAATATAAAAACACAAATTTACATAAATCATAATATTGGTTAAAAGTATTATTGTAATTTTATTAAGTGATTAGTATGTTTGAAAATTAATTTGTTTTCTTTGAGTGGTCACTTTACCCAGCCAACCTTCACATTAAAATATTTTTAACCCAACCACAATACATTTTCTGAACGTTACGCAATGCAGTTTAGGAAAGTACGTATTGTGCTGTATAAAAATCGAATTTTCCTATTTTGAATCATTCCATGTTGAAATTTGGCAGATGTGAGAATCTATCTTTGCGGTCAACCTAACTAAAATACACTGGAAGCTATGGGAAATTTTTTACTCTATTTCATTCGTTAACACGCACATTTGGCGGAATTTCGCGCTTAATACTGCGCTAGATTGAACTATCTATCGCGATTAAAAATATATATTTTTCTTAAATCGTCTGAAATAATTTTAGTCTTAAAAAGAATTGCGGAATTGATCCCCTAAAAACGAACTTTTTAATCCCGCATTTGGTTACCAGAAAATTAGTTTCGCAAAATAATGCCAAACGAATCCAACTTCTGAACGACAGCTGTTTTTGAAGATGATAACGACGTGTTTTATCGAAATATAGCTAGAACAGTTTTATAAATTTATTTATTTAACCTAAAATTATCATATTTATGAAAAATATTAAATATTTTAACAATTTATAATGTTAAACACATTGGACTATATTCTTCATCGGAGGCTTACAGTTTTTCCTATACATCTCTGCTGTCATTTTAGGTTTGTCACAAGTACTGACACTTAAATAAAGCCGATTTTCATAAGAGCTTTGCTCGAAATCAGGATATAACTTGGCGGAAACCATATACAGGGATTGCAGAATTGATTTAGCATCAGTACTAACATCGTCTTCATGAATACTTAATGATGAATCGGTGTTGTAATATCTATTTGACATCGTCTCAAAATGTTAGAAGGGATATTAACTGAATAAATGCTTCAGTATCCTTTGCTCAATACTTAGGGATTAATGGTACGATATGAATTGGTGAAAGGTGTAATAAATGAAATATGCCAGAACTGATATTTAAGCCTTGTCTCCAAATTAAACAATTGCAAGATGGAGAATTTAATGATTGCTTTCTGAAAAAAAAATATTGCCATCGGATATATAAGGTTTTCCGCACTAATTCCTGATCTGCCGACGTGGTGGTCGAGTGGTCAAGGCGAGCGTTTCCACAGCAATCGCGTTGTAGGTTCGAGTCGCACGTGAGGCATGGATGTTTGTGTTGTGGGCGCAGTGTGTTCCGCCCCCTCTGGTGCGCTTGGGGCAACGTCCTAGGATGGCTAAATGGTTCACGTTCTGGCTGCTGACAAAGGCAAATGATGATAAATCAAAGTGCCCGGCCATTTGATAAAAAAAAAAAACTAATTCCCGATCTAGACCATGTTGGTTTCGACTGTGATGAAATGTTGTTGATAATTTAAATTCTCTTAAAATATGTAAGAACTTAATTTTGCAAACCGTTCTATAGAAAGCGTTTATGCTTTTGCAAAATAATTTTGTACATTTCATATATATCGAGAGGTGAATGGGGACCCCGAAGGAAAATACACCCCGGGTTCGGTTCCAGTTTCGCTAAATGGGTCCTGCTGTCAATGACGGGAAACTAATACTTCTAAAATTTAGTTGTGTTTTTTAATGTTTTAATTTGTTTAACAATGTATGGCTTTTAGCGTTTAAAATGCAACGTTTCAGCATTTTAGGTCACGGAGGGGGCTTCTGAAAGGTCTTGAAGATGCTAACCCCTCCACCCTCCCGTTTCGTCTGACCATTGAGGAAAATCTAAAATTCAGCTTCATTAAGTTCTGCCGTATCGACTACATTATATGGATATTCTGCTTTCTGGGGGGGAGGGGGGATTCTGGAGGGTCTGGAAATAATTTTCAAGCCTCCCGTTTTGACCATCCCAAGAGAGAAGTCTGAAATACAGCTCCATAGGCTATGATTCATTGGGCGATATTGTAAGTGGGAGAAGATTCAGCCACCTAGTTTACTGACGGGCTTCTAAAGAAACTGGGAAATTTTTACTACCCGGTCCATGAATAAAACATGTTCATTTTATTTCGAAATTTCACTCATTGTTCAAATTCAAATAATTATTAAATTATTCAAATTTCATTCAGAATTCATCACTATTCAATTTAAGCTTGCTTGTATAGATTTTTAGTTGGCTGGTTTTTTGATTTTACAAAGAAACTCGTCCAGTAATGAATTTTTGCTTAAGAACTAATTATTGTCGTACACAAATAGATTTATTTACCAAACAGATATCGAATCAATGTCAATTTCAATCCGTTCCAGCTAGTGCGTGTGAGATATTTACGAAAACTGGAAAATGTTACATTATCTACGCTAAATGAGTTAATTTATTATAGAAATCCCATTTCAATTAATTAAGACAAATATTTGCATGGCGGTTTTGTCGTATTGGCTACTGACTGCATGAATCTGAAGAATTCATTACAATCTTAAACAAATTTGAAAGTAAACCGAATTTATGTTCTATACAAAAATAGCTTTTTACTTTCCTTACATGTGTGATATAATGTATAGGGGAAGTAATGTGACGTGGTCAAAAATTCGAATTCGAATTTTCACCTCTTGCGATTATTACTGTGTTTCATCTCCCCCACGTTTACCTTTGGAACATAGTTTCTAACCGCTAGATCGTTTAGCTTTGCATTTTCAAACTTTTTGTTAGTTCTTTTAGTTTTTAATTCGTTTAGAACTTTTTCCTGCTGTTTTTTTGCCGAGCATAGATACTGAGAATTGTGTTATGAATGTGAGCAGTTGCTGTTTTATTGTACCCGACAGTTTGTTTTGTGATCTTGTAAGGCAGCTATAGTGCTACTAGCTGCATATTATTTCTGTTTACGCTTATTAGCGATTTTAAATAAAGTGTTAGTTACCCAAAAATTTAGACTCATTTTTGTATTCAGAGAGCATACCCACGATTTTAGTGGATACGTTATAACAATTCGAAGGTTTTTTGTTTTTTAAATCGTTAAAACAATTAAAAGTACTTCTAATATTTTTGTAAAATGAACGTATTGCGTTTCAAAAAAGCTGATGTGGGCAGCACATGACTTTCCTTATATAATGCAATGAATTTACTACTTTTACAGCTAAAAAAATGTTATTCTTATAGTAGATATTCCTATTCTTTCCAATATATTGAATTTTCTTCAATTAGTCGTCATTTTCATTGATTTAGCGTCATTTCTATCCATTTAGCGGGATTTTCATTAATTTGCAACATTTAAAAATGTCGCCAAGTTGGCGACATTCCACTTAATTCGTCGCCAAAATCTCGCCAAGCGTTATGGACGAAGAAATAAGTTACTCTTACGGCGGATAAATGACTATTGACGTTCAAATACAAAAGTGTTTTTCGAAGTATCTTTTCTCGTGAATGGAACGAGTTAAATCCACGAGAACGATGTCACCAAATTTATAGCATATTGCATACGAAAAGTGAACATGTTTCTTAACAGGTAACTTTTTTTTAATTTATGGGATTTTTTGATAAATTTATTTGAAAAATGTGCAATATCTCGAGAACGGTTCGTGCTAGCGTTCTAAAGTATATGTCAATCTTTTTCTAAGTGAAAATTACATAAGAAATGTGTATTTGCGTAACTTTATTAATGGTTTTAATTTTTTGATGATTTTTTCAAAATTTCACTCGAAAATTTAGGGGGGTTCTGAACATTCGATTATGTTTTAAAACAGCAAGCTTCTAGTATTCACGGATTGTGATTTTTGTACCAAATTTCATTCGAATCGCTCCATTCGTTCGTGAGATATCGTATCCACAGACTCACTGACACACACACATACATACACACATACTTTCACGCACACACATACACACCTACTTTCACGCACACACATGCATACCTACTTTCACGCACACACACACACACACCACTTCAAAAATGTTCGATTCGTGATCAGGGAGGCTTGAAACGTGCTCTCCCGTCGAAAACTCGAATTCGAATTTTCGACCCCGTCACAATACTTTCCTTATACATTATGTATATAAGGAAAGTGAAAATATAAAAAATACTGTTACTTACCGATTTTTTTAAAAAGCATAAAGTTTTTTTTCTTCGTCATCTGTACATAACCAAAGTGACATGTATTTTTTTTTTTTACGAAACATTGGAAAAATGGGTTAAGGGGAAAAATGGTTAACATTGGAAAAATGGGGAGAATATCTTCTTAAATACCAAAGACTATGCATTTAGAGAAAGGATACCCTGCAATTATTGGCTCCAGGGCGCCAAAACTCAAGTTACGCCAATGACAACAAAACTTTAGATTTTAATTAACTGTGCTTAATGCGGGGACCCTCCTATGCATGATACGCTGAAAAATGTCATAATACTTTGAGAATTATATCTAGGTGTCGGTAATGTTAGTAAAGTAGCTGCTATTATTAGGTAACACGACAGAAAGACGTTGTATTTAGCATATGTATTTCTGATTATTTTAAATTAAAGGTTCTATAATTATGAGTATAATTAACCAGTATTTTTTCATAGTTGTAGAATATAGTACATAATATATGGAATTAAAAATAAATTTAAAGGTAAAATGATGTTGAATACATGGGAATATTCTTTATTGTTCCAGTTCTACTTTGCATTGCGCTAACAATTTATTTAAGCAAAATTAGCATCGTAAATAAATATTTTAGGCCTTTCGCCATAGAAATACTTACAATGCAGGACTAATTATCTTATCCCAGCGCCACCTGAATGATTGTCTCAAACGATATTGGAGTTTTCTTATTATAAAGATTGAACTTCTTACTTCCATGACGGGGACAATATTGCTAATAGTGTTTCCTATGCCCCTCCGTTTTCAAGTTAGCCTTAAGTCAATAATAATAATAATACATTCTAACAAAATTCCTATGTGGTCATGTATTTTCTGTTTTAATATAATAGTTTCGTCTGATGATTTATTTGCATGGTTAAAGGTCCGGACATCTTTTCCATAATATCCTACCCTCTACTATTCGGCCAATCATTTTTACTTTCCCTACAATACATGGTAATATATAGGGAAAGTATTGGAATCGGGCCGAAAATCGCAACTCGAGTTTTTGACGGATCTACGCGTTTCGAGACCTCAAGAATATGAAAAAACTATTTTTAGCGTGGCGTCTGTGTGTGTGTCTGTGCAATGTATGTATCCACTCTAACTAAAAAACTAATGGACCGAATTTCATAAAAATTGGTAGGTAAGTCACTTGGATGAGACCCTGGTGCTGATTAGCTTTTGGTAGGATTCGTAAAGACAGAACCCGCCTTTCTTTACGAAAAGGCCCGCAAATTGCCTCTATCCACTTTATCTGAAAAACTAATGGACCGAATTTCACAAAACTCAGTTGATAAGTCACTTGTAGGTTACTCTGGAGCTGATTACATTTTGGTACGATTTGGAAAAAAATAACCTGCCATTTTTTGCAAATGAGCCCGAAGAAATCGTCAAAATTTAAAATAAAAAACTACGTTTGCTAAGATATACCCATTAAATGCTCGTTTTATACGTATATTTAACGAAGAAAAGAATAAGACCAACCCCATTACACTAGGACTAACCGTTCTCGAGATATTTTAGTTTTTTCGTATTTTCTCTACGCCATCTTTAAAAATAAGACCAGTTACCAAATGAGAACGAAAATTGAATTAAAAGTGAATTAAATTTAATTAAAATAAAAAGAACGTGGATATAAGTCTTGCGGGGTTTATTGTTGTTGGTTTGAAGTTTGTGTGGGCTGAACCTGACATGCGGTATTAATGCCCAGCACAAATCCCCGACATTTGTTGTTGTTGTTTTGTTCTTTAGACAGAACGTTAACTTGCGTAAAATAACATTTATTTACATTAAATTTTACAAATATATATACAGCATACTAATACTTTGCAGAGAGATTCTGCGGCAAGCGGATAAATCCTGATTGTTGGAACGTTAAGTTCGAAGCAGTCGGAAGGAGGTTTCGACTGCGTAGTTCCAAAGTTCGAAAGCAAGTAGGCCGAGAGTCGACCGATTAGGTCGAGATTTTAGGAGCGAGTCTCTGTCCGAAAAGATGAAAGTTCTTTTCTAAACTGAATTTGTAAACGCCCCAGAAGGCGTGACCGACCATCTTATTGGTCGTCGTCGGTCTGGGGCTCATTAATGGGGGTGCTCCCCATGCACGCCACGTGTTTTCGGTGTGCACCATCGTCTTGTTTTTCACACATGCCGGTGACGAAAATTATGGCTTTCACATGCCAACATACTGTCACCGGCGTTAAAGTTATGTGTAAATCCCCATCGGGAATCTTTGAAAGTCAGACGTCCCAAAACAGGAAATGGTATGCGGTTTCCTCAGTTATCAGATACACTGAGAAAAGCCGCTTCTAGTTCGTTTTGGTGCAGGTGGCATAACTGGCAATAGTTAACCGCCACACACTCCCCTCCTTAAAGGTTTCCAGTGAAACCATAACGATCCGTGAAACGAACACGACGGCCTGATCGTGTCGTAATATTCGGAGGCATATTTGGCACTGATGAAGCTTGAGTGGTCGAAACCGGTTGGCCGGTTGTTGCCGGTGCATGTATTTCATCATTATTCACATAAAATGCTGGTTTAATACGATCAAGTGCAATGTTCACTTTCCTACCTTTGATATCGATTTTAAAAAATTTATCGTTTCTCTTTAAAACCTGATATGGTCCATCGTATGGAGCTTGTAGTGGAGCTTTAACCGCATCATTACGCACAAATACATGCGACGCTGTGTGAAGAGCGGGTGGGAGAAAAATTCTCGGTTTCCGATGGTGAGAGGTGTTGGGGGGACGAAGGTCCCGCATTGACTCTCTTAGCTGCACTATGAAGTCTGAGGGGTCAGTGACTTGTGAGCTATTGGGAAAAAAATCGCCTGGCAGGCGCAGTGTTTCTCCGTAGAGAAGCTCAGCTGGCGTTGCACCTATGTCCGGTTTGATTGTAGATCGAAGCCCCAGCAAAACTATTGTCAGTGTCTTAGTCCACTGTTTATTACCATGTGCTTTTAAGGCTGCTTTCAGCGGCCGGTGGAAATTTTCTATAATTCCATTGCTAGAAGGATGGTAAGCAGTTGTGCGTATTCGCTGGACTCCCAAGCACTGTGCTAAAGACTGAAAAAGTCTAGATTCAAATTGCCGCCCTTGATCACTGGTGATTCTGGAAGGAACACCGAAACGAGAAATCCAATGGTCGATCAGAGCTTGTGCCACTGTAGAAGCCGTGATGTCTGGAATTGGGATTGCCTCCGGCCATCTTGTGAACCGGTCAATCATAGACAGTACATAGGTCATTCCTTCAGATGGGGGCAAGGGGCCCACGAGGTCGATATGTATGTGTTCGAACCTCTGAGAAGTTTTGGGGAAAAAACCAATGGGTGGGACAGTGTGTCGTTGAATTTTACTCTTTTGACAAGGGATGCATTTTCTCGCCCAATCATTAATATCTTTATTCATATTTGGCCAGACAAAACGATCGCGGACTAACTTCGAAGTTTTTCTTATACTTGGATGAGATAAATTATGTAAATTTGAAAAAACGTTGAATCTCATAAGCTGCGGTACATAAGGACGCGCCGTACCTGTGGATACGTCGCAAAATAATTTGGCTGAAGCATTTGGAATAGCGATTTGCTTTAAGTCGATCGAGGATGTTCCTTTTAAAATATCTTGAAGCTTCGAATCGTTGCTTTGTAAATCTGCGAGTTCTTCATAATCAATTGGACCAGGTACCGTAATCATATTTATGCGAGACATTACGTCGGCAGGGATGTTATTAGTACCTTCGATATGACGTATATCCGTAGTGAATTCCGAAATAAATGCGAGTTGCCGATTTTGGCGAGGCGAGCATTTGTCCAATTTTTGTTGAAATGCGAACGTTAGCGGCTTGTGGTCGGTAAACAGGGTAAAATTTCGCGCTTCCAGCATATGCCTAAAGTACTTGATAGCCGAATACGCAGCTAAAAGTTCTCTGTCGTAAGTACTGTATCTTGTCTCTGCCAGGGATAATTTCCGCGAGAAGAAGGCCAGGGGTTCGATGCCCGTATCAAGAACGTGATTCAAAGAACCACCTATCGCAAAATTTGATGCATCGACGAATAAAATTAAATTCGCATCTTTAGCAGGGTGCGCGAGTAGCGTTGCCTCAGCTAATTGATTTTTACATGCTAAAAATGCGTCCGTAGCCTCATTAGTCCAATTAACTTTTCTCTTATCGTTCTTTCGTGCCCCCTTTAGATACTCATTGAGGGGCTTTTGCGTATGCGCTGCATGTGGTAGGTGTCTCCGATAAAAATTCATCATGCCGAGAAATGCGCGTAAATCCTTAATTGTTTCAGGTTGCTTGACATTCAATATCGCTTGTACTTTATCGGGCAAGGGTTTAGTGCCTTTAGAATTTATGAGATGGCCTAAAAATGATACCTCGGATACTCCCAGAACGCATTTAGAAATGTTAAGGTTAATTCCGTAGTTATCTAGACGTTGGAATATCTGTTTTAGATGGAGCTCGTGCTCTTCTTCACTCTCAGAAAAAACCAAAATGTCATCTAAATAAGCAAAACAGAAATTTAGATCCCCTAGAATTTCATCTATGAAACGTTGGAAAGTTTGAGCTGCGTTACATAATCCAAAATTAAGATAGGGAAACTCGTATAGGCCAAATGGCGTCGTTATTGCCGTTTTAGGAATGTCAGGTTCGTAAACTGGAATGGCGTGATATGCGCGAAAAATATCTAGTTTAGAAAATACTCGCTTGCCATTTAGAGCGTTCGAAAAATCTAAAATGTTCCTTATCGGATAACGGTCAGGTAAAGACACCTGATTTAAACGACGATAATCTCCCACGCAGCGAATTTCGCCGGAACCTTTAGGCACTACGTGGAGGGGCGACGACCAATTTGATTTAGACTGCCGACAGATCCCGCGCTCTAGCATGAATTCAAATTCCTTCTTTGTAGATTCGTACAGCTTCGGATGTAATCGTCTGGGTCGTGCATAAACTGGTGGTCCTGAAGTTTCGATATAATGGACCGTCTTATGTTTTACATTTTTGAATTTAGGAGTTGGGTTAGCAATATCTGGGTATTGTCGGAGAATTTGGTGGAAACGCGTGTCGCCTGAAATCAATTTGATTTCAGTAACGCTACCTTTCGTTAATTTGCCTGGTATGTGCAACTTTGTATTGGAATCTATTAGTTTCTTTTGCTTTAGATCCACAAGAAGTCCAAATTCTTTCAAAAAATCTGCCCCGATAATGGCTTGGGATACAGATGCGATGACAAATTCCCAGCGAAATGCGCGTCTTAGACCTAAATCTATATCTACTAATTTTGTTCCGAAAGTTTGGATTTTCGAGTTATTTGCCGCGAAAAGTTCCAACGAAGATGGTTGAAGTTTATTATTTAGAGGTTTTGGTATAATTGAAATGTCGCTACCAGTGTCAATTAAAAATTTGCAATTTGTTTTGCGGTCATATACATGGAGTCTACTAGCAGGATCTATTTTAATTTCCGCTGTCATTCCTATGTTTGGAATGACAGGCTTTACAAGTTTTTTTGGTCGGCAAATTTGCAAGGGGTATGGCATTTATATGCTTCCTTACCGAAACGTTTATGGTAGAAGCAAAAATCGCTATTCCTTCCTACGTCGTTTCCTTTGTCATGATTTCTGAAAGATCGGGCGTTGTTACGCGATTTTGAGCGTGGTCTATTGTCTCGAATTTGATTTCTTGAGTATGATCTTGATCTAGATAGGCGCTCGATCTGGGTGGCTAAGTCAGCTATCTGCTTCTGCATGTTCGATAGATCCGTTAATACAGGATTTTCATTACGCGATGCTACTGCGCAAATATTTTCCGAGCTTGCTGTAACTTCGTATATTTTATCTGCCAAATTTGCCAGTTGGCTTAAATTTTCCGAGCTTGCCGATAAAATTGCGCGGACGTTTGGCGGTAAGCGATCTAGCCATAGAGATTTTAAAAAATCCTCGTTCACTTTATCGAGAGCTAATTCTCTCATCTGCCTCAATAATGCGGATGGTTTGAGGTCCCCTAGTTGCAATTCTGATAAAAGTTTTCTCGTTTGCGTTAATTCCGAATCCGCAAATTCTGTAATTAGCCTATCTTTTAAGGTCCTGAATTTGTTTTCCTGCGGTGGATTCAAGATTACATCACTTACATGGGATAATGCTTCCGAGTCTATCGCCGCTACGAGATATGCATATTTCGTCTCATCCTTCGTGATATGCGAAATTTGGAACGCATTCTCAACCTGAGCTAGCCATAGGGTTACATTCTTTTTCCAAAAAGGAGGGATTTTGCATGTAACCCTGTTAATTTGGGGTTGCTCGTCGTTTCCATCCATGCTTAAGAT
The DNA here is from genome assembly GCA_951213105.1 of Amaurobius ferox. Lineage (NCBI taxonomy): Eukaryota > Metazoa > Arthropoda > Arachnida > Araneae > Amaurobiidae > Amaurobius > Amaurobius ferox. Next base: position 90,528,675 of record OX578146.1, read on the forward strand.
ATAGAAATATATATAATTAAAATACAAATTAATAGAATATAAACAATTTTTACACAGGGTTCCCTAGCACGCGTAATTTTGCGAATTAGCGGTAATAACGCGAATACACACTGTCCCGAAATAAAAATAATTTTGAGGGAAGGGAAAAAAGGAACTGACCTGTGCTAACCTTAATGAACTGCAGTTGTTTAGGAGGATCCTGCCTTTCAGCGACGTCTGTGTTGGCATGGAAGGGGAGAGCTCTTAGCCGCCGGAAAGGATATCTTTTAAAAGTCCGGAGATGAATAGCCGGGGTCCGAGGAAGGCGAAGTTGCTCCACGGGGGTTCTCCTGGGTTGACTTTCCGTTCATTGCTTGTAATCGGAAGCGGTCATTCATTGTGTCAGGAAGGAACTCAGTTGCTTTGCGAAGTCGTCATCAGCTGTTGGGTAGCACTGTTTGCGTCTGCGAGCATGCTTGTCTTTGAGAGAGCAGTCTTATATGAGCAGTAATTTATTGCTGTTGACAAGTAGAGTATTGCTCCATTGTTGGCATCCGTAGAGAATTGTTCCATATGCTCGGGCGTTCAAGTCCATAGGGTCACCATTGCGGGGTTTATTGTTGTTGGTTTGAAGTTTGTGTGGGCTGAACCTGACATGCGGTATTAATGCCCAGCACAAATCCCCGACATTTGTTGTTGTTGTTTTGTTCTTTAGACAGAACGTTAACTTGCGTAAAATAACATTTATTTACATTAAATTTTACAAATATATATACAGCATACTAATACTTTGCAGAGAGATTCTGCGGCAAGCGGATAAATCCTGATTGTTGGAACGTTAAGTTCGAAGCAGTCGGAAGGAGGTTTCGACTGCGTAGTTCCAAAGTTCGAAAGCAAGTAGGCCGAGAGTCGACCGATTAGGTCGAGATTTTAGGAGCGAGTCTCTGTCCGAAAAGATGAAAGTTCTTTTCTAAACTGAATTTGTAAACGCCCCAGAAGGCGTGACCGACCATCTTATTGGTCGTCGTCGGTCTGGGGCTCATTAATGGGGGTGCTCCCCATGCACGCCACGTGTTTTCGGTGTGCACCATCGTCTTGTTTTTCACACATGCCGGTGACGAAAATTATGGCTTTCACATGCCAACATACTGTCACCGGCGTTAAAGTTATGTGTAAATCCCCATCGGGAATCTTTGAAAGTCAGACGTCCCAAAACAGGAAATGGTATGCGGTTTCCTCAGTTATCAGATACACTGAGAAAAGCCGCTTCTAGTTCGTTTTGGTGCAGGTGGCATAACTGGCAATAGTTAACCGCCACAGTCTGCAGCGAAAGTTATGTGCTGCCCACATCAGATTTTTCAGAATATTTTAACAATATTAGCAAACTGTGTAACACTGTATCACTATTCAGAAAGTCAATATTCGTATTCTGGAAGAGCTTTGCCCAAACTCATATCACTAACTATGATATAGGAACAAAATATGGTAATTTCAGAATTAATTCAGCGTTCATCCTAGCTTCATGTTAATGAATACATAATGATGACTAAGCGCTACAATATTTGGTTGACACTGTCCCAATCTTTGGAGATAACATAGGTTAAATGGATGTTTCACTATCTGCTACCCTGTTCATAGGAATTAATGATGTGGCGGAGGGTAGGGGGTATTGGTGATGGGTATACTGAATGAGATGTCCCGGACGTGCTTAACCTTTAAACTACAGGAGGAATGTAGCACTTTCGATACAAATTTTGTGCAATTTGCGACAAGAAATTCATTTTGGTGATTGTTATTGAGATTTGACGAGAGTTTTTGCTACACGTTGATCACAAAAGTGGCGTATATTAAATTAAAAAATCATTTCATGTACCGAGAATTTGAAACATAATTATGGAATACCCAGGTTTCACAATTCGGAAATTTTTCGTGTTTTACTAGGAATCTAATGTATTAATTCGAAAGGCAACTTTTTATTTCTTAATATAAAAGCTGCTTTTAATATATTTAATACTTAATATAAAAGCTACTTTTTTAACACTACAACAAAGTTGAAAAGTGTTTATGACTTCGTTCATTCTGTCTGTCTCTCCGTTAGCACGATAACTGCCGTAAAAATGACTTAATCAAAATGAAATTTTAGTATGTTGTTCAGACGGTCTGTAGGACCTATAGGAATATAAATGAATAATATCACCCAATTAGTTTTGGATTGAACCCGGGTTAAAAAAAATGAAATACATTGAGCCCTGTGGGACCTAATTTTTCAAACATTTTTTAAGCGGATTTAAAATTCACTAATTGCTTCGAAAATTTTAGGTAATATTCAAATTATTTCATAAAATATATAAAAAAAATTCAGCGAAATATATTCAGTAGTTTTTAAAATAAAATTTAAAACAATAATTACACCTTTTATACGAAACGATCACGTGACCATGATATAAAAATATCACATGACCCACTTCAAAATGATATATGGTATCCATCTTGTTTCAAAATCGTGAGTTTTTAAGTTCTTTTTAATTCATATTGAGTGTTGTATCCGTCCTAAAAATACTTTATTTTTGCTTACATTCTGTGCATCTACATACTGAAACAACGCAAATACAATATATTTGAGTTTAAATGATTATCCAAATTTGATTATTTCTACAACGAAGCCTATTTTTCACTTATGTAATATGTAAACAGCAAAATATGCAGAATGAGTTGTAGCAGAATTGCTGTATTTCTTTAACGCAAAATAATTTAGCCCATGGAGTCTGCATGGCTGACATGAATGAAATATTAATTGATTTTATAAAGAGAAGGACGATTTTTTTCGATGAAGTTTAGAGTTCAGTTCATTGAGTTTAATTACTTGTAGCTCCATGGTCTTAATTTTTAAATAAAATAAATTATTATAGTACTGTGATGAATGAAATGAATGGGAGAAAGTTATGAATGAAATGCTGTTTTTATAGAGAGATCCAGGCGTGTTATTTTTTCTATGACGTCATTTGAATTAATTTCAATTGTTTTCGATGAAGTTTTCAAATATAATAAATTATCGTAGTATTATGATAGTTTTAAAAATATTAGCCTGGAATGTATCGCATTTTAGAGATATTTAAACCAGGCAATTTATATTTCAATGCCGCCATTTGAATGAAGTTCATTTTTTTCAATGAAGGTTTAAGTTTTCAAATATAATAAATTAATGTAGTATTGTGATAAGTTTTAAAATATTACTGAGGAATGTATTGCATTTTAGACTTTTTTGAATAAAATTGCATTGAAGTTGGAAAGTGTATCATAATCAATGCTTTAAGCCTGATTGATCTTTCTTGTTATTACTATTATAATAACATTATACATATTCGCAATTCTCATCTTCTGTACATACAATAAGTATTAAAAGAAATCGAAAATTTCATTTCATGGAATATTTCTTCATTGCAATATAGATGTTTCAATTTTACTGTCTCATACTATGTAGTATATATAGTATAGATAATGCATTGTTTCCAAGAAAATTTTGGAATTTCAGATTTGGATGCCAATATATATTTTAGAACCTCCTGAACACGTTGTGACTATTTTTGGAGTGTTCACCGTTTATCTGCCTAATGTCTGTGGTCGAATTTTGTATACACGATAACGGTCACAAATATTAATAAATTTTCGCGAAACTTTATATCCGGCTTTGTTATAAAAAAACTAGAATTTGATAGAATTTCTTAAAATTCAATCGAAAGGTTCGAAAATTTGTATTTTCTTAAAATGGCATCATAGGGCAAAATTTGACTTAATTATGCATAAAAGGGGTAATTTATGGCGCATTGATCATAAAACTCAACGGTTTCAATAATTGTGAAAGATAGCCGCGATACAATATTTTTGTTCGTGACGTCATTAGATCCCCTCGGAGGGAAAGTTACATTCCCGGAGTGTACATTGCCAAATATGGTATTTATTGAAAAAAAAAATTCAAGCTCCAAAGTGTAGGGTAAACGCTATAATTGTAATCATTTGGTGGACACACGATACCGATTTTTAAACATTTTTCATGTAAGATTTGAAAAAAAAATGCTCCTTAGTATATATTCTGATCTGAGAAACTCGATCAGAATATATTCTGATCTGAGAAACTCGATCAGAATATATACTATATCGAGTTCAGCCACACCCCAGTTAGTTAATTACATATTGAGGAAAGAGAGCAGTTATCAACCTTAGAATTATAAACCTGTAACTTACCAGTAAGCTAAACCTGAGATATACAATGAAATCAATCTAGATGTAAGGAAGTAACATACAGAAAAAGTTGTGGGAAAAATCTTGACAGCAACTACAGAACTGACTATCCCCCTCAAGACTTTATAAGATACCTCACAACAAATTTCAGACTGGTAATAAGCCACGATTATTTGCAGGAACATCTAAATCAAATAAGATCAATGGCAGCCCATACTGTCCGCCCTGTGTTTCCAATGCCGACCATCCTAAATACTGTGAAAAATTATCCGTTATGGCTAAGGCTACATTACCCACCAAATGGATTCCAAACTCGTGTTTTTAATGAATGGCAACAAATGATATGGATGACCTTCAGTCTTCTGGAATAGGTAAAAAAAAGTGCTCAATTATGTTTCGATTGCTCTTTAGAACTTCATTCAAAACTAGCTATCATTCTGTAAAAATTCGGTTTTAAAATTTTTCAAACTATTTCACAGAATATCCGGAGAACCAATATACTGTTATTCGAGTAACCGATAATAAAGAAATCCTCCCGAGTAAAATAGCAAATCATTATTTTGCCCGTCAAATTAAAAAGATAAGTCATTTGTGTTCCGGTAAAAAATAACTTCAAAAATTGTATTAAAATAATCATCCATTTAATTTCTCTTCAATTATTAGATAATGGCCTCGAACGAGTTCTTGTTTTAAATACGTTGATACCTCGCTGCAAAGCTATGTCACACGACGAGGGAAAATTTTAATGACTTCTTTAGCAATGAAGCGTTAGGATTTGTTGCATGAAATTGTAAAATTGACTTTTAAAATGTTCAAATAAATGCAACTCGATAAATGTGTAACTGGAATTTAATACCCAAATGGACACTAAGTACAGTTTAAAATCCCGCCAGAAAAAGGCGTTACCAAAAACAAGGAAGGATACACCCATTGCAGATAATAGTACCCATGATCCGGTTTCGCACTTATTATGTCTCATCAGCATGGAATAACCATTAACGGCAACGATGACAAGTAAACTTGCTATTTGTCACAATTTTGCAAAGTTCGATATGAAAATTGCTAGCAAATAGCAAGCCCATAGGTACTATTATCTGCAATGGGTGTGTCCTTCCTTATTTTGGTTAACGCCCTTTCCTGGCGGGATTTTGAACTGTACTTAGTGTTAATTTGGGTATTAAGTTGTTGTCATTGCAGTTAAGTTATTCCATGCTAATGAGCGCATAATAAACGCGAAACCAGTCCATGGATACTGTTATCTGCAATGAGGGTGTCTTCCTTGTTTTCCTTACTAGATAAAGTATTTGCGAGGAAAATCTTGAGATATAGACTCAAAAATGTCACGGTACAACTACATAAAACTGGTGCGTGCAGCAGAATTACCGAATTGATTCAGAAATCCCCTAGTGCCAGGCTAATGAATACATAATGATGATGCGATGATGTTCGTATTCGGGTGACACTATGTCAAAATATTAGAGGTGATTTTGAGTGAATAGATATTTCCGTATCCCATACCTTACGCTTAGGGATTAATTGTACCAGATGAATTTGTGATGTAGCTAAAAGCGAGGTTCTCAACTCTTGATATATTGAAGTCATATCATTGAACTGCTACTAGGATGCTTTCGCAGCACTTCTATATTGGGACTTTTAATGACTTGAGATATGCAGTTTAGAATTTTAATTGTTGGCGGCTTGAATTTAGAGGCTACACACAACTTTATCATACATTCATATTCCATGGTTTTTCCATTAATTTGTATCTATAAGTATCAGAAATAAAATATATCTTAATAGTATCTTTTGTTTTCTATTATTTTATTTCGAATTAAATTTAAAAGTTTACTTTTTAGAGTTGGCCATAGGTCACAGTCAAGGCGTAAGTTCACATAGGAGTCTCATAGGTCACAGGTACAGAAATTAGAGAAAATTTCGTATGTTTATGTAATTGGTAACAGTAATATGGTCACAGCTTTTTATATATACTTAGTAAAATAAAAGTTATAGTTTGTATTATTTTATGCCGCAAAATTAGAATTTGTTAATACCGCAAAATTAGAATTTGTTGGAAATTTATGTGTTGAAATACCTCAGAACTTTTTATGTTTTAATACTAAACCATATTCCAGAAGATTTCAAATCATGCTTAATTAAGTTTTAATATGAGAATAATAACAGCTAAAAGAATGGATATATTTATATAATTCCCATGATATGCACTGTTTCATTTCTAAAGCATACTTAAAGTACTTTTACTCTTTCCAGTAAATTAAAGTTAAAAAGCTGAGAGTTGTAAAAGTAACTTGTGCTTTTAAAATAAGTAAAAAAAAATGTTGCGTCTTTTGTAAAAAAGTATATTGCGTTTGAAAAGGGAACGAACACATGAACTGGAATTAACTTTGGATGGCTGAAGTCATGATAATTTCCTTTAAGGGCATATAATCGGAAATCGTTCGATAAATTTATTTGTGAATTGTTAAATGTTCTGGAATCCTTTTCAAAATAAAATTAGCTGGAGTGTTGTACCATTTGACTTTCTCGTATTTTTAACTAGAAATAAATTTAAATCGTGCCTTAGGGGTTGTCACTTGTCGTTCTCGCGATATTCGAAAAAATCGAAAGCACATACCAGCGACTTGCATGCACCAAGGATATATTTGCAGGCTTATATTAATCAGTAACAAGTCTTGTATTTGTGCGTGATACCAAGAGCGATCAAATTATCAAAAATATTTAATTTGTTGTTCTTGCATTATCTTAAATTTTTGTTTGTGAAGCCAAAGCCATGTGGTAGATACGCGGTTTTATATAAAAATTCAAAATTAAGGCAGGGTAAGGGTGGGTAAAATGATCTTAAAAAATTTAATTGCGAAAATACCAACCAATTAAAAAAATAAAATAATATTAACCCACATTATGATTTATGTGAATTTATATTTTTGCCTGAATGTAGATCTTTATTGATTGTGTCTTGTAAGAAGTAAATTAATATAGTTCTAGGAGGACAAAGTGCCCACTATATCAAGTAAAAAAATTAAAACGTTTAAAAGTGTAAAAAAATATTCGCACAATTTAAAAAATATAGTAAATAAGAGGCATAAATGTCATTAATTATAAGCAATACAACTATTCCCTTTTTAAATAAATAAATATGGCACACAATTGAAAAATAGCAGAATGCCTTAAATAATGAAACAACAAAGAAAACCTAAATGTACGCATAAGTAAAATAGCAACAAATAATCGGGTAGCTGTTTCGTTGATGCAATGGGTCATCTTCATCGAATCTAAAAAGAAGTTTACTGACATCCACATTGCTAGCCAGGTTGTCCGCCCAGACGCCATTGCGACTGCAAGCCACTAACATTAAATCTCTGAACATTGTTATAGCTCTAAAAATAAATTTCCATTGCATGAAACATAAGTTTTCTATAATTGCTGATTAAGAACTAATAAAGTTGAATATTAAGAATAATTGAATGTAAAAAAATAGCACTTGTTTTACGTAAGTCAGCGAAAATTACTTTTTTTTAAATATATACTTTTAATAAAGGTTTACATGTGGACAAGATTAAAGAAAAAACTTAACCTTAGACGAGTGGGTTTCCCTTATTTCCGATTGGTGGCAGCACAGTAAAGATGGAAAAATAACACATGGCTATTTCACCTGGCTCCTTTCCTACATACCTGATTTGCCATAGTGTGTTTGAACCATTTGGTGAAGATTGCTTAGTAAAATTTTATATAAAGGTGATAACATATAATTAAGTATGGATTTCATGAATGAATGAGATAACATTTTTATAATAAGTATTTTACTTATAAGTACGCTAAAGAAATTTATACTTAACAGTAAATTAACAGTAAGTTAATGTATGGGTTGTAAAATTAACTTATACGCGTTTCAAGGAAATAAAGAAACGTTTTGCTTTTGACTTAAAAAGTTATCTTACATTTGAAATTTTCGAGAGAACTTGGATTAACTTTGAATGTTTAATCAATAATGGTCTCATAAATTTTAGTTATGCGTTTTTAAACCTTTGAAATCTTTTTCTAAGATTTAAAGCAAATGTCTTTTTGAGACATGATTTCCGCGCGATAAAGCTCGACGTTTTTATGCTTCAAACTTTAATTCTTAAGTCTGAAAGGAGCAGTTAAGTAGATTTAGGATTATAATAAAATACATTTATGTAAAATTTCACGAGCCGTTTAAAACCTTTGCTAGATATATTAAGGGTATTCTAAAAAACTGTATGTTAAAACTTACATTTATATTTGAGATTTTCTGAAATTCATTTTAATTTCAGATTACTAGCAACAATTTGAATAATATAAAGCATTCAACTTAATTCGAAATTTAAATGATTTAATCATTATATTATATTTCTTTATATGTCAACTCTTTTTAGAGTTAAATAGTTTCCCAAACTTCAGTAAATTGGATTTAGTAAATATTGATAATATCTTTGATTTTCGATAATTTTAAATAAATTAATTGTTTCGAAATAAATTAATTTAAATATACCAATTGTTGCATTTTGTTTTGTCTTCAGTCTAAAAATTGTCTAAAATATGGTCTAAAATTGTCTAAATAAAGAATAAGGCTTGGTAGAGAGAGTTGTAAATCATATTAGACAGAAACAAATAATTTTAGTTTTCTTTTGATGAACTTACTATAGTGGCCCTAGTTTCGGGTGGTTTTTTAGTAGAGATTGGTAACAACGGGCCTAGCTCATTAGTTGAAACTTGGCAGGGTGATAGTCTTTACCTCATACCTTTTACGTAATTCAATTGTGGTATACGGTTCTGCGAATCTGAGTTCTAAAATATGTTTATATGTAATAAGCCAGTGGCTAATTTCTGAGTTTTTGGTCTCTTGGCTAGTTGGGTTCTTGGTAGTAGTGTGTGTGTGTTTTGGAGGGGGGGGGGAGGAGTGCGTTGAACAGTCGGTCATCTACAAAACTTGCGCTCCTAAAATCCCTGGCTAGCGAGGCATTACACACTTCCTAATACCATTGCTATATGACCACTTTACAAAACACAAATATTTTACAATACTTGAACACCTCTCCAACCAAATGCTATATGCCCCCCCCCCCCCAAAAAAAAAAAATAGATTAATAAATAAAAATAAAATATAGCTCCGTTAGGTTTTGTCTTGTCTCGTAATCAATATTATAAGGATGCACAGATTCAGTTTTAAGTCGTGAGGTGATTTTAATTTTAAGAACATTTGTAAAATAAAACAGATAGCTCTAAGTGAAACGCATGAATATAAGAATCGCTTTTTTCTTGTGCTAGTTAAAATGGCTATGCCTACATGCTTCTAAATCAGTAAGTAATAAAAACATCGCGTTATACTATAAAAATTTATATGAAATAAGACTTTTTTACTTTCAAATTTTAAGCAATTTTGTGGGATAAAACTTTTCAGAATGAAAGATGTGCATAATGCAAGTTTGTGTCTGTGCTTTCACTAGTTAAAATGGCTCTGCCTGATTATGATACTGCTCTATTCAAATCTCATCCTTCTAAAATATTATGTTGTCTTTTGCATGTATCTGTAATTAAAAATCCGACGATAAATTATAATTTATCTATATAAATGTAATGAAGCATTATTATTTAATTTGTTAAAAAAATTGCCTCATAACTACAATTGCTTGATAAAGATGGTCTTATTTTACTAGTCTTCGTCCGAGACTATAAAACAGCTGTTCAGAAAAGTTTTTGCTTTTACATAGCCTTTTCCCTGAGTTTCTGTTGCACAAAATGAGAAAATGGTGCCTGGGTTTGAGATTTTTCAGCCCAATTTGTTGCAGCTGCACTCTTTCAGCTTTTTCACTGGAATATTTTTAATTTGTTTAATGGCATCTAAACACAATTATCCGTAAAACTAATTACCTTGGAAGGAATTTCCTTTTATATTCTGATTTCCTTAACTAATTATGGAGCAACTTTCTTCAGTCCCAGGGAATGTATTTTATTTTTTTCCGGCTCTGGAGATGTGGCTTTAATTGTTGGCTGGAAAGTTTCACTTTTATAAAAGGGTCTCAGATTTGAAAAAAAGTTTCTGGGAAATATTTTGTCTTCGGATAAGATGTGTTTTGAAAAAAACGTGTGGACATATTGCCGGTATAGACAAAAAATTAAGTTCTGAAATTAATTGAATTTATGTATCCAAATATCGTATGGATGCTTTTAATTTGAATACTGAAAACGCAGTGTGGACAGCACACGATTCACCGTACATACTACAAAGAATATTTTCTACAAAATAACATGGGGCGAGGTATTTAAAATATTTGTGTTAAACAGACATTTCTTAAATTTAAATTCTGCGCATTTGTTGGTGACGTGAGGCGACACTTATAATGTTTGAATCTTGAAGTTGGAGGAGATAAAACTTCTATACATCACAGATAGATAATAGTGTCCAATTGCAAAATGAAAGAACGGTAATTAATTAGTACGAAACTATATTTGGCTCAACAGAAAAACTAACAGAAAAAATTATACATGTGAAAAAAGTAAACATTTATAAAAGCATGGACTTAACTCAAAGTTCGTCTAATACAGCTGCAACTAATCTGCTAAATAGTTTACCTACACAGTGTTCACAATGGGCATCATCAGTAACGATACACATCGGGATTCGAGGCAGGTCCTCAAGTTCTAGCCATTTCAGGTTTACGTTCTAACTACGTCCCTTTACCTCCATGGTTTAAATGTTTCTAATCAAGGTACTAATTTATATGCCCTTGCACCAATGTGAGTTAATTATACGCAGATAGATTTGTCATTTTTTGATCCCTTTGTTGGTGTCGTTATTAAATACTAACACGTTTTTAATACGGAAACCGCACTTAATATCGTATGGGAGTAATCTAAAAATTATGGTGTAATATTTAAATAAATGGTTATCGTAAATCTCAATTGAGTGCATTTGAGAATTTATAAAACTTTTTACCTGTTCCTACATGATTTTTAAAATTCTATATAAGAAAAATCCTTTTCTCAGTTTGTCTGTCTGTAATTAGTAGCGATACTTCTGACGACACATTTTGTGACTGTTAGAAAATGTCGCTAAATGCGTAAACTTGTTAATACCTCAATTAATAAACTCCAGAGGCCAATTGGTTTTCGGGAGCTCATACAATAAGCTTATACCCAGAGTTCTTCAAATATTACTTTTTTAAAATAATAAAAAAAAGAACACCCGGAAAAATACCCGTGTTAAAAATTATAATAAACAACCATTTTATATTTAATTGATTTTGTTTTATTTAATATATAATTTATTATATAATTATTATACAATTACCAATTTAATATATAATATATTATTTTTGTAATTATATTATTATATAATTATAATAGTTATTTGTAATGTTTAATTATTATTTAATATGTAATTTTTAGTATATAATTATATTATTAATTTTAATTTAACATATAATATTTAATTGTTTTTGCAACATGCATCGTTCTCGAAATATTGCACGTTTTTGCTCTAAAATGAAAATATTAAAAAATTAAATGTCATTATTGCCAAATAAACAAATGCTTTCCAAGTACATTTAACTTGAAATAAATGAACTTCGCTCTTTACGTATTTCCATCCAATACTATAAAACAGCTGCGCAGAAAACTTATTTATTTTGAAACGCATTCCCCCCCCCCCCCCCTCGCTTTTTCCTTCAATCCTGCTCACAAAATGAGATAATGGTGTCCAGGGTTTGAGAGATTTCTTCTCAATTTGTTACAGTTTAACCACATTTCATTTTCTCTTTCGGCGGGGGGAAATTTTAATGTCTTTAATCGCATCCAAACGCAACTAACTAAAAAGTAATTACAGAGGAGAATGTCCCGTTTATATTCTAATTTTCTTAATTAAATAGGGCAAAAACTTCTAGTCTAAAGAGTGGATTTTATCTTGATTTTTTTTCTGTGTGTTTCGGATTTGGAGACGCCGTTTTTATTTTTGTTGAGAAGGTTTAATATTATAAAACGCCCTCCCTCTTAAGATACCTAGAGGCGGATTTACGATTTTGCCGACTGTAGGCTAATATATTTGCCGCCTAGTTTTAAAATATCTAAAATCGGATATGTAGATAAATAGAAAACGTTTAAATTTTCCTTAAAAATGTAAAAGGGACCTCCTAATTCTTAACAATAAATAGTAATACATATTATTCTTTTAACTGGCCTAATATTTAACTGCGGCTGAGCGAATTCACAACTTTGTCGATGTCGAAAATTTCGAGCTAAAAATTCTTTTGTAATATTTCAAATAAAGGGTCAACGTAAATCTGAATTGAGTGCGTTTGAGAATTTATAAAGCTTTTTACCTGTTAGCATATGGTTTTTTTAAATTCTATATAAAAGAAAAAATCCTTCTCTCCATCTATCTGCCTGTAATTATTGGCGATAATTCTGACTAAGAATTTTGTGGCTTTTAGAAAATGCCGCCAAAATTACAAATTTGTTAATATCTCCGGAGTTAATATCTATTTGTTAATATTTCCATTTGTTAATATCTCCATTTGTTGATATCTATTTGTTAATAAACTACAGAGGCCAATTGATTTCTCAGAGCTCATACTATAAGCTCATACTCGGAGTTCTTCAAATATTACTTTCTAAAAAAGAAAAAAAAGAATACCCGGAAAATTGCCTGTTAAAAATTGTAACAAACAACCATTTTGTATTTAATTGTTTTTATTTTATTTAATATATAATTATTTAATATAAAATTATTTAATATATAATTATTTAACATATAATTATTTAATATATAATTGTTTAACATATGATTATTTAACATATGATTATTTAATATACAATTATTTAACATATGATTATTTGATATATAATTATTTAACATATAATTATTATTAATATAATATTTAAGCGTTTTTGTAACATGCGCCGTTCTCGAGATATTGCACGTTTTTATTTTAAAATGAAAACGATCTTTATCAATTAAATATCATTATTATTAAATAAGTAGATGCTTTCCAAGTACATTTAACTTGAAATAAATGAACTTCGATCTTTGCGTTTCTCCATCCAATACTATAAAACAGTTGCGCGGAAACTTTATTTACTTTGAAATGAAATTTTTTTCCGGACTTCTTCATCCCTGCTAGCAAAATGGTGTATAAGGTTTGAAAGATTTCTTCTCAATTTGTTACAGTTTAACCACATTTCATTTTCTCTTTCGGCACGGGGATTTTTAATATCTTTAATCGCATCCAAACGCAACTATCTAAAAACTAATTACAGAGGAGAATGTCCCTTTTATATTCTAATTTTCTTAATTAAACAGGGCAAAAACTTTTAGAGCAGGAAGTGGATTTTATCTTTATTCTTTTTTATTTTTATGTTTCAGATTTGGAGATGCTGTTTTTATTTTTGATGAGAAGATTTAATATTATAAAACATTCTCCCTCTTAAGATAACCAGTGGCAGATTTACGATTTTGTCTTCTAGGCTGATATATTTTGCCGCCTAGTTTTACTAAACATAATATCTAAAACTGGATATAAAAAGTATACATTTTCTATTACCTATAGGTCTATAACCTATCTATATAATAAAAGGCAATGTCTGTGTGTCTGTCTTATACACTATACGTTTCGCGACCGCGCGTCGGAGAGCTACAAAATTTGGCAATCGGAGACCCGGGGGGGAGGGAAGGGGACACATGAAAACCGATTTTTAAAATTTTAATTATTTTTTTATTTATTTAATGTTTTATGCGATTTCGACCGTTTTTTGCCCTTTTTGCCCTTTTTTCTCCACGATCCAGACATCGTAGAAAAAAATAAATTACACCATCGGAAAGAGCAGAGAATTTCGAGTAAAAATATATCAATTTCAAATCTGAATTTCGATTTCTAATATTTTTTAAAGATTTTAAAACAAAACTCACTTTTGGCTCAAAAAATCAATTTTTTGTTTTTAAATTCTCGCATCGTGAAAAGTACTCATAATTTCGACTAATAATTTACATTTTTAGAAAGCTGAAATATCTGGCATTCTTACAAGTCTAATGTGGTCCAGAAATAATGAAAATTGCCTTCAGGATGGCAATTTTAAAGACGCCATGATTTTAAATTTCTCGGCGTTCCGTTCGTTTCTCCCCCGCTGAAGCAGGGAAGGTGGTGGGTGGGGACGTCAAGGTGGAGGTGACGTCACGGTTCTGAATAGAGCGCCTTTGCTCTATATAAATTATTATATTTATATTTTAAATGATGGGACGATCTGGATTTTTTAAATGTATATTTTAACTTTTGGATATTTTAAATGGATATTTTAATTTTATGGATATTTTAAATGATAGAACAATGAAACAATGGAATGAGGATGATGGAATTAAGCATATGGTCATTTTAAATTGCAAATTAGCGCGCGGGAAGTTAGCGGTAGGCCCGGGTTCGATTCCCGCCACTGCCAAAACTGCCGCCGTGTTTACGTGGAATACGATCACGTTAAATATGTGGGTCCGTAAGTCCTTCCGAGAGGTTGGTGGTAGGGGAAGGAGGATACGGCCCCTGTGGATGCCTCCCCCACTGGGTTCCCGTCTAAATTGGGTGAATATGTAGAAAGTTATGGAGATTGTCGCGGAGGGCGCGGCAGCCCAGTGGTTAGCGCGCGGGAATTGCACTCAGTAGGCCCGGGTTCGATTCCCGCCACTGCCAAAACTTACGCCACGTTCACGCAGAGTACGATCACGTTAAACATGTGGGTTCGTGAGTCCTTCCGAGAGGTTGGTGGTAGGGGAAGGAGGGTACGGTCTAAATTGGGTGAATAAAAAGAAAGTTATGGAGATTGTCGCGGAGGGCGAAGTAGCCCAGTGGTTAGCGCGCGGGAATTGCACGCGGTAGGCCCGGGTTCGATTTCCGCCACTGACATGGAGTACGATCACGTTAAACATATGGGTCCGTATGTTTTTCCGAGAGGTTGGTGGTAGGGGAAGGAGGGTACGTTCCCTGTGGATGCCTCCCCCACTGGGTTCCGGTCTAAATTGCGTGGCACATCCTGGCCGTCCAACCAGTTACCAGGCCCGGGTTCGATTCCCAAAATTGCCGCCGTGTTTACGCGGAGTACGAGCACGTTAAACATGTGGGTCCGTGAGTCCTTCCGAGAAGTTGGTGGTAGGGGAAGGAGGGTACGGTCTAAATTGGATGAATAAAAAGAAAGTTATGGAGATTGTCGCGTAGGGCAAAGTAGCCCAATGGTTAGCGCGCGGAAATTGCACTCGGTAGGCCCGGGTTCGATTCCCAAAATTGCCGCCGTGTTTACGCGGAGTACGATCACGTTAAACATGTGGGTCTGTAAGTCCTTCCGAGAGGTTGGTGGTAGGGGAAGAAGGGTACGGTCCCTGTGGATGCTTCTCCCACTTGGTTCCGGTCTAAATTGGGTGAATAAAAAATAAGTTATGAAGAATATCGCGGAGGGTGAAGTACCCCAGTGGTTAGTGCGCGGGATTTGCACTTGGTAGGCCCGGGTTCGATTCCCAAAATTGCCGAATAAAAATAAAGTTATGGAGATTGTCGCGGATGGCCCGGTAGCCCAGTGGTTAGCGCGCGGGAATTTCACTCGGTAGGCCCGGGTTCGATTCCCGTCATTGCCAAAACTGCAGCCGTGTTCACGCGGAGTACGATCACGTTAAACGTGTGGGACTGCAAGTCCTTCCGAGAGGTTTGTGGTAGGGGAAGGAGGGTACGGTCTCTTTGGATGCCTCCCCCATTGGGTTCCGGTCTAAATTGTGTGGCACTTCCTGGCCTTCCAAGCAGTTACCTTACACCTTTCTGGTAGGTCGCGCCAACGAGTTTGCCACGGTCAGAATTTTCAAGGGTAGCGAACAGGCTGGTCGCCAAAGGCGGCTAGTAGGTAAATATAAGAGATTAAATTTTCCTCTGAAAATGTAAATGGAACATCGTAATCCTTAACAATAAACAGTAATACTTAATATTCGTTTAATCGGCCAAACAATTTAGCCGCATCAAAGTGTCTTCATAAATTTGTAGTTGTCGAAAAAATTTTCGCCGACGAAAATTTGCCGCCGTCAAAAATTTGCCGTCGTAAGCTTCAGCCTACATACCCTGTTGGTAAATCCACCTTCCTGAATGGGTGGCGAGTAAATTTGCGATGTATATTTTGGCCAAATATTCTCCTGGAAACCTCTATTTCTCTGAATTGTGTGTAGATAAGCTTAGATGTTGGCTGATATAAATTCAGCATCAAGTTCCAAAAGAGGTGGGGTATGTTCACTAAGGATTTTCATTTCGTATCCTTTTCTCACTCCCTGTTCGTAAACGTTCCTTGTAACATTGATAAGATAGACTAGAGTTTATATATGATTATTGATATGGCTTTAGAATCAAATTTCGGAGAGACAAAGGGGTTCTTTTGAGATTTTTACTTCCGGTTCAAAGTCTTCCCTTTGAACATAATTTTTTCCAAAATCGATTATAAGTAGTACTTATATGATGACTGATATAGATTCAGCATAAAATTCTTGCAGGTAGAGTGTAGGCGTGCTCAGGTAGAAGTGCGAAGGTAGGAGTGTTCAAGTTACATTTCCAGAATTTTCGGTTTTTCAGGAAATTTACTTAAATTTATGGAAGGAGTGTGCTAGAAATAATAAAAATACTCAGCAGTTCTGTCAAAAATAAAGTATATACTTTGCTTCCTACCATATGAAGGTTCCTTAATCAAATTGTTTTAAATGCCATTATGTATATTTGAAGTTAAACGCAAAGATATATTAATCTCTTTATACCACATATACTATATTAACTTCCTAACATGAATATAAACATATCTTCTAGTAAATATAAGTTTGATGTTAAGCTTTTTTTTTTGCTGCCATTAAATACATTTCTATTAGTACTTTTGATACTGATAGTGGAAGGGCTAATGGATCAGTGTTGGTAAATTAGCGTATAAATGTATTCTTCACTTCTCTGTGATCAATACTTATTTATGTATTTGCTGTTAAATCTTACCATAAAATATAAATGACCCATTAAAGACCCATAAAATTAAACACTTCTATTATTTGATTTAAGATGTGGCTTTTATGCCACACACACACACAAAAAAAATATAACTTATTTTTTTTTTATCTCCGTATCTTCGCCCAAAACAATATAACAGCTGCGAGGAAAACACATTTACTTTAAAACAATATGTTTCCGGGATTTTGTCATTTTTTCCCTCTAAAAATGACAAAAGGTTGCGCGGTTCGAGATTTTACAGAGCATGTTGTTGAAGTTTTTCTTCATTTTTTTATACGGGATATTTTTAATTTCTTCGCTGATATCTAAACCTTATTATTTTAAACACTAATTACCGGAAAAGACATTTCCTTTAATATTCTAATGTCCTCAACCATTAAGGGAAGGAGAATCTTTAGTCTTGGGGGCTCTGTTTTATTACGAAAATTTTTTCTGGCATTTTGATTGCGGTTTTATATATTGGTGGGATATTTTTACTTTACAAAAGTTATTCCCTGAAAAATACTCGTAGTAAAGTTTGTTACAAATTACATTATATTGCATTTTAAAAGCATTTAGCTGGATGCATAAAAAACGAAACTTGCCTTGCGAAATGGAAATTGGAATTATCCAAGATTAAAAATGATTTGAAAGCAAAGATACCGGAAAACTACGTGCTTTGTCTTTACACATAGTGATAGTGCAGGTGAAATACGATGATCGCATTATATGCAATAAGTTTTTGAATTATTTATTTTCATTTTTGTTTGAGATAGTCATTTTATTGTGTTTACATGTTACTCTCGTGTGTGTTTTTTATGTTATCTATAATTTGTTTATCCCTTTCTTTTACTGAGTTTGTCTGTTAAGAGTTTGCCCGTAAGAAACAAAATAAATAAATAATTCAAAATTCAAACTTTCGTTTTAGTTAAGTTTGCAGCAAATTAAATTAACGAAAACACATAATATATATAAATTTAAATATTGAATAATTGAATTATGATAGTTATGATATTAACAAGCTGTGGTTGCGGTGATTTTTTAAGCACTTTTATGAAATTTTTCAGCAGCTACAGATAATGAAGCATACGCACGCAGCATGGACCCACCCGCTCATTGGACTTTTAAACTCTACCAATCGTTTTATAAAATAGCTACCAATAATAAAGCTAATAATAGCTACCAATCGTTTTATAAAACTGAAATTATAATATAAATTAAAAAAAAATCATTGAAACATGCTAAATTAATGCTGTGTTAAATAATACAATTGTTCATGAAGAGTAAATAAACAATATTTGTAAATATTTGTTCATGGAGGATACAATAAACAACATTTGTAAATGTTTGATTATGAAGTTATACATATATTACAAAAAAATTATCAGAATGGCAATGTTATAAATTACTATTATTAATCCTAATATTTTAAGTACCGGAAATGTTTGATTAGTTTTTTAAATATGAAAAATTTTGCAGAAACGTCTGTTGTCTTTAATCTAACGAAAATGTTTCCATTCGAAAGTAAATTGCTAAAAAAGATGTCCCAAAACTTATGAAAGAAAAGCGATTAACTTTGTTTCTCGTTAGAGATTGTTGTGAATCCCATTTCTTTGGTATATTTTGAACACGAAAATGTTGATGTGTGTTGCGTTTAACGATGTACAAAGTTCCTAACCTAGGAAAACGATTTCGATATTTTTTAGTTTTTTGAAATTGTTTTCGAAAATTATGCAGTTTTGACATATTAATAAAATACGGTTTAATTTGTTCAAAAAACCACAAAGAAATTACGGACGATGAAACGTTTGAATGTATCGTTTGCAATTATTCCATCGGACAAACGATTAGCCCAGACTGGCGTATAGAGCAGGTAACGATGTGCTGGTCTAAAATATAAATGTTTTACAATTTTTTATCAGAATTGTTTAGCAGTACAGCTTAAAAGGTATATATAATAAGAAACATTCCATATTGAACTCTATATTGAATTTGGCAGTGAAAGTAAGTGTCTATCTTTGTTATTAGCCAATATACAAAATTCGAGTAGTTACGAAGTTGGCTATATTTCGCAAAATTCATCGCCAAAATAACAATTTGTTGCCCAGGTCGCGCGACCAGGACCATATCATAACACTGTTAAGTATTTGTAACAATATGGTGACACTTTCGATGCATATTTTCGCTTTATGCCCGTCACAATTATTTCCATGAAATTCTCCGCGCATTAAGATGTTTCACCAAAAGAAAACGTAGTCCGAGTAAAAAATATATAACGAAATATCTATAGTGTGTGTCGCCACTCGATTTTTTCCTACATTCATATTCCATAGATTCTAGCTCTACGTATCACAATAATAATCAGAATTAAAACAAATATGATGTGTGCAGCGCATGACTTTCCTTATATTATAATGCAATGGATTTACTACTCTTACAATCAAAACAAAATGGGGTATTGTTATAGTAGGTATATTTATTTTTTTCAAGATATTGAATTTTCGTCATGTAGTCGTCATTTTCATTGATTTAGCGTCATTTTTATCCATTTGGCGAGATTTTCGTTAATTTGGCAATATTTAAAAAAGTTGCCAAGTTGGCGACATTCCGCCAATTTCGTCGCTAAAATATCGCCAAGCGTTATGGATGGAGAAATAAGTTATTCTTATAGCAGATAAACGACTATTTAAGTTCAAATACAAAAGTATTACTCAATGTAACTTTTCTCATAAACGGAACGAGCTAGATCCACGAGAATGATGTCACGAAATTCATCGCATGATATTATATATGAAAAGTGAACATGTTTCTTAGCAGTTAATATTTTGTTTTAATTTATGGGACTTTTTGATAAATTTATTTGAAAAATGTGCAATATCTCGAGAACGGTTCATGCTCACGTTCTTAAGTTTGTCTTTGCTGAAATTTTTACGTGTACTTCTATAGTAGATTCTATAGTGTATTACAGAACTGGAAACGTGGGCATTGAAAGTAATATATATTGTGCATAAACAAAATTGTCTAAAGTTTGCATTTTCGCATGATTTCGTAGACTGAAATAGATGAGCGGAAAAGTTTTTTAATTTTTAACATTTCTTCGGACAAAAATCGAAAGTGTAATGTTTGAGAGATTGTTTAGTCGAAGATATTGAAATTTTTATCCAATTCAGTTTATTTTTCTGTGGGATATTTGTATCTAACTGCAATTATTTAAAAATATTTTAATTGCATCTAACTGCAATTATTTAAAAAATTAATTGTCGTGAGAATATAATTATTTTTTTTTCTAATTTCCTTAAACAATTAGAGTGCAATTCGGGGAATGGAATTTGTTTAGGTATTTGGTCTGCTTTTGAAATGCGGTGTTGTGTTAATTGTTTCCACGGAAACTTTGTTGTGCAAGTTCTTTCATGGAAATAATTCTTAGTATTTTAAAAAAAAATAGTAAATGCTTAGTTTAAATGAACCGTCTCTATCTCTCTCTTTCTGTCTGCCTGTCTTTGTCTGCTTGTCTTTGTTTGACTGTCTCTGTCTTCTTGTCTCTTTCTGTCTGCCTGTCTTTGTCTGCTTGTCTTTGTTTGACTGTCTCTGTCTTCTTGTCTCTTTCTGTCTGCCTGTCTTTGTCTGCTTGTCTTTGTTTGACTGTCTCTGTCTTCTTGTCTCTTTCTGTCTGCCTGTCTTTGTCTGCTGCTCTTTGTTTGACAGTCTCTGTCTTCTTGTCTCTATCTGTTTTCCTGTCTCTGTCTGTCGTCTGTGTGTGTCTGTCTGCCTGTGTCTGTCTGTCTGTCTACCTCTCTGTCTGTCTCTGTGTGTGTCAATATTAATTTGTTTTGAATTAATTTGATCATTTTTAGATTTTTTGAGAACTTGAGACAATGTTATTTCTAGCCCGTACTATAACTTGCCGTTTAATTTAGTGTCAATCGTATTTCCTCAAAGTATATCTCATTGACTCAGACATTTATTTTTTTTTATTTCGAACTTATTAATATGTTTCTATTATCACTAGGTTATTTAGAAAACATTTGTATCAATGAGGTTATAAATTTCTCACAAAATTATTCGCATTTATTGATATTTATTATTTAAATCACCATTAGAATATAATTTTTAGTCACTACACAGGGCATATTGATTTGTAGACAAAAACAAACTTCTTCTTCGACCTAGACCGTCCGACCTATCTGAAGTTGTAAGTTATTTGTTTGGACGGTCGGGAAGTGCCACCCAATTTATACCAAACCCAGAGGGGACGACATCCACAGAATAGTATCATCCATCCCTTACCACCAACCTTTCGGAAGGACTTACGGATCCAAATAGTTAACGCGCTCGTACTCGGGGTGAACACCGGGACGATTTGAGCAGGCTGGGAATAGAACTCGCATCGTTAGAGTGGGATCCCCGCGTAGTAACCACTGGGCTAGCCCACCCCCAAAAACTAAGCTTATAAATTAGGGAAAACTACAAATAATTCAAATGATCTTTTTTTATTTATTTAAAATTCTGTTGTTGATAAGAATAAACCTTTTCGCCAATCAATTTGTTGCCTCCAGATTTATTTATTACGGTTAAATAAGAAATCATTAAAATTATTTTCATTTTGGACATATTTGCTGTAAATTGAAACATTTAACGCACAAATATAATAGAATAGAATTTATTGCTCTGAAGAAGCAATTTTTAGCAGACATCATGCAAAACTTTACTTACAATCTTGTTAAAAAATAGTTTCTAACGAAAGCGCTGTAATTAAATCCCCCCATTAATATATTCTTCAGCTTTCTCCAACGATTTAGTTCGTCTGCATGTATTTGTTGTTAAATTGTACCATAAAATATAAACTATGGATAAAAAATTTGCTAAATTTCCTTATTTATCATATTAAACATCATTGTATTTATACTATATACTAGAACTGGCACTTTATACTATGTACTGAACTTTACTCCTTCCTCCTGCTTTTTGTTTACTCTGGGAACAAATCGAAAATCCGATACCGTTACGTTTGGTCCAGTGGTCGCTACTATATGTGTGCAAAGATTCAGCTTTCTAGGTCAAGAGAGGCTTTTTGAGGATCTGAAAATACTTTTCGAATCCCCCTACATTTTTTGACCCTCCGGTGGTGGAATAAAAAATTCGCTTTCATTAGGTTCTGCACCATAGTTGATATTATAAATACTCTTCTGAGGGAAAACGAAAACCCGTTAGATACCACGTGTTAGACAATTATATATAGTGATGACCAAACCCATCGTTTTTTTTTTTTTTAATTTTTCACCTGTTTTCATCCGAGACAATAAATAGCTGTATAAAAACTTATTTACTTTGAAACAATTTTTTATAGTGTAAAGAATGGTGAGGAAGAAAGTGATGGTTGGAAAACTTTTTAGTTCATTTTAAAGCAGTTTCATTCCATTCTAATTTTTTTCCGAAACTTTTAATTTCTTTTTAATGGCAACGCTAAACGCAATTATCCTAAAAACTAATTACCAGGGATGAATTATTCTTTTATATTATAATTTCCTTAACTGATTAGGGCACAAACTTCTTCGGTCCAGAGAGTAATTTTTTTGTTTTGATTTTTTTTCTGGCTTTTGAAGTGCGGTTTTAATTACTTTAGTGGTGAAGATTTAGATTGCAAAAGTTCTACGACTAAAAGTCGCTTTTGTGGACAGAGTTTTGTTTCAAGGTAGATAATGCTATTTTAATGGCTCTATTACATGTAACTCATACATACAAAAAATAAATTTTTATGATAGAAAATGTTAGTTGCAACTGTTAGAGATAAAAAATATACTAACCGCCGAGATTAAAACTAATCTTGGCAATAAATCAAAAATAATCTGCCTATTTTAACTATACATTTAAAAAATAAATAAATGTTTTTGACTAAGCGAGACCCCCTGCTTCTCTTTGATTAATGTCACTCGAAATATCGTCTAAATTATAAAAAATAGATATAAAAGTAAGCGATAAAAATGCTCAGTAGGAAATCCAGTTCCTAGATCAATATTTTGTTTTTACAAAGTATGGTCAAATTGAAGAAGATTGAACATTTTACATTCTTAAAATGCGTAATGCTTTTTCTCGATTTGTCTAAGGGGGTCATATAAAAATTTAAAAAGTGTAACTTTTTGAAAATTAATGCGAGGACTATTTCATTAACGTAATCTTATTTCCTACCTTACTTTCAACATTTTTGCAATTTACATTGCTCACTCATCTCCAACAGGTAAAGAATTAAAGCGGATTTTAATCTTTTTTGGGACACCCTGTATATATAAATAGTGAGCTATGAGTAGTCCATTAAAAGCCCTACAAGGATATGTAATTGGATTTTAGATTAAGTTCTTAGTTTTTGTAATGAAGTGGTTATAATAGCGAAGAACGTCTGTGATCGGAATATGCCCATACAATTTCTTAAAGATTTTAACTTAGGCATCTAGAACCTATAATTGTAAAGTTATTGGACTTAATACAGACGATGTTAAACTTTAAACCTGCATCAGATCCTGTGAATATCTACAAACTAGTAGGTGAATATTTTAACGTTGGTATCAAGAACCCATAAGATGCAAAGTTATTGGACTTAATACAGACGAAGTTTAACTTTAAACACCCATTAGATCATGTGCATGTAGCAAGAGGGGAAAAGACTGAAATCTGTGTGGATTTCGTTTGCTCGTAACTTAAAATGATTATATAATTTCAATTATAGGCATTTTACTTTAGTTATCCCTGTATTATCTATTCTAAACTAAACAAATGAGGCTGAACGGAACAAATAAACTTTTTGAACTTTGTTTGAGTTTTATTTTGCAGCACGCTATTTATCAAAACTATTTCGGTTTCATCGGACTGCAGCTATTGCCAATATTTTTAATCTTAAAAAAAAAAGGCTATATCATCTAGTCTCAAAAAATGTGCTAACAAAATCCTTCATTAAACTCATTTGATATACCTACAATATCAATTACACTGTCAATGTTAATGTTTTGGTTAATGTTGTGTACTGTCTTTGTATTCGAAATAATTCTCATAATTCAGAGTTTAAATCACGTGTATTCGGTTTTACGTCTAAAGTTATGTTAGCATGAGAAGTGGTTCTTAATAAAAATTTAAAATTATTCTTTTTTTTCCCAAACAATTGGAAGAAACTCACTTGATGCTGCTATTTTTATCAAACTTTCCAAAAACTAGTACTATTTCTTTTTAAATTGTCGGCGGAAGTCGGAATGTTCATCAAAAGGAAGTTTTTTTTTATAGTCTCTGGGGGCGCCTGATGACTTGGGCGGAGCAAAAATCGTCTGGTAGCGAGAAAGGGATGGGCTGGGTAGTGGGGTGTGTGGTGATGAATTATTTCAGAAAGAACTGTCAGTGACTGTTTCAGAGTCTCAGAAAATTTGTTGTTTGATTATGTTTAAGAGGCAATTCCGAATGAAAATTGAGAAGGTGTTGGTTTTATGTTTGCATGTTCCGAAAGAATTCATGTAACTTACCGTAAATAAATTTAATTTCAAACACAGTTGGTTTACTTGCGGTTTTTACAGAGTTTTGTTTAATTTTGGGGGGGGGGGCTAAGAAAAATAGGAAATTGTGCTCTAACTGCAGGGATACTCATAATCATGTGACTTGCTTATGAGTATCCCCTACAGGTTGAACTTTTGAAACAATGTTTGCAGGGTACATATACAAAAGAAAGGGGAACTGTGTGTGTTTTAGGAGTGCTTGTGCGTTGGGTGGTTAGAAATATTCGAACGTCGAAATGTTTTGTTGATCATGGATATTTTCGGTCCTTTTGATGGCAAACTGTCTTGCAAAAAATTTCAAGGAAATCCGATGATATTTAAGACAGCCTCAATGAGTGCCTCACCCACAAGGTGGTTGAAATTTTATTACTACAAGACTATGCCGGATACCCTTTATAAAGATAATAATAAGCATGGCACTTATGACACTAAGCTACTTTGACTAAATAAGTTAAATTTGAAATTTATTTCTTAAATAAGTTCACATGCTGTTCATTATAATGTTATAAATGCTATGCAATAATTACCTCTGCTGATTTATCAATCTGCTTCTCGGTCTTTGCGAAAAGTGTTCTTTTCTTGGTATCGGGAAAGCATTTCCGGTGGGCTCGCACAACTTGAAAGAGGAAGTGTTTCTGATCTTCCTGCTTAGTGAGAGAAAAGTTAAAAGTGGTAGCAGGAGCGATTCCCCTTTCAGCACTGCCGTTGACGATTTTAAGAGTCATTAATGTCTTCTTGACTTCCTGGAAAAATAAACTAATCTCCTTCCACGACTCCACATTCTTGTCCTAGAAAGACCTCCCCAGTTGCAAACCTTCAAAAAAGAAATAAAACGCAGATCCAATGAAATAGTGAAGTGTTTTGCTTCTTAGGTCTTCTGTCGCGGTGTATCTGACCGGATATGTTTTCTCGTCTTTGAAATGTGTGTTCCTGTAAGCATGTCACCATCAGCAGCCTCTTTTCTACAAATACCAAATCTAAAAAATGTACAATTTGGGTCATTTCTTGGCCCAAGTACCACGAATGATGACTTATTGCTGCGATTGCTTTTTTTTTCTTCAAAGAATTTCAGAAATTTTCCTGTAGTTAGAAAGGGCTCGAATTAGATTCCGGTCATTGATGAGAGCACTTCATGTATTCCTGCACTCCAGGTAGGCATTCACATAGATCAAAACAGCAAGCAAACTGAATTCATGCACTCCAGACAGGCATTCACATAGATCAAAACAGCAAGCAAACCGAATTCATGCACTCCAGACAGGCATTCACAAAGATCAAAACAGCAAGCAAACCGAATTCATGAACTCCAGACAGGCATTCACATAGATCAAAACAGCAAGCAAACCGAATTCGAGGCAGGATTTGTTGTCCAGTTTTGTCAACTTGAATTGCTGTCGGAAGAGATTAATCGTACGTACAGTAAGTTTGATGTACACAGCGCGTGGTAGACAGTTCCGGAAACTCTTATGTTTATAACATGTGGAAGAATTTCTCCAAAAAAATGAGTGAGCTCCAGTAACTTAACAGCCTTCTCTAAATAGATTTTCTTATTTTCTCTGTAACGCATCATTTGCAAAATTTCTTGAGTCTTTAGCAACTGTAGTTCTCCATTCAGCCAGCTGTCACTGTATGGTTCGTATCTGTTCTGATCTTGGGCCAGAATCCGTTGAATCTACGAAATATCAAAGCATTTGAGCCAGACGTTGCGCCAAAATTCATATATTGAAGGCGCCTCTATATACCATTTAAAGAACGTAGTGCCTACATGTTTGTCAAAATAATTCTTCCTGCAGCAATAATTCTTCCTGCAACTGAAATAGGATACAGGCTCCATTCAGGCTACTTGTATTATCGGCAGTTGTATCAAAGGACATTCCAGCGATCTGATCCTGAACATTCCAGTCAAGGATGTCCTGTAAAGCTGCTTGTGATACTTGCTCTCATCCCCCCTATTCATTTTTGGGATCTCCTGGAAGTTATTCCACCTCGTAGCCTGTGACTAAAATGACAATTCAATCCTTCTTTTTTGGCCCACCAGATATAGCCGGGAATAGTTTCCATCGAAATGTATTACTAAAAGACCATTAGATGAGTGTGCGGTTTTCGTTTTTGCAGCATATAGGGAGTGATTCTGCATCCTGGATTTTAAAATGCTACCCACGGATAAAGAAAGCTCGGCTGCATTTTGGTTTCCACAACTCTATGCAGCTGCTGCAGCCAGAAGACAGGCTGTTTTTCTGTTGCTGGTGTTCGTGATCCAACGCATAGGCAAGGTCTCCAGAAATAAGTCTATGAACTCAAATTCATTTTTGCACTTTTTTGAGTAGTTTGTGACTTTGATAGGGCTGTTGCAATAGCATCTAAGCATATTTCCGTATTTTCGGTTAACTCAATGTCAGGGTTACTAATCGGATCGGCTGTCTTGTAGTTCGAAGAACTTGATAACTGTTTTTCCTCGGTCGTCTTACGTTTTCTCGTTTTCCCATCTTGAATCTTTTAGTTTCGGATTTCATTGCTTTCTTATGTTCCCTCTTAGCTACATTTATGTATATATACCTCGTCCATGAAAAACCTTTCGTTCCGTCCTTTGGTGCATCAAGAAGTGCTTATCCTGATCAAATTTTATCAGGTTTAAGGCAACTTAGTGAGCAATGTCAAAGAGGAAGGAGATTGATTAACTCCACAATATCAGCCTCTTTGGTAAGCTCAGCAAAATTTTTACGATTCTTTTTACTATAAATGTTTCAGTACTTTTCCAGTAATGGGCCCAGTTTTGGACAGTATTTCTCTCTCCTTAGAAATTGGAATTCTTGCTTTGTTCATTGAAATTCTTGATTTCTCTCTCCTTAGAAATTGGACCTCCTTCATAACTGTTTTTACGGCATCCTTCTGAGACATACTTCTTTTTTGTGATAATGACAGCAGACTTTCAAAATTGCATGACCCGTTTATAACTCTTTGTCACAAAAACTTTCCAGTGGCTTGTCTACGAGGTAAATGATATTCTTAGAGCACGTTTCAGACGTTAATATGAGAGTTTCTTGAAAAAAAGAGGCTACCATTAATATACCATGGAAGTAATATTATCATAAAGGAGAAAATACATTAATTTAATAAAAGTTTCAAGGAAAAAGTGGTGACTAAATTTAATATTATATATATCATAATTCAGTTTTCGTCAGTAAATAAGCAATATTCAAAATATATTCGAAGTTCATGTAATATATGTTCTGTCTCTTATAACTATTTAGTTGTGAATAATATTTACTTTCCTACGCGCGCAAGAATTGATTTATTGCATTCGCAAGAATTAAAATAAAGATCACCGCTTAGATTTTCATATTATTTCAAGTTGAGTTTGAATGGTGATGAAAACTCACAATTAAAAATTAATCGTGTTAAGTTTCTACCACCGATAACGAGGTTTTTGTCTACTTGCATGCTTTCTTAAATTTGAAGCAACATATTATTTGTAAATATTAAAAAAAGAATCGTTATTTTACTTGCTAAAGAATTTAAATTTTGGGGACTACCTCAGACATTTAAAAATTAAAAACTGCGATGCTAGATGATAATTTACAAAGTTCCAATATTTATTACACTTTCTTTTCGGAATCCTTAACAACCCTCCCCCCTCCCCTGTCCTTTATTCTTCCACCTTTTCCAAACATAATTCCACAAAACTCAAGATTTTTTTTTTTTAAATTGTCGACAGAAGTCTGAAAGTTTATTGAAATGGAAGTTTTATGGTCTCCGGGGCGCCAGACCAACGTGGGCGGAGCAAAAATCGTCCGCGATGGAGAGATGGGTGGGCGTGAGGGGATGCGGGAAGACAGTATGATCATTATTTCAGAATGATAATGATCGGTGGGAGTTTCTAAGTCTCAATGTGAGAATTGTTGTTTGAAAGAGTGTTTATTGGATGTATTTCCGACAGGAAGTTGAGGATTTATGGATGTTTTATTAATGAGTTTCTATCTTTCCGTGTTAGTGACGAATTTTTAGAGATTTTGTAGAAAAAGACACAGTGAAAATATTTTGTTGAGAAAGGAATAAAAAGTGATAAATTTCTGAAAGAACCTTTATGCGGTGGCAGATGGTGTGTTGAAGACCCAGACCAACCACTCAACTGACCCAACGTTTTACAGTAGCCGTTTGATTGGCCAGGAGGGTGGCAGATGGTGTGTATACTAACTGAGTTATTAAGCATTTTTATTCTCCTTTTCATCTGCCACCATAAAGGATTTTGTACAGTACGAGGACTTTCGTACCGTCATATGAATCTTCAGAAAAACTGGAAGTGACATCTCCAGATCCAGAAGTATAAATCCTTAGTGAACTTCCTACCTTCTTTGAAATTTCCTACTGAATCCATAACCGTGCTCGTTTAAGCTCTATCTATAGCCAATTATGAAAGACAGAAAGTTGAAGTAAATGTTTTGAACCTGAAGTGAAAAAAGAACCGGAAGTGGAATCATTAGTAACCCCCTCATTTTGCTGCTAAAACTGATTCTGAATCATTAGCAGTCGTTACCTAAGCTCTATGGATAGCAGCAAATCCTGAGATATATGTTTCAAGGAAAACGTAAATTTTTGAATCGGAAGTGATATCTCAAGAACGGGAGTGAAAATCCTTAATGAGTCCTTTAACCCCATTCGAAATTTTATGCTAAATCCCTATCGGTCATTATTTAATCTGTATCTATAGCCGATCTTAAGAAATATATGTTTCAAGTATTTTTTTTAACTGGGAATGGAATAGGATCAGAAAGCAAACATTATTCATGAATCACCCTACCTCTTCCAGAATTTGATGCTGAATCCATATCAGTTATCGTCTATAGTAAATCTCGAGAAATAGATGTTTCAATTAAAATGAAAATTTTTAAACTGGAAATGCAAAAGTAACCAGAAGCGAAAATCCCCAATGCCTCCCCCAAGCCTATTCTCCTACGGAATTTTATACTGAATCTATGTTAGTCACCATTTAAGCACATCCTGAGAAATAAATGTTTTTTAAGGATTATTTTTTTTTCGTAAAATATACAGCTAGTATTGAAAAAATGTTGCCAACAATAAAATTAACGGAATCAAATGGTTTATTGAGCTAAATAATCATTCCCCGTTATCAAACGGAAAAGGGGAAGTTACGACAGTGAATGCAGACGATTTCTGTATTTGATGGTGAAAGTTCGTCATATTT
Source organism: Amaurobius ferox (assembly GCA_951213105.1). Lineage (NCBI taxonomy): Eukaryota > Metazoa > Arthropoda > Arachnida > Araneae > Amaurobiidae > Amaurobius > Amaurobius ferox. Next base: position 90,558,641 of record OX578146.1, read on the forward strand.
TGATACAAAGACGAATTGTGGCCACTCGAAAAAAAAAAGACTGGCAATTCTTTCTAAACCACAATCTTTATAAAATCAAAGGATTAAGGAGGAAAAACATCACCGAGGCTTGCAAAAGAAAGCTGATTGCAATGCTCAATTGATTACGTTTCTTTTAGTAGTAACGATTAGAGTTTAATCATTAGGCTTTGTTAAGGAAAACATTTTCGGAAATGCAGACTGCTTGAAAAACCAGTCTGTAAATTTCTTTTATCCACTTACTTAAAGATTTAATTAAAAGTTAAAAGCTTTGTCAGGTGTAATATGTTTGTTCTTGTAGGTAAAATAGGACATTAATTAATTGAAATTCACTAAATTAATACGTTTGAAATATAATGTTAAAAATGCTAATCGTAATTTATTATTAATGCGATAATATTTAATTTCTAATTAACTGTTTTTAAGCACACAATCGTTAATTATAATAATTACAATAATTATAATAAGGGCTAATCGTTAATTATAATAATGGTTGACATGAATTTTTTTGTATACATAAATTACATAAAAAAATTGAAATTCTATAATTTCATATTTTAAAAGTTTTTTTTTTTTTCAAACATAAAAAAATATAAAAAGTTTGTCAGAGCGAGTTTTTGTTGGAAAAACGTAAACGATCATGATTCACTATTATCCTGAACGTAGTTCAATTTTTAATAAATTTATTGTGAACTGCTCATTGCGTTCTCGGGAGTGAATCATGCGTTTTTCCGATTTGATTATGCAAATCGAGTGCTCGACGCTTATGCAGGTAATTTACATGTATGTGTTCCCGGTTACGACTACGTTCCGGGATGTTCCAATCCTCGGATATATATAGGGATCAATCTGATGCAATCAGTAGTCTATTGGACGCTCAGTGGTAGATGCAATGTCTAGTCTGCTGTTTGTTCAGTAGTCTGTTAGATAGCTTGTAGTCTTTGAAAGTTCAGTATTCAATGCCGTTACATTAGTTTCTACTATGATGCATGTGGTATAGTAAAAAGATGCCAAAACACGGTAGACGGAATGGTCTGACATGTTTTGTTTAGTGCTAATTAAAAGCTTGAAGTGTACTTATGACTTGACGTAGCTGTTCATTTGTCAGTGGGCACGATGTTGCATGCATAACTAATCATTTTACCATTTTACAAATAAGTCGGTGTCTCCGCGTTTAAGTTTTTGCATCATGTTAAAGAGTGGCGGATAAAACCATGTGTGACACCAGCCAAATAATGATGGATTTACGGAAGTACATGCTGTTTGATTAGCACTAGAACGACTGAAGCGGTCATTTTGGCCGCATAACTATTTTGAGAAACGATTCCTCCAAAACGGCTAATCCCAATCCATTGAAATTTTATGATTTTTCTTATTTTCTTAAAGTTATTGAAAACACAGAAGAAAATTATTCTAGGTTTTATAAAAAGAGAACAAATCAACGATCTTCCTAGAACGACGACAGCGGTCAAAATGACTGCAAGAGAGATTTCACACGATGGTGCAATCAGACTGCGGCGTTGCGATACTGTAAGCCGTAAGAATGATTGCATCAGCTTTTTAGCATTAATCGGCGTGCTTCAAGAACGAACGGACGACTGTGCCAGTGTTAGATGCAAATTATTGCATAAAATTTTGGCGCGATGTCTCGTGGGAAGCTACTGACTACTGATGAGTGTCTAGCACTTTTGCAACAACTTAGAATTACAGTGATAACGGCGGTGATAGTGATGCAGATTTGTAGTTTCTGATGAAAATGAAATTGCAGAGCACAGCGTCAACTTTTCAGAGGCTCAAAAAGACTCTTGACAGTAACGATACGTCCAATTCAACTCGTTTTCAACGCAATACCTCTACTTCAGCAAATCTTCGTGCCAAAGATGGTACTGAGTGGAAAATATTGCATCAAAGCACCGCTATTTCAGGGAAATTTGGTTCTCAAAACGTCGTGAAAAAAAGACTGGCCTAACTCCGTATGCCAAGAACGATGCATCAAGAACGCTTATTGCAAAATATGTGTCGAAGAAACATCCTAAATGTAATAACTATGATGTTTTGGTTTTGAATTAAAGACATGTTGTATTTTTTCTATGGCGGTCAAATTGACCGCTGCCTGTCGTTCTAGGTAGTTCAAAATATCCGCCGTTCTAGTGTTAAGTATGAGTTCTGTACCTAATAAAGTCACTGTATTGCATCAGGGGATGTCCTATAGATATTTTTCTACAAGTTCAATTCGAGCTCTTAGCTCGTATGCTTGTATATATGGACTTTTATGTTTTTACTAGAAGTTTTTACAAGTGAATAATAGTCTGATGTCTTTATTTACTGTGCAAAAATAAAGCTCAGTTCGTTTGCAATAACGCTTTTTTTTATTGAGAGATATATTTAACTGTGTTAAATTCGAAAGTCTTAAATTTCCCACATCCGAATTTTTCGATGACAGATCCTTTCACTCGAAACACCTTTTAGGCTATAAACTACAGATATAAACAGTAAGTGACAAAAATATTGAATGAAATTCCAGTTTCTAAATCAATAGTAATTTTTTTTTATTAAACTAATGTTTTTGAAGAAATCAACATGTCAAGTTGAAGACTGCAAACTGCCCGTTTATAGAGATTGTGATGCTTATATTTAGTAATTTATTTTGTATTTTTACCAGCAGCACTTGATACAGTGATCATCCTCTAGTATGTAAAATCACATAGCACAGACACCACTGGGGAGACAAAAAGAAATGCACAAAATTACCGAATACAAGCAAGAAAGAAAAAGCACACTGCAGCTCCATAAAGTCTATAAATGTATAAATCAGTTTTATAAATCTATAGTTCTATAAAGTTAACCAAGCTGTAGGGCTTGTATCATCCTTCTTGAGTACCACTATATATATTTCCCACCAAAGCCGAGCAGGTCTTGAGATGGGATGCACCCACCATAACCCCAGCCCCACATATAACGCAGTTGGGGCTTGGAAGGAAGCTAAATCTAAATAAATATTTAGCTAAGCAATCATGTCCCGTCTCCAGTGGGAAAGCCGCAACAGCATGACACCTTTGGAAACTAGGAATTTTATATATTTCGAAAATTAAAAGTGCTAGATATAGACAGCAACCGAGTAATTTTTACCCCCCCCCCCCCGCATCGAAAGCTCAAATATGGATAAATCATTTTATTCAGATTATATTCTTCGTTTCTAAAATATAATGGGTATGAAATCCTGTAAAATCTACTACACCTTCTCAAACTTGTATCGACATGACATTCGTCTTGGCACGTAACTTAGATATACTAAATTGTTTCAAATATGTGTCTTACTTAGAATCCATATTATGATCTGTCAAGCGAAACAAATGGGACAAAAAAAAACCCAAATAAACTGAAAGAACTTTAACTGGGTTTTATTAATGGAAGTTATTCACGCAAAACTATTTCGGATCCTCAGGACTTGAGGCCACCGCCAATTTTTTGTTTAAATCTTTGCCACTGGTAAAATAACGATTTAATATTTTTCGGAATACTGTCTTGAAAAACATTTGTTGAAAAAGCTTTTTCTTTGGAATTACGAGTTTCTTACGCTAAAGACAAATCGAAAATCCTTACTCCATAAATTCAATAAATATAATTAATGGACTGTTTTTCCATGCACAAAATCCAATTTTTATTCAATAAAGTCATACAATAATCGGATTTCCTTGCATCTGGTATCTTTCCAAATATGGAAAGCTGATGTTTTACTGTTGCCATTCGATATATTGAAATATCAAAGCGGGAATCCATTTTGCTGCGGGAGGATAAATTAATTCTTGAATGTCTTCTGAATGAATGAACGCCGAGAAGTTATTATTTTCGGATGTTGAATTGATGTAATATTCTTAGAAATCATTTTTCACTGCAGCCTCAAGTCGAAATAGGCGTTTTGCAAGTTTTTTATTTTTGCTAAATTGCCATCAAATATTGAGAAGCATCTGCGAAAATCAAAAGGCGAAAAAATGTTGAGTCAGAATTATTTCTTTCTAAAGAGTGTTTTCATTTAACCATATGAAGAGTATTTAATTATTGTTTTCCTGTCATTTCATATATACACTGGCGAAAAATAAAATCCCAACACCAAGAAGGAGGTTGTGCTAGGTAAACGAAATTTGGGAGGCGCGTTTTTGCACATGAACGAGGACGCCTATTCATATTTCGCGTTAGACGAATAAGAGTGGCGCTAGTAGCGCCACTATGATCATGCAAATCACGTTTGCTTTAAATACGCGATGTAAACTTCGTGAGCGTTATTTATCGTCCGGATTGGACGTTGTGGGCTAGGTTTGAGTCAGGAATACCTTTAAGGAGATGAAGTAGGCAGTATCAGCAGCTTAATGAGTTTGAACGGGGCCGTAGAACAGGGCTACGAGAAGGTGGATTTTCTTTCCGCGATATTGCAGAAAGACTTAGCAGGGATATATCTATCCACTGTGCATGATTGTTGGCAGCAGTAGTCACGGGAAGGCACTGTCTCAAGAAGACTGGGGTCCGGCTGCACATGGACCACTACTGAGAGGGAAGACCGCCGTATTCGCCGCATGGCTGTGGCGGATCGTACTGCATCTGCAGCAGCAATTAGAGCTTCTGTTGGCCCTAGAGTGACACAGCGAACTGTAAGAAATCGATTACTTAAGGAACAGCTCCGAACCAGACGTCCTGTAGCGTTTATACCACTAACTCCGAATCACTGACATCTGCGACGTCAGTGGTGTCCTTCTAGAGCTCATTGGAGGGCGGAGTGGAGATTTGTTATATTATCAGATGAGAGTCGTTTCTGTCTTTGTGCCAATGGTGGTCGCATGTTGGTAAGGAGGCCAGATGAGCGGTTGGAACCAAGCTGTCTGCGGCGTAGACACACTGAAGCTACACAAGGAGTTATGGTCTGGGTTGTCCTTTCCTATAACAGCAGGAGCACTCTCGTCGTTATCCCAAGCACCTTGACAGCAAATTTGTACATCAGACTGGTGATTAAACCGGTTGTGCTACCATTCATGAACACTATTCAAGAGGGTGTTTTCCAATAAGATAACTCTCGTCCTCATACCGTTGTTGTCACCCAACGTGCTCTACAGAGTGTCGACATGTTGCCTTGGCCTGCGAGATTACCAGATCTTTCTCCCATCGAGCAGTTATGGGATATTATTAGAAGACAAATCCAGCTGCATTTCAATCAGCATTAACCGTTGCTGATTTGACTGACTAATTGCATCAGGCGTGGAACTCCATCCTACAAAATGATATACGGCACCTGTACGACACAATGCATGCAGGTTTGCAAGCTTGCATTCAAAATCGTGGCGATTACAGCGGTTATTAATGTACCACCATTTCACATTTGAAATGGCTCTTCTTGAGCATACTTTAACCTGTGAGCTTGAAACTTTAATCAAATAAACATGTTACCTACGCAATTGCTTTGCCTAAATGTCATTCCTCTAAACTAATTTCTTCTTTGTGTTGGGATTTTACTTTCCGCCAGTGTAGTTTGTCAATTATATGTGCAATGCCGAACAAGTAAATTGACTGGTGGGGTTACTTTGGCGAAATAATTTGCTGAGTTGATTAGTAATCACCTTTTTAGATAATCTAATGCCATATCATAAAAGGTTGGCTTAAAATGTGTTGTAGTTGTGTTATCGGTAGCACTTTTTGAGAGCTGGACTCTCTGAATTTGCTGTACAGTCACGTATTGTCAGCTGGGTAGCAACTAACGAACAGTGTGAGTTTTTATTTTTGACTGTGTTTCCTACTTTTCGTTAATGTTTCCTGCCGGATGCGTCTTATTTATCGCCACCGAAGTTTGGAGTATGTAAACTCCAAACAGGAGTCTACATACTGGAGTATGTAGACTCCTGTTGGAGTATGTAGACTCCTGTTGGAGTATGTAGATGTCCACATACTGAAGTATGTAGATCTCTTCCACAGAGATGTGATTTCTACATACTGGAGTATGTAGACTCCTGTTGGAGTATGTAGACTCCTGTTGGAGTATGTAGATGTCCACATACTGAAGTATGTAGATCTCTTCCACAGAGATGTGATTTCTACATACTGGAGTATGTAGACTCCTGTTGGAGTATGTAGACTCCTGTTGGAGTATGTAGATGTCCACATACTGAAGTATGTAGATCTCTTCCACAGAGATGTGATTTCATTTCAAAATATAATAACTTTTAAATTAATTCTAAAAAAATTCTGGCAACAGCTCATTTTATAAAAGCTAAATTATCGTTTGCTGTCGTTAAGTTTTGTCAATTTTAAAAATGGCGCTTGGAAACAAACTTCACTTATTTGAGATACACTGTATATATATTTGCTGATTATATAGATATTTCAATTGCTATATTAGATATTTCGATTGTTATATTAGATATACTATATTAGATATTTCAATTGCTATATTAGATATTTCGATTGTTATATTAGATATACTATATTAGATATTTCAATTGCTATATTAGATATACTATATTAGATATTTCAATTGCTATATTAGATATACTATATTAGATATTTCAATTGCTATATTAGATATACTATATTAGATATTTCAATTGCTATATTAGATATACTATATTAGATATTTCAATTGCTATATTAGATATTTTATATTAGATATTTCAATTGCTTTTTTAGATATACTATGTTAGATATTTCAATTGCTATATTAGATATACTATATTAGATAATTCAATTGTTATATTAGATATACTATATTAGTTATTTCAATTGCTATATTAGATATAATATATTAGATATTTCAATTCGGGGTACCTGGATTTTGATAGAGAGTTATTGGTAATTAGTTTTCATTTTAAATGTTGTTCCTCCTATTTATTTTTTTCGATACTCTTCCGTTAGCTGGGTACCAGATAAAAACCGCCAAATTACAGCGATAACTCATCCAAACTCACAACTTTTAAAGAGCTTATCTTTTAACATGTATAGCAACCCTAAAACAAACCGTTTTTTTTTAAATAGGTTTATTTTTAGAAAAATTAATCACGTTTTAAAACGCTAAGATGGACTGCACAATTTGGCAATTGCCTAAAGACAAAGAGGCACATCATTCAATTTTTCCAAAAAATTGGAATTCTTCATAAAGAAAGACGATGTTCAAATGATCATCCGATGAGGTTATGCATGTGGCGACGTTTGCATGTTAAAACAAATTTATTTTCAGCAATTGTAAACGAAATTTACAATTTCATGCTTGCTATATAAATTGATCTTTTTTTATTGCATATAAAAAAATTTAATGTGGGCAACACATGACTTTCCTTATATAATGCAATGAATTTACTATTTTTGCAATGAAAAAAACAAGTTTTTCTTATAGCAGCTATTTATATTCTTTCCAAGAAATTGAATTTTGTCAATTAGTCGTCATTTACACTGATTTAATGTCATTTTTATCCATTGGGCGAGATTTCCGTTAATTCGGCAACATTTAAAAAGCCGCCAAAATGGCAACATTCCACCAAATTTGGCGCCAAAATCTCGCCAAGCGTTATGGACGGAGAAATAAGTTATTCTTATAGCAGATAAATAATTATTGGCGTTTAAATAAAAAGTATTACTCAAAGTATATTTTCTCATGCATGGAACGAGCTAGATCCACGAGAATGATGTCATCCAATTCATCGCATGATATTACATATGAAAAGTGAACATGTTTCTCAACAGTTATTATATTTTTTTTAATTTATGGGATTTTTTGATAAATTTATTTAAAAAATATGCAAAGCCTCGAGAACGGTTCATGCTAGCGTTCTAAAGTTTAAGTCAATCGTTTTCTAAAGAAAAATTACTTTCGAAATGTCTATCTGCGTAACTTTATTAAAGGTTTCGATTTTTTGATGATTTTTTCAAAATTTCACTCGACAATTTAGGGGGTTCTGAATATTCGATTACGTTTAAGAACAATAGGCTTCCAGTATTCACGGATTGTGATTTTTGTACCAAATTTCGTTTGAATCGGTCCATTTGTTCGTCAGTTATTGTCTCCACAGACTCACTGACACACACACACACACACTTCCACATACACAGACATCACCTCAAAAATGTTTGATTTGTGATCAGGGATGCTTGAAACGTGCCCTCCCGTCGAAAACTCGAATTCGAATTTTCGACCCCGTCACAATACTTTCCTTATGCATTATGTATATAAGGAAAGTAATAAAAGTCCACCAGAGTGAACATTTAGGCTTGTGGATGACTACGTCAACTTTAAAGCTCGACGGTTTTGGTCTGGTTCCCAGCTAACGGAAGAGAACCTTTTTTCTGTCCGTGATGGTTTTAGAACATCGTCTATCAGACTGTGGAAAAACATACAGACATCTGTAAAAAGTCACTGAACAATGTTTGTAGAAACATATTAACAAAACAGTTGCTCTAGAAATATACTCAGACTTGAAATTAGCCCATGGGCTTAAACCCACCTCTGTCCGTGGTTTGAATTAGGCCACATCTCTTAAAGTTTTCTAAAAATATTTCGGCCGCGATGCGCTGGTGTTTAGGCTGAAAATTTTTTCTGGTCTGGTCAAATCCATGTCTTAGCAAGTTATAAACAATAACTGACGCATAATATATTAAAATTCCCAAATGATGTGAGAAAAGTTTAATAAATACATTTTTACATAATTCTCAGCACATACATGCTTCCAATTTATAATTTTGAATGGATTTGAGAAAAAAAAAAGTACTTAAGGTCTGGCTGTGCCTAAACTCAAAGCTTTTCAAGTATGATTCAGCCGAGACTTTAGATTGCAAAATGTCTTCGAGATCAGACCAAGTTTGGATTCAGTCCAAATTTTTGCCGATGTTAACCATTAGGCTGCGCCAATTGAATATATTCTTTTAGGCGTTGACAGACATAATTAGTGAACATAATTGCGTTTGTTCGCCAATTGCATATGTTCTTTATATAACTTACTTCTATAGAAACGAAAAGGTAGCTTAAAATTATAAATTTTTTTAATAGCCATTTTGGAGCTTTTAATGACAGTAATTTAAAAAATCTGATGTGGGCAACACATGACTTATAAAATGTAATGAATTTACTACTTTTACAGTAAGAAAAAATAGGTTTTCCTTATAGTAGATAATTTTATTTTTTCCAAGATACTGAATTTTCGATAATTAGTCGTAATTTTCATTGATTTAGCGTTATTTTTATCCATTTGGCGAGATTTTCGTTAATTTGGCAACATTTCAAAAAGTCGCCAAGTTGGCGACATCCCGCCAAAATCATCGCCAAAATGTCGCCAAACGTTATGGACGAAGAAATAAATTATTCTTACAGCAGATAAATGACTATTGGCGATCAAATACAAAAGTATTACTCAAAGTATCTTTTATCATGAATGGAACGAGTTGAACCACGGGAATGATGTCACCCAATTTATCGCATGGTATTACATATGAAAAGTGAACATGTTTCTCAATAGGAAATATTTTTTATTTTATATGACTTTTTGATAATTTTTTTCAAAAATGTGCAATATCTCGAGAACGGTTCATGTTAGCGATCTAAAATTTATTAATCGTTTTCTAATGAAAAATTACATAAAAAATGTCTATTTGCGCAACTTTATTAGAGGTTTTGATTTTTTGACGTTTGTTTCAAAATTTTACTCGAAAATTTAGGGGGGGGGGGGTTCTAGACATTCGATTGCGTATAAAAACAACAGGCTTCCAGTGTTTATGGATTGTGATTTTTGTACCAAATTTCGTTCAAATCGGTCCACTCGTTCGTAAGATATCGTCTCCACAGGCTGACTGACACACACAGACATCACCTCAAAAATGTTCGATTCGTGATTAGGGATGCTTGAAACGTGCTCTCCCGTCGAAAACTAATTCGAATTTTCGGCCCCGTCACAATACTTTCCTTATACGTTATGTATATAGGAAAGTAAAAATATAATTAATAGATAACTTTTCATGGGCACAAAAATAATTTACAATAAAGACTAAAACCCAGATAACATTAATATTTCCTCCTTATTTGAAATTTCCCACATGTAGAAAGAATATAGCATTTCTCTCAATTTATTAAAATCGGAAATTCATTTTGAAGCGAATCAGAAAATAAATTCTACTTGTCTGAATGAATAAACAGAAAAACAATTAACCTCTGAAATTTAATCGATGTATCTATCGTGTACGATTCCAACATTTTAACCACTGACTGTCTTTGCCCTATACAAAGGTTTTAAGAATATATCAATGGACAGGGATACGGATAAAAATTAATTCTCTGTTGTAAAATAATATATGTACCTATTTGAAATTGAGCTACAGCCATGAAACTTGGCATATATGCATCGTTTGAAGAGATGCAAATGATTAGAATTTGGGAGCAAAGAAAGAAAAAAGTTTTATTAAAAAATGGTAGCAACAAGAATATGGTTTTTTAGTAAGTGGTAAATCCTCCTTTGGTAGCTATACAAGTCGACATTTGGTACGTGCGGCATAAAGTCAATAAGTTGTTTATGTCTCTCTGCGAAAGATTTTGCCACAAAGAGTGCTATTGGTCAACTAATTCAGTGGTATTCTGAAAAGGCTGCAATTACCGTCCCAACATGTCCGAGACGAGTTCCATTAGTGATAGGTCTGGGGACCTGGATGTCTATGGGAGGGTATTAAATTCTCAAAGACATTGGCGAGAATGTCCTGCAGTGCAGTATGTGGTCGAGCGTTGTCTTGTTTTTCAATGGAACCTGGGCGACTTGTACAAAAGCGACACATCTTTGTACATAAGTCGTCGTATAAAATCAGAAAATTCAGTTCCAATTGTCCCTGAGTGAAAACATTGGCCGTTTTAAATATTGCACAATGCGTTGTTCTCATGCGCCCTGCGTGAACTCTATAACATGGTTGACTGTTTGATCCTTTGCTTAACTCTTTAAACGGCATTCGCAAGTCTGAGTTTCGCGGCAGTAGCTCAATTTTTTATGGTTTCATATATTTTTTGCAACAGACTGTATTTTTTCGCCCGAAGTGTATTTTATTATGTCAACTGAGTGACATGCCACGCAGATAGAAAAATAACAAAAGAATTTGTGGCAATTTGTTTTGGTGCTGTTCTACAGAGTACATTATATTAATAGCAACAATTTATCGAAACATTAAATCGCCCTATTGCTCAAGTTCGTTTCAATTTATTAAAATTTAATCCTATAAAAGCGTACGACAAAAAATATTATAGAATCATAGAATTTTTATTCTACACAATCTTGAAAATGGACTCTTTAAATTTAGGAGAAAAAAAATAATGGAACATTTTTCATTCACAAAAACATATTTTCTACACTTATATATTCACAACAATCGAATTTGCTTCTGTTCCGTTTTATTTTTTATTTTTTATTTATTTAATTATTTTTTATTTGGAATTTGTCCAGAAAGCAGGTGCTTGCTTGTGGTTCATTCAATTTATTGAAATCAGAAAGCGGGAATCTATTTTGCTGGGAAGGGGAAATTAATTTTCTAGATATTCTCAATAAACATGGATGGGCTTTTAATTTTCTGATGTTATGTTGAAATAGATGTAGTGTTCGCGGAAGTCATTTTTCAGTGCAGCGCTACCTTAGAAACTGTTATTTTGTAGGATTGTTATTAAACAATTGAATATTTGGCGCGCTTTTAAGTAAATAATGAAAGAAAAATAAAATAATATATAGTTCCGCACGGGTTTAATTGTGTTTTCATTTTATTTCATTCCATTTCGATTTCTACACTGAGCATCAGTGGCGAATTGTGATGAAATTATTTAGGGAAACTTAAAGCAGTTAACAAAATTAGCAAATATAAAGTTCCATGCTGCATTTAAAAAAAATATTACAAATAAAATAAAGTGTAATAACTCAATTACAATCAAAATAGATTGACATTTTGCACTTTTGTTATTACAGAGGTACCCCGGATTTTGCGTTTCTCTGTCAAATCGATTCAGAAACGTTATATTGGAGGGGGGGGGGGGGTGATGCAATGCAAGAAAAACTCTGATTTAATTAACTAGAGTGTGGCTCCACTTGACTTTCTCATATCCGAATCCATTTTTAAGTAGCCTCCCTAACAGCATTTTTTTTTCAGTGACGTAAGATTTACGTCACACTGTGACTTCGGGACGTCGCAGTACGTCTCGGCAATGTCATATTGAGGTCACAGCGAAGTCATTTTGGTCATTTTTATGGTCGTCTGTGACGTCGTATTGTAATTGCCATTGTAATGACATCACATTGTTGCGTGTTAATTAAATTGTGGAAACGTCACAGAATATAGTCACAGTAAAGTTACAAAATTACTAATACGTAATGCTGCATAGAAGTTACAAATATGATGTCACATTGTGACCTAGGTGTCACGTGACTACAACGTCACTGTCACACATTGGACAATCTTTGCTGTGAGGGGCTATGTCTTTTTTTTTTTTTTCAAACTTTGTAAGAAAAAAAATTGTAAAATCTGTATTGTTGCTCCAAATGACAATTAGAGCGTGCTACCCTTAATTTGAAAGAGATTGGAAAAATATTTCAAGGGATACAAAGTTTGACAATGCACCTCCAAGGGGGGGGGGGGCTAAAGATGTCACGAACATAAAAATCATATCGTGGCTATTTTTCACCACCATGATTGAAACTGTAAAGTTTCGTGATCATATGCCATGAATATACTGTTTTATGCATAATTGTGTCAAATTTTGGCTACCGTGTTAAGGAAATATAAAAATTTCGAATAAGTTTCGAAGTATTCTCCCGAATTAAAAAAAATTCTATGCAGTTCTACATCATTCATTGAGAAAACTGTATAAAAAAATTTCGTGAAAATTCATTAAAATTTATGTAAAAATATACAAAAAAGCGACAACAGACAGACGGAGATCACTCTGAAAATAGTCAAAACTTATTCAGGGGGTCCAAACCACTGGCATCAAAATCTCGATAGTGATCATTTTCATGAAAGCAAAACTTTCTCATATTATTGAATATAGGATTAAGTAATTAGTAAAAGTTAAAGGAAGCAAGTAAAAAAATAAATGTACTACTCACCAAGCTTTACTTTTTCATTTGTCAAAACTTAAATTTTTTATGATTCATATAGAAAAATTACAAAAGTTTCAAAAATACTATAATTTATCTATTACCCCCTATAATTTATCTATTCTCTAAATCAAGGGTAGGAAATATTTTTGTCGAGGGCAGCATTTGGCACCAGAATACCAAAAATGGGCCGCATTATGCAAAATAGTCCGATAGTTTAACACGAGGCTTTAGAGCAATATGAAAACTATTTCAATGAAAAGTTTTATCCATCTTGTGACTAATGGGCAATCGTTGTTTGGTTTCATATAGAGAAATACACGAAATTCTTTTGGATATCCCGAAGATCAATTTGCTCTGAATTAAAATAAAATGCATAACTTTCAGATCCGGTTATTATTCGTATTTTAGAATTCTTTAGTGATATTTTAAAAAAATTTTCCACCAGAACAAATTACTCGTAGTTGCCCTTGTTCTAAATAGTCGATTTCTACCTATAAAGATTAACTGCAGTGTGGCTCAACGCGGCTTTTTCATACCAAAATCATTTTTTATTAACTTTTTTTTCCAAATGCTACAAGAAAAATTTGATAAAACGGTATCGTGGTTTTAAAGAATTAAAATTATACCGTGTCACCCTTCACTTCAAAGGGCTTGAAAAAATCCTTCGATTGATATCAAACTTTACAATGTACCCCCTGGAGAGTAACTTGCCCCCCCCCCCGCAAGGGGGACTGATGACGTCACGAAAAAAATATATCGCAGCTATCTTTCACAACAATTATTGAAACTATTAAGTCATAAATAAAACCCCTTTTATGCATGATTATGTCAACATTTGTCCTATGTTGCCATGTTAAGAAAATATATAAAACTGCACCCACGATTTTTTTTTACATCTCAATTTAAAAATCGCGGCTATTTAGAAATCACGAAAAGTATATATACTTTAAACATTTACGAAAATTCGTGTGTTAATTGTGTCGATTCAAAGTTTGTTTTAAAAGATAATTTTTCGATCTTTCCAATGGTGTCAAGGTGGAATCCATATACTAATATTTTCATCACAGAGGAGCCTATATATGTGAATATCGCCAAAAATCATTGTAAATCATACTAAAACATAAAATAGTTAAAACTAATCGAATTTGGAAAAAAAAAATCCACGATGCACTTTTTCGGGTCCTTAAGTATACGTGCACCAAATTTCATGGCCATACGATGCTTAAATTTCTCGCCACAGACTACACACACGTACAGACACACAAGAGATAGAAACACATATTCTCTCTCTCTCTCACACACACACACATACACTCTCTCTCACACACACACACTCTCTCATACACACACACACTCTCTCTCTCTCTCACACACACACTCTCACACACACACTCTCTCTCTCTCACACACACTCTCTCTCTCTCTCATGCACACACTCTATCTTACACACACACGCTCTCTTACTCTTACACACACATACACTCTCTCTTACTCTTACACACACACACTCACTCTTATATACACACACTTACTCTCACACACATTCGTACACTTACTGTCAGACACAGTCGTACACACACTCGCACACTTACTGTCACACACATACACAAACACACTATCTCGATCTTTCTCTCATACACATACACTATATCTCTTTCACACACACTTACACACTCTCATAAACGTATACACACACATTTACACACTCTTATAAACTCCGGCCACTCTAACGGTTACTCTAAGTCTTCGGACGAGTCGGGTGGTCTGGGTTTTCGACACTCTTATAAACTGCCGTAAACCCCTGGGTTGGCTTTAACCCCTTTAACTGCCGTAAACCCCTGGGTTGGCTGCATGGTCTGGGCCTTTCACACTCTTATAAACGCCGGGCGCGGTAGCCCATTGGTTAGCGCGCTGGAGTTGCACTCGGTAGGCCCGGGTTCGATTCCAGACACTGCCAAAACTGCCGCCGTGTTCATGCGGAGTACGATCACGTTAAACATGTGGGTCCGAAAGTCCTTCCGAGAGGTTGGTGGTAGGGGAAGGAGGGTACGGTCCCTGTGGATGCCTCCCCCACTGGGTTCCGGTCTAAATTGGGTGGCACTTCCCGACCGTCCAAACAGTTACCTTACACCTTTCTGGTAGGTCGGACGGTCTGGGTTTCAACAACAACAACACTCTTATAAACGCCGGCCGTCCATAAAGTTACCTTACACCTTTCTGGTAGGTCGGACGGTCTGGGTCTCAACACTCTTATAAACGTATACACACACACACACACACACACACACACTCTCATAGACGTACACACACACACAATCTTATAGACGTACATGCACATCTTCCTTTATTAAGTAAGATTTGCACTCGGTGACATTTTGGCAACCCTTTGTGCTCAATGACGTATACATTATCCGGTATAAAACGTGTTTTTACTATATCTATATAAATAAAATTGAAGACCTGTCTGTCTGTCCCGTCATCACGAGAGAACGACTGAACCGAATTTGATGAAATTTTGGGGGTAGCCTGAAAATAGTCCCACGTAAAATTTAGTCCATGTTTGGAGTTCCTACAATCAGTGGTTCTCGAGATATTAGTAGAAAACGACATTTTCGTATGTCTCATCATCAAGGGATAACGGCTGAACCGAATTTGATGAAATTTTGTGGATAGCCTTAAAATAACCTCTCATAAATTTAGCCTAAGTTTCGAATATCTAAGACCAGGGGTTGTCGAGATATTAATAAAAAACGAAACTTTTTCTTATTAGTTCTACTCTAATAGGAAAAAGTTTCGTTCGTGGAAAAAACTCAATGATTTATCCAAACGAAAAGCTTGAAAATCGTTTGAAAGTGAATTAATACTTTATCTCTGCGTTTGATGGTAGATTGTTTGCGCTAATTAGTCACTTTCTGAAAACATGAATTGTTTGAAATATGACTTAAATGGGAAATCTATCTGCATGGTTTATTTTTAGAAGCTTTTACTGAACAATGAAAAGTATTAAAGAAATCAAAATGGCTATTTAATTTTGCAGTTTATGAGGAAGGTTCTATCTTATATCATGTTGCTCAGAAACGTAATTAAATTAAAACTGTCTGTTAATTTTAATTATTATTTTTTCGATTTGAATAATAAATAAATGGATATAAAAATATATTTTAGAAAAGAACGATTTGATTTTTCTTATAGCATTTTTGACTGGATAATATCAATTACGGTCTTCAGGTTTAAACTTTATTATTATTGATATTTTCGGGGATTATTGATTCAGGGATTATTGATATTTTTATGTTATTTTGCTATTGTTTTATTATGACAAAAATTGTTTAAACTCATATTGTACGTTGTACGAGTAATCTTCTACAAATACACGGGTATATCTTCTGATCTACGAGAATATAAGTAGTATAGGTATATTGGCATATATTGAAATCAATTACGACCTTCTGGTATAAAGAGTACGGGGATTATTGATATTTTCAATTTATTACGTCATCTCTTTTATTTTGGCAAATATTTTTGAGACTCATATTGTAATACGGGTAATCTTCTATTAACACACTGGCATATTTTCTAATCTGCGACAATATAAGTAGTACGGGGTTGCATATATTGATTCAATTCCTTTTTTTTTTTTTGTAAATTTGCTTGCAAAATGGACCAGGATGTTTCATTCTTCAGATCTGCCCGTGAAGATAATTTTGCATAGTGAGAACAGATATTCTTAAACTTCTCTTTAGGAGCAATAAATTTAATATTTTAACATAATTTGCACATGATTGCGAACTATAAGTTTCTTTATATTATATACTCCTTACGAAGAACGGGTATGCTGCTAGTTTTCTAGTAAAGAAAATACTGAAGTTTTTGCTGTTTTAGCAATTTTCTCTCTAAATCATGTGGGTGCGGTAAATTCTCCAGCGTATATTGAAAAGTTGCTGCGTAGCTAAGAATTTTCTATGAAAACCGAAATTTCATTGTAAAAATTCTTATGAGTATTATAAAAATAATTTTAAATTCCGCACAGTCATCGGGTTATACAAAAGTTTTCTACTTAAGAGCAATTATTGCAGGCCTAAGCAGATTGTAAAATATATTATAAGGGGCGTTGCATATTATTAAAGATCACAATTTCTTAAAGTACATTATTTAACGAGCACAATATAGAAATAGAACAGATAGTACAATGTCAACGCTAAAGGGTTTTTTCTTACAGGCAACAGCGATTTTAGGCAAATTCCCAAAAAATATGTAAAGAATCTTTTATTTTATATATTAGACATATTTTTATTCAAGTTATCAGAAATCATTCACAAAAGAGAATAATTAAATAAACCTATATTATAACCATATTTCTACTTTCTCATACGAAGTATAGAGAAAGTATTGTTTTTAAGAAAATTTTTGATTTAGAGATTTTGATGCAAATATGTTTTAGGACTTTAGGAACGCGATTTGACTATTAGAGTGAAGTCCGTCTGTCATCATCGATTTCTTGTGTACACTATAGCTGCCATAAGTAATAATCGATTTTCTCGATACTTTATATTCGGTTTTGTTATTGAGAATGCTAGAACTAGATAGAATTTTTCGAAACTCTAGTAAAAACTTCGAAATTTTATATTTCTAAACATGGCAGCACAGAACAAAATTTGACATAATCAAAAAGGATTATTTATGGCTCAATTATTACGAAACTATGTACGTCACTACATCTGCAATAGCTATTGCAATGGATATTGCAAAATTTTCCAATGGATATTTAAAATGATTTGCAGTGGCTATTTCAAAATGATTTGCAGTGGCTATTGCAAAATGATTTGCAGTGGCTATTGCAAAATTTCTGAAGTAGCTATTGTAAAATTTCTGCAGTGGCTAGTGCAAAATTTCTGCAGTGGCTATTGTAAAATTTCTGTAGTGGCTATTACAAAGGTTCTGCAATGGATATTTCAAAGATTCTGCAATGGATATTTCAGAGGTTCTGCAATGGATATTTCAGAGGTTCTGCAATGGATATTTCAAAGTTTCTGCTGTGGATATTTCAAAGATTTTGCAATGACTATTGCAAAGGTTCTGCAACGAATATTGAAGTCTTGCAATGGATATTTCGAAAATCTTACAATGAATATTTCAAAGGTCGTACAATGGATATTTCAAAGGTTCTGTAGTGACCATTTTAATGGTCCTGCAATGGCTGTTTCAAAGGTTCTGCAGTGGTCATTTCAAAGGTTCTGCAGTGGCCATTTCAAAGGTTCTGCTGTGGCCATATCACAACCTCTGTACTTTACAAGAAATTACTTTTATCAAGATATTTGACCGAAACAAATGTTTAAAATAATAACTTTTTAGAGCAAATCTAGGAAACAGAGACCTGAAATATTTAGAAAGGGTAATTAATGGACCTTTTTCATGCACAAAAACATTTTTCATCCAATAATAAACCCACAACAATATAATTTTCTTTTTTTGGAATCTTCCCAAATATACAAAGAGCAAATGCTTATGCTTCTTTCAATTTATTGAAATATAAAAGCAGAGAACCATTTTCTGAGAAGAGAAAATTAATTTCTCAGCTTTTCTTTGAGCGAATAAATGCAAATGCTATTATTCCATGATGTTTAATCGATGTATTATTCCTGAAAGTCATTTATTACTGTCGTTCTACCTCGAAAACTTCTTTTCCGTAAGCTTTTTATTAAACAGCTATCTATATTTGGCACGCTTCCGCACGAATTGCAAATAAATTGAAATCAAATAAGAGCTAGTTCCGGAATTAATATCAGCGTTTTCCTTTCTTTTCATTTCAATTTCCACATAAGACTCATCGTCAATTATGTCGCTTTATTCGTGATATAACTTTTATTTCTACTTTCTCCGCATAAATAGCATAATGTATAGGGGAAATATTGTGACGGGGTCGAAAATTGAATTCGAGTTTGCAAAGGAATAGCATGTTTTAAGCCTCTCTGAACTCGAATCGGACGTTTTTGAGATGTCTGTGTGCATTTGTGTTAGTGTCCCTAACACCATTTTTTTTTCACAGTGACGTAAGATTTACATCACACAGTGATTTTGGGACGTCGCAGTACGTCTCGGCAATGTCATCTTGAGGTTACAGCGAAGTCATTTTGGTCATTTTCATGGTCGTTTGTGACGTCGCATTTTAACATGTTTGTGACGTCACATTGTAATTGCCATTATAATGTCGTCACATTGTTACGTGTTAATTAAATTGTGGAAACGTCACAGAATATAGTCACAATGAAGTTACAAAGTTACTAATAAGTAACGTCGCATAGAAGTCACTATGATGTCACATTGTGACCTAGGTGTCACGTGACTACAACGTTACTGCGACGCGACACATGTGACGATCTTTACTGTGAGGGGTGTTGAAGTCCCAGACGACACGACCAACCCTAGGTTTAATAGTAGCTTAGTGTGTGGCCGGGAAAAGCTGTGAGGGGTGTGTGTAGTAACACATAAGGTGGT
Organism: Amaurobius ferox; assembly: GCA_951213105.1. Classification (NCBI taxonomy): domain Eukaryota; kingdom Metazoa; phylum Arthropoda; class Arachnida; order Araneae; family Amaurobiidae; genus Amaurobius; species Amaurobius ferox. The sequence continues at coordinate 90,578,239 of OX578146.1, forward strand.
AATCAGGGGAAAGAATCTTATTGTCAACGTTATTGCACTGGCAACTGATCGGAAATACTGCGTGTGTGAAATTTGAACATCCTACAAAATATACTTATCACATAACCCACCTTTTCTTTCTTTCTTCGACCCAGACCGTCCGACCTACCAGAAAGGTGTAAGGTATCAGTTTGGACGGCCGGGAAGTGCCACCCAATTTAGACCGGAACCCAGTGGGGGAGGCATCCACAGGGACCGTACCCTCCTTCCCCTACCACCAACCTCTCGGAAGGACTTACGGACCCACATGTTTAACGTGATCGTACTCCGCGTGAACACGGCGGCAGTTTGGGCAGTGGCTGGAATCGAACCCGGGCCTACCGAGTGCAACTCCAGCGCGCTAACCACAGGGCTACCGCGCCCCTTCCCACCTTTTCTATAATACATCAACCTAGGAAATTAAGATCCTGAAAATAAAACATTAACCACAGGCAAGTAAAATGTAAACAGAGCGTTATAATTTTAAACACATTTTTATGATGTAACCATCTTTCAATTTAAATTTTGTTACATAACCTACATTTCGAGAATATGTAGTTTATGTAACCAACTTAAAGTGGGTTACACAAACTACATAGAAAAATCTTTAGTGTGTGATCCTAATTTTTGCGAATGCGATAAGTGCTATCTGAAACCTTTTAATTTAGTTACTTTCGTAAGTTTCTCTTTTGATAAAAAATTTGACCATACTGCATTATCTAGATTTCTTCCTGAGAACTGAAATCTGTTAGAAGTTGTTCCATTGAACAGGCAGTAAAGGGACCTCAGGCTGACTGAAACGTATCTATAAAGAGTTCAATATCGTAGAATAGTACTTAAATAATATACACTCTGTAACAAAAAAATCGACGCATCAAGAAGTTGTCCGATTATGTTCTTCACATCCACCAATTTTTATCACACATAGAAAAAGAAACGATTAAAATTTCAGAACAATTTAATGATTTACAGTTGGACCGTATACAAAGGGAGAAAGTCAATAACTGGCTGGTCCACCTCTGGCCTGAATGCAAGATGTCACCCGGCATGGCATAGACTGATAAAGTTCACGGATGGTGTCCTGCGAAATGTCTTGCCAAATTGTCTCCAACTGTCGGGCTAAATCGTCAATATTCCGGGATGGTTGCAATCTCTTACCTATAACGTCCCAAAATGTTTTTGCATACGAAATTTCATTGCAATCGGACAACTCCTTGGTGCGTCGATTTTTTTTGTTATGGAGTATATTTCGAGCGAGCTATCAAATTGTATATATGTCTAAAATGGTATATCAACTGCGCGATAACACATTATGACAGTATCAAACTCTATTTTGGGGTAGCTAATTATTGAAAACTAATTATACATTTTGATTGCATTGTAAATACTTTCTTTTCCGTGGTGCTTTTAGGAAATTTTCCCGTCGCTGTATATATAAATAGGCAGCCCCCCCCCCCTTCCCCCTGGTTAAAAGCAACAAGGGAAAATTTATGATATGAATTTCTCCACCTTTGGTGTGATGTACTAATTTCGTTAGATGTGTCATTCGTGTACTAAATGAGAATCGATTATCGAAGGGAAGCGAGTTCCAAACGTAGCTTCCTTAACATCGACGCAAATCTGATTGTGTGCGAAAGATTCGTTGATATTGTTATGCTGTATCCTCTGGAATGGTGGGTGTGCTCTCTCAGGAGATTAGAATGTGTCCAGATTTCTAGAAAACTAATACGTTTATTCACAAACCCCGCGTAAACAGGAACAATATGCAGTAAAACAGAACTTAAATGCTCCACTAATTTCACAAAACAGCCGATACTATTCTCAAAACTTTGGCTTAATAATTTTTACAAAACAGCAACTACTATTCTCAAAACATTGACGAATATCACAGTTCAATGTAGCTTGTATCACACCAATTCCAACTGAATGATGACTCCTTTTACAGACTCCTATAGAAACTTCTGGAAATCCTTCATATCTCGTAGAATACTGGTTATTTTGAGGTGTTTCTCGAACTTTCGGAAAGTCGCCGAATGGCGATAAATCGCCAAATCTGGCAACCCTTCTTTGGCCTAGGCATATAAAATCCCTAGATTCACGCCATGGAAAAGGATGCCTGTACGGGTGTTTTCTCAATCTAGTCTTCGAAAGAGACGAAAGTGAGAGGGGGGGGGGGTAAGAGACTCCAGGACGTTTTATAAATTCGTAACAATATCGTTAAACTCACCCGATTCGAATAAGTTTTTGTATATAGCTTGAACTAATTATTTTTAGGTCAGAACTGAGGCCGTATTTTAAATTTCGATTTATGTACTGAGATAACGGAGTTCAAAAGTGAATTAATATTATTCCTATGGAGAAAAATTTATTTGAAGACGTTCTCGCACCAAATAGAATTTTGCATTTGTTTGGTATAATTTGTACACCACTTGATAGGCTGATTTGTGCATTAATTATTTAATATTGTGAATTTAATATATTGAGTTTTACTACATTCATGAAATAAACGTCTCTGTTATAAAACATGTAGCCAGACACATTGCTTTGCTTCAGTTTTGATTTGACTATAACGATATTTCATATAACGGTAAATTACACCTGTCCATTGTGATATTTTATTTGATCCTGACATATTAATCTTTGTACAAATATTTAATTCTTAATATATATTATTTCTTTTTCTTTCTGAAAGTTAAGTATGCATTGCATTTAATATCATTTGGGCGATTTTACTACTAACTTTTCAAAACCGAAAGTACCTGAATTTTTTACATAATACATAGGATTTAGAAATAAAATTTAGAAAAATTCTTGGTTTATGTTTAATAATCCAGATTTTGTTTAACGTAGGTATGACTTGATTATACAGTATGTGTTTTATTTTTGTTTCTATGGATTAATTTATTATTTGTTGTTAAATAAAAATGTACTTTTCTATTTTTTATCATACGCATGCATTTTTAAATTAATAGAAATGTAGTTAAAATACACATGTTAAAATTTCGAACTGTAACTAAATTCTTATGCTTATGTTCATCTACATTCTTAATCTGTAATATTATTTAAAAGTTGAAGTTTAGCATATTATTAAAAATGATTTTACACATTAAATAACTTCCATTATAAAGTGTTTCAGATTCAACCTTGCCTATAACTGTGGACTCTATAACGATATATTTATGGTCCCTGAAATATCTTTGTGAACGGGTCTCACTATATTTTATTTTGGTTGAAATCGGATGAAATATAGAAAACAGATGCTTACTGATCTTTAAATTTATTAAAATCACGAAGCGGAAATAAATTTTACTGCGTAGGAAAATTAATTCTTCAGGTCTCTTTTTAAATGAATCAATATACATATTCTCTGATGTTAAATGGATGGAATATCGTTGGAAATCTTTTTTCACTATAGCGCCGTTTTGAAAAACTGCTTTTCGGTAGGATTTTTAAATGATTGACACGCTTCAACAATATCAATTAAGAAATTCTACATAAATAATAATAAATAAATAAATCTTAATTAAAAAAAAAATTGTAATATATTGTAATATAACGACAGTTGCAAAGTTATATAATAGTTCTTCGTTTCTCAATTTCAACATGAATATTTATTTTTTATAGCTTTTATAATATAAACTGCAAAATCCGCGCGTTCTTGCGGTACGCCCGTCCAAGTAAACCACGGCCATGCATGAGAAACAGGAACCGGTGGAAATCAACTCTCGCCGACCATCCAGACAGGAATAGGTGTATTTCGGCTTTATTTTTATTAGTTTCGAAATAGTCGTTTAGTTATTCTATGTTTTAGTCCGACTTACAACAATTTTGGCCGAATTTCATCGAATTCTATTCTTTAGCGACGTAACATATCACAATGCTTCCATCTTGATATCATCGGACAAAATGAAAAGTTCTCATTCAAACAAATTTGGAACGGAGTGTCTACGACGAACAGACACATTTCAGTGAATTTTTAAAACATATACACTTTTCGTGCGTTTTAAATCTCTCCGATTTTTACATTACGATACATTAAATTGATACGCCATCCAACATTAATTTTTTTTCAGCAACTGCTTAAAATATCACAAAGCACTCTAGAAATTTCATAAACCCATCCGTTGATGAATTATAGTTTTTTTATCCGAAGTATGCCTTTGATTTTTGGAACGAATTTAGCATGCTTTGTACCTTCTTGGACGTTTAAACGTACGGGGAAATGGGCCAGGTTCTTTAGGTTTAGGAGAGTGTATATTTTTGATTGGGTGAGAGCATTCTTGGTATGATGTCTTAAGGTCATAGATCTAGAACTCTGTAGGAAGTGACGTCATCAGCTGAGGGATTTATTTAGATTATTAACTGTAACTAGGATCGAAAATATTATGCCTAGCGCCTGGACAAAGGCGTATTACGTATCTGAACAGCATATGCTGACATATGTTTGTATTTTAAGCGCTTGCTCTTGCAGCAGCACGACTAAGCTTTTCCACAAATTTAATGAATGTAATTAATCCCTGCTTTAACACGTTAAGCGCTGAGTCTACGTTGTTTTTCTTTCCGTTTACGCCGCGAAATGCCAGCTATCCTTTGAGCTCCTACTAAATACCTCAGTTCTAAATGCTCGCATTTTATTTAAAAATGTAACCAAAATGAATGAGTATCACAGAATTTCGAAGGAAATTAGTAATCTATCTATCAAATTGCCGGGATGAAGAAATTCCAAGTAACAATACTGTAGATACAGCTTAAATATCTCGTCACAAATTACAACAAAAAACTGGAAGACCATCGGAAGTTCGAAGATATTGCAAAAAATATTAAATATTAAGAAGATAATGCAGCACGATTCGGAAGAGATATTGCCAAAAAGTTGACAAAACAAGTAACAACATTCTGTGAAGCCTGCGCAGGACATGTATGTGTATCTAATGTTTCAACAATACCCATTAAAATAATACTTCTTGTAAGAAGTAATATTTAGATGCATTTTTTTATAATCTTCAACCTATTTAATTTTCAATATAAGGATATAATTTTTTAAATTATATATCGTCAGTTGACGGTGACTGACGCAGCATGAACGGAAATTATATTGTCAGTCACCGGTGATTGAAGCGACGCTTACCGTGTTAAAGCCAATGTAAGTACAGTTCTTAGAAATATTATAAAGAAGTCATATCATGAGAATAACATACGAGTGGATTTACAACGCAATACAATTCAGAGCAAACTAGATACGACAGTGCTTAAGTTTAAACTTTTAATTTAAGCCTTAGTTTGAAATAACGCCACTATCTAATGCGATTTCCTATTACATCTTTATTTGCATATCATTCTTATCGCTTGAAACACAGTGATAAAAATGAGTAGTAAATATCGAACGATGGCAGTTGGTTGGTTCGTTGCACTTTTGACGAAGGTAGGTAACTTTATGGTCTCTAAGATTGAATAAGAATTTAGTGTTGTTAGAATGCGCTGTGAACTTTTATCGGTCACAACTTGAAGAATGGTAATCTTTTGTGATCCATATTATGACTTATTTATAATATTTCTGTATAGTTTTGTTCATCTTTTACATATTTCTGTATAGTTCTGTTCATCTTCTGCATATTTCTGTATAGTTCTGTTCATCTTCTATATAGTTCTGTTCAACGAGCTTTTAATAAATGAAAATATCAGAAGTAAGGGTATGCACTTTACTTTCTCATACGTTTATATGCCATATTGTATCAATCATACGTTTATATGCTTTCTCATACGTTTAAATCCATGCTTGTATCAATATCAGATCACAAATACTGAATCGTTTTCTTGTAATGTTTTTAATAGAAAACATTTTTTTAATTATTTTTAATTTGTCCGTGGAAATAAAATTCAATATAGTATTTTTCCTTTTAACATATTAACAGAATTATAATATGTGCGCCCATTTTACGTCTAAATGTAACAGATTTTTGATAATTAGATAAGTTAGTAACTGACAATTTTTTTAAGTGTTTAGATGTTGCATTTAATGAACAATAGTCACTTATGGCTAATAATTTATATAATTAAGAATATTTATTATTTTATTTTTATGTTAAAAGGTGTTTCGCTACTAAGAATACTCATAATACAGAACATACCAATATCGCAACGTTTCTGAAACGACTTTAATTTCATCCCCCAATATCATTAAATTTATCACCAAGGATTTTCATGCAGGTATACTACATGCAGCACACTTGCCTGCAAAAGTTGCTTCATTGTAACTTTTTAGCAGAGAAACCAAATTACGAGAAAACATGTATATCCCATAATACTGACTTGTATACGAAAATGATACGATATAAAATTTCGGGAGAAGTGGGATTAGAAGGTTCTAGGAAAATTTGTTTTGCCCGAACTTTCTATTTGTATCGAACAATAACATTAAATTTATCGCCAGGGATTTCTGCGAGTATACATACTACTGCATCCAGCATACTTGTTTGTAAAAGTTGTTTCACGGCAATAAGAATTTCTTTACAGAGAAACCAAATTACCAGAAAGCGTGCTAATATATGCCCTATAATACTGACTTACGTAGGAAAATGATATGATATAAAATTTCGGGAGAAGTGGGATTAGAAGGTTCTAGGAAAATTTTGTTTTGCCCGAACTTTCTATTTGCATGGAACAATAATCGCCAGGAATCGCCAGGGATGGAACAATTTATCGCCAGGGATTTCATGCAAGTATACTTGCATCCAGCATACTTGCTTGTAAAAGTTGCTTCACGGCAACAAGAATTTCTTTACAAAGAAACCAAATTACGAGAAAACGTGCTAATATATGCCCTATAATACTGACTTGCATAGGAAAATGATATGATATAAAATTTCATGAGAAGTGGGATTAGAAGGTTCTAGGAAAATTTTGTTTTGCCCGAACTTTCTATTTGCATGGAACAATAACATTAAATTTATCGCCAGGGATTTCATGCAAGTATACTTGCATCCAGCATACTTGCTTGTAAAAGTTGCTTCACGGCAATAAGAATTTCTTTACAGAGAAACCAAATTACGAGAAAACGTGCTATAATACTGACTTGCATAGGAAAATGATAGGATATAAAATTTCAGGAGAAGTGGGATTAGAAGTCTCTGGGAAAATCTGTTTTGCCCGAATATTCTATTTTTACTTCCATTATAAAGTATACAGATTCCATGTCTTGATAAGTTTTCCCCAAAAGCTAATCTAATATATGCATCCATATTCTTTTACGCCAAGCTAAAAGCCCATTAAAGGCAACGAAGGGAATGTAAGGACATCGGCTGATGTTATGCAACTTATAAACTGCTTTCTCGATTAAAAATATTTTATTTCCAAGCAGAAAAAATTTCAAAATTGTCTTTCTTGAACTTTTTTTCTGGAAGATATTGTGACGAGGAATATAATCTGTATTTACTTGAGAGATTTTTATATTTCAAGTAATGCATATTTGTGTTCAAAGTACTGTGGATTTAACATTCCGAGCAGGATATCTTTTGGAAACATGGATGCTCAGACCCATTTTGTTCCCTCCCTCCCTCCATGTGGGGGACGGGAGCAAAATATTGATGCTAGTAGGGGAAACTCAAAGAAAAGGTGAACACCGACTAGCTTAATGCCCACCTTTATGACCTTGAGCGTTCAGGGGGTGGGGGAGGGGTGAGTGACTAGTTTACTTATTTATTTGTGTTTTACCTTTCGGTAAAGACAAGCAATAGACATTTATATAAGCAAGACATCAATGGTGTTATTATTCTTTTCATTTTCGTAAATGTTGTTCTCCAATTATAATTATCCTGCCATATGCTATATTTTACTCTTCAATAATTATTCGACGTAATATTGGTCCACTTCCATTGGTTCTGTGTTGATTTCGGCGCATACTTTTACTCATCAAGTCAATACCTCAACTGAACGATGACTAGCTTTTATGCCCTCTGTTGTTGTTCGACTCTGATTGCCCGACCTACACGAAGGTGTAACGCATCTATTTGGACGGCCGGGAAGTGCCACCTAATTTAGCCCGAAAGTCAGTGGAAGCGGCATCTACATGGACCGTACCCTAATTCTCCTACCACCAATCTCTCTGAAGGATTTACGAATCCACATATTTAATGTGCTCGTACTCTGCGTGAACACTGAAATAAAATATTGTTACGAGCATATCCTTTGGAATCATAGGTATGCGCATAGGATACAAGAATGAATCATAATTTCTGGATAACTATCCACTTTTATTTACAAGCACGAAGTAAACAGGAACAATGTATAATCAAACAGTACTTAAATCCTCCTCTAATTTCCCAAAATAAGCAATATTATTATCAAAATGCTGACGAAATAATTTCACAAAACAGTTACTATTCTCCAAACATTGACAAAAATCACAGCTTGTATCTTGTCAACTGAACTCCCACAGAGTGATGATTCCTTTAAAGTCTCTCAATACAAAGTTCTTGAATTCTCTATCAAGTAGAATAATCATTATTTGGAGATGCATCTCGAAGAGGAAAGTCGCCAAATTATCGATAAATAGACAAATATGGCAACCCTTCGAAGTTCCGAAAGTGGCAACCTTAGAATGACGTCATTGGAAAAAATACCTTTACGGTTGTTTTCTCCCTTGTGGTGGTCTTCCAAGGAGACTGTAAGGAGGGGGAAATATAGTCTCCTGATGAAAAGGAATATTACGCGTTCGCAACAATTTGAAATGTTGTGACAGGTAGCATTAATTAGTAAATTAGGTAGTAAATTATCACTGGCGAAATTTTGACCTAACCTGTATAGTCAAATTTAATGCCAAGGCGCGTAAATGTAATTCCATAGACAGTAAAATATATACTCTATAACAAAAAAATCGACTCACCAAGGAGTTGTCCGATTGTAATGAAATTTCGTATGCAAAGACATTTTGAGCGAACATGCAAATGAATAAAATTTGGTATCCAATGAATAAAGAGTGGGAGCTCCAGCGCATCGAAACTGCGCATTCAGCAGGTGTATATAAGGAGCGATTCTTAATCTGTGGTCAGAATTTCTGTTGCATTTCGACTGCGGATGTCTTACGTCTTCGATAGTCATTTCTGGCACACTGACACCAGAGTGCGAATTTTGACGAGGTATAAAAGAAGTTTATGTTACAAACTTCATGACCTTCTAATTGAGCTAGTCATGTTAATTAATATTATGTCCAATGTTCCAAATCATAAGAACAACCTTTCAATATTTGTATAAATATTTAATTCTTAATATTTATCATTTAATTTTTCTTTCTGAAAGTTATTAAGCATGCATGGCATTTAATATCATTTGCGCAATTTTGCTAGCAACTTCTTGAAAACGAAATTATCTGAATTTCCTAATATAAATACCAGTCATAGGGTTTAAAAATAAAAAAATAAATAAAATTGAACAGAAGTATCAAAAATAGGCTAAAGGAAAAATTGACTAAAAGAAAAATTCAGTTTTCTTCATTTTCGCATTTATTAGTATAAGGTAGGTGAAAATCTTAAAAAATCCGATATCTCAAAATTTATAGCATAAGTACATCCATGCATTTTTAAGCATAGTAATTTGCAAAGAAGTATTTCTTAAACTGTTTATTTATTTATGAAACCCTTTATGAACGGTAAACATTTTCCTTTCTGTGGTGAATTTTCCGCGATCTAGCATTACGGGCTGACAAGCTTGCTGTACGCCTGTGCATTAGAATAAAGAGCAACGCTCCACGAATCCACTCATCAAATCATGCAGCTTTCTATTCTAGAATCTTTTCTAGAATAATTTGCATATTTAGTATATCAAAATAGTTTCTCTAACTACGAGTTATGTGTTATTTGCTACTACCACTTTTTTCTATTTATAAAATATTTTTAATAATCAGTTTCCACATATAGATAGAATCTTCTAAAATATGAAAAAACAAATTAAGAAAGCGTTAATTAAGCTATACTATAAGGAGCTTATCTTTTAATTCATTTTTCAGCACTATTAGTTTTTCAAGAGTACCGTATAATCTCAAATATGATTGTCAACTACTCTAGAAATCTATAACTTTCAGTATAACTGATAACAAAAAAGGATTTATGATATAGTGTTTGGCATCAAATGATATTGCAATATGTGAAGTTTGAAAAAAACTTCATAATGCACTAAATCAATTTTTTGCACGGTACTTAGAGGTACATAAAGAAACGGTACATAAAGAAACGGTACATAAAGAAAGAACTCAAAACACAAAACTGCAGAAATGGAAACAGTTAATAACATGGATAACAAAGAATCAAAGTTTGTGTACATACTATGCCAGATAAAAGTTAACAGCGCGCTTTAGTCACACTAAATTCTTATATAATCTTGGAGACCATAAAATTTGAAAAAAAAAAACGTTGCCAAAAGTGCAATGAACCAGCTCTTATAGTATTTACTACTCATTCTGTGTGGCTCAAGTGATAAGAACACTACCAATGAAGATGAATACGAACTTTCTATAAATAATGCTCGTATATCTCAATGTTTTCTTCATTCTGAACTGAAGCCTAATTAAAAGTGCAAATTTGATAAGAACTGGCTTATCTACTTGTATATTTGCTTTGAATTGTGTTGAAAATCCACTTATCTTTTACTATCATGATATGAATTATTTATGATATAATGCTTCGGAAGACGCTCCCATTGCATATCTCATCTTCTATGTACCAGTTTCACGATGTATTGCACGTGTCAGCATAAAATAGCCGCTTCCTGGAATGGCAACATAAAACTTGATATAAGCTACAATTTTTTCAAACTTCTATGGGAAATGCCAATTTCAGTTCTTTCACATAGTCTGCATCAAGTTGTTTCGTGTATCTTGGGCTACACGAAACTTCAAAGACCAAATTCATGATCATTCCCGAGTTTATTTCAGTAATATGATCGGCGAAGTGCGTGCTGGTGACCAAGCCAAGACAGCTTTGAAGGTATGTGTTCCTCAAATAATACACCAGGTCTTAAATACATTTTAGGTAATTTTAATAATGGTCTCACATTGTCTCTCTCCGCCGAAATAATATGAATAATTGTGTAATGAATTTAATAAGTATGTCATGTTGTTAATAAATGTTTTATTGTAGAAGTTAAAATGGTGCAATTTATTTAGCATTATATTAATTAATATTCTTTCACAGAACTCGCGCGAAAGATAAATAATTGGAGGGTTATCAGCGGCAAACAACGCAATGTATAAAATAATGAGTTCCACTATGTATGATTTTACGATCATGTTAATATATGTTGAAAATAATAATCTAAAATTCCAAGTTTAAATATTATTTTATTTTGTGCACCACACATTCCAAGGGGCATCCCCCAAAATTTGGAAGATATTCTCATTGCAGATAGCATTTAGCATCATCCATGGATCTGCGGAGGGCTGCTCTTCCCTTATGGTGGGGGGATAGATTTGTCGGAACATTTATAATGCTGTTCTCGTACTATGCCGCTAGGCCCAAAAGAATTCTTCGAGCCCGGCGAAATAATCGGGAATGTTTTTCGTAGCAGTGAGTGACGTAATGCAACCCGGCCACACACTCCGCCCCCTGGTGAGAAGCTTTGCCGAATCTCAGTGAGGCGGGGGGTCCACATAGAAACCCCCGACATCATCCCCAAGCTGAAATTCAGTTGTGAGCTGAATAGACGGGATAAAGGAACATTTTTGCGACTTCAAGTATTTTCCATTATCGCAGATAGAGCGCTTATTTAGGACGTATCAAAGAGCATATTTAGGACATATTAAAGATCTTAGGATGAATCAAAGGAAGTTCTTTAGAGCGTATTACTCTCTTGTTGTACAATTTACATGGTTTCGCATGGAAGAAACAAAGCGCGGGAATGATTCTAATTAGAGACAGACGATTTTATATTGAGTGGTGCTATCTATATCTGTATTATTTATGTAGCAGGCGCTTGTTTAGGACCCGGGCCATGCCTGGTAATTCATTCAAGTATTTTATAAAATGGAGAGAAATGTTCTCTAAGGAAATTTGGGTACTTACGTATTATCGCAACCATGACAAAACGTAATTGATGTATCGTCCAATAAAGGTCCCGATCGATTCCAAGGACAACATGCAACAAAGTGATCTGTATGAGGACCCACGTTCGAGCGGGCTCGAACTGGTTGGGGGACGTACGCACCGCTGGGACTGTGTCGTCAGACAGGCCGGCTTCGCCGGACCAAGTCACAGAGCATACTAGACTCGCATACTAGACTGGACCAGAGCATACTAGACTGGGTTTTTCTCAACCAGTTCGAGCCCGCTCGAACGTGGGTCCTCATACAGATCACTTGGCTGCATGTTGTCACGGTCCTTGCGCCGTGCGACGATCCCAGAAGCGAGTCTAGTATGCTCTGTGACTTGGTCCGGCGAAGCCGGCCTGTCTGATGACACAGTCCCAGCGGTGCGTACGTCCCCCAACCAGTTCGAGCCCGCTCGAACGTGGGTCCTCATACAGATCACTTTGTTGCATGTTGTCCTTGGAATCGATCGGGACCTTTATTGGACGATACATCAATTACGTTTTGTCATGGTTGCGATAATACGTAAGTACCGAAATTTGTTTCTCCCTAACATTTTAATTTTACTTCCATTATTTACCATGCAGCTTCAGTGTCTTAACGCTGTTTTTTTTCATTCCCGAACTAATCTAATGTATGCATCCATATTATTTTATAAAATGTCGAAACCCATTAAAGGCAACGGCGTGAATGTAATGACATCGGCTGATGTTACGTGAACTCCTCTTTATGTGCATTAATCTTATAAAACGGCTTTCTCGATTAAAACATTTCATTTCAAAGTAGAAAAATTTCACAAAAATGTTTTTCTTGGCCTTTTTTTTTTGCTTGTGGAAGAGAGTGCCACATAGCACGTAATCTGTATTTACTTGAGATAGTAATTTATTTTTCAAACAATACATATAATGCAGCTGATCGAAAAGCCCCTACACATCAAATTTTAAAATAAAATTTTGTGTCCAAAAAATGAAATAGTTTTTTTTTTCAGTTCTGTGTCACTAATGTATACCCTCAATAATAGAACATAAATGTCGTTTTTAATACGTCAGACGATTATTTATTTATTTATTTATGTCAGTAATACATAACGGAATAAGTCTAATTACAGTGATCACAGTACAGGGAATTATACATCACAGTAAAATCCTCAAGCATGTATTTTTAATTTTCTTTTTCAGATATAGCAAACAAATGAATACTATTTGAACACAAATTTAAATAACGCATAAAATTTAAACACAGAAAAGTTTCTGGAAAAATTGCGATTAACATTAGCTGGACTATTGACCTTAAAATAATGGAACCTCACAAACTTATTCTGAACCTTTTCAATCATACGAACTGAATCACTATAATAAGGATCCCACATAAAGAACCATACTCTAATAATGGTCAAACAATAGAATCAAATAAGCAAATTAAAGTATTAATATTGGTAAAATATGTAGTCTTCCAAAAAACAAAACCAAGATGACAGACACTTATGGCAGATCTTTTTTGTATCAAATGAAAAACATTTTTGTTAAGCGAAATAATTTTTATTTTATAACAATTTCTCTCTAGTTATTCTTATAGTGTCATGCATGTTTCCTTTTTTTTATTTTTTTATTTTATTTATTTTGTTTTTTATCGTCCCCATGTTTCCTTTTGTCCCCTCCCCCTGTTGGCGACCCTGGGTGTTCAGGATACCATCAGCAGAAAACAAGTTCTATATGCAACAATCTTATGCATCCCGCCAACAGGCTTTTTGAGAAGAGGGTGGGGACGAGCTGATTCCCCATGGGCCCGTATTTTATAGGGGGAACGAACTTATGACCTTTTTTTTTTGGAAAAAAAAAACCGAAAGAAAAAAAAATAAATGAAAAATATAAACAATGATTATGGATATGGAAAAATAATTTTTTTCACTCAAAATATTTATCTGTATCACCAGATAAAAAAATATGTGGTGCTGTCACAAATCTGGTTCAGAAAAGCGAAATGATGTTCGGTTTCTGATGTTTTGTTTATTGAAGAATAAAATTAATATTTATAAATTGAAAAAAATAATTTTATTGTTTTTCCGATATTGACATCCATGGACATGGACGCCAATGTCTGCAAAGGGGGATTGAACTGTTGGGATAGGGTATGTCAAATACCTATCTCTTTGAGATGTTCTTCGTTTGAGATTGACTCTGTCCCACCCGTAAGCAAAAGGTTAATAGGCTAGGGAGGCGGAGGAGTTTAACAATGGGCTGTCTTAATGTCATGTTTCTCCTTATGGAGGACGGAGGCTGGGTGATTTTATCCTCTAAAACATTAAAATACGCTTTTTAATGGGACAAATATTTTAAATTGTGTCACTTTAAACAATTAAAATGCAACAATTTTCTAAATAGTACATATATCTTCGCAAAATTACTTAAAAAATTATAATAAATAAAAGTATGTTTAAATAATTATTTAAATTTGATTTTAAGCTGGGGAGGCTCAGCTTTTTAGTCTTAATGGACGCTACTCCACTGATGCTGACTTGTTTGACTAATTTATGCTATATTACGTTATTTGAGTAGTTTTTTTTTCTTAAAACATTGTAACTCCAAAGTAGGCGGCATTACAAGTTTGAATAAATATTATTTTTTTAAATATGAATAAGAAGTAAGTCACGCCTGCTTTATTAAATTCACACTCAAACGTTGTTATTTCATGCTAGAACTCTGGCAAACTTTAAATGTGTTTAAAATATTTAATTTAAAGACCTGCCTGGGGTCTGTTGTTTACAAAAATTATTCTGTAATTAAGGTAGATCCTGCTGTTGGACTAAACTACAGAACAGAGTTTAATATTCCAACTGCTTCAAGGCATTTTTAAAGTTAAAATTTAACATTGACGAAATTGTAAGCAAACTTTCTAGTTGAATTTTGTGCCAAGGCGCACCATTGTAGTGCCGTATCCAGGCAAAGCTGTTTGGGGACGTTTAATAGTTTAAGTCAGGGTCAGCTATCGGCTGGCGCAATCGAAGACGCATTCAACAGATTTTTACACATTTAGAAAAAAATGAACGTTTTATTTGACTGTATATCCACCCTGTATTTGCTTAGACAATTGCTCATTAGGATAACAGGTATAATTGCATTATGCATCATATGATTTCATTTTGATGTGTGTCATATATGTATTTTTGTATATATTTAATGTTACCGGGGGATTACTCACTTCAGAGTTATTTTATATGAGTAATGTTAAGTTCTTGTGTGTATTATGCATATAGGTTGCTCTGAGAATAAGTGATATTTAAGTTTAATCATGTTTATGCAAATATGTATATAACTATATTTACCTTTAGGAATTAGTTTATATAGACATATGCCATTTAAAAATATTTAACATATATATTTTTTTGATAGATCTAAACTTATGAGTAGATGTATGCTTTGTATGTTATTTTATATTGTGCTGTGGGCTGGTGCAAGATAGTCAACTGCTATAATTGACAAATTACTTAGAGTATCTTACATTTTTAAAAGTTAGGCTTTATTTAGTATAGTCTAATTTCAAATTCCGTGGCGAGGCATAGTCAGGTTGTAAACCCAATGGGTCGGCCCCTCGTTCACGGTAATTGATTGATTGATTGATTGATTGATTGATTGGCCCTTGCCAAAGTTTTATGCGTTCAGCAACTGATTTCTTACTTTTACATTTTTTGCAGCTCAAGTGCAAATAAAAGTCGTGCTTTTAAATTAAATTGTTTTTTACCTTAAAATAAAAAAAACGCTTTTAATATTGTTTTATTTAATTACACCCTTTAGTGAAGTTAGAAATATTTCTAAAACGTTCACTTTGCAAAATATTCCTAAATTTTTTATTGTTTGTAAAAAATTATTCTTGATCGTCGGATGCCGTATTATAACTAGCTGTTCTGTTTTTACAATGTGCTCTTTGAATAATATGCTCTAAAAGAATTATGGTTTTTGCGGCTATTATGCAGCAGTCCTTCAGATATATTTTGCCGCTGTGTGAATCTTCTACTACTTGCTTGTATAAACTTTTCTACTACTTGCTTTCTACTACTTGCTTTCTACTACTTGCTTTCTACTACTTGCTTTCTACTACTTGCTTTCTACTACTTGCTTTCTACTACTTGCTTGTAGAAACTTTTTATATAAACCGACGTCTTTGCGGCACTATTATAATATGCATAACACGCTTATTTATGAAGGGAAATCAGGATTTTAAAGAAAAACTCAGCTAGGCCGCAACATTTAAGTATACTCGGAAGCATTTCGCGTTTTGCTCGACCACGTAGCCCTTGTAGTTTTAAAGAAAAATTGCTAAAATGGCAAAAAGTTTTTTGTCTATTTTAATTATAAAAAATCTGATGTGGACAGTACATAATTTTCCCTGTATAATGCAATTAATTTCCCCCTTTTCAAAATGAAAAACGATGTATATTATCCACGGTACGATGTTTTTAATTTTGATTTGTACATTTGACGCTTTTCCGGCTGGCAACATGTAAATCTATTTCTAAGTACCCAATTAACTTGTATTTTGCTTCAACTCTAAATAGACAAGTGTCGATAATGGTAGCACCCACAGTAAGCAATATAGTCCATTTATTGAAATATTTTTATAAAGAAATCATAAATTTTGCGTCATTTCTGTTAATTTAGTGTCATTTTTTGCATTTTAATCATATTTTGCGACATATCGCCAAGTTGGCGATATTTCGATGAATAAGTCGTCAAGTTCGCCAAATTTATCGCCAAGTGTTACACGCAGACGGAGAGAAGAGCTTTTTTTTTATATGTAAATAATATTGGCAAATTGTTGGTTGTAAAAATGCAAAATTATTACATAAGTACTTTCTCTCGTGAATGTAACCATTTAGATCCATGGTAATGTTAATAAATTTTTCTAATTAATGAAATTAGAGTATTTACTGATTGTAATATCTGTATCAAATTTCTTTCAAAAAGCTCCATTCATTCTTGAGATATAGCTTTTACAGACGTGCGCGCGCATACACGCACACACATACACCGCATTCCCTCAGAAACATTCGATTCGAGTCGGGGATGCTTGAAACGTGCTCTTCCGTCGAAAATCCGAATTCGAATTTTCGACCTCATCAGAATACTTTTTTTATACATGTATACTGTGTATATAGAGAAAGTAAAAATATGTTCTATAACGAATAAGGAAATATGCATACGTCATTGAGCACAAATTAAAGACAGCTGTTAGACAGCTATTTTGAAGGTCCGTTGGATCCTTTTCATCAGGGCTGAAAGTACTTTTAAAATCAAAAGTGAAAAGGAGAAAAAAAATCGAGTGACAATTATATAAAATAGAAACTGTAAAAGAAATATTACTAAAATGTCAATGAATGTAAAAGCAAATCTTAAATTTTACCAAAGAATTTAAAAAGTGAATAAAGACCGGATGAGTATTTTATTTAAATTCGGAGCACATTTTCCATCGGAATATGCAAACAATATATGATTATTTCTCTGTAGGGTGATATGCCATGATAATTACCAACAACAATTGACCATTGACCATTGTTCACGTGATATAAAAGAATCATATCGCGAGTTAAACTAATCCTGACATTGCTCTAACCTCCCCGTTAAACCACCTGACTATTTTGAATATGTGGTCCACTATTTGCATTCAGTTACCAAATGCTGCCCTTAAGTTCAAAAAAGTTGCCGATCCCTGGTTGAAAAATTGTTGGGAAATAAAACAGAATGAATTTTAAGAAGCGGGATAAAAAAAGCTTATATTGCAAATTTCATGACTTGCTGATGAGTAGTCATATTATTTAATAAAATAAGCTCTATTGGCGAAGAAGACTAGTTAACTGGAATGTATATTTTATATATAATATTCCTAGTTTTATTTTATTTTTTGTGGTAGTTATTAAATAGTCATTCCCTTTAATAGTAATCGCGTAATTTTTACTAACAATATAAGGAAATTGAAATGTATCTGAATTTTTTAACATAGAATCAATTTGTAGGGTTTGTTAAATAAAACACAATCGATATATTTTAGTGGGGTACCAAAATATAGGCTGTATCAAGATTAAGAAAAATGCCCATTTTTTTATAGTCTTGATACAATCATTCTGATAATACCATCACTTTATGGGAATTACAATTTATTATTCTTGATTCAAAATATTTTTTAAGTGGTCGGGCACTTGATATTAAATCATTCGCCCATATAGAAGCCAATGTGTGAACCATTGTGTCGCTATATCACGTTGCCCCAGCGCACCACAGGTTGCGGATCACATTGCGCTACCAATTTAGACCGAACCCAATGGGATGGCAAACAGAGTCAGTGATCTTCTTTTCCTGCCCATCGTGTCTTAGAAGAACTTTCGGGCCTTTAAATTTATCGTAATCATACTCCACTAAGTACGGGGATTATTGGGGCAGCGGTGAAGACCGAACTCTGGTCTTTCTCGAGCGATTCTCTAACAATAACCACTGGGCAATCCCAGCTCTCTGTTCAAAATACAGGGAATTCCAGTTTCCGTGGAATAGATATATTTTGTTAAGTGATTTTATAAAATTTAGGTTTATATGGGTGTCTAGTGACCTGAACATTAATTGCGGTTTGTTGCAGAGTAATTGAATAACTATATTTTGTTTAGAGGCCCTTACAATCATTAATAATATTTATTGAAAGTTGTGCGTGACATGCATGCGTCTGAGAATGGTAGGCGGCGAAAACAGGTGGAATGAAAGGTGAAATATTTGATCCAACTGTCTGTACTCATAGAACGTGTTTAAAGATGAGAGTTTTCATAGTTAAGACTGTTGCCTCATTACAGATAACAGTATCCATGGATCGGTTTCGCATTTTTTTGCACTCTTTAGCATGGCGTAACTACTAACTGCAACAGCACGAAAAGAAATTTATAGTCTCTATATGGTTACAACGTATCCTTTGGAATCGTGGGTGTGACATCAGGATACACGAACGAATCCAAATTGCTGGATAACTAACATGTTTATTTACAAGCACAGCGTAAGTAGGAACAATACACAGCAAATAGCTCAAGAACTATCTCGCAAGATCATTAAACAAATGTCAGGTACAGTAAAACAGTAAAAAAATACTCTACTATTTTCCCAAAATAGCCGATATTATTCTCAAAACATTGACGAAAGTCATTTCACCAAACAGCTGCTACTATTTTCAAAACATTGACGATTATCACAGTTCAATGTAGCTCGTATCATGTCAACTGTTTTCCAATTGAGTGGCTTCTTTTATAGATTCTTTATGGTAACTTCTAGAAATCGCTCATATCTCGTAAAATTTTTTGATATTACGAGGCTTTTCTCGAACCTTCGAGAAGTCTAACTTGGCGATAAATCGCTAAAAAGTTAGTTTCCATATTTGCCTTTTTGTTTTTACCTTATGGTAGTAAGGTAAAAGCAAAACAAGTAATATACAACCAAGAGAACAATTGAGTTTATTCTTCTTTGCATTTTCTTATATGTTGCTTCCCTCTTATATCCTATCATATATCTTATTTAACTCTTCAAGAATTATGATATTGATCCACTCTTCAAAACAAAATACATTGAAATTCCGAGACAGGATACACTAACGTCTAAAGACTAATTATACATTTTCTGAACTTAAATTTTTAATTTTTCTTTCCGAGTCATTTTTTACCGCCTTCCTCCAATTCTGTTTCAAAAAACTAATCTTATCTATGTTGCATATTCTTTTTTAATAAAAAAAAAAGCTGAAAAGAGCATTAAAGGTAGCGGCGTGAATGTAATGACATCATCTGGTTTTATGCGAACTTCTTTATGAGTTTGGCTATAAAATGGCTCTTTGGATTAAGATTATTTCAGAGAAAGATTCTGAAGATTTGTAGTTTTTGACTTTTTCTTTTGTAAACATCTGGAAGGTGGGATTTATTGGAGAATATAATATTCCAGCTTTGATTTAGCTTTTTGTTGAATAGGTTTCTAATTTTTCATACGCCAGCATAAATAAACCGAATGGGGGGATGAAGTACAAATTATGTGATGTGACTTATCCCACTTGCTTGGAACAAATCCAGAAGTTCACGAGACAGAAGTCCATGGTATAGGGGGGAGATTGCAGCTTCTGTTGGTCCAAAGATACCAGCACACCAATGTAGAAATATGCCTTGGTACCACCTAATTTAGACCTGGACTCGGTAGGTATAGCATCCACAGAGTCCGTACCCTTGTGGCGGCGGTCGCACCACAGAGTTCAGCGCATGCGCCGATCCGGATATAAAAAGGCAGATCTGCCAGTTGGATGACAGAACCCACTGGAACCGCCACAAGTTCCAGGTTGCAAAACATACCCTCCAAAATTCTCAAACCTCTAAAAGTACCCCCCCCCCCCCCCCGGTCTCGACCTTGTTAACTTTCCATCTCTTCCTTCTAAATTTCACCCCCTCCAGAAAGTACAGGCATGTTCCGAGACGGCTATAGGAATAGCCGAAGAGAACATTGCCCAGGTGCAATCGGAGCCCATTAATTATCCCCAAACTACTGATCCTACCTCAAACTCCTTCTTCCAATTTCTTAAATTTTTCCAAGAGATGGAACAAATGTTCAACTTAACTAATATCCAAAACCTTTTTTACTCAGCTCACTGATATCCTTAAATCTGATGGCACACAACTAAATAAACTTTTCCTCATTGTTAATTTAATGTCCAACCTTCAAAAACCTCAAACCGCCCCAAATTAATTTCCTTTTAATTTTGGCTAGCTACTGAGAAGTGTCTCTGATTGTAACCTCATCTCTGATCTTGTAATCCTCATCTCTCCTTCCTCGTCGACTCTAATTTTCCATTGGATCCAGCTGAAACCCGCCCATCTGGGGGCGGTTCTTCATATAACTCAAATGCACTCAAATAATGCCACAGACACACACATACACGAAGACTCTGACTGGAGATTGAAGCGCTCTCCGCGCTAGGTGCTCCGATGATAACGAATTACTGGCTAGATGACAGACCTTTCCACATTTTAGTCCAGATTCAGATTCTTCTAAATATTCCTGAATCAACAGGTCTGCAGAATATCAGTTTCGGATAACGATCTGACTTATCATGTTTGTATGACAAGTTGGTATGTACTTATGATTTCTTCTGTTTTTAATGTTTACCATTGTTAAAATGAAATATAGGTCCTGAATTGTGTGGTGTGTTTCATCAGCCTAAATCCTTCTGGGTAAATTACTTACCGGGGGTACTTTAGACCCCGGCTATGGAGTTTGTGGAGAATAAGTTAGTATCACATCTACAAGTGGATCAAACCACCATACCCTATATTTCCTCTGACATCGAGTCGAAGGGACTTTTGGACGCTCACTTAGGGACTTTTGGTCCGTACTTTGTTTAGACACGTGAGTGGTTTGGGGAGCGCCAGGCAGATAATATCCACAAAATCAGTTCTAGTGGATAATGTCTGGTTAACAAGCAAGACAAGCTTCCCTGGCTTATTCCCTCTTTGAATAAAAAACGATTTATTTGAAAATCTTGAGTAGAAAGTACAGACAGAAGGAACATCTTGAGTCAAAAGTAAAGTACAGTGTAAGCTGCACACGTATTTCTTTCTACATTGGGATGACTCATGTGGACTGCTTTTGGTGCTTTATGGTAAATTTTACATATCGAGGCAAAATTCAGACTTTCATTACACAGTTGTATTGTTCTAGTTAGACATAGATATGCTATTTTATACACTAAATCCACAGGATGCCCACACAATGGTATCTTTAGGACATATAAATTACATGCTACTTTATTATGTATAAAATAGAGCTTTCAATAAGTTGTGTGTATAATAGGGTGTTGGAAATATTTTGTACAAGCAGTCCATTCGTGGTATTTTATAAAAAAAAAATAATTAATTGGTATTTATTTCTTTTATTTATTTATAATTTTTATTATTTATTTTTTTTATTTATCTAATAATTTTTAGATATTTATCCATAGGCTGATGAATTTCAAAAACTCAAGTATACTTTACAAAAGTTTAGTATAAAGTTGTGCTTTTGTAGAATTTGGTACAAAGTCGAACATTCAGAATATTTAGTACAAAGTCGTACTTTCAGAATATTTAGTACAAAGTTGCACTTTCAGAATATTTAGTACAAAGTCATACGTTCAGAATATTTAGTACAAAGTCATACGTTCAGAATATTTAGTATAAAGTCGTGCATTTCTAATGTTTAATACAAAGTCGTAAGTTTACAATGTTTAGTACAAAGGAGTACGTTCAAAATAAACGTTTGAATTTCTTAGTATATCTTGAGTAATATTCAAGAAATCCATTTAACATCCAAGGATACACACTTGATTTCTTATCTATAAAAGAAACATTTATTCAGCTGGATTTTAAATCCAAAAGTTGACAAATTCCTTTCTAATAAAAGAATCAAAAACAAAGAAAAAACACTTTGTTTTACCGAAGTTATTTCATTTTGTATTTCTTTTTATCACGTATGTTAACTGCACTTATGGCATGGAAGCACAATTATCCTAAAAGCTGAGCTGTAAAAGGGAAACTGAATTGTAATTTCCTGATTTTTCAATCAATTAGGATTGAAACAAGGATCAATGGAATGGTAGAAGCAGAAATTGGGGGTATTTTCGGACATGGTTTTTCAATTGGAATAAAAAGATGCGTTTGTATTTCACATGGAGTTCGTTTTCTAAGATTTCCAGCGCTTGAAGAAAGTTAAAGGGGGTCATGTTATTGTCTGTCAGGGTTTAAAATAAACGAAATTAAACACTTCGAAGTCGTTCACTAAAACATTATAAAACAAATAAGCAAAGGTATCAACCGGTTTTGAAAGCAAATTACAACTTCCATCGTGAGGATAAACTAAAGAAGTCACTTCTGCGAAAGTAAGACGGCGTTAATCAACAGAAGAATGCTCATGAGCATTATACATGAAGATTTTTCTTCGCTGATTGATGTTTTCTTACTTTAGCTGCCGTCTCTCATTTATCGTGAAGATAAAATGTTTTCTGTCTCCAAAACTGATTGTTATTTTATTTGTTTTATAATGTTTTACTCGCCTTTTATTTACAGTTATTTTTTACAGAAATTTCAGCGAATGTCTTGTATGTTTTTTAAAAAATAGGTAAAACAAAACAAAAAAAAATATAGGCGGTGGGTCAAGTCCGATGGAACTGAAATGGCTTTGCCGGAATAAAAGTTTGTTAAATAAGTAGCGTTTAATAAATTTATTTGATTTTTTTTCTGACTCATTTGTTTCATTTACAGGCTTTAAAAACGTTGCAAATTACTCGCTAATTGTTTATACATAGCTGGCATTTTTATTTTCCCCCCTATTTGATCTGGATACTCCGATCATATACTTCACACCAAAATATCAAATTATTTTAATGCTATCTGTATATAAATTAGACTTATATAATATGTCTTATAATAAATGAAACTTATAAATTAAAGCGTATATAAATTAAACTTATACAATTAGAGGCATGTTGTCTTTAACGGCGAATCCCGCTATCCTCTTAGTGCTGATAATCGCCGCATACATGTTTGGAAGAGGACTGGCCAGCGTTCCGATTCTGCATTTGTTATGAAGTGGCAGACGGAAATCGCACGTGGTGTAACAGTCTGGAGAACCAACTTGTGGGACAGCCGATCTCCTCTAGTTATGCTGCAAGCTATTCTGACTGCTCACTTGTACGTCGACGATATTTTGAAGCCGAATGTACTGCCAATTCTGTCAGTCCACCAAGTTTCCATTTGGAAACAAGACAACGCTCGACCACATACTACACGACTTTCTCAATAACGTCTTTGAGGATTTAATACCCTCCCATGGCTATCCAGGTCCCCAGACTGATCACCAATAGAATACATCTGGAACATGCTAGGACGACGATTGCAACTTTCACAGAATACAACTGAATCAAATTGCACAATTCGTGGTAGAATCTTCCTCAGAGGGACATAAACAACTTAATCGAGTCTATGCTGCACCGAATATTGGCTTGCATAGCTGCTAGGGAAAGATGCATTACTTACTAAAATGTCATATTCTTGTCACCATTTCTTAATAAAGTTTTGCCCAAATTCTAATCGTTTGCATATTTCCACAAATGATACATGCATGCTCAGTTTCGCTGCTGTAGCTCAATTTCTTATGGGTTCATATGTTGTTTTGCAACAGAGTATATATAATATTGTTTTGCAACAGAGTATATATAATATTGTTTTGCAACAGAGTATATATAATATTGTTTTGCAACAGAGTATATATAATATTGTTTTGCAACAGAGTATATATAATATTGTTTTGCAACAGAGTATATATAATATTGTTTTGCAACAGAGTATATATAATATTGTTTTGCAACAGAGTATATATAATATTGTTTTGCAACAGAGTATATATAATACTGTTTTGAAACAGAGTGCATATACTATTGCGTACTACGACTATATATACTATTGTGTACTGCTAGTAAATATAGTGAATTCGCAGAATGCAAATAGCCCGTTGCCAATTTTAGAAAATAAATTGTATAAGATTATTTTAAAACTGTAAACGCAGCTCAGGTGAAAAATCATACTTTACCATTATGATGTTAAGCACATTCAGCATGAAATGATAGCATGACAAATAAACAGATGTGGTTAAAATGTAATCATAATAAATGCAAAATTAAGAAAAATGCAAAGTTGTATTTAACATTTTACATATTTCTACTGAGTACAATAACTTATTGTGATTCTAATGCATTTGTAATATATAGGATAACATTGAAGTGAGTGCAGAGGATCTTCATATTATAAATATTTTTATCTACATACAGCTGTTGCAGTGTTTTTACATTTAGTTCTTTATTCTTTTGTTACATAATGACTGTGGTTAGCTATTAAATGTCGGCGAGTAATCGTTTCATCTTCCGTTTATCATTTCCTGGCTGTTCATTGGTTTATTTCCTTATTACAGCAAGCGAATTACTATCATTTCCCTAGTTTTGCGAAAGCAGTTTTCGCCATTTTATGTCCACATAAGTTATTTTATGTATTTTTTAAGCGAATTACAAAATTCGATAGAGAATCTCTTTCTTGACCGTATGCCGTTTAATATCGGATAAATGTATTCTTGGAATGAAAACTATCTCTAATATTTTAATAATAGTTAAGCATTTGATAAATTTCAAAGTTACAATACAATACTATTAATTCACTGTTTTGTAGCTAACTTCTTTTTAAAAACTTTGTAGCCTCTAATCACGTTGAAATACATGGGGTTTATAGTTATTGATAATTTTTTCTGGCGATATGACATATTTTTACTTTCTAATACTACCGTATTAGAAAGTTATTGTATTGAAATTGTATTATTTTACCAAAAATTTTAGAATTCGAAATTTTGACGGAGAAGAAAATTTTAAGACGTGTTTTTATGTCGCTGCAAAATTTTAGGCGTCAATAAATGTGAAATAAGGTATTTCTGTGATTAGGAATAAAAATATTTAGCATTATGATGTATAAATAAACATAATTACTCCCAGAACAATAGTGATCATTAATAACGAGAAGTGATAGTTTGATATACGCTATGAGCGAAGAAAGCATTGTAATAGCATATATTTACACAAAATAGTCTAATATAATTCCAAATCATCGTGACAGATAGTTAAAAAATAACTTTTCAAAGATTTTTTACAAAACTATTAAGGAAACGTGAAAATGAAATCTAATACAAAAATATTTTGTGTATTCTGATACTGCGTATGATAGTAGAGTTAAATGGAATATGAATGTATGAAAAATTAGAGAACTTTGGAAATTAGAGAACCAATTAGGAAGGAGGATATTGTCTAATATGGTGAAGCGACTCCTAAGTATTTAAAATTGTATTAATGGTGGGCGGGGAAAAAATCGTCCTCTACCATTTCTGGATTCTTAAGTTATAATATTTCTACCAGAAAAATACTAAATTCTTTGCTATAAAATATTTAAACATGATGGTATTATTTGAAACATTTTTATATCTGGCTATGTGCATTGAAAGATTCGTTAGCATTGTATGGTGTGCAAAAATACCGCTATAACCTTTACATTCACATTTTACAATTTTTTCAATAAATTGAATTTTTTCAACAAATGAAAACACCTGTCACTTAGCATGTTTTCCCACCATATGTGGAACTCTGAAAAAACCTCAACTAACATCACAAAATGCAATTCTAATAAATATTTTCTTTTTAACAGAAAATTCAAAATCCATTAAGTTTATCCTTGTGAAAATTGCAACACGCTCAGTCTTGCATGGATTTTATACATGTTAGCCGTTAGATATTTTTATTGTCACAAGAAACGGCCTTGTGAATAAAAATATTTCCGTTCGAACTCGAGAACGTTTTTAATCAGAAGATTTAATATTTTACAGTCAGTAGAACAACGGAAAGGAAAAGAGTTAGCCTAGTTTTGAAAGTAATTTCATTCCATGTTTTTGTTTTCTCGTATAAAGCTGGAATGAATATCATGATCTTGTCCAAATAGTACAGTGTAAGGGTCGTCGTAAGTGTTCGATTTGTCAAATAAATGAGAAACGTCTCTTTTTAAGTGAGATAGAATTAAAATTTGATATGCGCTTTATTTGATACTCTATAAAATCCCTGGTAAAATTAAAATTTCCAAACAATGTTCCATAGATGAAGTGTGCTGTACGCCAAAATGTTTGAAAGGATGATTGAAACATATATTTTGTGATGAGATAGAGACTTTAAATTTAGTGTAATGGCAGATTGTTCGAAAGAAAATGTACAATTTCCGGTTTTCAATATTCACGACTTTAGAGGTGTTGAATACTAAAATGTTTGGTTTTTAGTATAAATGAGAAACTCATTCATTCAAGTGAAATAAAGACATAAAACTGTATGCTAAACAGCATTTGTAAATATTCTGAATCACCAGTAACGCCAAGCGTATCTATAAAACTATATCTCGGACAAAAATATTTCATCCACACTGAAGAAAATATCCGTATAACAGTATTAGACAGGAAAAAGATGGGTTAAAATGAATAGGGATAAACCTTGCCTCTCATTCCGTTACGTGTTTTAAATTTCATTATCGTGTTTTTGGTTTCATTATCGTGCTTCTATTTCATGACAACGAAAAACAATTACGCCAAAGACTGCATGCAGAAAGAAAAATTGCAACGCTAGTTCTTGATTTTGCAATCAATTGTGAAACACGGAATCGGTAAGTAGTGGAAAAAGAAATGAGAAGTTTCCGGACATAGATTTCAGATATTTGATTGGAAAGTGATGGGTTTTTATTGTATGCGTAATTCCGCTCATAGATTTTTTTCTATAAGTTAGGAAAAATGGTGTATATTAATGGGAAAGGCATACGTTGTAATGAATACATGTGTCAAATTTTAATCAAAGCTTAACTCTATACTTTCGAAATAGAATAAAGCAAGAAAGATCAATCAGGCATAAAGCATTGATTATGAAACACTTTCCAACGGCAATGCAATTTTATTTAAACATCTTTAAAATACGATAAATTCAGGGGTAATATTTTTTAAATTATCACAATACTACAATAATTTTTATATTTGAAAGCTTAAAACTTCATCGAAAAAAGTGAACTTTATTCAAATGACGTCATTGAAATATGAATCGCCTGGCTCTCTATGAAAAAGCAGTAAATATTTCATTCATACACTTTTATTCAATTCCTTTCATTCATCACAATACTACAGTAATTTATTTTACTTAAAAACTTTAAACCATGGAGGTAAAAGTAATTTAACTCTATGCTTAAAACCTCATCGAAAAAGTCTGCTATTAAATCGTCTGCTTCTCTGTGAAAAATTAATGAATGTTTCATTCATATCAACTACATTGCAGACTCCAGAGCTAAATAATTTTGCGTTAAAGAAATTCAGCAATTTTTATACAACTCATCTTGCAGCTTTAAATGTTTACATTCCCTAGAAGTGAAAATTAGGCTCCATTGTGAAAATAATCAGTTTGGTGATCTATTAAACTCAAATATATTGTACTAATTGCGTTGTTTTGAAATATAGATGCACATAAATTAAGAAAAAATAAAGCTGTTTTAGGACGGATACAACACTAAATATAAATTAAAAAGAACTTTAAAAATTACGATTTGATCATATGGATTAAGATTTAACTATTTTTTAATCATTAAGATGGATGCCATATTTTATTTTGAAGTGCGTCTCGTGATCTCTTCACATGATATGGGTGTAACTATTAACACTTTACAACATAGTTGAAAAGTGTTTATTACTTTGTTTATTCTGTCTGTCTGTCCGCACGATAATTGCCACAACAATGACTTTATCAAAATGAAATTTTAGTATGTTGTTCAGGCGGTCTGTGGAACATATGGGAATGTCAATGAGTAATATCGTCCAATTTATTTTGGATTGAGCCCGGGTTGATAAAATGAAATAAATTGAACTTCATTTGACCTAATTTTTTAAACCTTTTTAAGGGAATTTAAATTCCACACATTGCTTCGAAAGTTTTAAGAAATATTCAAATTATCCCATAAAATATATAACAAAAATTTCAGCAAAATATATTCGGTAGTTTTTAAATACAAATTAAAATATTAACTACACCCATAATATATGAAGAGATCACATCATGGCCCACTTCAAAATTAAATATAGCATCCATCTTGTCTCAAAATCGTGATTTTTAAAGTTCTTTTTAATTTATATTTAGTGTTGCATGCGTCCTAAAACCGCTTTATTTTTGTTTAATTTTTGTGCATCTATATTCTGTGCCAACGCAATTGCAATGTTTTGGAGTTTAAATGATCATCAAACTTTGAATATTTCTATAACGAAGCTTAGTTTTAACGTATGCAGAATGTAAACACATCAAGCTGTACGATGTGTTGTATAAGAATTGCTGATTTTTTTTAACTCAACTTTATTCCTGAGCTAAATAATTTTAATATGGATGAAATATTCATCGATTTTACTTAGAGAAGCAGACGTTTTCATAGCATTGCCTTTTTCGATGACGTTTTAAGCATAGAGTTAGAAAGTACTTCATGGCTTTAGTTTTTAAGTAAAATAAAATATTGTAGTATTGTGATGAATGAAAGGAATGGATTAAAAGTGTATGAATGATATATTTACTGCTTTTACATAGAAAGACAAGCAATTTATATTTCGATGATGTCATTTGAATAAAATTCATTTCTTTCGATGAAGTTAAGTTTTCAAATATAATAAATTATTATAGTATTGTGATAATTTTAAAAGTATTACCACTGAATGTATCGCATTTTAGATATGTTTAAATAAAATTACATTGCAGTTCTAAAGTGTTTCATAATGAATGCTTTATGCATGATTGATCTTTCTTGTTATTTTAATTTTTATTTAAAAATTACCGAATATATTTTCCTGAAATTTGTTTTATATTTTTTATGGGATAACTTGAATACTTCCTAAACTTTCGAAGCAATTTATGAATTTTAAATTCGCTTAAAAATGTTTGAACAATTATAGGGTTCAATGTATTTCATTTTTTCAACCCGGGTTCAATCCAAAACTAATTGGATAATATTATTCATTATAGTCCCATAGGTCCCATAGACCTTCTGAACAACATACTAAAATGTTATCTTGATAGTCATTTTAACGACGGTTATTGTGTGAACGGACAGACAGGCAGAATGAACAAAATCATAAACACTTTTCAACTATGATGTAAAATGTTAAAAAAGGGTTATAAGTGATATTTGATTGCATATATATGTTGTAGAGAAATATCATTCCAAGTGCAAGAGTTTGAAATGAACAAAAAAATTAAAATTTTCCGAAGTTATTAAATTTTTGTTGCCAGCAGTGCATAATTATTCATACATGCTCAAATTCAGGTTTCCTTTCGTTATATAAACTAAGTATTTGTAAAAAAAACAAAAAAAAAAACGTTTTTAAAACTTATCGACTTTGAAGTTTAAAAATGTTATTTCTATGTTATCACGTCTATTGTTTCTTAAAGCTCTGTTAATGTTTAAATAAAAATCTTTTATTGGCGCTCCACAGTTTGATTTTTAATCGCATATGTCCAAAAATGATGCAGTAGCTAAAACTTATTTTTACTGTTCAGCGCATTTTACAAAAATCGGGCAACTTTAAAGTTTTTTGTATAATATTTTATTTTAATTTTCGTATTTAGTATACAGAAATAGCGTCGTTTACTTTATTGCCCACCTAATTCGCAAGTCCAAAGAATTTTAATTATCTTCATAAAATTAAATGCTTATTAATGTTTTCCTTTTCTAGAAAAAGTCAAAATCCATTAAAGTCAATCGCGCGAAATCTACGAAATGCAGTCTTCCGCATATTTTATGCCAGTTAGACTTTTGCATATTTTCCGCTCCCGGAAACAATCTTTAGGGATTAAAAAAAAATCCCCATCCAAAATTCAAGAAAATGTCGCATAATAGTCTCCCAATCTGGAGAAAAGAGGAACATAAGTAAAAAAGGGAAAAACCTAGTTTTTCCCCAGTTATTCTGTCGTGATTTTGTTTTTCATAGCAGGTTCTTAATTTATTTCATGGCGTCGAAGAACAATTATCGTAAAAGGCAAGTGTAGAGAGAGAGAGAAATTGCATGTCTGAATCCAGTTTTTCTTTCAGCGACGAGTTAAGATGGCAGGTAGATTCGATAAAGTGGTGGATGTAGAAATGTGCTATTTTCGGACAATAATTTTTCATTAATGTGTTCAAGTCGAAAAAATTTATGAGATTTTAATGGAGGTGCCCTCTTTGCAACATTTTTTGTGCTTGTAGCTCTTGAAAGCAGTCGTATATTAATATTTATTCTATTATTCTAAGTAAAACGTATAATTCATTGAAATGTGGAATTTTGAATTTTTAAAACATTGATTACTTGCGATATTATACGAAGAAGTAAGTGTAAAAATTGAAGTTTTGTTAAAATACAGCATAAATTAATCTAATGACATCATCCACTGGTTTCGAAGGGTAAAGCAGCCTCCTTCAGTATACAAAGACAGAAACCATGCCGAGTAGGCATTTGTCAATAAAGAGTTGTATTTATTTACCCAGCGAAGAAATCGTTGCCTAACGAAAAAAAAAAAGAAAAAAAAAATCAGAAGGAAGAATAGCAGAACGATCACACCTGATCAGAAAATTTAATCACTTTCATTTTCTGGCTAGATGGGTCACACGAGATATCTGGATCACGTAATACCAGTTCCTTGATTATGTGATACAATTATTGATTGACATAGTCTGCTAACTTTCATTGGCGTAGTTGCTATGAGTTTGTGTTCTAAAGAAGCACGCTGTTTTTTATCCTCCGAAACCAATTGATACCGTATCTAATTTGTTTCACGCGGAGTGTTAATGAAGACTGTTATTTTTACTATTTTTGTGAAAATTTTAACGGTTTATATCAAGTAACTGCCACCCCCCCCTCACAACTATAGAAATAAGTAAGCTAATTCTTGCATGGATCACTATGTCTACCAGTTTATAGCCTTTTCTGATTTTGCTAACTATATTTTCCTGGTTTGAAAACCACTTACAAAAAATTGTAATACGTGCCATTTTAAAATGTGCTATTACCGCACCATTTGTTGTTTTTCCTCTCAGCTTCGTTGTCATATTACAGTAATAAATGCTTCTTCTGTGGTTGACTGGGCGTCGTCGCGAGTGTTGTCTGTTTGCTTCCGTTGCGGGCGGGTCCCTGATCTGCTGGTTGGGGGTTTCGGTCGTCTTCGTCTGCTTTCCTTGCCAGGACTGGTGGCGGTTTCGGTCGCCTTCGTCTGCGTTCCTTGCCAGGACTGGTGGCGGTTTCGGTCGCCTTCGTCTGCGTTCCTTGCCAGGACTGGTGGCGGTTGGCCTTGCCTGATGGGACGTTGATATGTTGTCCCCTGTGGTGTCCTGGGTGGTGCGCTTGTTGCATGATGGAGTCTGCGGTTTTCTCTGTCCGGCTCGATCGGGTGACTCGTCGTTCCTGTCTCTTGCTGGGGATTGAAAAAATTTCCCGGCCCGAGAATCTTAGATGCTATGCCATTAGGACAGTCCTAGGGTCTGGGCTGCAAAAGTAATAAATGCGTCTACATCTATATCGGGGGCTGAGCTACAGACGCCTGAAAATGGGGTTTTGTCACGTCACATATAGTATGCAGCTACGGATTCAGACATAGCGCCCCTTTCTGAATCAGGTTTAATTTTTCAGACGCGTATCTAAATCACGAACCACAGATAATCAATCCCGATCCTCCGGATCCAAAGTATCAGGAGTCCGAATCTTTAGGCTTGTGTTCAACCTATGTCGCGTTTAATCTGTATTTTGTTTATATTATAGTAGCATAAATTTGCAATAAAAAGAAAATATATTTTGAATGAACTTAATTATTTTTCTCGTTTAAATACTTAATATTAGTTTTTTCTTCCAGGTTTATTTAGAAGTTCAGTGGATTACTTTGGGACAAGGTAAGTTTCATTACTGCATCATTTGGTTATGCATGCATTTCACTTCTTGTTTAATTTCATTATTATAAGATGTGTTTCATATGACATAAACTCTTCTTAAAGAGTCGCTTTTGGGTTTTTTTTAAATTTTTTGTTGTATCCACTGGACTGATGATTATTTTTTCTGCATAAAGTAACGAGTTCTGAGATTTTTATGATTATAGACTTATTAAATGCAGCAGTAGACATAAACAGGAGCAAGATACATATTAACTTTCTAACTGTCTTGCAAAATCACAAAATAATTGTTAGGAACGTTGGTAAAGTTGTGAGTAGGCCAAATAAGCTTTGAATGATGGTAGATATAGAAGTGAGGTATCGGTATAGCAAAATGACCATGTGCTACCAGATGAGATTGATGGCAGCGCTAACATTTGGAAGTTAGCTCTTCTATCTAAAAAAGTATGAGATATACAGAAAAAGTAACAATTTGAAAGTTGTGAGATTAGTAGGAAACGTTACTTTATTTAATGCATAGACGCTATTTACAGAGCGTACAGTTTAACGTAAAGTATGTTAAATATGCTCACCATCTGCCATAGTATACATGTTTGTATGCAGGAAATAACTCCCTGTTGGACATTCACAAGTGTTGCTGATGAACGTAGAGAAGTAGGAACGTAAGGCATACTGCCGTGCAATTTTCACATTAAGCCTGAATTCGCCATATAGCATCTCGCAATAATCTACATTTGACTAGCCTGTCATGATCTTTTTTTTTATACAGTGCTCATCAAAATACACACATTTGATGATAGACGATCATTTGCAAATTTTCTCGCAGGAGCGATTTTACGGGTCACAGTCATTATTTGCATACTATACTTACAGCAAAGCCTAATGGATTTTTTTTGCGCCATTTGTTTGTCAAAAGTGTCATCTCTTACTAATTCAATGATGATTTGCAACTGTGTAATTGACAATGTTTCTGTATCTCTCATAGTGTCCAAGATTGGAGTGCTAACTTCCAAATTTTATCAATAGGGAGCGTTGTCGTCATTTGACGACACATAATCAGTTTTACGATATCAATTCCTCCTTTTCACAGTTTTAATTACTATAGTTCAAAACGTATTATGCTCATTTACAACTTTATCTGTATATTCACTTTTTATATACATTCTGTGGGAAATTCCAGACAAACTGAGATTACTCGGGAAATTATCAATTTCTGGCCTTATTTCGTAAAATTTTCAAAATTCGCCAAATATGTCATAGAGGTCGTCAAATTTATCTTCAAACTCAAGCGATCTAGACTTCGTAATAATATTGATTTATCGTAAATGTGGTTTTCCAGTTTGATAAGTTTTTAGAATATCTGGAAATAGCAACAATACTTTAATTACCTTTTCGTTTATACTTTGTAATAATGCTGGTATAGTTATTGGCAACTATACCAGCATCTGTCTGTGTTAACCTCTGTTGTTTAGGTCTGAATTATAGGTTAGAGAACAAGGTGGAGCGAGTAAGGAGAGGTAGGAAGAGAGGTACTGAATGAGAGATTTAAAAAGTAAAATTAAACTTAATTATGCAAGAAAAGTATTTAAGCAATTATATGTATTCTCTTAATATTAATTTCTAATCATATTAAAGCGCCATGTAATAACAATTATACGTGACAAAAGGGCGTTTTACCAATTACTTCTTCGTGCAAAGCAGGACATTCTGGATATAAATAGGATGTCTTGAGCACAATTTTTGATTGAGGAAGAAATTTATATCAAGTGCTCATCATTTATATCAAGTATCAATTTGTATCAGTGTATTTAATGCTTGCCGCTGATTCACAGCGTGCTTAAGAGAGATGCTCACATTATGACATTGCTATTGATAAACCGCTGTTTGTTAGGATTTTGTGGTTTTTTTAGTGACTTCTTTCGTTCTAATTACGGAACAGTTAGCTGTAAAAAGTTCTACATAAAAGAATATTCATGTGGTAGCATTGTCAGTTTCTCCCTCCGGATCTGTATATGGAGTTACCCCACCGGATCTGTATATAACGTTTCTCCCTCCGGATCTGTATATGAAGTTTCTCCCTCCGGATCTGTATCTGAAATTTCTCCCTCCGGATCTGTATATGAAGTTTCTCCCTCCGGATCTGTATATGAAGTTTCTCCCTCCGGATCTGTATATGAAGTTTCTCCCTCCGGATCTGTATATGAAGTTTCTCCCTCCGGATCTGTATATGAAGTTTCTCCCTATGGATCTGTATATGAAGTTTCTTTCTCCTGATCTGTATATGAAGTTTCTCCCTATGGATCTGTATATGAAGTTTCTCCCTATGGATCTGTATATGAAGTTTCTTTCTCCTGATCTGTATATGAAGTTTCTTCCTCCAGATCTGTATATGAAGTTTCTACCTCTGGATCTGTATATGAAGTTTGTCCCTCCGGATCTGTATATGAAGTTTGTCCCTCCGGATCTGTATATGAAATTTCTCCCTCCGGATCTGTATATGAAATTTCGCCCTCCGGATCTGTATATGAAATTTCTCCCTCCGGATCTGTATATGAAATTTCGCCCTCCGGATCTGTATATGAAATTTCTCCCTCCGGATCTGTATATGAAGTTTCTACCTCTGGATCTGTATATAAAGTTTCTCCTGGATCTGTATATAAAGTTTCTCCTGGATCTGTATATAAAGTTTCTCCTGGATCTGTATATAAAGTTTCTCCTGGATCTGTATATAAAGTTTCTCCTGGATCTGTATATAAAGTTTCTCCTGGATCTGTATATAAAGTTTCTCCTGGATCTGTATATAAAGTTTCTCCAGGATCTGTATATAAAGTTTCTCCTGGATCTGTATATAAAGTTTCTCCTGGATCTGTATATAAAGTTTCTCCTGGATCTGTATATAAAGTTTCTGCCGGATCTGTATATAAAGTTTCTCCCGGATCTGTATATGAAGTTTCTCCCTCCGGGTCTGTATATGAAGTTTCTCCCTCCGGATCTGTATCTGAAATTTCTCCCTCCGGATCTGTATACGAAATTTCTCCCTCCGGATCTGTATACGAAGTTTCTCCCTCTGGATCTGTATATGAAGTTTCTCCCTCCGGATCAGTATATGAAGTTTCTCCCTCCGAATCTGTATATGAAGTTTCTCCCCCCTGATCTGTATCTGAAATTTCTCCCTCCGGATCTGTATATGAAGTTTCTCCCTATGGATCTGTATATGAAGTTTCTTTCTCCTGATCTGTATATGAAGTTTCTTCCTCCGGATCTGTATATGAAGTTTCTCCCTCCGGATCTGTATATGAAGTTTCTCCCTCCAGATCTGTATATGAAGTTTCTTTCTCCTGATCTGTATATGAAGTTTCTCCCTCCGGATCTGTATATGAAGTTTCTCCCTCCGGATCTGTATATGAAGTTTCTCCCTCCGGATCTGTATATGAAGTTTCTCCCTCCGGATCTGTATATGAAGTTTCTCCCTCCGGATCTGTATATGAAGTTTCTCCCTCCGGATCTGTATATGAAGTTTCTTCCTCCGGATCTGTATATGAAGTTTTTTCCCTCAGGATCTGTATATAAAGTTCCTACCTCCTGATCTCTGGAAAATATTTGCATGAATGCATTTTAGTAATAAGTGCAATACGTGTGGTAAATAAATTTATTAAAAAGCGTTTCTTGAAAAGTTTTGCTTATAAAACATACACAGAAATAATTATAGTATATATCGATTGTAATTTATAGTTTATGGTTCTCAAATCACATTACTACAGTAAATACTCTAAAATGGTATATTTTTACCTACCTATACATTCAAAATACGAATAAGTTTATATAATACTTTTATATAATATTTGCGTCTTACAAAATATATCCAATTGTTGGAAAATTTGGGAGATGTAATGCATTTGAAATGTCATCGCAAAAACATCAATTGAAAGACCGCACAACGTTGCATCATTTCATCAAAACTTATGAAAAGGGGGCTCAAGTGATTGGCTATCATCCAAAATCTCTTTATCAAAAGGAAGAACACTAAAATGCTGAGTATTTACATAAGTAAAGGCTGTAAAGTAAACTCACATTTATCAATATTACTTAAATTTTATAATCCAGCATAAGTGCAATATGAATTTAAATGCAAAATGGAGGATCGTTTGTGCATTCCCCCTTAATGTTATGTACCAAGTATTTAATTGTTTATGTTCCAGTAACTCTAGTAAGAAAATTATTTATTTGGTCAGCCTTTCTCCGCTTGGATCATGAGTTTGCCGTTTTTTGTTACTCGTCAGGAGATAACCAACGGGAAAAACTTCTTAAAGACAGGAAGTTTCAAATTTTTCTAGTGGAAGTATAAAAATAATGACTTTCAATCAGCGACAGTCCTTTACATCATTTTTATTCTTTTGTTAAAAGTAAATACTTGAAAATACTTGACCCGCCCCTCCCAACATATGCACAGGTGTTCATTACTCTAAAAATATTAAGCAAAAATGCAACTGCATTTGCTAAAAAATGTAACTGCATTTGCTAAAAAATGCAATTGCACCTGCTAAAAAATGCAATTGCACCTGCTAAAAAATGCAATTGCACCTGCTAAAAAATGCAATTGCACCTGCTAAAAAATGCAACTGCATCAATATAAATATAAAAAATCTGATGTGGGTAACACATGACTTTCCTTATATAATGCAATGAATTTACTACTTTTACAGTAAGAAATGGGTTTTTCTTATAGTAGATATATTCTTTCCAAGATATTGAATTTTCGTCAATTAGTCGTCATTTTTATTGATTCACCGTCATTTGTATTCATTTGGCGAGATTTTCGTTAATTTTGCAACATTTAAAAAAGTCGTCAAGTTGGCGACATTCTGCCAAATTCGTCGCCAAAATCTAGCCAAGCGTTATGGACAGAGAAATAAGTTATTCTTATAGCAGATAAATAACTATTGGCGTTCAAATACAAAAGTATAACTTAAAGTATCTTTTCTCCTGAATAAAACGAGCTAGATCCACGAGAACGATGTCACCAAATTTATCGCATGAAATTACATATGAAAGTGAACATGTTTCTCAACAGTTAAGATATATATATTTTTTAATTTATGGGATTTTTTTATAAAATTATTTTTAAAATGTGCAATATCTCGAGAACGGTTCATGCTAGCGTTCTTAAGTTTATGCCAATCGTTTTCTATGGAAAAATTACATAAGAAATGTGCGTAACTTTATTTGCGTAACTTTATTAAAGGTTTTAATTTTTTGATGACTTTTTCAAAATTTCACTCGAAAATTTAGGGGGGTTGAGGTCTGAACATTCGATTACGTTTGAAAACAATAGGCTTCACGTATTCACGGATTGTAATTTTTGTACCAAATTTTATTCCAATCGCTCCATTCGTTCGTGAGATATCGTCTCCACATACTTTCACATACACACACACACACACACACACACATCACCTCAAAAATGTTTGATTCGTGATCAGGGATGTTTGAAACGTGTTCTTCCGTCGAAAACTCGAATTCGAATTTTCGACCCCGTCACAATACTTTCCTTATACATTATGTATATAAGGAAAGTACAATGCCTACCTACAGCACTTTGCAAAAATGAAGTGTGTAATATCTGTACATAATATACAATCAGAAGTTCATGCCTCTGAATAACGTTATAATAATGTAAATTAAAAAGAAAATATTTTCCATATTTTTACAAACTGTACACATCAGTG
This sequence comes from Amaurobius ferox, assembly GCA_951213105.1. NCBI lineage: Eukaryota > Metazoa > Arthropoda > Arachnida > Araneae > Amaurobiidae > Amaurobius > Amaurobius ferox. The sequence goes on from OX578146.1 coordinate 90,616,586, forward strand.
TGAAACTTGGTCTTGTTTTGAATTGCACAAACGATCGATGATTTGTTATCACTGTGTGTCTCCCCCACACACAGGTCGTTCTTCACATTAAGACGATTTCTGTACTTTATTTTAATTGCAGCCATTGCCGAAAATCCATCTTCGTAAAGGTAAATCGTTGGAAATTAAAGAAGCACTTCCAGAGCACCTTTGTAAGTTATTTTTACTAGTTTCGATCTGAATTGCCAAAATTATGGAAGTGGGGTTTTGTTGAGTGTTATATTTAGTGGCTTGTTCCTCGAAGATGTAAGTAATTGCCTTCACTCGTGCCTCCCCTGAAGGTGCTCCGCGATCTCTGAGGGAGGCGCGTCTCACCAGCTGGGAAGCTAGGGTGTAAAGTATGCAACAGAAAACGAATGTCCATATTCTGCAAACGCAATTTAGGGCAATGCTGTTTTGTAACTTATTTTATTCTCTTTTAGGAAATGTACATTTATGTGTATTGTTGGCTTTTGTGTTATTTTACGATATTATATGTAAAAATGTAGTTTTTAATAAACACTTTTCAGTTTATATTGCTTTTTTTTCATAATGTACATTAGCATAAATGACATCCGGAAAAATATTGATCTTATACATATATAATAAATTACAAAGTTGCGTGAAAAAAGGTGCAGGATTTTATGAAATCGATTAAAATTTTCAAGGGGATTAAATTTTAAGTAATACAAAATTTAAATTTTTATACGGCACCCATACAAAAATATTTCCAATGAGTAAAATGTGCCCCATACACTAATAAGGTGATGTATGAAATTTCAGCATTTTATCATAAAAAATCCCAGAGATATGAAAAGACAAAAATGCTGACTTTGAAACCCCTTTTCGATGCATCGACATGGGTTCTCAGAGGGGAAAAATCATGTCGGCAGATCGCGTTTCAGGGGTCAAGCACAAATAACGAAAGAAAATAATAATTACATAAATAAATAATAATTTTGCTATTTATTGATACAAAAGTATCTACACTGTGTAGAAACAATAACTTTACATAAAGATTACAAAGCTTGTTCAAAATCTTTTTCCATCCATGCCAAAGATCCATTAAAGATAAGAGGCAGATATTATTTGCCTATGATGCATTTCTGCGTTGCGTCTTTTGCACTCTTGCTGTAAACATTTACATTTTAATTTGTGATTAATCCCTCACCAAATTTGTTTAAACATATATCGGGGACTTTTTATGATAAAATGCTGAAATTTTGTACATCACCTTATTAATGCATGGGACACATTTTACTCATTGGAAATGTTTTTGTATGGGGGCCGTATAAAAATTTAAATTTTGTATTTCTTCAAATGTAATCCTCTGGAAATTTTTATCGCTATCATAAAATTCTGTATCTTTTTTTACGCAACTTTGTAATTTATTTTATATGTCTACGATCAATATTTAAGGAATAAAAGCCGAGGTCAATATTTTTGGGATACCCTGTATATACAGACAGGCAATTTCTAAATGAACTATGAAGTAAATGTTAAAAATTCCTAGTTCCAATAAAATAGATTCTTAGTTCCAATAAAATAATATATTACAGTGGGAAATAACGTTCTTAAAAAATAAAATCATGACTAAAACAGGTTAAACTATAACCACATTTATCTAAGATAGAAGTTGCTATAGTTGAATTCATTAATTCTTTTTAAAAATTTGGTTGAGCCCAAATGGCAATAACTTCGAATACTCGCATTTTGTTCTAATATTTTTTCCTGTACTTTATTGTATTGTAGTCAAATTAGAGTGAAAATCAAAAGTGCGATTATTTACTATATTGCATGTTGTTTCAGCATAAATGACCTCGCTTTTCGAGGTTCTGCAATTGTTTTTAGACACGCATTTAATTTGAAAGAAGGTTTTCAAATTAAATTTGAATTTACTTCATATAATTTTTTTTTTCTGGTGGGAGTTATTATCGCGAAAATAGTGATCTAAATTTGTATACGGTCTCTTAAATAAAAAAAGTTCAATTAGAAATAGTTGTAGCAAGAGACCGTATAAAAATGTATATCCTTTATTCTTATAAACATACTATTCACCAGAAAAATATATAAAAGAAATATTATATTAAATTTTAATAAACTTTCAAATTAGAATTGTGTGTTAATAACCAAGTGCCGAAGCCCGGAAAGTGAGACCAATTATGCAAAATTATCCTGTATATCAGGTATATTAAGAATATGACGATTTATATAATACTACTAAGAAATGCTTTATTAATGCGTTGTGGGGATGAAAAATAAAAACTGTTTTCCTTGCATGTTTTATCATCCAAATGTAGGGATTTGCAATTTTTAAGAGTCATCTCAGAAATATGGTTTCGAAAAATGCATCATTGATTGTATCAGCGCTCATAAATAGAAACTCGAAAGATTGGCTGACTTCCAAAGACAGTCTTTATATAAAGAGAAAACAGAGTTGTTGAATATTTACATCCACTAAAGCCTTAATTCTATTTCTATTAGCATAGTTTCAATTTTATTATCCAACATATAACCTATTATGAATACAAGCATAAAAGTGAGTATCTTTTGTGAAATTTTGTAATTGCTTAGATCATAAAAATTTGAAGACTGAACTTTAAACTTTTATGACCTGGAGGAATTGGCAGTGGTTTGGATATTATGTTGCATTTCTAGGTAAAAGCATTTTAATGTGAAACACTAGTTCATGCATTCAACAGACTAGTCGACTGAAATATAAAGACATACATTTTCTTATACTAAGTGTTTTAAATAGATTGCACAACGAATTATGTCTTGAACGATGGGTAACAGAATCTTGAATCAATTGCTGAGAGAATTCTTTATTTTATTACTTTCTTATACATAGTATTGAGAAAGTATTATTTTCACGAAAATTTTCGATTTCAAGATTCTGATACCAGCATGTGTTTTTTAAGACCTGAACATGTTTTGACTATTTTTGGAGTGATGTCGTTTTGTCTGCCAGATGCATGTGGTCGATTCCTTGTGTCCATGATAGTAGCTACAAATGTTAATGTAATTTCATTAAACTTTATATCCAACTTTGTTATCAAAAAAATTAGAATTAGGTATAATTTTTTTTAAAATTCGAGGAATATCTTCGAAATTTATTCGAAGTTTTATATTTTTTTTACATGGCAGCATATAGGACAAAATTTGGCATAATCATGTTAAAACGGTTTATTTATTCCTGAATGATCATGAGACATAATAGTTTCAATCATTGTGAAAAATAGCCGTGATACATTTTTTTTTGTTCGTGACGTTATTAGGTCCCGGAAGGCGAGTTACCCACCCACCCCTCTCGGTGGTACCTTGTCAAATCAATCGAATTGTGTATCAATCGAAATATCTACATCACTCAATAAGTCTCCGGTCTAAATAAGAAAAATAATTTTTTTTTTAGAAATTCGACTTTATTCATCAACATACCCTCCTTCAAGAGTGATACATTCATTCCAACGCTCCTCTAACTTTTCGATGTCTTTTTTGTAGAACGATTTGTCTTTGCTCTCAAAATAGGCCTCAGTTTTGGCAATCACTTCTTCATTTGAGCCAAATTTCTTAGATTTGAGCCAAATTTCTAAATTTCTGTTTTGTAGTAATGGATCCATGTTTCATCCATTGTCACATACCAACGCAAGAAATCCTTATCTCGCTTGAACAGCTCCAAACAGCGCTCTCAATCGTCAACGCGTTGTTGTTTTTGGTCCGGTGTGAGCAAACGCGGCTTCCACTTTGAAAGCAACTTACGCACGCTCAAATTTTCGTGTAAAATTGTAAACGCACTACCTTCTGATATTTTTAAGTTGTCGGCTATCTCACGCAACTTCACTTCACTTTACTGTCTTTCAAAACTATTTTGTGGACTTTTTTATGTTTTCCGGAACAATTGCCAATTTTGGGCGACCAGAGCATTCAGCATCATCGGTGTTTGTACGACCGCGTTTAAATTCAGCATACTAGTCAATAATAGTTGATTTCCCTGGTACAGAGTCTCCATAACGCTTATCAAGCCACTGTTTGGCTTCAGCAGTATTTTTCCCCATTAAAAAACTATGTTTAATCAACAATTTTTACACGTTCAATTTTTACACGTGTTGTTTGAAGGTTGGTACTATCCAGAAATCATATGGGTCTGTCAACAGTGTTGCCATATATGTGTCAGACCGGAGACTTATTGAGTGATGTGTTATTTCTTCAAGTCATTTAAACTGAAAGTTAACATGCTATAGTTGATTATAACAGTTGATATATTTATTATAATAGTTGATATATTTATTATAATAGTTGATATATAGTTGATATATTAATAGTTGATATATAGTTGATATATTAATAGTTGATATATAGTTGATATATTAATAGTTGATATATAGTTGATATATTTATTTAATAATCTTTATTCAAGATATAGTGAATCTCGCTGTGCGTGGGGCAGCTACTCTTTGTTTAGGGGCTCTACGAGAGCATAAATTAATTGCGTTATGTCAGGGGGACGGTATTGTTTGTATATTTCAATAGGAAACAGTATTAGAAATATAGTAATTTTGAATGAAAGAGGTGTGTGGCTTGCATGTGACTGTGAATATTACGAGCTGAAGAATTTATGACGACCGAAAATCTTTTGCAACTTTACACAGCCTTGAAACGGGATTACTCTTGTATATGATATATAATTAAAGTTTTTCTGAAATATTATATATTGTTTGTGCTCGACAAAGCCATCAAACAATAAACTTTTTACATTTATTGCTTTAATCAACGCCCAATGTTTGTGTTGGTGTCTTACGAACAAAATACTTCTATTGGCGAATCCGAACCTGCTGAGCACATTACCGCCTGCGCAATCTTATCTCATTTAAATCTTTTAATTTCAGTACCTTTTTATTGAAATATCCCAAAATATCACCGCAGCTAATCAGTGAAGCAATTTCACAACGCACATATAAATTATCTCTCCATGTAAATTCTTCTCGGGCTGGAACTAATGATAGTCTATCCTAGATTCCTGATATTTATTATCCCATTTCACTTCACTTTATTTCCTAATCAATGGGCTTCTCGTTATTTCACCTGAACAAATTACCTCCTCTAGACTTTAATTTTGAGTTTTCTCGTATTTATATCGCCTCTCGTGATATAACCTTTAACTTTAACGATTTTTCGATTTAATGTTAAGATAAATTGTCTCTTATATATTTTCCAACAGTGCTAGTAAGAAAAACTAGCCCCTTCTAGCTATCGATCATTAAGTGTGACAACTGTACACTTAATAACAGTACTGAATATCAAAACCCATTTCAAATATAAGCATAAAATTGCCGCAAATTTTGTTAGCACGGAAATTGCGGTATGTATGTATATGTAAAACAATTTTTCATGTCCGATTACTACATACTGTTTTATTTTCAGATATTTTAAGCGAGAATCCAATTAATTATAGCATTATATTTCAATAATTTGTAAGGAAACTCCAAAAAATATTTTTTGTCTGCATATTTGCTGTGAATTATATGAATTAATCGATAAAATATAATAAAAATCATCTGCTATATAATTATACGGTGAATTACCTCAAGAACGGTTGATTGTACATATATTGAATTAAGAAATTTTAAAATATTTTTTATCTGCATATAATAGTATAAAATCGCATTTTGTTTGTCAAGTCATTCACGAGTTATAGCTGGAAGTTATAGTAGGATTTAGAGTTGTAGCTTTTGGAATAAAAATTTTCGAGATTTATAAATTTTTCTAACAAAATCTTTTTTCATTATTTATAGGTCAAGTCCCACGTGCATGCAAAATTTGAAGTTTGTACTTTTAACCATTGGGTTGTGTAATTTATCACTTAATTAGTCGGTCAGTCCTGTTACACTGAGCTGTATCATATAATCACAGCGAAACTGCTGCAGGAAAAATTTAAATGAGAAACTTTGTTAAATGCAGCACTTGACAAAAGGCATTACCCGGTTTCAGAGGCATTACCTATTCATCAAGATGAAAAGATAAAACAGTCACATCCATCTAAGAGGAGTTACTATCGTTGGAGAGTTTTTACTCTAATCCCAATAGGGAACTGCTCGTCTAGTATGAGTGTGTTCCTTTGTTTCGACTTGGATATTAACTCTTTTTGGTTAGGTAATAAAGGTAACTCCTTGGTTGTTGTTTTTTGTACTCCGTCTTCGTATATTGACGGAAGAGTTTACATCCGAAACCGATTGATATATATTTATCTATCACGTGCTGTGCTTAACGAAATACAAGTGTATGCGAAGAGAATTATTTTAAGGTGGTTACAAAAAATCTCTCTGATTTTCATGAATTTACGTTATTAACATACTTAAATACAAATCGACCATTTTTTCAATGACGACCGTATTTGTCTGTAGAATGGGGTTGAACTACATGGATAAAATTTGTTATGAACCATTTTAATCTATAAACTAAAATTATCTATTTATTTTGGAGGGAGCATAGGCCAGGGGATGATATGTAAATTTAAGAACATTTTATTTCGAAGTTTAAACTTCTTAGATATTGCCTAAACTTAATAAAACTTTCTAATTTCACAACCTTTCTTCCAAAACTATCCTAAATAACAAAGCAGCTAATCAATGAAACAATTTCCCAACGCATAAATTTTCTCTCCCGCTTTTTCTCTGGCTGGAACTAATGAGACACACTCTTCCAATTCCCGATATTTATTGTCCCATTTTACTTCTCTTTATTTCCTCATCAAGGGGGACCTCCGTTATTTCACCTGAGCACATTATCTTCTGCAGAATTTAATTTTGGGAGTTTTCTTCTATTTATGTCGCTTCTGGCGAAATAACCTTTGAATTCTTTCAACGCTCTTTTCAGATAATGTTCAGATTATTTAGTTAGTTTTCTGAAAGAAAGTATGCATAGAGGTTTTCCCAATAACTTACATTTATAAAACGGGGAATAGTTTCCAGTTTAATGTGTTTCTGCTAGTTTCTAGTATCTCATATTCACAAAACCCACCTACAAAGGGGATTACTAAAGTTATGATTGAATTTCCAGTGTAGCAAGAACAGTGTAGCAAGTGTAGCAAGAACGCGAAATCCCAAAACCAAAGTGTAGAAGACCAGTATTAGAGAGTTGAGCTGAAGATGTCTACAGCGGAATGTATGTAATACGCTTTATGAGAGTTCTCTACAGTAATCGCCTCTACCAGCGAATTGTGAGTTACCTAACATAGTTGTTGCTGAGTTACAGATGAGGCGTGCAAGCTGTAATTTGAAGGAACGGAGCGGTTATGAGGCTTTGAGGAGACATGTTACGATAACTGTGTTGCCAACATGTGGTCAATGAAGAAAGTGATGCAGAGATTGAATCTTGGCGACATGTCACGTGAAGTACATAATATATATATATATACAATGCATATATACTTTTCAGAAAGCTGAATAACAAGTAATAATAGGGAGAATGATTCTTCTTGCTTGTGCGAGGTCACCAATGTAGCGAAAAATCTAAATTGCCAACATGACCGGCGCCGGGTTTTAATCATGGGAGACAAAGCATAGTAGGCCAGATTCATAGCGTTGAGATACAGGCATCTACAGCTCAAGGCATTTACCATTGCCTTATAAGCAAGCATTCGCTACAACAAAATCCATCAACAGGTTTGGCGATTATATGCCCTCGTCAGTCTATGCCAACATGACCGGTGCCGGGTTTTGATCTTGGGAGCCAAAGCATAGTAGGCCAGATTCATAGCATTGAGATGCTTGCTATGAAAGCAAAGAAACGAACTACATGTCATGATTTTTCGAATTTATATAAAAATTGAAAAATTCATTCCCAAAATGCAGCCGAATAAATATTGCTTCAAAAAATAATAATAATGATTTTTAGATAAAGTATGTTCTGTAACTATGGACTGTTTCAGCCATATGTAAACCAAGAAGTTCTGTAACTATGGACTGTTTCAGCTATATGCAAACCAAGAAAAATTGGTGTGTTTTCTTAAATCAGAAGCAACAATAAGTTTCAACAAACAGAACTCGCCTAGTTCTGAGAGTATGAACTTGTTTGTTGAAGCATGCATGTTGCATATTGATTCAAATGCTTAATTATATGAAAGGTCTCACAATGGACAAGACACCCTTAATTGTGCTGATAGTTGGTGGGGACAGAACACGGGATTTGCAAAGTCCACCTTCTAGCCGCTTCGAATCTGCTAGTTGTAAATAAAAGTAAGCAGCAAAATCCCTCATTTTCTATCAAATTAAATTTTTGAGTTTGTCAATGCTAAAATGAACACATTGAAAAAATTGATTCAATGTACAGGTTGATCAGCTTAGCGTAAGAGAAGAACTTAATAAAGACATACAGTTGTGGTGTGCGTTGCAATATTTAAGGCATTCCATAACCAATTACCATGTCCTCGTCATGTTAACTTTCCTCGCTTAGATTTTATTTCTACTTTTAGTTACGTACTTCTATTTACTTAAATAGAAGTACATAACTAAAACTACGCCCAATAAAGGGAGGAGGGGGGAGCTGCTCCCTCCCATTCCTGGTTATGCCCATGCGTGCATGTCCAACAATTTGCAAAGTTAATACTAGAGCCTTGTCTTGCGGTATGTTTTAAAAGTGAGCCAATGATCTGAGAATGTATCCGAAGATTTCGAAAAACGTAATAGACTTATAACTATTTGAAAAAAAATCTCTAAAACAATACGAAGCAAGCCTACAAAGCAACGACATACGCAGCTTTATCAAATTACCTTATCCGTTGGTTTTTGTACTGAAATCTCGAAGTGTGACCGGACTGGTTGCTGAGGCAATCAACGAACTGTACTACGTCCACAGGGCGGCCATTTACGTCTTTTAGAAGACGTGCACGCTTATTTTGGAGCTGGTGCTTAATTGGGCGCCGTATCTAGGCGTTTACTCAAAGCGTAGTCTATGCGCTTTCGTATTAGACTCGTATTTTTTGTTCATCTGCTTAGAAAAGTGATTGCTAAAAGGAGTATTGCTAAATGCGTGACTGTTGTTTTCTACTGGATTTACTGAGAAAGTACCGACTTGTGCTGTTTCTCCCACATTGACTAAATTGATATACAGGGTGTCCCAAAAAGATTAAAACGCGTTTTAATTCTTTACCTGTTAGAGATAAGTGGGGAATGTAAATTGCAAAAATATTGAGAGTAAGCTAGGAAATAAGACTACGTTAATGACATAGTCCTACCATTAATTTTCAAAAAGTTACATTTTTAAAATTTTTATACGACCATCTTAGACAAATTTGGTTAATCAGAAAATTTTTATTTTTAATGCAACAAGATCATTAAAAGAAACCGCAATCTGTATCTTTAAGATCATCTGAATTATGATAAAGGAAAAAATCTGACTTATGCTACTTTTCCATATCATGTGAAAGGATGTTTCATCAGTGAAAATAGGGATCATAAACAAATTGACGATAGAAATTGTTTAGATAAAAAAAAAGTACTTAATTATTGAAAAAGTACTTAGTTATTGAAAAGTATACTTAAGAATTCGTGATTACATCGTGAGCCTACAAGGAATTCGCAAAAATGTCTCATGTATGATCATCTAGATTTATCTTTTTAGTGATATGTCACAAATTTATATTTCTAATTTGATATAGGGTCCCCATTCACAATGTTCAATTTTTAATTAAATATAAGTCGCTCAATTTTAAAGATACAGATATGCGGTTTTTTTTTCAATGATCTTGTTGCATTAAAAATAAATTTTTTTTGATTGACCCAATTTGTCTAAGGGGGTCGTATAAGAATTTAAAACGTGTAATCTTTTGAAAATGAATGTGATAACTATTTCATTAACGCAGCCTTATTTCCTACCTTACTTTAAACATTTTTGCAAATTATATTGCCCACGTATCTCTAACAGGTACAGAATTAAAGCGCGTTTCAATCTTTTTTGGGCACCCTGTATATGTGTAGAAGTCTTGTTATTGACACATCCGATTTTTTCTGTATTTATATTCTGTATTAATGTTATTTTTGAATGAGTATTTTAATAACATTTAATTCAATAACAAATAAAAAAGAACAGTTTAATAACAAATTATAAAGAACAAATTAAAATGTCTGTAGAAATATTACCCTTGTCCCATTAGATTTCTTTCTTTAATTTCTGTACTCCAGCTTTTAAGTTTCAAATGGGCACTGGATCTGCAATGGACCGGGCCTACGGTTTATATTTACGAGTATTTAAATTATATTGAAATATTTCGTTAAAGATCAATATTCAGAAATACGGTAGTGTTGCAGGTTATTCAAGCCAGAGTTACAAAATTGAGGAATCAAATATTTATTCTGAATATATGAATATATTTATATTCTAACCTCTTATTTGTAGACTGATCTTAGCGATATTGCAGTCAAAGTAAATTTACATTATTTAACAAAATATATGTCGTTGAGATGACTTTAAATATTTCATTCATAAAATACGATTTCTTCATTTCTATGTTCTAATGTTGACGTAATTATCGTTGATAGTCTCCTTATAAAAATTTAAGTAATTGTATTTTTACAACCTTTTATTTAAATTAATTTTTCCGTTTGTTTGTGAGTAGGATTCAAATTTTGAGGCCCTAATTAATCAGGTTCCATTATTAGAGTGACATGAAATTTGGTACGTCGTTGTATTTTGCAGTACATTTTAATTCTTTGTACTTTTGAACCTTATTGGACCAGCCCGTCCTGGACTTCGTTTTCGGGGTATGTAATGTACTCGTTTTTGGGGAATAACTAGAGAATCAGAGTAGCAAGAAAGCCCAGATTTGATATGTTGTTGACTTTTGTTGTATATTTTAATTCTTTGGATTTTGAGCCTTATTGTTCTAGCTCATCCTGAGCCCGCCATAGGAATGTACGTGTTTTCGGGAATTAGAAACAATGAGTAGCTAGAAAGCTCATATTTAACATATATCGTTATCTTTTATGATGTATATATATAATATATATATATATATATATATATATATATATATATATATATATATATATATATATATATATATATATATATATATATATATATATACATACATACATACATACACGTAGGTGGTTCAAAAAGTAAGGTAACACGAGCTCTCACGGATGCACAAATTCGGCGTGTGAATTAAATTCCATGTCTAGATAAGGTTTCGTATTGCACGACAAGGCCCGATCGCATACGGCCTCGGTTACACGTGATTTGGTACAACGTTTACGATGTAATGTACTGGACCACCCACCTTACAGCCCGGATCTCGCATCAAACGATTTTCACCTCTTTGGACCGTTGAAGAAACACCTGACAGGTCGCCATTTCACAACAGATGCCGATGTTCAGGAAGCCGTCATTGAGTGGCTCCACGACCTGGAACCTGATTTCTTCTATGCCGGTTTCGATAGATTGGTTTACGATGGAACAAATGCTTCTATAACCATAGTGACTATGTGGAAAAATAATATGTACCAGTGCCCTGCTAGCTTTAAGTATCTCTTTGATTTCGTGAACAAAACTTTTCTCTCACAGGACTTGTTACCTTACTTTTTGAATCACCCTCGTATGTATGTATATATATATATATATATATATATATATATATACATGCAAGTACTTGTATATATATATATATGCATACATACATGTACTTGTATGTGTATATATATATATACTCGTATATATATGTATATATTTGCATTCCTGCACTTTTATTTTTATTATTTTAATTTATATATATATATATATATATATATATATATATATATATATATATATATATATATATATATATATATATATATAATATATGTGTTGAATCTTACTAACACAGATCATCCTTAGTCAATTCATTACGAATCTTTTTTTTTTTGTTTTTTTTGTAATAACTCGAGAACGGGAGAGCTAGAAAGTCCGAATTCAGCATGTCATTTTCTTTTATTCATTAAAGTTGCATACATTTTAATAAATATATTTTTCATACATTTAAGTTATATACATTTTAATTGTTTATTTCATATATTTAACTTAATGCAAATAATGAAAGGGATCATTTTAAAAAATTGCTTTTTTTTGCTTTTACTTGTTCGTTTTGTAGTTAACTATCAAAATATTAAACTATCAAAATTTGAATTTTAATAAGCATGTTTTGAGACTTCCTAAATCCATTTTGGACACTTTTAGAAATATTTTTGTCTGTGTTTATTTGTGCATTACAATTTTTTTAAGTTTTCTGTTTCCAAATGTTTATTGAATAGGGTTTCCGTACACTGCAATGTTTGATGTAACGAATAAATTCCAAAATGCTTCTATATCGAGATCGACGAAGACTTGTTATATCATGCACGCTTTAATCTTTGGATAACAACATAGGCAAAAATTAAATTTTTCTAAAATTTACATTTGACGGGGTGCTCGAAACAAAAACTTTTGAAATATAATCTGTTTGTAAAATATTCTTTTCAGCGAAATAGGCTTGGAATTTAGTATCTGAGTAGTTAATTCAATAGTTTGAATGGAATAATTCAATAGTTAAAACAATTTTTTGTTTGTTATTTTAAGGATGCTACACATTAAAATTTTCGATTTGCGGAATAAATAAGAATTTCCTCATTTCAAATGAGATAGAGACATGAAATTTGGTGCATGATTCAATCGTTCTATAACACCCGCGGAACATATCAAAATGTACCTAACTGTTCATTTGACGAGGGGTGCTCCACACCAAAACTTTTAAAATGTTAAACGATAGAAAAACTTATTTTGTGATGAGATAGATACTTTAAAATTCGTGCATTGGTAAATCGTTAGATAGTAAGAAGGTGGGCAATTTCAGTTTTATAATATTTGTTACTTCAAATGTGCCGCATATTAAATTGTTTTATTTGCTAATTAATTAGGAAAGTATTTATTACACTCTCGTAGAAACATTAAAATTTGTGCAAGCGTCAGTCATTTGATAAAACCCGGGTTAAAAATATATTTTTTAAATATTTCTCTTTGAGGAAAGTGCTCCACCCCGAAACGTTCGAAAGGCAAACTGATGGGGAAGAAAATTATTTTCCGATGAAATAGAAATTTGGAGCAAAGATATAACTTATGAGGAATGAAGTCGCAGTTTGCAAAATTCGTTAACTTAGGACTGCTGCAGGCTAAAATGTTTGATTTGCCAAATAAATAAAGACCGTCTTTTAAGTAAGAAATACAAACTTGAAATTTAGCACATTTTTTTGCATTCATTTTTTTAATACTTACTATAGCCATTATCGAAGAATGAGTAATTACAGATTTAAAAAGTGCGCATCTAAGAGATGCAAACTATGTCCTGTTGCTGACCCCTTGCAAATCATCGACAAAGACCATGGGTATAGAATATTTTGTAAAACCTATAACACCATATACTGTATTACATGTCTATCTTGTCAAACTAAGTATATCGGACAAACTAAAAATCCTTTGCATATTAGAATTAACTTACACAGAAGTCAAATTGGAAAATCCCAGAAACATGCGGTACCGGTTTCCAACTTGGAATTAAGACATTTTCAGAATCATGATTTTACTAAGATCACAGTTACTATACTTGATATAGTACCCAGGCTTCAAGAAAGTTTATGGTGGGAGAGTACTCATATTAAACAGTACATTACAGCCTACCCATATGGGCTCAACACGGTAATTTACAATGAGACCTTCAATTTGGAATATTGCAGTAATGATAAAACACAACCAGTGTCAAGAATTTTTTCTCAAAGCAAAACCCATCGCTGGCATAGAGGGAAAAAACACAGAAAGATCAGTTATAAACGTACGGTAGAAGAGATCCAAAGATTTATCGAAAAATTCAAAAATGACACAACAACTAATATAAGTTGGATTAAAAACGTTATTTATGGAATAAGACTTAAATATCTGCCACGAATATGGCAATATGTGTTGCAATATACTTCTAATGACCCTCATGAACATACGGAGGAGAATTGTAAATTTATGGCTATGGTATTGGATATGATTAAGTTAAAGGCCAGTAAGCATCGTATTGAATTGAACCCTCAAAAATAGAGGATAATTACAAAGGAATTTTTTATGACTACTTTTAAAAACAAGATTTTTGACAGAATTCCTTTCACTTCTATTTTGAATGGAATTAATAAATTTTTACCAATCCCTTTTATTACAGTTAAATTGAATTACCGTTATGTTTGTACTAACGGCAGAAAAATATACAACTATAGTCATATATGTAAGAATACCTCGTTGTATGAAATGGAAGAGTGTAATTGCAAGAACAGTGTATATAGTGACCCATATCACAAACATATTATTACAGGAAACTTAAATTTTATTGAAGACCAACAACTAAAATGTATGTTCAAATTGGGAACTAAGTTTCGAGAACAAGAATTTGAATGTGTATATGATGATTTACATAACGATCTGTATCAATTCATTTATCGTTTAGCTGTGAAATACAGTGTTCCTGTTCAGACATTTGATGAATGGAAATATCATTTTATTAATGGTTTCAAATTGCACTATCAAAAGAGATACCAAAATACTAAAGTATCCTCCATACCTAGATCCATCAAAAACATCAGAGATAGCTTTGTAATCACTTATACAGATAAAATCGTGGCTAATTACGCATTTACCTGTAAAAAATATTATATGGAAAATTTACAGAAATGTTACCTTGATCAGGATATGTATACATCGGTATCGCATAATAGTAAAACTTTGACCAATCGGATCAAAGCCTTATACAAAAGAATTGATATTGATCTTAAAAATGTTAAGTTCCCTTACTTAGTGCTTATACCGAAGATGCATAAGGAACCCGTTAAATTCCGCACTGTCACCGTAGGATGCGGAACTTATTTGACCATTGCTAACTTAAAACTTTTAAATATCCTAAAGCAAGTTATGATTCACCTTCAAAAGCAGGGAACTGTTATTATCAAGAACAGCCATGATATCATTAAAAGACTTAAATTCTGTGACAAAGAATTGCGATTCAGAAGTTATGATTTTCGCGATCTTTTTAATAATATTGATATTGCACAACTTTACCTTATATTGAAGGAATTGCATGAGTTACATAATTTGAAAGAGTACATTACATATCGAAAATATATGGACCTTATCAATCTGGTTTTAAGGGAAAATATACTTTTTGACGGAAAGTGCTATTATAAACAGATTAAAGGAATTCCAATGGGGGGAAGTTGCTCATCAATATTGGCTGACATATATCTCACTAAATATGAGCATGGAACACACCTATTATATGAGATACCGTACTTTCGTTATGTCGATGACGTGCTGTATGGATATTATGAAAATGCAGCAGGATTGGAATTCAATTTTTACCCCAGTGGCTTGGAATTGGTTGAAAATAAACGTGCAGAGGATGGATCGGTGAATTTCTTGGATATCACCATTAAGTACAATACAGGGAATGGAATTTATACGATTCTACACGACAAAAGAACAAGTTATGGCATAAAAATTAACAATATCATCACTTGGAAAACGAACCTCTCAAGATTCATTTTTAGAAATATACTTTTGGGACATTTCAAGAGAAACCAAATTTGCAACACTTTAGCAAAGGATTGCATATCAAGTAACAAGGGGATAATATTAGAGGCATTAAAAAAGAATTACCCTGTTAATTTCCTGAAGAAATATTATAATTCTTTTTTCAACAATAAAAATGAAGCAAATTCTTTCAAAAGGGATTTTGCTGAATTGGGATAGTTTCTGCATATCACTTGAAGACTTGCACATGCGCATAGTTATTTATATAATAGGAGATTTTGTGTTTCCTTAGTTGTGCGTTTCTTGACTTCCATTCTCAGTGGTCTGTTTCTCCATGTTTGGGTGCTTCTGACTGGGCACGTATGGGGGATCAACCTTTGCAATGCATTGGTTCCGTGAGCGTTTGCCCGGGCTGGAAAAGCAGCTTTAAACGGGAATGAGGAGTCGCCATCCTCCTCTGCCATTGCATGCATTGTATTTGGTTTTCCCTTCCATTGTGCTTAATCCTCATTTTTGATTTCAATAGTATATATATATATATATATATATATATATATATATATATATATATATATATATATATATATATATATATATATATATATATATATATATATATATATATAATATATGTGTTGAATCTTACTAACACAGAGCATCCTTAGTCAATTCATTACGAATCTTTTTTTTTCTGTTTTTTTTGTAATAACTCGAGAACGGGAGAGCTAGAAAGTCCGAATTCAGCATGTCATTTTCTTTTATTCATTAAAGTTGCATACATTTTAATAAATATATTTTTCATACATTTAAGTTATATACATTTTAATTGTTTATTTCATATATTTAACTTAATGCAAATAATGAAAGGGATCATTTTAAAAAATTGCTTTTTTTTGCTTTTACTTGTTCGTTTTGTAGTTAACTATCAAAATATTAAACTATCAAAATTTGAATTTTAATAAGCATGTTTTGAGACTTCCTAAATCCATTTTGGACACTTTTAGAAATATTTTTGTCTGTGTTTATTTGTGCATTACAATTTTTTTAAGTTTTCTGTTTCCAAATGTTTATTGAATAGGGTTTCCGTACACTGCAATGTTTGATGTAACGAATAAATTCAAAATGCTTCTATATCGAGATCGACGAAGACTTGTTATATCATGCACGCTTTAATCTTTGGATAACAACATAGGCAAAAATTAAATTTTTCTAAAATTTACATTTGACGGGGTGCTCGAAACAAAAACTTTTGAAATATAATCTGTTTGTAAAATATTCTTTTCAGCGAAATAGGCTTGGAATTTAGTATCTGAGTAGTTAATTCAATAGTTTGAATGGAATAATTCAATAGTTAAAACAATTTTTTGTTTGTTATTTTAAGGATGCTACACATTAAAATTCTCGATTTGCGGAATAAATAAGAATTTCCTCATTTCAAATGAGATAGAGACATGAAATTTGGTGCATGATTCAATCGTTCTATAACACCCGCGGAACATATCAAAATGTACCTAACTGTTCATTTGACGTGGGGTGCTCCACACCAAAACTTTTAAAATGTTAAACGATAAAAAAACTTATTTTGTGATGAGATAGATACTTTAAAATTCGTGCATTGGTAAATCGTTAGATAGTAAGAAGGTGGGCAATTTCAGTTTTATAATATTTGTTACTTCAAATGTGCCGCATATTAAATTGTTTTATTTGCTAATTAATTAGGAAAGTATTTATTACACTCTCGTAGAAACATTAAAATTTGTGCAAGCGTCAGTCATTTGATAAAACCCGGGTTAAAAATATATTTTTTAAATATTTCTCTTTGAGGAAAGTGCTCCACCCCGAAACGTTCGAAAGGCAAACTGATGGGGAAGAAAATTATTTTCCGATGAAATAGAAATTTGGAGCAAAGATATAACTTATGAGGAATGAAGTCGCAGTTTGCAAAATTCGTTAACTTAGGACTGCTGCAGGCTAAAATGTTTGATTTGCCAAATAAATAAAGACCGTCTTTTAAGTAAGAAATACAAACTTGAAATTTAGCACACGGGTCATTAGGAATTAAGTCCAGAATTCGAATTATTTACACGTTTTGAGAATCGCTGGACTTAAATTTTACGTCTATAACGTGATGTCTGGGAAGGCCAAGATATCTAGAGAGCGAAATGATTTATTCGAATTAAATTCGAAAATATAATTGGTATTACAATAAATATTACTGCAATTTTATTGATTTTTAGTGCGAACAAACATTAAAATGCAATTTTTTTTTGTGTGTGTGATGTTAAAACAATAATTTTGAATTTAATTATTTCGAAATTGACTGGTACTTATTTTTAAAAATCGCATAATTTGTTTCCTAAATTTCGTCCTTATTCTAGTAAATTTACTAAAAATTACTGCACAACCTGAAATGTACTGAACATGATTAACTGCCGACTTTTGACTTAATATTTTACATGATAATTTTGTTGAGATCATTTCCGAATTTATTACAAAACATTGGGGACGAAAAGTGGGTCTACAGAAGCAAATATCAATCCCAGAAAAGCATTCTTTGTCTTGTCATCGTCACAAATTCTTATGGATTATATCCATTTAAATACTTTATAGAAGGAAGATTTCAAGTCTTCATACATGGAGTACCCCCGCCCCTCCTGTGCATGACTGGTACAGTAGAGATGGACCCGGTAGAGCTCTTACTTCAAGGTGCGACAGAAAACTACAAACCGCCATTTCCAAATAAGTTAGTGGACATATAAAGTGCCTTAAATTCGAACAGGGACATGAGGTTTATACCGTTTGTTCTAAGTGTAATCTTGTACAGACCTCCTCTCCCGGCTATCTCTTGTACTGTTTGGGCTTATCCAAAAAGGTCCCTTATTGGTGTGTGATTTTTTAGGAACTCATGGACCTGGTCTAGCCCCTGATTGTACAGTGTAGGATTAATAACATCGACAAATACTTTTTAATGGTGTTCCTTGACACCCCATTTCACAATCCAGTCCTTCCAGCTTACTCAGAGGTTTAAAGCATTTTAGTGAGGTCGGAGAGGGAAGTTATTGTACACATGGACTCTACGCGACGACCCCTTCCCGGAACTGCAAACTGCGCTTTTATACAAGAATTGTTAATCGTTGTCTTCTGTCTGCCTGAAACGCTTGATTAAGGGGATTAATTGTCGGTGTCAAGTCTGTATCAGGGTCTAACATGGCCATATTACATATTAAACATTGATTAGCATTTCTATGTTTATCCTTTCTATTCACCCTCATTCTGTTGTATCAATTTAGGAATAAATAAATCTCCTACTTGTACATGTCTTCTCTTGTTAAAATTAGTACGGCTAAATGTCTCAACAATTTTCATAAGAAAATTGGAGTTGATTGGTTTAGAACAGTGCGCCGCGAAAGAAATTAAATTATATTAAAAATGAGTAAAATATGAAATAAAACTCTTAATATAAATTATTAATATTAAAATAATATAAAGTCTTGCATGTTTGATGCGTAGTGCTCGGTTCAATACGAATGTTTGTTTCCTTTAAAAAATTATATACCGTATATATATATATATATATATATATATATATATATATATATATGATGTTGAATTACATATAATTATTATTAATACATACCCTTATGCTTGTTAATTCCTCCAACATATTATATAATGAATTTACACTTATACGGTATTTTGGGTACAAAAGTGTTTTTAATGATCACAATTGGTACGTCTGTCATGTGTCGCTGGCAGTTGTTCTCATATTTTTTAATATTTATTAATTTTGATTAAAAAATTCATATAATTCCTGGTATATTTATTTTATTTATGTAAATATGTTATAAGTTAATTAAAAAATCTACTTACTCATTATAAATAAAATTCATGGAAAAAGCAAATACGAATGCAAAATTGTAAATTGATTTATTAACAGCCGATGATTCCCAGCATAAATGTTTAATTTTACACACGAAAATCAAGTGGCTATCAAGAGGAAAGGTTTTAAGTAGCATACATGAACTCTAGAAATAATTACTTGTTTTCTTTGAAGGAGAAAAACACCAACGTTTCTGTAACTATTTAAGATGAAATTTTTGGATTTCTAGACTGGAATGTTTAACAGAGATATTTACACATCTTAATAATCTTAGCACAATAATGCAAGGTGAAACTGAAAATATTTTTACTTCGACAGATAAACTAATTGCATTTCAGGAAAAAAAAGCAATTTGGAAAACTAGAGCTAAATATGGTAACTTTGAAATGTTTTCATTACTTGGTAAAACCAACATAAAAGAAGTGACTTCTATTGTAGTTGAGCATTTGACAATTCTGGAACAAAAATTAAACTATTATTTTCCATCACTGAATACAGAAGATTATGACTGGGTCCGAAATCCATTCATAATTTTACCTGATATTGGTTTGAACTTAAAGAAGATGAAGAATTGGCTTCTATTTCCAGTGATCGGGGACTTTAAATCAAGCATGCAGAATTACCTATTGATGCATTTTGGATTTCTATTAGAGAAGAATATCCCTCGGTAGCTAAAAAAACATTATCCATTTTGATGCAGTTTTCCACACCATAGTTATGTGAATTGGGATTTTCTTCACTCACACATTACATGTAAAAAAATAGCGAGCCTTCATTGCATTGAAGATGAAGTGAGGGTCTGTTTATCTGAAATACTTCCAAACATAGAAAATGTGGCGAAAAAACATCAAACCCATGTTTCACATTGATAATTTTTTTTTATTTATCGAACAAAAAGTAAGTACTATACTTAATAATTTTCTTTAGTTTCATTTTTTATGTTCATATGTATAAATACTCATTATTTATGTTCGCATGTATATATTTATGTTCACACACACACACACACACACACACATATATATATATATATATATATATATAAGTGCGCCGCAAAATTTTCATTTGTTGTAAAGTGCGCCGCGAGTTAAAAAAGTTTGGGAAACACTGGTTTAGAACTTAGTTCAGTTCATTGCACTTCATTATCATTAATGTAGCAGTATAAAAATAAAACATTTAAAGTGACGAGGCGCCATCTGTTGACAGTAAATAATAATAAAATGTGCTTTTAAAAACAGTGGCTGCGTAATGACAGTAGCTGTATAATAACATTCGAATGTTAACAAAACCAAATTTCGTTCGACTCAGCTAATAATGTGTCGTATTACTTTTCGAATAAAGCACAACTTAACTAGTTATTGTGTACACACGAATGCATGTGTCAAATGCAGAATATTATTATCTTTCATACTCAGTGCAGATAACTCTGTATAAGAAGTAATTTAAATAATTCCACTCTGTATTTGGGAATAAATTCATTTCGTTTGGATTTGCCATTCCTTGAGTTTGAATTACGCTGTTATAATATTCTCTACCATATCCAATCGTTGAGTAATTTTAAACTTTTGTATAGAGGTAAAAATATTCGCTTCAGCACAATATTTATTTTGTAATATATTCAAATTAGCACTCTAATAATATTTGGAGCAGTAGCGAAATAAATGGAAGTGAAATTTTTGTTGCTTGATGTCATTTCAACTACTTGGGACGGAAACTTTCATGTAGAATTTAAATTTATAACTGGAAAAGCGCAATACGTGAAGAAGTATGGTAAGAATGTATGAATAATTTCGGCTTTAAATATAATGTTACAGGAATTCTGAATTCGGACATGTGGATTTTGATTGTTTAACTAGCTCCATCTTACCATTAACTTGTCAGTACCTCATTATGTGTTGCAAAGATTTGTATAATTGGTAAATGACGATTATCCCGATTGACAAATCTGCTTTTGATCTTTTTACAAATGTTTGAAATTTGTGTTAAGACAAATGTCGAAAAGTATATTAAAAAAAAATAATTAAAAGTTGCTAGTATTTACTGATCATAATTTCTTTCATACAACTTGGTTAATTTGAAATGGAACATAAACGTGACTCATCTGAGATTTAACATTAGCTTCAAGCTCAGTTGAGTTTTTAGCATGAGATTATAGCTCAACTGAGTTCCTAGCATATTGAGCATCTCCAATAACTTTGAAAGCAAATATCACTGAGTGTACACGTTAGGTCTATTCAGAGTAATAGTGAACATGTCCAATCGAATAAAATTTGTCGCAGCGCTCCAACGGAGAATTTAGAATTTAAGATATAGACTTAGCAACAGTACGACATAGACGAAAGCGCTACATGAAAAGTGGTCGGTTTATTGTCTTGGTCGTAACAGTCGACCACAAGCTACAAATGAAAGGCGTAAACGGAAGGCTATATATATATATATATATATATATATATATATGATTTGTATCATCCATCAGGGCTTCTAACACGGTGACACTTGGAATGCATGTCGAAGTAAGTGGTAATAAATAGTCTTTATGAAATTCGAATACATATGGTCTCTAACGGAGGACATTTTAAATACGATCTGCGTTAGATTTCTGTTCATGCAAGTGTTGTTTATCGCACCATTCCTTAAACAGAACAGCCATTCTTTAATAACCATATTGTGCCAAATCATTACCTCAGCAGTTTTGTCAATTCCTACTAATTCGACAATGACCTATAACTTTAATTAACTTTTTTGTTTATCTTGTTTGTTGCCGAGTTTGTTGTATAGACATTTTAAATTCTCCTCTAGGAGCGCTGCAATCACTTTTGTTCGATCAGGCATGGTCACTTTATTATAAATAGACCTAACGTGGGCACCCATGATTCTTTTCATCACAAAGTTATTGGAATGCATAAGGACTGTAAGAATCCTGTATACTGGACAATGGAGATATAGATAGCGATTTCGAATCTTTGTTTCGAAATTATCTATTTGTCGCTCTGTTCTCCAACACTGTGAAACACTTAGGCTGAAACTGTTACAGTGGATCAGTTATTGGCTTATAAAGTCGTTGCAAACAAGCCCAAAGTGTTCAATTAGACATTCCACCATCACTCGTAAGCAATGGTTTTTATAGTCATTACCTGCATAGTACTTATTTGTTTGCAAAGTCATCTCATAAAGAAATAGCCAGTTAACTGTTAATATTTAATGTTCAGATTTTTGCCAACGTGGAAGGAGTAAAATATTATTGTCTTGTATTTTTGCTGATACGAAATACATACTTCTACCAGAATTTTTTTTAAAATCATTACTATAAAATTAAAGTTTTGTGCTTGCTAATCAAACCATTAATTTTTCCATCTTAATCATAGTCGAGATTTCAAAAATATGGTTCACGGGTGAACAGATGAATAGATGACGAGTTGAAGAATTTCTTTCTGAAACAATTAACTATCTTAACATCAACATTTTTTTGTTTCGTTAATTAACTTTGGGGTCAAGTTGACACAAGCGTCACTATCGTGTGGTATTACCAGAGTGGTAAGACAAAATTAATTGCGTCACAAATAAAGTTAATTTTCTTTGAAAGTCAATTTTGAGCTAAAAACATAAGGGTCGCAGTAAAGTCACTGGTTAGTGGTCATCAGTAAGAAATTAAATCGCTTCGAAGTACCATTCTAACTATGCCAGAGCACACGTTAAGCGTGTTTCGCTAAATGTTGGCATTTATCTTATGTACATATACCTGAGTGAGACTGACTGACTAAGGGACACTTACCCCAAATTCCTAAAGGAAGAAACTTGAAACTTTACAGAGAAGCGGGACGACCTATAAATAATGGGGAAAATCTAAAATCTTAGAATTTTGTTAAAAAATTAATAAATCGTGAACTTTTTTATTATAACCTTCTCTCAGCTATAACTCGATAACAGCTTGATACATAAATTCATTTTTATGCTATTATGCGCAAAAAATATTCTAAAATTTTTAACTCTATTGGTGCATAATCAACCGTTCTTGATATTTTAATTTAAAATTGCAGCAGGCAATTTTCATTATATTTTATCACTGAATTCATTTATGTGGTTTGATTCCATTTTGGTAACTAAGGTCACCGAGCTTCGTTTTAAATACTAAAGTCAATTGTTGGCTTTTCTTCAAATCAAAATATTGAAAAATAATGGTATTGTTATAAGCTTGTAAAACGGTTTGGAGTCTCTTCCCCCTTCCCCGTTCTCACTTTCGAAGACCAGACGGAGAAGACACCTGTACAGACATCCTTTTCCATGGCGGAGTCTACAGTTGCCACATGCCCAAGTTCAAAGGATTGCCAGATTTGGCGAATTATCGCCAATTAGGTGATTTTTGGCGATTTTGCAAAGCTTTGAAAGACACCTCGAAATAACGATTATTCTACGAGATATGAGATATTTCTAGGAAGTCTCTACAGAGAGAGTTTATAAAAGAAGTCACCACTCAGTCAGAAAGCAGTTGACGTGATACGAGCTACATTGACTTGTTATTTTTGTCAATGTTTTGAGAATAGTAGCGGCTGTTTTGAGAAATGACTTTCGTCAATGTTTTGGGAATAGTATCAGTTATTTTGTGAAATTAATGGAGCATTTAAGTTCTGTTTGATTGTATATTGTTCCTGTTTACGCTGTGCTTGTGAATAAACGTGTTAGCTATTCAGAAACTTGGACTCATTCTTTTTCCCTGAGCGCACACCCACGATTCTAAAGGATACGTCATAACAATGTAATCAATTGATTTTAACTTAAAATATCAGAAAACTTTGGAAAATAGGGCAACGTAGTGATTGGACATGGTATATTCTTCTACATACCGCAATTTCCATGTAAACAGAACTATCAACTTGCGTGCTATTTTTGTACCTAAATTGTATACCAGTGTTTATTCAGAACTTTTAATAAGTGTGTAGTTGTTGCATTTAGTGACTACTTACTCCCTCACACGAAGCCTGCGTGAAAACGGCCTGTAGAAAATATTCCACGCTTTAAAAAAAATTGTATATCACATATTATGTAGAAAAATTACGTTTCTTTCATCTTGTGCTGCTAAAAATATTAAGGAAGAAAGAGCTTTACCAAGATTTAAGCTGTGAGTGAGAAGAAATTCTCATATTGCACCTGTGTCTTTTCGAAGAGCAATAAAAACGTAAAAGGAATTCCAAAACGTAGAAGAGAAGTGAAGTAAAAATTAGGCTGTGGTCATATATGCGTTGCGTATGATTTAATTCCCTCATTGAAAGTGTTACCCATTTTATAGTCATTGTATAGTGATACACTTTGTAAGAAGCATGTCTAGTAGAAGATAATTTGTGCGACAAAAGTTAATTCTAAATTTGTTAATTCTAAATTTAAAACACGTTGAAGGGGTCCTAAGTTATTTGTTATGCTTCATTTCAAAGTTGAGAGTTCACAGATTATATATATATATATATATATATATATATATATATTATATATATATATATATAAACATTAATGTTTTGAATTTTATTTTCACCAAAAAATTGTAAATTTTGCTAGTATTGAAACTACGATTTGAGCGCCCTTATAATCGTGTATAGTGCCATTCTCGTTTATCCAGTTTTCCTATGAATTACTTGTTTAGTAAGAATTTTCATTTTTGATTCATGATCATATTCAGGATTGCATATACGGGATGTTCATATTCTGAATTGCTTGTTTGGTCTCCAGCTTAGACTCACTGGACGGGTCTGGGAGTATTACTGTGAAAGTTCGTACTGCGTCCCTGGTAGAATTTCGACTTGTTCATTCCGGTGCTTCTAGATAATTAAGCTGTTGAGGTTGATCGTGTATACACGTGGTGGAAGAAGAATGGTTCATGCCGCATGGTAATACAAATTTTCTTAATGTATCCTATTTTCATTTTTTCATTTTTGATGCCTGTATTCTGGGTTGGAGTATTTATAGTAATGTACTATTCCTCTATCTGAAACAGGTATGCGTTTGGGTTAGTTAGAGTTAAATACTCAGACCTGAGGAGGAATTTAACTTTGACTAATCATCGAATTTGGGCTGGTGCTGTTCTCTTCTCTTATCGGCATTATGGCCGTGAATTTGCTTCTATGGTGATGTTAATATTACTTGAATTTTTTTTATTATTACATATTTTTTTATTATCACATTTTTCTAATATATATTTCTAATTCAAACATATAATATCCAATTTAACATTAAAATCTCTTAATTTCTTTTCTTTCTTTTTTTTTTCTCTAGTTATACCCAGTATTCTCACTGAGATTTGAATTAATATCTATGTTCTTCTTATTCATATATAAAAATACATGTACCACAACATCATTTCACACAAAATAATAATTCTAATATTATATGCGATTACATATGATTTCTCTTAATATATTCCTATACCAATACCTTGATTCTTACATTCATAACATATAACCTTTATCTCCTTAATTCTAACTTAGCTATGTACATGGTACCTTTTCTCAATCCTCATTCCTATCCCATATACTCTCTCTAACTTCTTTTCCTAAATCCCCTATCCTCCATCATTCCTTCTCTTACTTGTTTATTTCTTCTCCTCCCTCTTATCTCTTAAATTCAATAACATTGGCAGTTACAAGCTTATCCTCACTTATAAGTACTTCCATTAGTGTTAAAAGCTAAGAATGTCGGCTACGTCTTTACAACTAAAATCTTCTCTGATATAGAAAATTTAAACTCTAAAAATATGTATCATATCCCCCCCCCCATCTAAAATTTGTCTTAGTGTTCTCTGAAATATGGCAGGAGAATTTTTCCAACCAAATGGAAGTCTTGTCCAGAGAGAGGAGCCATAAAATTTAAGGATAGACCGTGTTGAAGGAATGGAGAGCCTAAGCTGTAAGCGATAATAAGAGGTTAATACTCGAAAAACTCTTCATATCAAGGAGTTTAGACCAGAGAGGGGCGATAATCACGTAAATATAAGACTTTGGAGCTGAGATAAGTACTTGCTAACGTTAAAGATGACAGCCTAACGAGTTCCCATATGGAGCAATTGAATATAATGATGTAAACCATTTGACTATCAAGTCTCGGGATACTAGATAAGTGTTTCTCAGAAGTATATGTGAAGTATACCACAAGTGTATAAGTGTTCTGATAATAGGACTATAAAAGGCCGTGCAGAGCGTTTTTGACACAGAGCTCTATCTAGCAGAACGATGTGAATTTTGAGAGAGATCTATGTTCATATCTCTGTGGAACATAGCACAGAAATCTTATGTCTATTGCAAGATTGTTAGCTGTAATCATGTACTGTTAACATGCCTGTTGAGCTCCATTACGGAGAGTATTGGATGTATGAGGATGAAGTGACGGAGACTGTAAATAAAAGCTTCTGAGGAGAAAGATGCCTCTTCCTTTTGACTTTTACACGGATAGCAGTTCATTTGTGGTTACATTTTATATCACATATATATATATATATAATATGAACTTTTGACCACTTTTGAAAAGTTCGTTGGATGAAAGTGACTCGTACAATGAACAAAACCTATAGGAAGCTCATATTCCCACAGAAGCATTATCTATCTCCGCCTTGCCATGAAGCTACTGAGACAGTATTCTTTTATGTGAATTTGCAGTGTACCTATTTAAAAAACTATTTTTGAGAGCAAAACATAAGCCTTTGGAAATGCCTTCAAACCAGTAGATTAGGATATTATGAATCATTTATTTTAATAATCCTTTAAACCTTTATAAGTAATTAAAAATATTTTGTTTATTTGTTGAACTGTTTTGAATAATATCAGCCCAATACGGTACACTCAAAATTACTTTCATAGATAATTCAGTTTAGCATGCCTTGTCTGAAATCAATACATTACTTTTCAACACTCCTCAATTTAACAAGGTCTAATAATGAATTAAAATATGTTCTTAAAATATGTTCTTAAAATTACTTGCATAGACAATTCAGTTGGGTATAACTTGTTTGAAATCAATAAATTACTTTTGAACACTCATCAATTTAACAAGGTCTAACAATGAATTAAAATATGTTCTTAAATGCAGATATTTCTCCTTCAGAAAATGATGGAATTTTTTTCTTCTATTTTCAAGTTGAAAAATAAAGTTTTCTTTCATCTTATGTAAAGAAATGTAATCAGTGGTGTAGTCGTAAGATAAATAGCACCGATATGTTTAAAAACTGTATCATATTGGCATAAAATACTAGTGGTAAATACGTTAAGCAACACAATATGGTGTCATTGTTGTTAACACAATGTTTATTATTATTTTTATTATATATATATATATATATATATATATATATATATATATATATATATCATTATTTTGGGCGGTAGCAAAATGTGGTTTCAATTGTCATAAAAAAAATCCTAATAAAATGTTATTTCTTTGTTATTATGCAACAATGGAGTTATTGAACTATTGGAAATTTTGTTTAAATAGGCACATAACAAATAATGTTAAGTAAAGCAAATTTAAAAATTAAATATGTACAGTCATTTTATGAGGCAGCGCCCGTTCTGCTTACATAACGTACTTGAGCAGGGTCCTGGCACGACTACACCATTGAAAGTTTGGAAGAGCCGTAAACAGATAAATCTGAGAGTGAGAGAAAAAAAAAATAAAGAATTGCATGTAGTTTTCTCTTTTTTTTTTTTTTCAGGACGATAAAGTGCAGGGCAAAGAAATAAACATTCAATATAAAACATAAAAATGTCTCTAATATTTTCTTTAGATATGTGTTTTATATGCAAATAGCAAATATAGCCCGGATTTTTAAAGTGATATATTTCACAAGAAGTAAATTTTACATGAAGATAATGAATAAGTCTGGTAATTGTAAAATGAAAACTTACTTGACAACATGGCGTATTATAAATTAGTAATAGCACCAAACAATTTACGGGGCCTTCCGAGAATGGTTTCTTTAGAATGACAATAACAGAACAGCCATACTAGCAAAGACAAGGAGTCTATAAATAAATAATTGACATCACGTGAGTCACGAGGTAAATTCCTAGAAAAAGAAAACTGGAAAATGTGAAAACACAAATTTAGAATGGAAATAGGATTCAGACCATTTTCACAGTAAAATAAGACGACTAAAAACTTAAATGCCCTATTACAAAATATAAATAGAAACGAGTCGTTTCACAATCCATACGGACAGCATGGGTAACTTATTTTAAAAAACGGTACACAGAGTTATTGTAAAGGTACTTTTGAATAAAATACTACGGAAATGTGTAGTGCATAAAAATAATTAAATGAAACATGCAGTTTCGGAGCAAAATTCTTAAAAAAAAATTGAATTTGCATATCAAGTAGAAACATTACGTTTCTTTTATCTTTTGCTGCTAAAAATAGGAAGCAAGGATGAGCTTTAACATGGTTTCAGCTGCGAGTGAGAAAAAAAAATCACCCTGCATCTGGATATTTTTGAAGAGCAATAAAAGGTGTAAAAAGAAAGCGTCAAATTGAAGCAAAGTCAGAATCAGGTTTTGTTCATATAAGCGTTACATATGACTTAATGCACTCGTTGAATGTATTATCCATTTTATAGTGATATGTACTCTTTGTAGTTTGGTAGAAGATAATTTTTGTGTGACAAAATAAAAATTCCAAATTTGCGTTTAGCACTCGATTTATTTAAATTGCATTCAACTCCTAGGCCATATTTACTTTCCTTGCAATAGATGGTAATGTATAGGGAAAGTATTGGAATCATGCCGAAAATCACAACTCGAGTTTTCGACGGATCTACACGTTTCGAGACCTCTAGGATACGAAAAATCTATTTTTAGCGTGACGTCTGTGTGTGTGTGTCTGTATGTGTGTCTGTTTGCCTGTGCAATGTATGTATCCACTCTAACTAAAAAACTAATGGACCGAATTTCATAAAATTTGGTAGGTAAGTCACTTGGGTGAGACCCTGGTGCTGATTAGTTTTTGGTAGGATTCGTAAAGACAAAACCAGTCTTTTTTTTTTGCGAAATGGCCCTCAAAAATTGCCTGTATCCGCTTTAGCTGAAAAACTAATGGACCGAATTTCAGAAAATTCTATAGATAAGTCGCTTGTGGGTTACCTGGTGTTGATTATATTTTGGTACGATTCGGAAAAAAAAACCCTGCTTTTTTTGCGAAATCGCTCGCACAAATCGTCAAAATCTAAAATAAAAACTACGTAATATCCATTGAATGCTCAAATATATCCTTTGAATGCTTGTTTTATACGTGATTTTTAAGGAAGAAAAGAATAAGACCAACCCCATTGCACTAGGACTAGCCGTTCTCGAGTTATTTTAGTTTTCCGTATTTTCTCTACGCCACCTTTGAAAATAAGTCCAATTACCAAATGAGAACGGAAATTGAATTAAAAGTGAATTAAATTTAATTAAAATAAAGATAACGTGGATATAAGTCTGCAGGGAAAGTCATGTGCTACCCACATCAGATTTTTTTTTTACTTTCCTTTCAATACAAGGTAATGTGTAGGGAAAGTATTGGAATCGTGTCGAAAATCGCAACTCCAGTTTTCGACGGATCTAGACGTTTTGGCACATCTACAACACGAAAGAAACTATTTTTATCGTGACTTCTATGTGTGTGCATTGTATGTATCAAACTCTAACTCAAAAGCTAATGGACTAAATTTCATAAAATGTTATAGGTAAGTAAGTCACTTGTGTTGATTAGAAAGTGGTACGATTTGGGATAAAATAGCCTGACCATTTTTGCGAAATGGTCCGCAAAAATCGCATGTATCTATTCTAGCTGAAAAACTAATTGATCAAATTTCACAAAATTTTGAAGATGCGTAATTTGTGGGTTACCTTGGTACTGATTAGATTTTGATACGATTCGGAAAAAAGAATCTGTCTTTTTTATGAAATGGCCTGCAAAAAGCGTCAATATCTAAAATAAAAGGCTACGTATGTTCAAATGTATCAATTAAATGCCTGTTTTACATATATGTACATTTTAACGATAAAAGGAATAAGACCAATCCAATTACTCTGGGATTAACCGTTCTCGAGATATTTTGAAATATCTCGATATGTTCTCGAGGTGAGAGCAATATATAAGCTGTTGGAAACGTTGTTTATAATATTATGAA
This sequence comes from Amaurobius ferox, assembly GCA_951213105.1. NCBI lineage: Eukaryota > Metazoa > Arthropoda > Arachnida > Araneae > Amaurobiidae > Amaurobius > Amaurobius ferox. Next base: position 90,647,197 of record OX578146.1, read on the forward strand.
TAATTTATTTTAATGATCATTAAAATTATTATAAGTAATTAAAAAATTATTTTGTTTATTTTTTGAACGGTTTTGAATAACAGTTCAGCGGGATAACATACACGTAAAATTACATGCAAAACAATTCAATTAGACATCTGAAACAAATGTATTGCTTTTGAACCCTTATCTCTCTAACAAGGTAGTCTAACAATGAATTAAAACGTGTTCTTAAATGCAGATATTTCTCCTTCAGAAAAAGTTAGAAAACATTTTTTTTTTTTAAATTTTCAAGTAGAAAAAAATTCCTTTGGTTTTATGTAACAAAAAGTAGGGAAGAGCTGTAAACAGATAAGTTGAGAGTGAGAAAAAAATAAGACTGCATTTTCTCTCTTAGAATGGAGAGTGCAGAAATAAACACCCAAAATAAAAGATAAAAAATATTGCCGTGGAAATGTTTTTATATGAGAATATCAAATGTAGCCCTGATTTTTTAAAATGATATATTTAGTAAGAAGGACATTTTACATGAAGTTAATGAATAAGTCTAGTAATTGTAAAATAAAAATACATTTAAAAACGCAGCCGGTATTAATTTGTAATAGTACCAAACGATTTAGAAACCTCTCGAAAACAGTATCTTAGCAAAAGAACATCCCCTAGCAAAAGGATATTGGAAAATGTGAAAAGACAAACCTGGAAAGGAAAAATGATTCAAAACACTTTCACAGTAAATAAGATGACTACCAACTTAAATGCCTTATGATAAAATGGAAATGAAAACAAATCGTTTAGAAATCTGTGCGGACAACATGATTAATTTATTTTTAAAAAAACGTGCACAAAATTATAGTAAAAATATTTGAAAATAAAATATTACGAAAATATGTAGTATTTTAAAAAATAAAAGAACTAAGCTGTTTCGGAAATTAAATGCGTTAACTTCTTTCTTCTGCTTTAATTCTGACAGTATGCCCTCCGCACACCGTCAGCCGGACACCATCCAGGTTGACCGAACGTGGCACCAATCCCGACGACTTTGCTTATGTTGAGGTGCCTGTGGTAGGTGCCTTAATGGACATTTGAGAACTAGTACATAAGATTACAAAATCTACGATGAAACTACTGTAATAATTGACTAGCAATAAAATGGTAAAACATCATAAAACAAATATGTAAGTATATCAACCGGTTTCTGAGACAAAATTGAGCCTCCTTCGTTAGGATCAGACAGCTGTAATACTTGCAAAATAGTAAAATGTCGCAACAATTATTTTTTACTTTGTTAGAGACCATCTAGAGTGTATCTTTAGGTTCGAAACGGTACTTAAGAAGGAATACATAAACTTCCAAAACATTTTATGTCTAGATATGTTATTTAAAGCTATCTCTCCGGATTAAAAAAAAAAATCCTGCGAATTTTCTTCTCTATTTGTTGGGAACACAGATAAACCATACAGAACTGAAAGTTTACATATATACTAATACAGTCGAACCTGTTTAAAATGGAACCTACAGGAAACGGAATACTGTAATAAGCGGAAAATATTTTTAGCTTTGTCCAAAAATGTAGGTTCGTTGGTTGGTTGATTGGGGATTTTTGGCACAAAATCCACCAAAAATATAGGAATTTAATGTTGTTTTCCCCTGTGTGAAACAGAATCTGCATAACGCGGAAGCGGACAGCCAATTTAAAATATTTTGTTAATAAAAAGCACCTGTTGCATTGAACAGAGAATAGAAAATCATTCAACTCCTTTAGCCATTTTTTCCCTTGAAAACCATTTTTCATAGAACTTTATATTAAATTATATCGCGATTTTCTGAAAGTCATTTCAGAACTTTAAGAATTTTCCGTTAACCAGGGAATCTCTGAAATGCTAAAAATATTAATCAATACACGATTTTTAACTGAAAGTTGCATCATCAGTAAGGTACATGTTCAGGAAACCATTTTGGATTATTTTGGAAGTTCATCTCATATTTTTTTTTAATTTGTGTTTTCGTTTTACGGTAAACATTAATATTTGGCCTTGTAAGTCAATTCATCTAGATTTTAAGGTATGGTAATAAGCTAACAGTTAAGGACACGGGGTACATTATATTTTTATTTGCATATACTCCTGTGACCGCAGTATGCAAAAATGTACGTATATACATATTTAAAATAATTAAATTAGCTGTTATGGTATAATATAGTATTAATCGGATTTATCTAAACACACTTTTCAAAATTTTTAAACTGTGGTGCATAGGTCAGCAATTACATATGGACTATCAGCAATTCCAGCTAAACTTTTAAACTTAGCTTTCCTGAAATGACCTGCATGTCACGAAAACATTTAAGACGGAAAATTCTTCCGGTCTCTTGAATTCCGCTTTACAGGTTCGACTGTATAAACAAATGTTTAAGACGGGCTTAGAATTTTGATTTAAGCCTTAGTTGGTTAGATATTAATTAACATAAAATTTACCATTGCTGGTATGGAACATGATTTAATGGGTTAAGCTGACTTCAAACTTCTCTGTGATTGGTTGCTGGTAGAAAAGTCACAAAGATAGCCGAGGACTGAACAATTATAAGTTTCGTTATTCATTACGAGCGTTTTGTAACTATGATTGTCATGAACATATGCGATTATGATGTAATTATTAATGCAGCTAACACTTAAACGAAGTAATTGCAAAAATTAATTTTTCGTGATCATGAATAGTTCATAATACAGCTCAGATTCGGTCCCTATTATAAAATGCCGACAAAGCTAAAACCATCTTATCGCAAAGGAAATAAATATCGAAAACCGGCTAGATCTGCTGGTAGGCCGTGAGAAATACATGCAGCAGACATAATTTCTGAAGCTTATATAAATGTCATGGCGTTCACTTACAAAAATATGAATGCCAGATGTCTGCGCAGTGTAGCTCCAACTGAAAAAAGAAAAAACTGCCGCCGTGTTCTCGCGGAGTACGATCACGCTAAACATTTGGGTCCGTAAGTTCTCAGGGGTGCGGAACTAAACCTGTAAACCGAGAGGTAGGCCAGGTCCGCACTGCTGTCTCCAAGCAGGTCAGCAAGGTCAGAATATTCATGTTGTTACTAAGTTAGTGAGCAACTTATAAGCGCAGAAGAACTAGCTCTTCGAGGTTGGCGAGCAGGGACGGAAATTAAATTAACTTTATAATTTGCTTGATAAACGCACAAATTAGTTGAAATATAGGCTATTGTCTATAGATAAACAATGTTAATTCCTGGAATATTTGATAGTATTTAAGAAACTAATATACACTACCCGACACTGAAAATACAACATCAAAGAAAGGGCGAATAGAATGTGATGATAAAAGGTACAGACAGAGATGGCATATATAAATAAGTGATGTTAATTCTAGAAGGATAATGCAATAAAGTAATGGCATAGACAGGGTGATCAGTAGGCAGTAGGACCACCTCTTGCGGTGATGCAAGAAACAACCCTTTGAGGAACAGATGCAATGAACGTGCAGATAGTTTCCAGAAGGATGTAGGACAATATGCCTTCAATAATTCTTCACAGGTCGTCCTCTGTTTGAGGCGGGGGTAAAGGCAGTCAAACGACGGCCAATCACATCCCATACATTCTCGATGGGTGAGAGATATGAAGACAGCGGAGGCCAAAGAACCACCTGGGTTCCTTGCAAGGCTTGTCTGCTGATGGTTGCAGTGTGCGGTCGAGCGTTATCTTGCTGGAAAACAGCATTTTGCAACCGGTGAATATTGGGTAATGCAACCTGTCTCAGCAGTACCTCATCCACATATCATCGGGTCGTCATTGTGCCTCTGATACGAACCAGAAGTGACCGGCTATTAAAGCCGATAGCACCCCAAACCATGATGTCGCGTTGTCGAGCAGTATGGCATTCAACAGTCGCAGCAAGATTGGATCTGTTTCTATGTTGCTTCCAGACTCCCATACGGCTACTGTCATTCAACAAACAGAACAGAGACTCGTCGCTGTACACTATACCCTGTCCCATTCAGTCATCCAAGAGGCTCGGGCCCGACGCCATTGCAATCTCTTACATAGGTGTCTTGTCGTCAATGGCATTCTTCGTAAAGGGCGGTTTGAGTGCAAGCCGCTTTCGGCCAATCGTCGAGAAACTGTTCTCGCTGATATTGGAACATCCAGTGTACCCTGCAAATTCTGCAGAATGTCGCCGTTTGTGAGGCCGCCACTGCATGCCTTCGAATGTGTCGATCAACGCGTGCTGACGTACGTGACGACAATGGATCTGCATCATTGCGACGATTCACATGCCCTTCTTCATATCCTTTGCACATCTTCCTTTGCACATCATATCCTTTGCGCATCGCGTGTTTTAGCGACGATACGCCGGTACGACTACCCGGCCGTACGTAGGCCTAAAATGAACCCCTTCGTACGATCGTCCAAATGCTGAAACGGACTTCGTCGGCTAGGCATCTCTTCAACAACACGTGTCTTCTAAAATGAAAAACAGCTCGGAGAACGGGTTTCCTTCGACGACATTCAGTAACAACTGTTGGCTCATCTGCCGTTTCCATCCCTTTTATCCCCGATCTAATCACGTGACTTACTTGCATTTCAGATCATTTACATACATCGTCCAGCTGCGTTTATCTCGCAATTTGGATAATTATACGGCCAAAGCTTCATGGTGTTGCATTTTCTATGTCGGGTAGAGTATAATAAACTTATCGATTCAAGAAACTGATAAATTGAACTGCACTATGCATAAAGGGTATTAACATTTCATGCATTTACACAAATCTGTCAAATGTATAATATTTATTAGCTTGACAAATTTATTTAAAAATTTGGAAAAAAAAGAACATGTTTAAATATTATCGCCTTTTTTTACAAACCCTGCAAAAACTAGTAAACAAAATATTAGAAGAAAAAATATACCATTCTTATGCTATTTATGCATTTCAAATATACAAATGAATGAGATAATCGATGCATTTTAAAATATGTTGTGATATCTTGCTCTCACTGAGAAATAATAGCCTGTAATTTTTATATTGCTGAAATATATTTGCAACCATTTCAAATTTTGACAAATTATGATTGATGCACATATTCTTCTTTAAAGCAATGCAAATTAAAGCATGTTAAAAACAAATTGGTTTTGGAACACTATGATGCTACACAAAATTCTAGCTCCAATTTCTGAACGACTTCAAGCCTCATTGAGTTTTCCAAAAGTGTTTAATAAATGAACGGAATAAATTCCTCTATAGAATTTGTCCTAGCTGGGCGAATTTCAGTGCCATCCAGAAAAAGCCATTTGTCTTCACAGCATCTAAACATTTTATTCTGCCCATTAATCATTCTCGCAATTTATCGTTTTTAGATTGATTTCTTTATTTCTAAGAAAAATGTTGCCAGATTTTTTGTTCTATTCAAGATCTTAATTTTATTATATTGACGAATTTTCGTCTGCTTTTTCTGAGCTGTAGAATATCCTTTTACCTAAATGAGATCAATAACAATATATTTCCTGGTTGATGGTGCTAATTTGAAATTGTAATCATTTCCATTAAAATCAATTTTGAATCTGATGTCAATTATCTGAAGTGCAAGACTCCACTGGACTTTCTGAAACATTCATATTTCGTATTGCTTTAATCCATTTATATCAAAATGCGTATCGTAATATATAGGACTAAGATTTTTATAATTTTGCATATTTTTGGCAATACTGAAACGTTGTTCATGTATACGTACACAAATGCGTTTTATAAAAAATAAAGCTGAATATTAAGTATTTTTGTTAAGACATTTTTTTTCATTTTTACGAGTTATAGTATGTTTTAGATTTTTTTTGTCGTTTTAAGACATTTCTTTTGTTATTTTTTATTATGCATATTTCGGTTTTTTCAGTAACATGCATTTTTAAATGGGCACAGGAGATGTAAAGGAAATTAAGTTATTTCTTGTTTATTCTTTGTTTTGCTTTATAAGTAATGCTTTGGGTATAGTGAAACAAAGATTCTCAGCTGACACAGCAATAATCAACAGATTAGATGTTTTAGATTCTTATCATGTTGTGTCGTGCACCACCAATGTCTTTAAAATTAGTTTTGGGCATAAATAATAATAAATGTGAATTTTTAAGGCATTTTTTGAAAGTTTTTATCATCATAAATTCATTTTTATAAGGCATTTTTCAGCAATTTTTTGATCATAGAAATACTTGCCCTGTTAATAAAAAATCTGGTTAGGGTGCATTTATTACTTTAGTAATTAAAGTAAATAATTTTAGAAAGTTTACTATTTATTTATTTGGGTTTACGAGACTTACTACTATTCATTTTATCTCACTTTTATTTCATTATTGATAATTCAGTATGTCAGAAAATTAAATTAAATTTCTTTTATAATCCCTGACGTATTGTGTGAATTATCTATTTAATATTATCGATTCAAACTATTGCGTGTTTTTTACTTTCCCTACAATACATGGTAATGTATAGAGAAAGTATTGGTGTGTGTGTGTGTGCAATGTATGTATCCACTCTAAATCAAAACCTAATTGACCAAATTTTATAAAATTTGGTAGATAAGTCACATGTGAGGTACTTTGGTGCTGATTAAATTTTGGTACGATTCGGGAAAAACGAACCTGCATTTTTTTGCGAAATGGCCCGCAAAAAGTGCTTGTATCCACTCTAACTAAAAAACTAATTGATCAAATTTCACAAAATTTGGTAGATACGTCACTTATGGGTCATTCTAGTGCTGATTTTATTTTGGTACGATTCGGAAAAGAAGAATGTTTTTTTTTTTTGCGGAATGGCCCACAAAAATCGTCAAAATCTAAAATAAAAACTACGCATGCTCAAATATATCCATTAAATGCTTGTTTTATACGTAATTTTTAACAATGAAAAGAATAAGACCAACCCCATTACACTAGGTGTAGCCGTTCTCGAGATATTTTAGTTTTCTCGTATTTTCTCTACGCCACCTTTAAAAGTAAGTCCAGTTATCAAATGAGAACGAAAATTGAATTAAAAGTGATTTAAATTTAATTAAAATAAAGAGAACTTGGATATAAGTCTGCAGGGAAAGTCATGTGCTGCCCACATCATATTTTTTAAATTGATTTTATTATTTTTCTGGGAAACTTGACAACATATTTTTCCTTTGCCTTTCGGGTTGGTCGGGACGGTTTGGGTAGGAGAAAAATGTTTTACCTCCGCATTCAATATCTTTTGTGTTTACACGTGGAATATTTTGTTGTTTTTGCTTTTCCAAAATTCGCCAAGTTTGTGAAATCGCGCCAAATTTATCAGCATGCAAAATAGACAGACGAACAAATAGGGATATTATATTTTCTTATTGTGTCTCAGTATATTCAACTTTCCTCGGCTACTTAGAAAAGCGACGATTTTATATATTTCGTTTTTTTTTTATTTTTTTTTAACCAAAAGATGATCTATATCAATGTAAAATTGACCTTATTTTCTATCAAATGTGATGAAGCTTGCTTGGTTAGCATTTGAGCTACAGTGAATGCTTATGGATTATCATCTGCATAATTGCTCGCACGCAGATAGTTAGTTATTAATAAGTAATTCGTTCATGAATTAGAATGTCCAATTTGTATATATTTGCTGCTAATTCGAATTGATATTTTCGACCTCTTCCAATTGACTTCTTTCGTACACATATTACTTATTGTGTAGAAATTAATAGTATAGGTCAGTGGTTCCCAAATTGTAATCAGCGAAGTTTGGCAAAGGGCCCCGCGAAAGCTACGAAAATAAAAATATACTAGCCGAATACCCGTTGAACATCAACGGTTCCACATTAAGCAACCACCGAATAAGGTAAATTTTTAAATAATTTGCGTTTCTTATTTATTCGAAAAATCGAACATTTAGTTTTGAGGCACTCCCAAAAGTTGAAAATATCGGAAAACTGAAATTGCACATGTTCTTCCTTTCGAACTATCTACCCGTACACTAAATTTGAAGTCTGTGTCTCATTCCGAAGCATGTTTTTTTTATCAATTCACCATTCGAACATTTCCCTCTGGAGAACCCCCTTAAACAAAGAGTTTTGAAAAACTATATTCGTCTTTGGTGTCTTCATCAAATGATTTGTCCATATACCAAATTTCAAGCCTCTATCAAATTTTAAAGGAGCCATTTCTCATTCGTTCGGTAAATCGAACATTTTGGTCTTCGGCAGCCCCTAAGTAGGAAATATTGGAAATTTGAAATTGCACACTTTCTTCCTTTCGGACGGTTTACCCATATACCAAATTTGAAGTCCCCATCTTATCGCAAAGCATTCTTTCCTATCATTTCCCTTTTCGAACGTTTTGGTGTGGAGCATCCCTTCTAGAGAAGGTTTTCGAAAAATTCGATTTTTCCAGGGGTTTTATCAAGCGACCGAACCGTGCACCAAATTGCAAGTCTTTATCTATTCGGGAAGTGCCTAAAAAGCGTGACAGACGGACACTTGGCAATTAGTATATATAGATTTTCACAAAAACTAGACATTATTCTCAACATGCATATAAGCCCTACCTAAAGCACACGCATTCAAAGTGAAATGACGTCATTGACTCCACGATCAAATTCTATTTAAACAAATAGCTGCCCGGATAAAAAGTTTGAGAACCACTGGTATAAACCACTTCCCTGAAAAACAAACTGCTCTTAAAAATAAATAGTTTGAAACATTATCGAGCTATCCGATTCCTATAGAGGCTGTCCTTCATTGAGTTCCCAAAAGCGTTTAATAAATGAAACGCAATAAATTACCGGATAGAATTTGTACTATCCGGTGGAATTTCAGCGCCACCAAGAGAGTTATTTGTCTTCAGGGCATCTAAACATTTTATAACGTCCATAAATCATTCTTGCATTTTTTTTTCATTTTTAAATTTTTGTTTCCCGGGAAATTGTTGCCAGCCGTTTTATCACCCTACCCTCTCACAATATTGTATTTTCGATTGTCATTTCACGTGGAATTGTTTTCAAGGGCTAGAAAAAAAAAAATATATATATAATATGTCTAAGATCTCAGAGGATCAACATTTATGGAAACTATTACCAATTCAATCTATTGTTTACTTGTTTTAATCATTTTACTATTTGATTTTTAACACTTTACAACAAAGTTGAAAAGTGTTTATGACTTTGTTCATTCTGTCTGTCTGTCTGTCTGAAAATGTCTGCCTGTCTGTCTAAAAATGACTTGATCAAAATGAAATTTTAGTATGTTGTTCAGACGGTCTGTAGGACCTATGGGAATATAAATGAATAATATCACCCAATTAGTTTTGGATTGAACCCGGGTGGAAAAAATGAAATACATTGAGCCCTATGGGACCTAATTTTTCAAACATCTTTTAAGCGGATTTGAAATTCACAAATTGCTTCGAAAATTTTAGGTAATATTCAAATTGTTCCATAAAATATATAAAAAAAAATTCAGCGAAATATATTCAGTAGTTTTTTAAAGAAAAATTAAAATACTAATAACACTTCTTATATGAAGCGATCACGTGACCACGATATGAAAAGATCCCGTGACTTATTTAAATGATATATGGCATCCATCTTGTCTCAAAATCGTGATTTTTAAAGTTCTTTTTAATTCATATTGAGTGTTGTATCCGTTCTAAAACCACTTTACTTTTCTTAAATTCTGTGCATCTACATACTGAAACAGCGCAATTACAATATATTTGAGTTTAAATGCTCATCCAAATTTGATTATTTCTACAACGAAGCCTATTTTTCACCTATGTAAAATGTAAACAGCAAAATATATTGAATGAGTTGTATTAGAATTGCTGTATTTCTTTAACACAAAATCATTTAGTTCATGGAGTCTGCGTAGCTGATATGAATGAAATATTCATTGATTTTACAAAGGGAAGGACGATTTTTTTCGGTGAAGTTTTATGCATAGAGTTTAATTACTTGTAACTCCATGGTCTTAATTTTTAAATAAAATAAATTATTATAGTATTGTGATGAATGACATGAATGGGAAATTATTTATGAATGAAATGCTGCTTTTATAGAGATAGCCAGGCGTGTTATATTTTCAATGACGTCATTTGAATGAATTTCAGTTGTTTTCGATGAAATTTTCAAATATAATAAATTATCGTAGTATTATGATAATTCTAAAATTATTACCGAGGAATGTATCACATTTTAGAGCTGTTTAAACCAGGCAATTTATATTTTAATGCCGTCATTTAAATGAAGTTCATTTTTTTCGATGAAGGTTAAAGTTTTCAAATATAGTAAATTAATGTAGTATTGTGATAAGTTTTAAAATATTACCAAGGAATGTATTGCATTTTAGATATGTTTAAATAAAATTGCATTGAAGTTGGAAAGTGTTTCATAATCAATGCCTTAAGCATGATTGATCTTTCTTGTTCAATTTTCTCTTTGGGCTTCTTAAAATGTCATTATATATTTGATGTGCGTATTTAGGTCTAGCTATATAATAGACTTTCCATATTGTTCGTGTAATTTAATTCCCTTCATACAGATCCTAGCTTTCTTTTCTACTTAATTTTAATAATCAGTATTTATTATTATCTTCTATCATAGTTTCACATAGATATTATAATTTTATAGTTTTAAATCCTCTTTGTGAATAATTTTTTATGGTAATAAACTTAGGATGCAAATTATTAATGGACTATTAGCTTCCATTTATATTATTTTTTCATATATATATATATATATATATATATATATATATATACATACAGGAGTCCCAAAAACATTGACTTCGGCTTTTATTCCTTAAATATGGATCTTAGACATATATAAATTACAAAGTTGCACAAAAAAAGTACATAATTTTATGAAATCTATAAAAAGGAATTAAATTTGAAAAAATACAAAATTTAAATTTTTATACGACTCCCGTACAAAAACATTTCCAATGAGTGAAATGTGCTCCATATACTAATAAGGTGATGTACAAAATTTCAGCAATTTATCATAAAAAGTCCCAGAGATATGTTTAAATAAAGTTGGTGAGGGATTAATCACAAATTTAGATATAAATGTTTACAGCAATAGTGGAAATGACACAACGCAGAAATGCATCATAGGCAAATAATATCTGTCTCTTATCTTTAATGGATATTTGTTGTGGATGGAAAACATTTTGAACAAGCTTTGTAATCTTTGTGTGTGTATTGCTACACAGTGTAGATACTTTTATACCAATAGAAAAATTATTTATTTATGTAATCACTGTTTTCCTTTGTAATTTGTGTATGACCCCTGGAACGCGATCTGCCGACATGATTTTTCCCCTCTGAGAACCCATATCGATGCATCGAAAAGTGGTTTAAGTCACCACTTTTGTCTTTTCATATCTCTGGGACTTTTTATGATAAAATGATGAAATTTTGTACATCACCTTATTAGTGTATGAGGCACATTTTACTCCTTGGAAATCCTTTTGTACAAGGGCCGTATAAAAATTTAAATTTTGTATTTCTTAACATTTAATTCTCTTGAAATTTTACTCATCGATTTCATAAAATTCTTTACCTTTTTTACGCAACTTTGTAATTTATTATATATGTCTAAGATCAATATTTAAGGTATAAAATCCAAGGTCAATGTTTTTGTTACACCCTGTATATATATATATATATATATATATATATATATAATTATGCGTTTCGAAATGCTATAAAAATGTGCGAATTTAATATATGGACATAAATTCATAGTTAATGCGTGGGTTAGTTGCAATTGTACTCAGCAAAGATTCCCCGCCGCCAGTTGAGCTATGTAAATTGACATTTTCACGAGCCGGAATTTGAAACTTAACAGGTATTTATGGAGCTGTCTGATTACTTACTGAAAGACATTTACGGATTACTAGCTACCTGATTACTTATTACTAGGTGCCACATGTAACAGCTGCCTAAATAGAAATATCCGCATTTTAATTACACGTCACGTTGTGCAATGTACTTACTCTCCAACCAGGGTTTGAAGCGTGGACCGTAGCCCTTGCCGTACAGCATAGTGTGTGGAGCGAAGAAAACTAGCTTAAAAAGTTAATGAAGATGCCAAAGAAAAAATGAAGAAATGATAGAATATGAAAAGAGATATGTTGAGAGTGATGAGAGTAACGTTTTTAGTTGACCAGCTGCCGATAATACAGGGTGTCCCAAAAAGATTGAAACGCGGTTTAATTATTTACCTGTTGGAGAAAGGTAGGCAATATAAATTGGAAAAATGTTGAAAGTAAGGTAGGAAATAAGACTACGTTAATTAAATAGTCTTCCCATTAATTTTCAAAAAGTTACACTTTTTAAATTTTTATACGACCCCGTTAGAGCAATTTGGTCATACAGAACATTTTTAATGCAACAAGATCATTAAAAAACCCGCATATCTGGATCTTTAAAATCAACTGAATTATGATAAAGGAAAAAATCTGACTTATGCCACATTTCCGTATCGTGTGAAGGACTGTTTCATCAGTGAAAATAGGGATCATAAACAAATTGACGATGGAAATTGTTTAGATAAAAAATACGTTAATATGTGTCAAAAAATTTTATCACAAATGCATCTAAATAAAGCATTACACAGACAGAGATCATATAAAGCAGTGGTACTCACTACGCGGTTGGGGCACATAATTAAAATATGCATACATTGATATTTTTTGTGATATGTCACAAATTTACATTTCTAATTTGATATATGGCCCCCATTCACAGTATTAAATTTTCAATTAAATATAACTCGCTAAATTTTAAAGATGCAGATATACAGTTTTTTTTAATGATCTTGTTGCATTAAAAATAAAAATAAATCTGATTGACCATAATTTGTCTAAGGGAGCCGTATAAAAATTTACAAAGTGTAATTTTTTGAAAATTAATTTGAGGGCTATTTCATTAACGTAGTCTTATTTCCTACCTTACTTTCAACATTTTTGCAATTTACATTGCCCACTTATCTGCAACAGGTAAATAATTAAAGCGCGTTTCAATCTTTTTGGGACACCCTGTATACAAAAATAAAATGTCCGCAAAAATGTTTGAATGAGTCAGACTTTAAAAGCAAAATTCTAAAAAAAGCATTGGTCGTGAGATTAGGACGTGGAATGGTCCGTAAAAGACAGCACGAATGAATGAAGCTGATACTATATGGAGGGGGCAACGTACCTGTGGCATTAACTCTCCCGCTTTAAGGTAAGACATAAATAAATTAAATAATGGAGGCGTGGAGAACCAATTCTTACACGATACAGTTGTTTCTGGGATAAAATACATAATTTTATGTATAGGTCATATTTACGAAGGTAATCTTTGCATCTTAAATGATTTCGTACATGTGACATCTTGCTTTAATATTTATGCCTACAACCGGCAGCTTGAAAAATTTTGGGGAGAAAATTAATTTGATGTATGTGAAAATATGTGAAAAATAAAAGGTTGGGCTCACCATAAATATTATTATTAGGCCTTAGTTGGCATTGCCTTCCATTGCATAAACTTTGATGAACTCGTTGTACTTGCACATGTTCCATTGTCTTGTTTCATCACTCTTTATTAATAACAAAAAAATCTATGCATTTCATATCTTATTCCTATAGAAAAAGATGCAAAATTCGATTGTGCAAAAAAAAGATACAATATTTTTACACACTGTACAGCCAAGCTGCCTTTAATCAAATACTAATTTTGCTATGAGAAAAGTAATATATATTTGTGTGAAGTAAAAAGTTACTTTTTGAGGATCGTGCTGAACATAGCAATGCACTTGACGTTAGAAAAATGAGCTACATAGAAATTTTAGTTCTGGAGTCTGAATTATTCTTTGTGAGTTTTGCCAGATTATTCTTCGGAATCGCTAGCCCTGAGGGTATTAATCCCTTTAGATTACACACCAAATATTGTGCTCCGATTGCAATCACGTAGAAGACGTGATGCGGGACTGTGTTCTTCAGTAATATACTTAGTGAGTAATTTATCGGTTTTGTATCATTCTTGAACTATAAAGTATCTTAAAACTTGGCTGCATCGAATGAGACTGGAATTTTTATTATGAACTTTAGAATCTACAGAATGAGAAGTTAAATTGTTATATTTCTTTTATAATATGTTTTGTTGTTATTTTTGTGGTAAACAATTTTTAATAGCATTTTTATTCTCACTCTTCAAATGATATTGAACGCTTCTGATTCGAATTTGATGCTGTGCATTAATTTAGTTCAAAATATTTCCTCGATATTTTAAGGTTAGAATATCTGTTGTGTTCTTTTAAGAATCCCGCAGTGTTTTGAACAAATAAGTTTCTTTAGAATCGTTCATTGAATAAATAAGATTTACAAGATATTTTTTAGATTCTGTAACATATATATTTAACCCATAGATACCACTCATCAAGTGGTAGTGTTGCACAAGATGGCAGTGGTTCACAGTTTTAATAAACTGAATCAAAATATTGAAAAGAGATAGACTGATAGAACGTTTTTTTTTTCAGATAATCCTTTAAAGATGCATTATGGTTAATTGCATCCATTTTGAGATATTGTATAGTCCTATTTTTATATAATTTCAAGTTCATAGTTATAAAAATTTATATATGGTTCATAAGACATTGCTTATAATTGGTTTAGAAAAAAATATTTACTACATTCAAATGTATATTTGAATGCAAATGAAAATGTAATATGCGCAGTAAGATTTATGAACTGTAAATATTTTTTTTTTAGATTTTTTTGCTGGAAAAACTAAACTCGCTTATTATTTTAGAAAAAAAAAAACACTTTCGGAGCACAAGAGCCGTTTAAGAGGTTTGATTATTTAGTTCCGCAGCAACCCTATTTAGCGTCTGGTGCGAATTAAGTTTGATTGCTCCTCTTTTTCTATATGTCGTATAGATGGAGGTGCCTCTGTGCCTCCATATCGATACGATGCCCAATGCGGGGACACTGCTGGCAGTAAGTACCCTCGCTGTGGCTCTGCATAGAGTTCCAAATACAACCATTTTACCCATTCCAAGTACAAATATTTTACCCATTCCAAATACAAATATTTTTCCCATTCCAAATACAAATATTTTACCCATTCCAAATACAAGCATTTTACCCATACCAAATACAAACATTTTACCCATTTCAAATACGAACATTTTACCCATTTCAAATGCAAATAAATATTTTACCCATTCCAAATACAAATATTTTACCCATTCCAAATACGAATATTTTACCCATTCCAAATACAAATATTTTACCCATTCCAAATACAAATATTTTACCCGTTCCAAATACAAACATTTTAGCCATTCCAAATACAAACATTTTAGCCATTCCAGATATCTTACCCATTCCAAATACGGACATTTTACCCATTCTAAATACAGACATTTTACCCATTCTAAATACAGACATTTCACCCATTCCAAATACAGATATTTTACCGATAGGGAGCCTCCTGCAAGGTCAAAAGCCTCTTTCGTTTTCAAACCTCTGAACTTTAAATGTCTCATGTCTTCATGTTCTGGTCTTCAGATCTATAGAAGCATTGTTTTATACTCGGGTACGGGTGAAGATCCTTGAGTGTGCATACATGAGCCTAGTGGTTCGTAATCGACTTTGAAGTATATATCCCTGCTGAAAAAAAAATCAAATCGAGTCCTATCTGCGAGGTGCGAGCATCGACCGAAAACTGTTCTTGTTAAATTCTTTATTTAATAAAACCATTTCTGCTTCCTACAGAGCGACTGGATTTCTTTGTTCTACATGGCAATTGGGAGAAAATACAAGAATTAATTCAGATTTCTGGATAACTAACGCTTTATTTGAAGTAATAATAAGCATAAACAACAGAAACAATTTGCAACAAATAACTTTCTAGTTATCTATCAAGTTCATAGAAAAACTATCATGTGCAATGAAATAGAAAAGTATAAAGATATTTGATTCAATTCTGTTGCTAAGTAACATGATGTAATTTTCATCCAATTTTTCGTTTTGAAAAAATATCGTCTGCATAACGTTATTTCTGTGGAAAGTTTAATTGTGCACTTTTATTAATATATGGACAAAACCCGGCCCCAGAAAATCGAAACATGGACGAGATTGGTTATCCGCCAGTATAGTACAGATTAACCATATCAAATTTGAAAAAAAAAATAATATACGTCAAAAATTGTGGATTTGTATAAAAAACAGACAGACAAACAAACAAGCAAAGAAACAAACAAATATACATACTTTCCAATAAACTTACTTCGTTTTGTAATTTAAAAGAAAACGTTATTTGCATCTTTCTCGATCAAGGAAATCCCAATTCTGAAAGAAAAAAACAAACAAACAAACAAAATAAGAAACTCAACGATAATTAAATATCAGTGTGGAATTGTAGTTTAGATCAAGCAGCAAAATATAAAATCTTTCTCTGGGTATTTCTTCTCCGACAGTTCATATCTGCGTAAATTTAAGAAAAGGAAAAACTGAAAGCGATTTAAGGAATTCATTAAATATGCATCAAAATCTAAGTTATTGTTAAAGTAAAGTTTAGGCACATTTTAGGGAAACTAGCATTCAAATCCCAATGCACAATGATGATAGCAGATACGTTTTAACTTTTAATTTTTTTTTTGTCAGGCATGCACGATTTTTGAATAGTTCATTTTTATTCAAAATATATTTCTGACGTAATATGGCAAAGGATAATTTTGTTTAAATGTAAAGTTTTCTACTGAAATTTACTTTTTAAATTATTTTACGGAACAGAGTATCAAAACTTGGATTAATATGTTTGTTATAGTTGCATATAAAATATTTACTAATTAGTTTCACAGTAAAATGTAAAAAAAAAGTTATTTGTAAATACATTAAAACATTCTGCATTTATATTAAAGTGCCAGAATATTTTTATATATTTTTAGCATTTCTAACATTTATACATTTTTAACAGTTATACATTTTTAACATTTGGATTAATGCAAATTTTGATTTTTTTTTTTCGTTTTAAATGTAAAGTTTTATTTCTCATTTTTTATTCTATTTGCATGAAAGATAAAGAATGTATTAATCAATTTTATACCCGTTCTTTGCACGAAAATTTATAATATAAAGAATCATTGCTCACAAATAGTTGTGGACCTTTAATATTTGGATTCTTTCTGTTTGAAATTCTATAATAATTCTCACAAAAAATAAAGTGATTTCTCCCGCACTGAAACAATAAACCGACAGTAAACACACTTGCAATTTTATAAATAATAGAAATACATTTATTACTTCTTTTCGTTAATTTGTACAACTTCTACAGTTTTAGAGATAAAGGCACAAATAACAATGATGTCATAATTTCGGATTTTGAATTCCATGTTTTGTAGAGACGCAAAATAATAAAAAAAATAAGTTAAAATTTGGTCAGGTTAGTTTGGAGACTCAACCAACGATTAGGTTCCGAGTATAATGTTCATAAAACGATTGGGTTCCAAGTATTTGGATGCTCATATAACGATTGGGTTCCAAGTATTTAGTGCTCATATAACGTTGGGTTCCAAGTATTTGGATACTCATATAACGATTGGGTTCCAAGTATTTGGATGCTCATATAACGATTGGGTTCCAAGTATTTAGTGACCATATAACGATTGGGTTCCAAGTATTTAGTGACCATATAACGATTGGGTTCCAAGTATTTGGATGCTCATATAACGATTGGGTTCCAAGTATTTACTGCTCATATAACGAATGGGTTCCAAGTATTGGAGTGCTCATATAACGACTGGGTTCCAAGTATTTGAGTGCTCATGTAACGATTGGGTTCCAAATATTTAGTGCTCATATAAAGATTGGGTTCCAAGTATTTGGATGCTCATATAACGATTGGGTTCCAAGTATTTACTGCTCATATAACGATTGGGTTCCAAGTATTTGAGTGCTCATATAACGACTGGGTTCCAAGTATTTGGATGCTCATATAACGATTGGGTTCCAAGTATTTACTGCTCATATAACGATTGGGTTCCAAGTACTTGAGTGCTCATATAACGATTGGGTTCCAAATACTTAGTGCTCATATAACGATTGGATTCCAAGTATTTGGATGCTCATATAACGATTGGGTTCCAAGTATTTGGATGCTCATATAGCGATTGGGTTCCAAGTATTTGGATGCTCATATAACGATTGGGTTCCAAGTATTTAGTGACCATATAACGATTGGGTTCCAAGTATTTAGTGACCATATAACGATTGGGTTCCAAGTATTTGGATGCTCATATAACGATTGGGTTCCAAGTATTTACTGCTCATATAACGATTGGGTTCCAAGTATTGGAGTGCTCATAACGACTGGGTTCAAGGTATTTGAGTGCTCATATAACGATTGGGTTCCAAATATTTAGTGCTCATATAACGATTGGGTTCCAAGTATTTGGTTGCTCATATAACGATTGGGTTCCAAGTATTTGGATGCTCATATAACGATTGGGTTCCAAGTATTTAGTGACCATATAACGATTGGGTTCCAAGTATTTGGATGCTCATATAACGATTGGGTTCCAAGTATTTACTGCTCATATAACGATTGGGTTCCAAGTATTGGAGTGCTCATATAACGACTGGGTTCCAAGTATTGGAGTGCTCATATAACGATTGGGTTCCAAATATTTAGTGCTCATATAACGATTGGGTTCCAAGTATTTGGATGCTCATATAACGATTGGGTTCAAAGTATTTGGATGCTCATATAACGATTGGGTTCTCAGTAATTGGATGCTCATATAACGATTGGATTACTCTTAAAATGAGGAAACAATCATAAGGACATGAAAGACAGACGGAAGCCAAAATCTTAAGTGGAACACTATCGAGACTTCATGACATTTCATGAAGTCTTGGTTTTTTGAAGTCTTCATGACATTTCATGACATTTCATTACATCGACATTTCATGAAAATATGTTCATCTGCGATAATGAATCAAACTGGTGGATTTTTAATATGAATTATATAAAACTATTGCGGAGTACTTAATTCCAATTTCGATCTTTTCTAAATGTTTAAATATATATATTAACATAAAAATACCTCATAATCTAGAATCACTCCCATTTCAGATAACCTATTTCAGTATAATAAAATGTTTTACTATAGTCCTTATGCATTTGTTTTGAAACAGCATGGTATTACAAATGAAGGCATGATATCAAGCTGTGGCTTTAAAATCACGAATTGTTCATAGAATGGTGGATGGAGAGTTTTAAAATGCATGTGCACAGTTTAAACTGAAATTTAGATTATCTGCAAACTTTAATCAATACCAATTTAACTGGCTGTCGCACGTCCGTTTAAACTCAGTTTGACATTCGACTTCCTTTATCTAACTTTAAAGCACTTGTTCTACAGACAGATTTGGAAAAGTTCCGATTGAAATTCGGTTGTATCGATTTTGAGGCAATCTTAGGAAAACCCAGAGAATATACTTTCTTTCAGACGCAATATTTCTAGTACAATTATTTTTTAAATTGTTTTAAAAGTAGTCGGATATTTGGTAAATTTCACTATTCTTCCTTTTAATTCACTCACACACCAAGCTATAGTAAGTATAGTTAACACATTGGGTACCAAACTTCATTTCACAAAATCGCCTGGTTTTGTTATTGTTTTGTGTGTCATGCATAAAAGACGTGCCCCTTTGCATGGCGGTTTTTGGTATTTGAAAGGGGAGGGGTATGTCATTCATATATGTATGACACGGTCTATTATCTTATTGCTTTAATATTTTATTGCAAATACTTTATTTAAATTCTTTATTATTCAACTGAGCAATATCCTGCCCTACTTTAAATATAATTCGATTGCTTTAATCTAAAACTAAAGAATTTAAAACTTGAGGTAAATATCAACACATGTTCATTTATTCTATTATACTTTATTTATGAATTACTTATGATAAAACAACTAAAGACTTTTTGCAGTAAAACCATTTAACTATAGTATCGCACCATCGTAACCATTTAACAACTACTATCGAAAACTAATTATAATCGTATGTTACCCAAGGGCTAGTTTATTTGAAGCACATTGATTTTTCCATCAAGTGTCATTCATATATGAATGACACAGACTACTAAGAAATACTTCTCTTATATGTGTATGACGTAGCACGCAATGCTTTAATTTATGTATTAGAATATGCCTCCGTGGGGTTTTATGAAAGAATAATAAGTACCTCGATTAAAAACTCCTTTTAGTTTAATTCTCTAGCTGTGATGGATGACTTTAATCATGCTTAAGTAATTGATGTCTCTGGTATTTTCTAATAATATACAATGCCCGCCAGCTTAATTATTTTTGATTCGGGAAATTGTCTATCCATTCGACAGCTCATGGGTGGAGGTTTGTTTAAAAACATTTGCATTTCTCGGAACAAATGTTTTCAAAAATCCATTAAAGAAATCATCAATATCATAAAGCGGTAGGATTTGTAAAATTAGACGTACCATACAGAAGTCAGTTACTTTTATGTAAAATAAGAAAAATAAAAATTTTATATTCAACAGTTTGGAATATATGGCTAAATTGCGTCACATTATTTGTTTTCGTTTTTCAGCACACTCTAATTTGTCAGATGGTTTTCTCGTATAGAGACATCTCATATTTCGTAGAATAATCGTTATTTTGAGGTTCTTCTCGAATCCGCAGAAAGTCGCCAACTGTCGCCAAATTGGCGATACATTGTAAAATCTGGCAGAGCTTCTTCGAACTTAGGAAAATTGCAACCCTAGATTCACGTCATGGGAGAGGGTGCCTGTAAGGGGTATTTTCTCAATTTGGAGACTCCAGTGAGAGGGAGAGAAAGATAATGTTAAACTTTCATAATAATAAATATACAGTAAAGTATGAACTTGTGAAGTAGCATCAACGATTTTGAACGTGTACATTTTCAAGCATGGATATAAAATTACTCACAGCAACACTTCCAAATGACTGTTTAAACAAAACTTCCAAATGACCGTTTAAACAAAACTTCCACTACTTTAGCAAATACAATTTCCTGTTTTTTATGCTAATGCCATCTGCGATTTAAATGCAGACCTGACATTTTTAACATCTTCGTCGTATACCACAATTCGTCTCTCTAGTTTTAAATATTGGCGCGATGAAGTTTGGATGGAACTTCTGCTTTAATCGATTCTGAAGAAATCTCTGAATATCCCGAAGGGCCCTTTCACTTTTCAACTTTCTTGTCAAATCGCGATAAAGTCTTGTTAAAATTGTTTTCCTTTGGGGTTCGGGGAAATTTAAGTGGCATAACTTTGATGTTGTTTGTCAGGTGTAGAATTTTGTGAATAATTTAACGAGGTCCAATATTTAAAAATCTATATCTCTCTATATTAAAACAAGAAGGATCAATCATGCATAAAGCATTGATTATGAAATGCTTTCCAAATGAAATGCAAGTCGCTGAATATATCGGAACTCTAAAATGCGATACATTAAGCGGTGGTATTTTTTAATTATCCACCGAACTACAACAATTTATTTTACTTGTAAACTTAAATTTTATCGAAAAAAAAACTTTTTCAAATGAGCTCATCGAAATATAAATTGTCTGGCTCTCTATGTAAAAGCAGTGAATATTTCATTTATTCATTTTTATTCCAGACTCCTCCAGAGTTAAATAATTTTGAGTCAAAAAAATTCAGCAATTCTTATACAATTAATCTTAAAATTAGGCTTCGTTGTAGAAATAATCAAAGTTTGATGATCATTTAAACTAAAAAATATTGTAATTGCGTTGGAGCAGAATATGGATTCACAGAAAATACACAAAAATAAAGCGGTTGTAGGACGGATACAACACTAAATATAAATTTAAAAAAAGACTTTAAAAAATCACGATTTTTACTCTGGGAAAAAAGATGGATGCCATATTTTATTTTGAAGTGGATCACGTAATCTCTTCATATTATACGGGTGTAATTATTATTTTAATTATTTAAAAAACTACCGACTATATTTAGCTATTTTTTTTATATATATTATGGGATAGTTTGAATATTTCCTAAAATATTCGAAGCAATTTGTGAATTTTAACTTCGTTTAAAATATGTTTGAAAAATTAGGTCCCATAGGGTTCAATGGATTTCATTTTTTCAACCTGAATTCAGTCCAAAACTAATTTGTTGATATTATTCATTTACATTCCTATATGTTCCACAGACCGTCTCAACAACATACTAAAATTTCATGTTTGATAAAGTCGTTTTTATGGCAGTTATCGGACAGACAGACAGAATGAACAAAGTCACAAATACTTTTCAAGTATATTGTAAAGTGTTGAAAAAGGTTAGGTGTATCCGCCAAAATTTTAAAATAGAGACCAAAGTAATAGTGATTAATGTTTTAAAAGATATATTTTCTATCTAGACTAGTGAATGGTGTCAAATAATCTGCAATGTGGCATGAGGATTTAGAATAAACTGCCATGTATCTATCTGTTGCCTCCCAATTTTGGCAACAATTTTTATACAATTTTAAAGTGAAAATATTTCTACACTACTTTTGTATGAAATTTTTTTTACCCTACTTTTGTATGATCATTTTATTTCTTGTCATTTATTTTCAAAATCGAATCTTTCATGTAGTTCTCTGTAGCCATCTCAAAAAAAATATTTAAATTATTGATTTAAACAAACGAAAATCGATTTTATGTCACTGTTTTATACAATTTTGAAATGACAATAATTTTACATACTTTTGTATAACAATTTTATTTCTTATCATTTATTTTCAAAATCGAATCTTTCGTGTTGTAAACGCTGTTACCATCTCAAAAGAATTAATATTTAAATTATTTAATTTTCATTGTTGAAACTGTTGTTGTCATTTCAAAAAATGTAATATTCAAATTATTGATTTAAACAAAGCAAACGCGACTTTATGTCACTGTATAAAGAACAAGCGGCGAAACGTATATCTTGCGAAGCGAGATCTGAGGTTGGTGAGCACTTTTGAACAAGTTATGGCTCCAACGGGCGTATTAAGCATGTGTAGCAGGTGATAAAAAAGAACACGTGAAGCCTCCCGAGAGGCGAATTTACGGGAGTTAGTGAGCGTGACAAACAAGAGGCGGAACCCCTAGTATATAAAACGAAAAGTGTGTTTATTTGACCGTTTGTATTCAAATACAGTTTTTGGGGAAATTTTTTTTCAAATTTGGTGTGGTTATTACACTACGGATGTAACATTTTTCATATTTCGAGGTTCTGTGATTCGACCAAGAGTTGTCGAGATATTGACAAAAAAACAAAACAAACAAACTGTGGGAACCGAAATAAAAATAAAGTTAAACTTACACTTTTAAATATAAAATACATTTAAGGAACATATTATTTTAATATTAAATTCATGAATTTGACATGGTCGTTATTCTCATATAGTGGAATAAATGTAATGTACATTGCTTTGTTGTGCCGCTATTAACCCTCCAATTATTTTACTTTTCGTGTGAGTCCTGTAAAGGAATATTATTAAATTATTACA
The DNA here is from genome assembly GCA_951213105.1 of Amaurobius ferox. NCBI lineage: Eukaryota > Metazoa > Arthropoda > Arachnida > Araneae > Amaurobiidae > Amaurobius > Amaurobius ferox. The sequence continues at coordinate 90,670,742 of OX578146.1, forward strand.
AAGATTAGACCAATTTAAACTTAACAATAACATTTATTAAAGATACAAAATACCTATTCAATTCCAATGCATTAACTATTCTTCCTATTAATTATTTATCAAGATAGCATGTGAGACGAGAGCATGTGAGACCCTGAACCGTATACCTAACGTATTTATTAACCTGCGGATGATTGATGAACACATACCTTCAATCTGGGACTTGTTAGCAGCAGTTGGTCAATCTCGTCTGTAGTTACACGCATCAACTCGACCGGCCGTCCAAATAGGTGCTCTTAGTCCCCTGGACGAGTCGGACGGTCTGGGTCTTCTACGCATCAACTCGAAGTGTAATCCCCAATCGTAACTTCATTGAATACTGCTAACTCAAACACTCCACTTATTTCATGCTATTAGGCGGTTCTATCCACAAGTCATCATAACATATCTGCACCAGTCAACTCTGAACAACTGTTCACCAGTATCTTTCTTAAGTCATTTTAGTATATCTCATTTTTAAGTAAAAAATGATGATTGTCTTATTTCTGGTCTGCTCTTGTCTCCTAAGTCAAAATCTAACTGTCTTCTCCCATGTCTGATCTCGTTCTCTTTTCGTCAATGTCTGATCTCGTTACTTTCTTCGTCAATGTCTGTGTTTCCCTCGGCGTGTGTGGGGGGGGGGGAGTAACTCCGCCTTTACTTCTTTTTGGCGCTTACTGGCTACTCCTTACCCAATGGCACCATTGCACATTTAGTACGGCCCAGTTCAGCCCCTCTGGTATGGCACCCCTAAATGTATAAGTCTTCTGACCTTTAGGTTCAAGTCCTAATAAAACTTGGTGCCAGCCAGACTACACGCTTTGTTCGCCGTTTTGGCCACAATAAATACTCACATAAAAGTGTCTCATCAAATGTGAGAACGCTTTCTGGTCTCGCACAAACAAACAAAAAAAAACACAAAATATAACCTTTCACATAAATAGCTTTATGCAGCCGATTATTTTCCGAAACTTTATTTGAAGGAAATGATATCATTTTGCTGTAGCAACAGAACTAAATAGCATACGTTTATTCGGCAGACGATATACAATATAAACAACTTGTGATAATGAAATGGATAGAAAAATACATTCTATAAATAAACTGTATTTTGATACTATTCGATTGTATTGTATCAGTTACGGCTTTAGAATATATGATTACGGGAATTATATTTTCAGTTTCACAATTCATATGTTTTATTTTAGCAAATATTTTTAAAATTCGTATATTTTCCATTGTGTTTCTAACCAATTGTGGAAATAGTATAAAAATGATACAGGTATATTTCTTCCAGTTTAGTGTCTTTCTTTTCTCGTATGTTGATCAAATTCAAAATGTATCCGTGAAGATAATTTTGTAAAACGAGAATATATTATGCTTCCTGTAGATGATTTGAATAAAATATTTTACTAGAATTTTTTGAAAAGCAATATACACTAATCTGATATAACAGGAACATGGCTTTCCTTTTAGATTGGCAGGTTTAGTTTTGCTATTTTGAATTATTGGAATAAATGTCTTTTTATATTAACGTGCGAAATGAGCTCTGTTATAAAATATTATATACTAGATGCTAAAATCAGCAAGTGACAGAGTTCATAAAGTTATTTAGAAGTTTTCTTCCCGTCTGCAGCACTTCTGCTCCTAATAGATGGAACCGTGTAAATAATTTGCAAACTGATATCATTGTTAAATGATAATTAAAGCAACACTCTGTGCGCATGCGTGGCGAATTGTAGCGGGCCTGTTTTGGGCGTATCAAAATAGCTTATTTAGGGGGTATTAATAGTGTTATATCCGTGTTGCATAATTGGCATGGTTGTGTATGGGAAAAAACTGAGTGGAGGAATTATTTTGTTTCAAGACAGGTGAATTGGAAATTGAGTGAAGCTATCTGTATATGTATTATCTATGTAGCTGGTGCTATTTTAATATCTGGGCAACGTCGGTTAATTCTTTTTCGTATTAAATAATTTCTGTAAAATGACAGGAATCATCACAAATTTCATTAATTTTGAGATATATGGAACTATGACCAATTTGGGAATTTAACAGAAATTTCGTTAAGTTAGATTTTTTGCACCGATAATCAACAGACAGACGCACGATGACATCCGTTTATCTTGCGCATAAGAGTTTAAGCATAAATTTAGAAATGCAAGGCTTTTTTTACGAGATGACTTTTGTTGGGAATTTCGACGTTAAAAGAACCCCCCCCCCCCTCCCCTCTACCAACCTCAATCAATACCTTTTTAAAGTCAAAGTGACGCGTCCGTTTTGATGCAGCCGTGATATTCACAGCTTCCTTCAACTTGCTAGAATTCGAATCTAGTTCTAAAGATTTATACGAGAAAATTTCCGATCGAACTTTGCTGCAATCGATTTTGAAGAAATGCCTGAATATCTAGACGGGGAATTGTCTTTTCCGACAGTTCTTGTCAGCTAATGTCAAATACTTGTTAATGTATTTTTCTTATTAGTTTTAAGGCATTTCAAAGTCTTTATTTATTAATGAAAAATATATTTGAAAGCAGGAAGATATATATATACTCTGTATACAGGGTAATTGAAAAGGCGCGTGCATCGAATTTTAAAGTTATATGATATACAGAGAAATTGAAATAGAAGAATCATTGTTTTATGTATAGAGGTAGTTTTCTGTATATATATTCTTTACATTATACTACATAGTATAATGTAAAGTATTGTGACGGGGCCGAAAATCGAGCTTTGAACGAAAGAGCACATTTCAAGAATTCTGAACTCGAATCGAATGTTTGTGAATGTGTCTGTCTGTGTGTGTGACTGAAAAAATGTATTTGTATATATGTATGTGTGTGTATGTATTTGTGTGTGTGCGTCCTTGGAGACAATATCTTACAAACGTTTGGAGCGTTTTGAATGAAATTTGGTATAAAAATTCAAAATTATTACATAAAGTGTCTTCTCTCGTAAATTTAACAAAACAGATCCCGAGTGATTGATAGACAATGATTGTAACAATCGGTGCCGATTGATTTTGAACACAATTCGAATTTTCAGAAGGCCGCCAAATTTTAGAATGAAGTTTTTTGGAAAAATCAGCACGTTCAATAATGTTATTTATTTAATAATTTCGTATGTAATTTTTCAGTGAGTGACACAAACTTTAATATGCTTGCGTGAAGCGTTCTCGAGATATTTCCTCCCCCCTTTTTTTCATATAAATCTTGTTAAAAAATGCCCAGAGATATATTTCTCTAAAATAAAAAAAAATTACTCCATAGTCTTCGATTGATAAAGAGTTCTTGGATGATCGCTTGACGTATTAGAAACAACAGACGATATTTCTGATATATTTTTTGAGGGTATATTAGTGCCACCTCAGTGGAAGCAAAAATATTATTTCAATTTCTTGATGCATTATCAATATTATCAAATACCATTTTAAAATTTGATGCACGTCACTTTGTGTTCAATAGAAGCGCGATCTTAATTTTGCCAACGGGCGGAATCTGTGAGTATTAAATTGGCCTTTGAAGCCAAAGTTTAATCTGGAAGAAATTTGAAGTCAGCCACGTGGTAGGACTGACTTGTCGGTCTCCACAGAGGTTTAGAAAATTTTGTCACATGTTGTGAGTTTTCTTGCTGTAATTGCAGGTTTTGCCTTTTCTATGCTGACAAGTGTATAATGGCAATGAGCAAGAAATTGTTCCATGAATGTTGTTAGTTATAATGGGGAAATTCTAACATGCTTATTTCTAGATGTAAAGCCTTTTTCTTTATTTATATTCTTTAAAACTTTATATTTTTAAGCTGCAATATTTTTAATGAATTAAAGAATTTTATTAAATTAAAATCTTTAACTTTTTTAATCGATTACGATTCTGAATGACGGCAGTTTAGCAAAGTTTTACTCATTAATATTAAGACTAACTATTTACAAATTGGTGATAATGTTAGTGACGTTATTTTAGACTCTCATTCCTCCGTTAAATCTAAAAATTCCTTTCATTTAGAATGACTACTGAATAGTAACATTATCTACCAGAAAAGTATTAAAATTTATACAAATAAAATAATTATAACTGAAACACGAATTTTTGTTTCTTTCAGCGGTTTGTTTTGATCCTTGAACATGGTTTTTAATTTACAAATAAACATTTGCGTTCCTAAAAATCACCATCAAAATATTAAATCCAGTAACACCGGGAACTGTCTGCTAATTTTAGGTCCCAGAATTTTTGAACTCCGCGACATTAAATATCCTGCGATTCGTCACTGAACCGAAAACATTCGGAAGTCCCATGCTCTCTTGTCTGTTGCCGCTTCATTTATTTTTACCCCTTGTCGTCTGCATCACTCAATTTGTCGCTTAGACGCCTCTTTACCATCGAATCCAGCAGAGCGTGTGAATCGGACGGCCAGTGCAGAGGATATTGTGCGATGCCTGTTGCAAATGATAAATGATTCGAATATTTTAGTTCTTTCTTGTTTGTTTTGTTTTCAGACATTGCATTGGTGTGTTTACTTTCCCTACAATGCGAAGGGGATGGGGTGTAAAATATGGTTCCTTCATTTTTCGGAATTTGTACTTTTCTGAGACTCTATGGATGCAAATTGATAAATTCTTTTGTGTTTGTGTGATTGACTATGTATCACTACGTCCAGGAGCGGAATTGCTGCCACACCTGGAGACTACGTAGAATTCGATTTTTTCATAAATGTATAAATGAAATCATGGTCATTTCTGAACAATTGTAGGTATTTTTTCATGCTGATTGTTTTACATTTACTCGCGTCATAACCCAAAATGTCTTAAGTTTAAGAAGTTATTTTAAAGTCGTTTTACTCAGGATGTAGTTATTTTGACATTGCACACAAGATGACTCAGAAACTTCTCAATATTTTTTCATTGAATCTAATGAATATATAATGTATATTAATCTCTTTAGCATGAACCTAAATATTTTGTTTTCCTGTTATAAAATATTTTTATAATGTATGAAGTTGTTGAAATTTCAAGAAAATTGCAACAGCTAAGGGGAACATTGCACTAAACAGACATGTTCTTTAAATACAGAATTTTTTAGCTTCACAATAATAAGTAATTGTTTCTGAAGTATAATTGGATAGCAAACATTTTGTTTTGAATGTACAATTTTCTGAGTAATGTTGCGCATAAGATGTCATACTAATTTTTTGTTTGTCAAATGACTTATAGTGCTAAACCCTCTAAAAATATTTTCTTTGTTATTCTTAAACAATTGTACATGAAATGAAAATGGAGACTTTCCAAAAACAGGACACATTGTGTTTTTATAATGTATACTTCGTAAACTGCTAGAAAATGTACTCTGCTTTGCCTGGCGTTACAGCAGAGATAAATCGAATTTATAAACGACCCCCGACCCCTAAATAAAAACCACCTCTTTCCCACCAACGAATATAATTTAAGATGCTTCTGATCAAGCACTTGACCACACATTTTGCATAACGGAATCTTGTCTCTATATCGCGCTTCACCAAAAGAGTGTAGTCTGAGTAATGGTAGCTGTTATGTCGTAAGGGTAGCTGTTAGATCACATTATGAATCTGGAGATTAGCTGATTTTAGACTGTAAGAATTCATAAATTTTAAACTAATTTGAATTTTAAAAAATAACGCTGAGGTGTCTCAAGTCCTGAAATACTTGTGTACCAAATTACGTTGACGTACGACTCATAGATTCTCTGCTACAAACTCCACATGCACACCTAGACTCACATTCTTTTATTATGTAAGATAAAATATTGAATGCAATGATTTGTTTTCTCCCTTTATAAACATTTTAAGAGTCTTATGGCCGTTTAAGTGGAAAGAAACCAGATTAGGCCCCCCTTAATCCCAATAATTTGGAAAAATCATGTACGGATTTCTTAAGCCAGACTAAGGTGTCAGCGAAACAAATGTCCGCTTGGAGCGTCAAAATATTGAGTGTGTGTGTGCGGGGGGGGGGGAGTAACTATTATGGATGGAATTACATACCTAGCAATAATTACAATAAATACTGTTATCTATAATAATTATATTTGTATAAAATGAACATGTTTAACACTATCTCCCCTACGTGCTTAGAGACGTACAACCAGAGGACACGAGCTCACTGGAAGGTTTGAGCAGTATAATTACTAAGACGCTACATAATTAGCTGTCATGTTAGGCTCCAATATTAACTTTGATAGATAAATCATATTTCGACCCAGGAAGATCAAAGGAGGCAATTTGCTTTCGAAAGTGAAGATGAACTTGCTGCAGGATTAACATCCTTTAAGGTTGATTTCTTTTATGTCGTTTTAAAGAAAGCTACCGAATTCGTTCACGAAAGACTTGAACAGAGCAAAATATTCAACTTTCTGTATGGTATTCACAAACTATTAAATTGCGACAGCCAAGAGCTTATATGAAAAATTGATTTTGTCTTCAGCGTTTTGACCGATGGAGACGAATGTGACACTTATGGTTAAAAATTTCACCAATAACTATACTAGTTTAACCACCAATGTTGCTTTCTAAAAATTCTCCAGAAACTTTAAGATACATAACAAAGAACCGCTTAATGGACACCTTCCCCAATGTTATCATATCTCTGCTAATTTTGGTAATTTACCAATCTCTATTGCAAGCGGAGAAAGAAGTTTTTCTAAAATAAAGTTCATTAAGACTTATTTAATATCACACTGTTTTTCAAAACCGTTTATGTGGACGGGACACACTATATGTTGAAAACTATTCTCTTAATACCAGACTCTTCTATGTGGAATACACTGGATATTTTTTCTCACTGCTTGAATAGCCTTTATCTATAAATTCTTTTAACGTTTCATTCTTCAATTTATCGACATATGCCCTCTGCTCCAATCCCACGAATGCCTCAACCAGGCGTATCGTCACGTAAGCTTGAATTAAAAGAACAATGAAGTGCTCAGCACTGTTACAAGCAGAAGATCGCTTGTTGAGGTCTATTTTTACCCATTTCATTTCCTGTTCTTTTTGTTTCGTTCTGCTTAATAGAGTCCGGCTTGTCTTTATCCTTTTCAAAACATTTTATTGGGGATGAAATAATGGGAGGTTAGGTTCTTAATTGAATTGTTTTCAAATGTATGTACCATCGAAAGTGTTCTGGTTGTTATATTCTTTAAATAGTAGATGTAACTCCCCCCCCCCCTGTAGCCGCCTAATATCTTGAGACACGCAGATCACGCATATTTATCGATCAATATTCAATATCCTTAATATGACAATATAGCAAAACAAATTGCTATACAACCTGTAATAAACTAAATTATTGACCTCTTAACCACCCCCACAATTTTAGGATATTCTTATCCCTTAAACCTATGAAATTTGGTATATTTTGAATCATGAATATTAAGTTTATAAATTCTACGAAGCTACATAGATTACAAAATAGAGTTTTCAGAAATATTACTTTCCTTATATACACAATGTATAAGGAAAGTATTGTGACGGGGTCGAAAATTCGAAATCGGGTTTTCGACGGGAAAGCACGTTTCAAGCATCCTGATCACGAATCAAACATTTTTGAAGTGATGTCAGTGTGTGTGTGTGTGTCAGTGTGTGTGTCGGTGAGTCTGTGGAGACGATAACTGACGAACGAATGGACCGATTCGACCAAAATTTGGTACAAAAATCACAATCCGTAAACACTGGAAGCCTATTGTTTTTATACGCAATCGAATGTTCAGAACCCCCCCCCCCCTAAATTTGCGAGTGAAATTTTGAAAAAATCGTCAAAAAAATCAAAACCGCTAATATAGTTACGCAAATAGACATTTCTTATGCAATTTTTCATTAGAAAACGATTGACATAAATTTTAGAACGCTAACATGACGTTCTCGAGATATTGCACATTCTTCAAAAATTTATTAAAAAGTGATATAAAAAAATATTTACTATTGAGAAACATGTTCACTTTTCATATGTAATACCATGCGATTAATTTGGTGACGTCATTCTCGTGGATCTAGCTCGTTCCATTCATGAAAAAAGATACTTTGAGTAATACTTTTGTATTTGAACGCCAATAGTGATTTATCTGCTGTAAGAATAACTTATTTCTTCGTCCACAACGCTTGGCGATGTTTTGGCGACGAATTTGGTGGAATGTCGCCAACTTAGCGACTTTTTTAAATGTTGCTAAATTAACGAGAAACTCGCCAAATGGATAAAAATGACGCTAAATAAATGAAAATGACGACTCATTGACGAAAATTCAATATCTTGGAAAGAATATAAATATCTACTATAAAAATAATCTATTTCTTTTACTGTAAAAGTAGTAAATTCATTGCATTATATAAGGAAAGTCATGTGCTGCCCACATCAGATTTTTGCTATTGGTATTTGGCAAAAGTTACCTGCTTGACGATATTATAGAATATTTTCTGTGATTTTGTTAAATGCGTTATCCATATCTGTAAATGTGTCGTCAATGTCTGTAAATGCGTCATCAATGTTTGTAAAAGCGGCGCCAATATCTGTAAATGCGTCGCCAATATCGGTAAATTCGTCGCCAGTGTCTAGTGACTATGTCGCTAAGTGCGACAGACTTAATGGAATTTCTTTGTATATTGTTTATTAAATTTTTGGATATTTCGGTATTTAAAATATTTACTTGTTTAATCTTCAGATAATAACGATTTTTAAAGTGGGTGCTGGTGTTAATTTTCAAAAGTAAGTACACTGCAACTGTTATGAAACGAACATATTTTTTAGACATTAATAAATTGTTTTAGATCACTTAAAATAATTTTATCTTTGTAGTGATGATGACGTCTCTTCTTATTCATGAATCTCTTCTGTGGGTATTCACATTTGACATACTCACTGAAACGAACATATATAATAAAATATTGCCCAAAGTTAACTCATCACGCTTTGTTTCCAACTAACACTATGATCAAAATATTTCGGAATATATTTAAGAAATATTTGATATAGCAAAATATATATAAACCTCTCTTTTTGGGGGAAAATAGCTGTTCATATTATTTTTAAATGACAACATGGCAGTGTGTGCAATTTAATACTTGTACTGACGTCATTGGCATAGACCTCATTTTATTCATATGCAACGGTTTGATTTATTTAAACAATGAACAATGCTTTCGCCTGCAATTTTTTAAACAGAGCAAAAGATTACTTTTTGTATGTGGCAACACTTGCAGAAGTAATTGTTGGTTGAAATTATTTCGCCATGTTTCCATTCAGTGTCAAAATGATGGGAAGATTCACAAAAACTTTATAAAAATCCACCCGTGGTCCAATTTAAAACATAAATGTAATATTCAAATCTTACAGAGAGTATTCTTAGGTTTGTATATTCCCACTGAGTATTTGAGTAATTCAGATTTTAGATGCATATTAAAAAATCTGATGTGGGCAGCACATGACTTTCCCTGCAGACTTATATTCACGATCCCTTTATTTTAATTCAATTTAATTCACTTTTAATTCAATTTTCGTTCTCATTTGTTAACTGGACTTATTTTCAAAGCTGGCGTAGAGAAAATACGAAAAAACTAAAATATCTCGAGAACGGCTAGTCCTAGTGTAATGGGGTTGGTCTTATTATTTTCTTCGTTAAAAATTACGTATTAAACAAGCATTTAATGGATATATTTGAGCATACGTAGTTTTTTATTTTAGATTTTGGCGATTTTTGCGGGCCATTTTGCAAAATCAGGCAGGTTATTTTTCTCCGAATCATAACAAAATCTAATCAGCACCAGGGTGTCCTACAAGTGACTTAACTACCGAATTTTGTGAAATTCGGTGCATTAGCTTTTCAACTAGAGTGGATACACACTTTTGAGGACCATTTCACAAAAAAAACGGGTTCTTTTATCTCGAATCGTACCCAAAACTAATCAGCACCAGATTTGCCCACAAGTGACTAATCTTCCAAATTTTATGAAAGTCGGTCCATTAGTTTTTCAGCTAAAGTGAATACAGCAATTTTTGCTGGCCTTTACGCAAAAAGGCGGGTTTTGTCTTTATAAATCCTACCAAAAACTAATCATCACCAGGGTCTCACCCATGTGACTTACATGCCAAATTTTATGAAATTCGGTCCATTAGTTTTTTAGTTAGAGTGGATACATACATTGCACAGACAGACACAAAGACACACACACAGATGTCACGCTAAAAATAGTTTTTCGTATTCTAGAAGTCTCGAAACGCGTAGATCCGTCGAAAACTCGAGTTGCGATTTTCGGCATGATTCCAATACTTTCCCTATACATTACAATGTATTGCAGGGAAAGTAAAAATGCTAACAGATGTAATATTTAGATTGTGTTATTTCTTATCCCTGACTTATGAACTAGAATTATCAATTATTGAATTTTAAGATTTGTTATTAGAGCAGTGCTGTTAAATTTTTTATAAATTGCAATGGATCAAATTTTCTCTTCAAATTCACATGCTGGCTACATTTTCTTTGTTGAAATTCTTCCATTAGCCATTTAAAATAATGATATATATTAATAGTACGCATTTAGTGTTTTGCATTTTAGTCAATAGTTTAGCATTCTATTTCAATTATGCTATTCCATAAAAATATTATAGTTGATTATATAGTTGATAGACTGTGGTTGGTCAAATTTTCTCTCGAAATCCATCTGCGGACTACATTTTCGTTGTTGACATTCTATCGTGAACTATTTAAAATAATGATATATAACAATACGACTTTAGTGTTTTGCATCTTATGTCAATAGTTTAGAATTGTATTTGAATTATACTATCCCATGATAGACTATAGTTAGTTGAAGTTTAAACGTTGCTTTTAGTTAATTATAGCAAGATGAACGCTCATTTTAATCGTATCGGTCAGGATTTGTGGAAATGTAGCTTAATTTTTAATATCCGTTTATAGTATGCTAATAGTTTAGCATTATATTTGAATTATACTATCCCATGTAATTATAGTTGGATAGATTATAGTTGGTTGAAGTTTAAAAGTTGCTTTTAGTTAATTATAGCATAAAGCACACTGATCTTAATTTTCATATCGTTAAATCATATCGTTCAGGATTTTTTGGAAATGTTACGTAGCTTTTAATATCCGTTTATAATATCTTTAACAGGCATGCATAGGCCCTAAATCTGTTATAATTCAGTAAGAAAAATTATTTTTAGCAACATCGTGATTAAATTATTGCAAAATAATTTAATAAAATAATCTCCTCAAAATGTGGTTTAAATAATTTGAAAATTAGAATATTTCGTTAATGACAATGTAATGACAATTTAAAACTTTCAACTCGTTTTGGAAGTAAAATGAGCCTCTTTCGTCAGAACACATGTGAAAGCAATCACTTCAGCGGAGAAAATACTTGTGCTATACATTTTAAATGTATGTAGACCAATACATTTTCCTGCATTTGTTGCAGTGGTTGCTTTCTATCCTTTATCTTGGCATAGGGGGCTCTTTCTTGCTTACAACACCAGTTAATGCCTTTAAATATTCATCTTACCCTGTTACCAAAAGCATTTAATGTTTAAAATTATTTTATAAAAATTTTTAAAACAATTGTGTACATGCGACATGATTATTGGAACAGTATTTTGAATAATATAGAGAGCTAGAGAAATACTTCTGTTATTTATAACATGCTTTATTTTGATAGATCTGGTTAGTAGAGTATTTATCTGGACATAAGAGTCATATACATTACAGATATAAGTTTCTTCATAAAATAAAATTCCGTCGAAAATTTTCTAACCGTGTTTATATACGTAGGCTATATTATTTTGCGATTTTGCACAACTACATACACATATGCACTCTCAGAAATATACACAGATATAACATCAAGAACGTTTGATTCTAACTTAAGATGAATAATTTGTCGAAGACTGAATTCGAATTTTCGACCCCTATCACCATATTTTCCCTATACAATATGTAGTGTGTATGGGGAAGTAAAAACAAGATTCTTTAATGCGATATATGCGTACTAAATATAAACGCTAACAATAGTTGGTATTTAAATATATATATATATCTTTAGTAAATATAGGCTATTTACCGTTCTTATCATAATAGAGGAAGAGGCGAAATCGAGGTTTTTCCGCTTCTGTGCTTATCACTGATGCAGTTCATTCGAAGGACACTGATTTATATTGGAGTGAGATATTAGCGATATGTAGTAGATGTATAGACAAAAGTGAAATATTGAAGATTTCGGAGGTCCTTTTAACATGTATGAAAATTTAGAAATCTGATGTGGGTAACACATGACTTTCCTTATATAATGCAATGAATTTACTACTTTTACAGTTAAAAAAATGTTATTCTTATAGTAGATACTTATATTCTTTCCAAGATATTGCATTTTCTTCAATGAGTCGTCATTTTCATTGATTTAGCGTCATTTTTATCCATTTGGCGAGTTTTTCGTTAATGTAGCACCATATAAAAAGTCGCCAAGTTGGCGACATTCCACCAAATTCGTCAGCAAAATCTCGCCAACCATTATGGACGGAGAAATAAGTTATTCTTACAGCAGATAAATGACTATTGGCGCTCAAATGCAAAAGTATTACTCAAAGTATCTTTTTTGATGAATGGAACGAGCTAAATCTACGAGAATGATGTCACCCAATTTATCGCATGGTATTACATATGAAAAGTGAACATGTTTCTCAATAGGAAATATTTTTTTTTATTTTATATGACTTTTTGATAATTTTTTTGGAAAAATGTGCACTATCTCGAGAACGGTTCATGTTAACGGTTCATTTATGTGAATCGTTTTCTAATGAAAAATTACATAAGAAATACCTATTTGCGTAACTTTATTACCGGTTTTGATTTTTTGACGATTTTTTTAAAAGTTCACTCGAAAATTTAGGGGGGGGGGGTGTCTGACCATTCGATTGCGTATAAAAACAATAGGCGTTCAGTATTTACGGATTGTGATTTTTGTTCCAAATTTTGTTCGAATCGGTCCATTCGTTCGTCAGTTATCGTCTCCACACACACACACACTTTCACACACACACACACGCACACACACACACACACATACTTTCACACACGCACACTTTCACACACACACACGCACACACACACACACACACACACACACATACTTTCACACACGCACACACATACTTTCACACACACACACACACACACACACACACACACACACACATACTTTCACGCACACACATACTTTCACACACACACACACAGACACAGACATCACTTCAAAAATCTTTGATTCGTGATCAGGGATGCTTGAAACCTGCTCTACCGTCGAAAACTCGAATTAGAATTTTCGGCCCCGTCACAATACTTTCCTTATACATTATGTATATAAGGAAAGTAAAAATGTGATGCAAGTTTAAATTTTTTTTATTAATCAGCTACTCCGATAAATTCAGAAAGTTTTTGGACTTTTTAAAACTGATAATATAATAAATGGTAATGGATAATAAATGGTAAGTAAAGTTAATATTCGTATACTGAAATATTTATTAATTAAAGTGGTATTTATTTATTTTTGAAAACCATATCACTTGTTGCGCGCAAGGTAATCTATTTTAGGTATGGCTCAGTTACAATAATTATTACATCTAAACAATCTCATCATCGTCTTATTTTTTAACTATGGAATTTTTTCCATTTTCATTTTTTTAACACTTTACAACAAAGTTGAAAAGTGTTTATGACTTTGTTCATTCTGTCTGTCTGTCTGTCTGTCTGTCTGTCCGTTAGCACGATAACTGCCGTAAAAATGAGTTTATCAAAATGAAATTTTAGTATGTTGTTCAGACGGTCTGTAGGACCTATGGGAATATAAATAAATAATATCACCCAATTAGTTTTTTATTGAACCCGGGTTGAAAAAATGAAATACATTGAACCCTATGGGACCTAATTTTTCAAACATTTTTTAAGTAAATTTAAAATTCACGAATTGCTTCGAAATTTTTAGGAAATATTCACATTATCCCATAGAATATATAAAAAAAAATTCAGTAAAATATGTTAAGTAGTTTTTTAATTAAAAAAATTATTTAATATAGGGAAAAAAACAAATTCATTTAAATTCTGACTTTGGGATATCTTCCAGAAAGAAAACAGAGAGATATTATATAATAAATATCTCTCCATTTGTTTAAACGTTTTGCATATGGGAGTGGCTTCATATTTTAAAATAAATTTGGTAGATAACAATTTTTCATTTTTTTTAAATTTTATATAACTCTTCATGATAAATTTAATTGATGGCATTTTAAATACACTTTCCTACGTCCTAGAGAGTTAAAATTTGGTACACAGCTTAAATTTGTTGAACATTTTATTCGACAAAAATTTGATTTATCTTTAAATATAGATCATACATTTTTTTCGAAATGGCCTGAAAATAATCCCCGTTCACTTCTATAAATCATTGGTGTAATATTGTTAAAAATTCTGATGTGGACAGCACATGTCTTTCTCTGCAGACTCATATTCGTTCTCTTTATTTATTCAATGATAATTTGAGTTTATCTGCACAACATAAGCATTTTAAATGACATTGAATTTACACGTTAAACTTAAATTTGGTTCTCATTTGATAGCTGGACTTATTGTCAAAGGTGGCGTAGCGAAAACGCGAAAAAACTAGAATATCTCAAGAACGGCTAGTCCTAGAGTAATGGGGTTAGTCTTATTCTTTTTGTTGTCAAAAATCACATATAAAATAGGAATTTAATTGATATAATTGAGCACACGTAGTCTTTTATTTTTATATATAACGATTTTTGCTGGCCATTTCGCAAAAATAGCCCGTTCCTTTTTCCCGAATCGTAGTAGAATAACCTACAAATGATTTATATACAAAATTTTGTTAAATTTGGTATATAAATCACTTGTAGGTTATTGAAATATTATACTCCAAATTTTGTTAAATTTGGTTCATTAGTTTTTAGCTAGAGTGGATAAAGGCAATTTCTGCGGCCATTTCGCAAAGAAGGCAGATTCTTTTATTACGAATCGTTCTAAAATCTAATGAACATCAGGATTTCCCACAAAAAACATACCTACCAAATTGTATGAAATTCGGTCAATTAGTTTTTCAATTAGAGTGGATGTAATATCCACACAGACACAAAGAAACATACACAGATACACCCTTACACACACAGACGTCTTCCTAAAAGTAGTTTTTTCGTGTTCTAGAAGTCCCAAAACGTGTAGATCCTTTGAAAATTCGAGTTCCGATCTTCGGCACGATTCCAATACTTTGAGTACATACACATATATATTATCTGTGTATTATCTGTGTATCTAAATTCCGTGCCTATGCAATTACAATAGTTGTGATTTTAAATGATCCCTAAACTTTTATTTCTTCAAGGAAGCCTAATTTTAACATATGCAGAATGCAAATATCTCAAGCGATTGTAAGATGAATTACATAAGAATTTCTGAATTTTTTTCACACAAAATTATTTAGCTCTGGAGTCTGGAATACAAGTTATATGAATGAAATATTTATTGATTTTGCATAAAGAATCAGATGATTTATATTTCGATACAGTTTTAAATATTTAAGTATAATAAATTACTGTAGTACTGTGATAATGTAAAAGATATTACCACTGAATGAATCACATTTTAGAAATTTTTAAATGAAATTACATTTCAGTTGGAAAGTGTTTCATAATCAATGCTTATGCATGATTGATCTTTCTTATTAATACTTTACAACAAAGTTGAAAAGTGTTTATGACTTTGTTCATTCTGTCTGTCTGTCCGTTAGCACGATAACTGCCGTAAAAATGACTTAATCAAAATGAAATTTTAGTATGTTGTTCAGACGGTCTGTTGAACCTATGGGAATATAAATGAATAATATCACCCAATTAGTTCTGGATTGAACCCGGGTCGAAAAAATGAAATACATTGAGCCCTATGGGACCTAATTTTTCAAATATTTTTTAAGCGGATTTAAAATTCACAAATTGCTTCGAAAATTTTAGGTAATATTCAAATTGTTCCATAAAATATATATAAAAAAATTCAGCGAAATATATTCAGTAGTTTTTTAAATAAAAATTAAAATAGTAATATTACGCCTCTTATATGAAACGATCACGTGACCATGATATGTAACGATCACATGACCCACTTCAAAATGATATATGGCATCCATCTTGTTTCAAAATCGTGATTTTTTTAAGTTCTTTTTAATTCATATTGAGTGTTGTATCCGTCCTAAAACTACTTTATTTTTGCTTAAATTCTGTGCATCTACATACTGAAACAACGCAATGCCAATATATTTCAGTTTAAATGCTCATCTAAATTTGATTATTTCTACAACTAAGCCTATTTTTCACCTATGTAAAATGTAAACAGCAAAATATATAGTACGAGTTGTATTAAAATTCCTGTATTTTTTTAACACAAAATAATTTAGTCCATGGAGTCTGCATGGCTGATATGAATGAAATATTAATTGATTTCATAAAGAGAAGGTCGATTTTTTTCGATGAAGTTTCAAGCATAGAGTTTAATTTTTTGTAGCTCCGTGGTCTTAAACAAAATGTTTAAATAAAATAAATTATTATAGTATTGTGATGAATGAAATGAATGGGAGAAAGTTATGAATGAAATCCTGTTTTTATAGTGAGATCCAGGCGTGCTATTTTTTCTATGACGTCATTTGAATTAATTTCAGTTGTTTTCGATGAAGTTTTCAAATATAATAAATTATCGTAGTATTATGATAATTCTAAAACTATTACCGAGGAATGTATAACATTTTAGAGATGTTTAAACCAGGCAATTTATATTTCAATGCCGTCATTTGAATGAAGTTCATTTTTTTCGATGAAGGTTTAAGTTTTCAAATATAATAAATTAATGTAGTATTGTGATAAGTTTCAAAATATTACTGAGGAATGTATTGCATTTTAGACTTGTTTAAATAAAATTGCATTGAAGTTGGAAAGTGTTTCATAATCAATGCTTTAAGCATGATTGATCTTTCTTGTTTTACGCTTTCATTAGTTAACTGTATAATTTTAACAATATAAGCAGCAATATTTAAATTTTACTAGTTAAGAAAGAAATTAGTTCAATTGTAGCATCATCTGTTTTTCACTCAAAGTTTTAGGATATATTTTCACTTTCCCTGCAATACATGGTAATGTATAGGGAAAGTATTTGAATCATGCCGAAAATCGCAACTCGAGTTTTCGACGGATCTACACGTTTCGGGACCTCTAGAATACGAAAAAACTATTTTTAGCGTGACGTCTGTGTGTGTGTTTGTGTGTATGTCTGTCTAGATTTTGTATCTACTCTAACTAAAAAAGTAATTGACCGAATTTCATAAAATTTGGTAGGTAAGTCTCTTGTGGGCGAATCTGGTGTTGATTAGTTTTGGATACGATTCGGGATAAAAAAAACCCCGCCTTTTTTTGCGAAATGGCCCGCAAAATCTTGTATCCACTCTAGCTGAAAAACTAATGGACCGAATTAAGCAAAATTTGGTAGGTAAGTCACTTGTGGGATACTCTGTTGCCGATTAGATTTTGGTACGATTCGGAAAAAAAGAACCTGCCTTTTTTTGCAAAATGGCCCGCAAAAATCTACATATGCTCAAATATATCCATAAAATGCATGTTTAATACGTAATTTTTAACGAAGAAAAGGATAGGACTAACCCCATTACATTAGGACTAGCCGTTCTCGAGATATTTTAGTTTTTTCGTATTTTCTCTACGCCACCTTTGAAAATAAGTCCAGTTATCAAATAAGAACGGAAATTGAATTACAAGTGAAGTAAATGTTATTAAAATAAAGAGAACGTGAATGTAAGCCTGCAGGGAAAGTCATGTGCTCCCCACATCATATTTTTACTTTCCCTGCAATACATGGTAATGTACAGGGAAAGTATTGGAATCATGTCGAAAATCGCAACTCGAGTTTTCGACGGATCTACACATTTTAAGACCTCTAGAATACGAAAAAACAATGTTTAGCGTAACGTCTGTCTGTGTGTCTGTGCAAAGTATGTATCCACCCTAACTCAAAAACTAATGGACCGAATTTCATAAAATTTATTAGGTAAATCACTTGGATGCGACCTTGGTGCTGATTAGTTTTGGGTACGATTCGTAAACACAGAACCCGCCTTTTTTTGCGGAATGGCCCTTGAAAATTTCATTTATCCGCTCTAGTTAAAATACTAATTGACCAAATTTCACAAATTTTGGTAGATAAGTTACTTGTTGTATATTCTGGTGCTGATTAGAATTTTTTACGATTCGGGAAAGAAGAACCCGCCTTTTTTACGAAATGGCCAGCAAAAATTTCATGCATCTACCCTAGCTAAAATACTATTTGACTAAATTTCACAATATTTGGTAGATAAGTTACTTGTGGGATACTCTGGTGCTGATTAGATTCTAGTACGATTCGGAAAAGAACAACCTGCCTTTTTTTACGAAATGGCCCGCAAAAGTTGCCAAAATATAAAAAAAAAAAGATTTTATTAAGACTACGTATGCTGAAATGTATCAATTAAATTCTTGTTTTATACGCAATTTTTGACGAGGAAAAGAATATAGCACAGTCCATTATACTTTAGGACTAACCGTTCTCAAGATATTTGAGATTTCTAGCATTTTTTGTTACGCCGCTATCGGAAAAAATGTCCAATTACCAAATAGAAACAAAAATTGAATTAAAAATGCAAATTTTGTGTTATTTGGTGCAATTAAACTCAATCTAATGAATTATTAAAGAAATAAAAAATATATGAATTTAAATCTGTAGGGAAGGTCATGTGCTGTCCACATCAGATTTTTAAATTTGTTTATGAAGTATACGCGAAAGAACAGAACCGCGTTTGGAGATAAGCGAAATTAATGCTCAACGAGGTTTAGTTTTATTTTTTTAAATATCTCACAATATAATGAAAGTAAGATAACATTATTCGTGGCAATATTTCTGTTATTTATAAGGCTGCAAAATGATATTAAAATTACAAAATGTGTTATTTAAATTTTTTAAAGCTGCAGTGTTCCCTTTTAAATTTATTTAAAATCGCATGTACTAACTATTCACTATTTTTTCCATTTAATATAGTAACTATATTATCTAATGAAGCGAATTTTCTTTCTTAATTAACATTTAAAATAGCATCAAAATTTATATTTCAAAGTTGGCAATGGCTATGCTAAAATGAGAAATATTTTATTTCAACTGAGACTAGTTTTAATAAATGGATAATGAAATGCATATAGCTATTCTCAGGAATATAAACCAAACTAAACATTTCTTTAGTTTCTGTACCAGACACGAAAAATTCTGAAATGTCAAGTTATTTTTCTTTAGGAAACACCATCCAGGAAACTTAATTCGGTGATTGGTAAATTCACAGCAAATTGCACTGAATGAAGAACATTTTTCTATTTTCTAAATATTTTATTTCTCATTTCGTTGCAAAATAATGTAAAAACGGGACATATTCTGAATCAGATAATTGCGGAGATAACAAACATAAAACAGGAGGGTCTTGAAAAAACAAACAACAAACAAAAAGCGGGACGAAAAGTCATCCTATTTATAGAGCACCGAACTGCAGTGAAATTTCACAATATCAGAACTTGTCAATTCTTCGTTTTACTTTCCATCTAACGAACAGAAAGGGAAAAGAGGTGAATGGCTTAAACAACGTTCAACCCATCTTCCGCCATTTGTGGTCACGCCTTTCACTTTCCCATCCTTGCACGTTTTTCCCTTCCTCGCACGACCGGTTTTGATGATCTGTGACCTTTCCACGCCGGGGCTCCGACCTCAGACCGGTTGAAGGAAGGTCATTTGAGTGGAACGTAGATGTGTGTCAATGGAACTCGCAATATGATTCGAAGAAATGTGTTCTTGGAGGTATTGTCCCTGTGGATTGTGAGGTGCAAGTATTATGTGTAGATGACTGCACGAAATTATGGATTTCGATGTGTTCGAAAGTAAGAGACATATGAACTAATTCCTTCAATGCGATAAGTTTCAATTGACGTGTTTGTTGGAAAGGATCGTCTACCATTTCCCAAGGATATTCTTTCAGGGTATTGCGTGGAAGCGTGTTATCCAGACCGGAGTAAATATTTTCAGGTAACTTGTGTTTTTCAATGTTTTTGAAAAGGTTTGGATATACGGGAGCAGGTTTACCCAGTGGTTAAAAGAAATCCTAAAGTCGTATGCCTGGATATTTGCCATTTTGGGTTCTCTGAAAAAATTTGAATAAACTGGAAAAATGTCAGTCGTTATACGGAAAGGACATTGGCAAAACTGAGAGAAAGAGATTAGATAAAGTGTTTAAATAATCTATCATTTATGTCTATTGAAAATAATGATTTATTGAAAGTATTTTGATGACAAATGAGTTTATTACAAAGCAGATACTTTTGTTGTGCTGAGGTAGAAAATAATATGGTTATAGAAGTCATAACCAACCATTTTTCAGTGATACTTTTGAGTAGGTAGAATATATTTCCAATAATCTAAGAAATTCCAATGACATTTAGTATGATTTTTTCAGTCGATAGTCGTTGGAGATCAATGGCTTGTTCTAACAGTTTGTACGAATAAAAAGTATTTCGATTATTAATATTATTATTAATAAGGGTATAAATATCTGTCTGATTTTCTGTATTTCCATACCCTTTAAAAATTCTCTGATGACCTAGAGGACTTTGTCTTTGCGCAAGTATAGTATCGACCAATTGACAACCAAACTAACGGAGCCAGATTTTTCATTCCTTCAGGGGCGGAGGAAAGGGTGTGCTTCTAAAAGTTTTTCGAGATCATCCAGATGCATCCAGTTACTTAGGAGACATCATTGCACACCTTTTACTCTCGTGCACGGGTCAACATAATGGAAACAAATTTTCGATTCCCCCAGAGGGGGTGAGGAGAAAATGAGTTTTTTCGCTATTTTCAGATTCTCCAAAAATAATCCTGGTGACTTAAGAGGCAGGCATTGCATACCAGACAGACATAGACAGAATCTTTGTACATTTATAGAATCGACCCGGGTTAAAACTTCACGGAAATAGATCATCGGTTTCCCCCTAGGGACGGACAAAACGGAGGGGTGTCCAAAATTCTTTCCATACCCTCCAGAAATCTCCGATGACTTAGAAGACTGAATGTTTGCATACTTATAGTATCGTCTATTGGATAGAACCTAAGGGATTCGAATATTTCTTTCCCCCTAGAGGCAGAACATTTTTTTATCTAAAATACGTTCCTTACTCTCCAGAAGTACCCCAGTGGCGTAGCAAGCTTAAATTTTGTATAGTATCAACTATCCCTCATTTGTACACAAACTAAACAACATTAGCAATCCAAATTGTATTTGTAACACATGTGAAAACAATGCAATACACTTTCTATTTGATTGTCTATAAACATATTCTCACTACTTAATGAAACCATCCATATAACAAACTTTCGAAATTGGATAAATCATTAATTATGAAAGAGTACTTATTCAGGAAGTGCGACTTATTTTTTTAAGTTTCCCAGTTTTCTACAGATTGAAATACAAGTAAAAAGATGTATTATGAATAGTTGTTATAACAGCCATCTTTATGCAATATTTTATTTAAGAGCAAATGGCATCATTCATTGAACCTTAATATCTACTGTTCTCGATATATTAAAGTTTTTATTTAAAGAAATATGTCTTAACTCTACTTGAAGATGGTTTAACGTATTGGTTTTTTGCCAAATAGTTATTGCTTGGATGATTTCCAAATGACGTAGTTAGCTTATAGAACGACTTTGTCCAGCGTCAAGTAATCAGTTAGCTAGAACATAACCCCCATCTGCATGTGCAGTTAGACGAAGATAAGCCAAGAAGCAATTTTGGCAAATGGTACTTTTCCTTACTTGATCAAGATATTTCCGGGTTTTTTTTTACAAATAAAAATTGTCTGCTTCCGATCAAAGAAATAGATATAATCCCATTGTATGCAGGAGGTATCTGATGTAGATTCTATTTTTTCCATGATTTAATGGGTAAAAAATGAACCAGCTAATTCTTCTCGCATAGATTTTCATGTAAAACTTGATTCAACTTATTTCTTTTTGATTCTAAACTTATTTAAATAATCTACTTCGCATGACTTTTTCTACGGAATAAAAATTTGCAATGTTGTGAAAGAACCGATGACATGATTTTTTTATTCCAGCATTCTTCCCGTTATAATTCAAGAAGAGTTACACATTATATTTGTTTTTATACCACTATCAGCAGAAAAAAAATATACATTCTAAATTTTCTTAATTAACTCTATTGGTGTAGAATTAATCAGTATTGAGCTTTCAATTTATAACTGTAGCAGACGATTTTTATATTTTTGAGTTCAATTTTTATGGAGTTTCTTTTTATTATATTTGTAACCAACAGTTACGCTTCAAATACCGAAATCGTCTGCTAGCTAATCTTTTATAAAAGAATATTATAATCAAATCCTATAAAATATGTTTCATTAATAATTGAATTTTAGATGAAAATATTTGAAAACTTTGAAACTGAGTTAACATACAGTCATAAAATATTGTTCTATCGCAATATTTATGCCAACAGAACTATAAAATAATAATGAATAATGGTCAAATAAAAATGATAGAATAAAATTTATTTTTAAGGGAATAAATGTTTATTATGTTGAATCTGTGTTTGGGAATTTGAGATTTTGGTAAAAAATAAGGTCTTGATGTTTTCGTTATATATCCCGTTTCATTTCTTCGTTTGTATTTTTAAGTTTCGTCTGAATTACTACTTGGAACTTTTGATGTACACTTTATGTGAACATATAAAAAAAAGTATGGATGGGGCTATGCTTTAAAATGTATACCCTAAAATTAAAAATATAGAAAGCTTTTACTATAGTTTAAATAAAAAATAGGAACTCTAAAATATATTTTTACTCTGTACAATGTATAAAAAATATTGTTTAACTAAATTTGTCGAATTCTACAGTAAATAAGAAAGTTTTAAGGTATTAAACACATTATCGATACATTCGGAAATATGCTCTTAACTGAAACGTATGTATCTGAAGTTTCAAAACTTGCTTAATCTGTGATGTGGATATGATTACTTGAACAAATGCACGTACTACAATGAAACGGTGTGTAGGTATATTAAGGAAAAATTAAAACTAGACAGACTTTTTTTGTAATTCTAATTTTTAAAACTTGAATTTAGTTTCATAATTTTTTTTAAATATGTATTATAGGGGATTATAATTAATTCTTGGAACAACGGTGGTTGTATGTAGAATATAGGAAAACATAATAGTCTGAACTATGCTTTAGATGAAAATGGTACCGAAATAGCATACATGATTTCTAGGAAAATTCTTATAAAACTTTGTAAGGAAAAGCCCTTGAGTGTGCACGCTAGGTCTAGCTATAGTAAAGTTACCATGCTCATTTGAATAAAATTAATTGCAGCGCCCCTAGCGGAGAATTAAAAGTTAGAATAACGAACTCGTTAAGAATGCGAGTTAGAAGAGAAATGTAAATTACAAAAGTTTTAGAGTATTATAAAATAAATGATAAAATCGACATCAGAAAAGCGCGAAACGCGTATAAGGTAATAAAGACATTTCAAAGGCGATGTATCATCAGGGTATCTATCACGGTGATACCTGCAATGCTTACCAAAGTACGCGATAATATTCTTTCTAGAATTCAAACGTATATCGTCTGACGGAGGCCATTTTAAACATTTTCTACACTCGATATATATGTTCATGTATGGGTTGTTTATTCTATCATTTCTGAGTAGGACAGCAATTCACCAATGACCATATTGTTTCAAATAAATGTCTTCTATATCAGTTTTAGTGTCAATTTCTAACCATTAGACAGTTCTGTATAACTATGTAATTGGCTTTTTCCTGCTATCTCGATTTGTTGCAGATTCCTTTATCCTAACATTTTAAATTCCTCGCTGGGGAGCTGTGGTCACTTTTAATCGATCGGGTATAGTTTTTGTAAAACTATTGGATGCCCAAAAAGTTCTTGTATATTGAAAATAAGGAACCTTGTATATTGAAAAAATGTTTGCGGACGTAGCTTATAAACAACATTCCTGGCCCAATCTGTAATCAAACCACGGATCTTTGTACTGGTCAATCGACGTTCTAGCTGTAAAGTATGTACTGGGACGAAATTGCAAGTTCTTACCTTTGAAGTGGATTCTACATTTTTCACCATCTAATGCCAAATTGACGTGTAATCGAAAAACTGACTGACCAACTTCTGCTAGAATGTTTACCCCAGGTTAGCCTCCTGCTGCTATTTTTATCTCAGGTTAGCCTCCTGCTGCTATTTTTATCTCAGGTTAGCCTCCTGCTGCTATTTTTATCTCAGGTTAGCCTCCTGCTGCTATTTTTATCTCAGGTTAGCCTCCTGCTGCTATTTTTATCTCAGGTTAGCCTCCTGCTGCTATTTTTATCTCAGGTTAGCCTCCTGCTGCTATTTTTATCTCAGGTTAGCCTCCTGCTGCTATTTTTATCTCAGGTTAGCCTCCTGCTGCTATTTTTATCTCAGGTTAGCCTCCTGCTGCTATTTTTGTCTCAGGTTAGCCTCCTGCTGCTATTTTTGTCTCAGGTTAGCCTCCTGCTGCTATTTTTATCTCAGGTTAGCCTCCTGCTGCTATTTTTATCTCAGGTTAGACTCCTGCTGCTATTTTTATCTCAGGTTAGACTCCTGCTGCTATTTTTATCTCAGGTTAGCCTCCTGCTGCTATTTTTATCTCAGGTTAGCCTCCTGCTGCTATTTTTATCTCAGGTTAGCCTCATGCTGCTATTTTTATCTCAGGTTAGCCTCCTGCTGCTATTTTTATCTCAGGTTAGCCTCCTGCTGCTATGTTTTAAGCAAAAAGCATACTGCTGCTATTTGCATCCTGCTGCTATTTTTTATCCTTCAGGTTAGCCTCCTGCTGCCGATTTTTATCCTTCAGGTTAGCCTCCTGTACCGTTTTTATCCTACTTTTGCTATTTTTTATCCTTCAGGTTAGCCTCCTGCTACCGTTTTTTATCCTACTTTTGCTATTTTTTATCCTTCAGGTTAGCCTCCTGCTATTTTTTATCCTCCAGGTTATTCTTCTGCTGCTATTTTTTATCCTCCAGGTTAGTCTTCTGCTTCTATTTTTTATCCTCCAGGTTATTCTTCTGCTGCTATTTTTTATCCTCCAGGTTATTCTTCTGCTGCTATTTTTTATCCTCCAGGTTATTTTTCTGCTGCTATTTTTTTATCCTCCAGGTTATTCTTCTGCTGCTATTTTTTATCCTCCAGGTTATTCTTCTGCTGCAATTTTTTTATCCTCCAGGTTATTCTTCTGCTGCTATTTTTTATCCTCCAGGTTATTCTTCTGCTGCTATTTTTTATCCTCCAGGTTATTCTTCTGCTGCTATTTTTTATCCTCCAGGTTATTCTTCTGCTGCTATTTTTTATCCTCCAGGTTATTCTTCTGCTGCTATTTTTTATCCTCCAGGTTATTCTTCTGCTGCTATTTTTTATCCTCCAGGTTATTTTTCTGCTGCTATTTTTTATCCTCCAGGTTAGTCTTCTGCTGCTATTTCTTATACTCCAGGTTAGCCTCCTGCTGCTATTTTCTATCCTCCAGGTTAGCTTCCTGCGTGGTCATCAACCTTCCGTTTTGAATTCGGTGCTCAATGTACCAGAATCAGCTGAATCCGTGCTAGTTGTACTAGGGTTACTTTTAGACTGACGTCATCTTTGCATTAGTATACAGAGTTGATTTGTTTGGACGCCGTTGTAAAGAAACTTGCTGTCCCAACTGGGAATCGAACCCCGGATCTTTGTATTGGTCCAGCCGACGCTCTGCGCTTGAGGTACCGGAACGGAATTGCAAACTCTTATCTTCGAAGTAAACACTACAAGCTTCATGAGTTTCTTTTTATTTTCTTTTTTTTAAAAACGTGCACTATTGTTTTCCCCAAGTTGTCTTTAACAAACTTGTTATCATTTAACAAATTTAATTTAGCTTGATGCACTTGTTTCGCTCCAAATGTTAACCGTGTAATGATATGTCAGTTGAATGTACGGCATTAAACACATTTAACCAAATTAACTTAAATTCTTTTAAAATGTGTCGACCGAAAATTTAATTATCTGAACAACGACTTTTTTACTTGTTATCTCACAAATTAGATTGTCTTAATTATTGAAAGTTGTATGTAATTTGCATTAAGTAATTAGCGTCTTTATACCCCAAAATAATCAATTTAAATCTATCCAATTAAAACTATTTATACCCACACAGATGCGAAACAGACGTTTAAACCTTAATGTCTTAGAAGCTTTGCTTGTAGCCAGAAGATCTTTAAATATATACGATAAATAAACATTTTATGGTTGGCACATTTAAATATCTAATATCTTAAGAGCGCACATTTCATTTTCAAGGGGCATTCATTGTAATATTTCACCATTTTCAGCAAAGTGTTTAAAGTGGTGAAATATTCTAATAAATTCCATTGTTAGCGTTACTGCTTTGTTTTGATGTGATTAACATTTATGATTGCGGTATCTCACGCTGAAATGTAAACACTTTAGACGCTTATGGCTACGAATTTAATAGATAAAAATGTAAAATATTTGTACTTGTTCTTAGCGGAAATATTAATCAATTGATGGATGTCACAGTTCAACATAGCTCGTGCCACGCCAAATCTCTCCAACTGAGTGATGACTCCGTTTATAGACTCTCTCTGTAAAAACTTCTAGAAATATCTCATGTCTGGTAGAGTAATTGTCATTTCAAGGTGATTCTCGAACCTTCGAGAAGCCGCCAAATTGGCCATAAATCGCTAAATATGGTAACCCTTCTTAGAACTTCAGTTCATAGGAAAAGACGCTTGTATCGTTTTTTATATCTCTGGATTTCAAAAGATTCCTTAGTGAGAGGGAGAAAAAGGGACTTCCAGAGAATTTTACATATTCGTAAAGATACAAAAATAACTTCAATATTTTGATAATTTTAACACTTTTAGAGCGAGCTTTTGCTTTGTTTCCCTTACTTTCACTCAAAATATCTGATATGTAGTAAGCAACAAAAATGTTTATTATGAAATCCAATTTCTAGATTCAGAATTTGTTTTTACAAAGCTCTTTATGAGAAATCGTCCTTGTCATACTGATATAAACCTGAAAGTGAATGATAAAACTGTAAGAAGTAATCTGCAGCCTTTTAAATGCACTACAAGGATATATACAAGTAATGGGACTTCGAATCAGCTCCTAAGTGTTTGGAAAAAGAGTGGTTATATTAATGTTTTGTGTTTAATGTTTTGTAATTATGCTTAATGTTTTATGTTTAATATTTTGTACTATTTTAAAAAGTTGGTTCTAATTTCGATATTTTAATGTTTTGAAATTGTCTACATAAGGCAAATCGCCCACAAAGAACGCTGTTATTCATGCAAAATTATTTCGGGTTCATTGGAAACGAGACATTGTTGATTTTTACTTTCTAATACCTAGTATTGCGAAAGTATTGTTTACACGAAAATTTTCGAATTCAGAATTTCAAACCTCCTGAACATGTTTTGATTATTCTTGGAGTGATGTCCGTCTGTCTGTCTGTTGTCTGCGATCGATTTCTTGTGAGCACAATAGCAGCCACAAATATTAATGTATTTTCACGAGACTTTATTACCAACTTTGTTATAAAGAAAACTAGAACTAGATAGAATTTGTTTTTAAATTCGAGCCAAAACTTATTTTCATATTATATTTTTTTCCCTGGCAGCATATGACACAATTGGACATAATAATGCACAAGAAGGGTTTATTTATGGCTCAATGGTCATTAGACTTTATAGTTTCAATCATTGGTGTGAAAAATAGCCGTGATACAATTTTTTTGTCCGTGAGGTTTTTAGCTCTTTCGGGAGGCAAGTTACCTGCCCCCCCGGGGGGTACATTGTCAAGTATGGTATCAATGGCAATATATTTTCAAGCCCTTTAAAGTGAAGGGTAACACGTTAAAGTTGAAGTCATTTAGACCCACAATATCCATTTAATTTTTTTTTTCTTATAAAATTTAAAAAAAAGACTGAATATTTCTATGAGAAAGTCGAGTTGAACCACACTCTGTTTAATTTCTTATTGTGAGAAAGTGAAGCTAATTTTGCTTTCTAAGGCATTTTTACCTTAAAGCATATTACAGAAATATATATATATATATATATATATATATATATATATATAGATATAGATTTCTATCCGAATAATTTGGAATTAATACCTAATGAAACTTCTATTAGTAAAAATATTAATTATTTGAATTTAAATCTAATTATAGAACCTACTAATAGGATAGTTACTAATTTATATGAAAAAACAGATTTTTTTAATTTAATATTAATAAATTATTACCATTTAATTCCTTCCTGCAACTCGATTCAATTGTTTAGAAATATTATACTTAATCCACTTTTTAGAATTTATAGATTATCGGATAAAAATTTCATGATTTTCACATTAATAACCTCAAAATCCCCAGTAAATTTTATGAATATCCAGCATATTTTGTAAATGGAATAGTTAATAAGTTTCGATTAGCCTAAAATTCTCATAATCTCTCTTTAATATCTTATTTTAGACATACTTCTACATTCTCTTGAATTTATATTATAATATATTTTTATCTTTTACTTTTGTAGCTTTAACTGCAGAATACCTCTTTTTATTGCCTCTACGCAGTACGGATTTTATTACTCTCTGTGGTAACAGCAGATCACTTCTTTTCATTTCTGCGTATGGCAACATTGGTCTAGTTATATATTGCTTGTCATGGTTATACTTTAGAGATGTATTTTAAGACATTTATATCTTCTTTATTTTTTTCCAGTCTTTATGCTTGTCGTAAATATAACACAAGTTTATAGATATAATCTATCTTGTGTTTAAGAAACAAGAATTTTTGTGTTCATTTCGAAGGGATATATGGACTTGAAAAATAATTTTTTCGAAATGAACTATTCTTAAGCCTAGAGTTCTTCCACGTGCAAGCTTTTTTTGCTTCATTTTTTTGTTTTCCTATTTTCAAGTCTCACCTTTGAAATTTGTTGATTATCTTTGTCTTTATGACCTGCATTACGTTTTATAATTTCCTCTTTATGGTTGAATTCCCTTTATTTCATTGTATTTTGTAGGCAAATTTTAAGATAGTGTATTATGAGTTACTACTTACATTCTACCATTGGATTTACAATTTTATTTATATATATATATATATTCTTAATTATATATCTAATTATATATCTAATTATATATTCTTAATTATATATCTAATTATATATTCTTAATTATATATCTAATTATATATTCTTAATTATATATCTAATTATATATTCCTAATTATATATCTATTATATATCTAATCATATATTCTTAATTATATTCTTAATTATATTCTTAATTGGAGGCGAGGAACCTAATTCTACTTATCGAAATGTACTACTATATCGAAATATTATTCTTCTAATTAACGGTATTCTACAGTATTATGGTTTCCACATTGGCTATAAACAGGAAATTGCTGTACAGGGGCTGGATTTATTTAGGTACTTATTTAGGTGTTAAAAGTTTCAGAAAAGAAAAAGAAGTTGCCCCCAAAGATAAAGGCTAGAAGTTCGAAAGATGTTTGCTTAAACAGCAATTGGGTTAAGAACGTTTTTATCTTGAAATTTAAAGCCACCAAAGTAAATACATGTAGACTTAATCTTTTGACCTTTAATCTTCTAATCTGTTGTGAATCAACAGGTAACTCGTGAAAAAACGACCTGATTTCTTTGGATGTTCGATAGAAGCATCGTTACACATTTATGGTAATTTCTAGTATACAGCCCGCCATGTTAGTAGGTTTATTTATACATATATATATATATAATCGGTGTCTCCCAAAAGTGTTCGTACACTTTAAAAATTTGTATCAGAAAATGCTGTTGCCTGGAATTGAATTCGAATATAAAGTTCAATATTTTTTCATCACATTTTCATGTGATTCTGAATAAAACCAAACATTTTTCTTTTATTACTTTCCTTATATACATAATGTATAAGGAAAGTATTGTGTCGGGGTCGAGAATTCGAATTCGAGTTTGCGACGGGAGAGCATGTTTCAAGCATCCCTGATCACGAATCAAACATTTTTGAAGTGATGCGTGTGTGTGTGTGTGTGTGTGGACGATAACTAACGAACGAATGGACCGATTCGAAACAAATTTGGTACAAAAATCACAATCCGTAAACACTGGAAGCCTATTGTTTTTATACGCAATCGAATGTTCAGAACTTTTCTAAATTTTCGATTGAAATTTTGAAAAAATCGTCAAAAAATCAAAACCACTAAAAAAGTTACAAAAATTAGACATTTCTTATGTAATTTTTCATTCGAAAACGATTGACATAAATTTTAGAACGCTAACATGAACCGTTCTCGAGATATTGCACATTTTAAAAAAAATTATCAAAAAGTCATATAAAATATAAAAAAAAATATTTTCTATTGAGAAACATGTTCACTTTTCATATTTAATATCATGCTATAAATTGGGTGACATCATTCTCGTGGATCTGGTTCGTTCCATTCATGGAAAAATATACTTTGAGTAATACTTTTGTATTTGAACGCCAATATTCATTTATCAGCTGTAAGAATAACTTATTTCTTCCTCCATAACGCTTGGCGAGATTTTGGCGACGAAATTGGTGGAATGTCGCCAACTTGGCGACTTTTTTTAATGTTGCCAAATCAACGAAAATCTCGCCAAATGGATAAAAATGACGCTAAATCAATGAAAATGACGACTAATTGTCGAAAATTCAATATCTTGAAAAGAATATTAGTATCTACTATAAGGAAAACCTATTTTGTTTTACTGTAAAAGTACATTCATTACATTATATAAGGAAAGGCATGTGTTGCCCATATCAGATTTTTTTTAATATTGACTCATTTTTTTTTTTGTAAAACTGAAAATGCAAGGAGGTAGAGGAAGAACGCGTCACAAAAGTGATCGAACACCGAAACATGTTCGGATAAATTCATAAATAAAATTGTCTGTCGCTATTTTTTATTTTTGCATTGGGGTGACATTTAAAAAATCGTTTAGCTTTAATCTTTGCTTGCTTGCTTCGTAGTATTTATAGTATTACTTAAAAATAAGCTCGTAGTCGTAAGGAAACAACGAGCAACATTCGAAAATTGATCACTTTTCATCATAGTAGTGGTAAATCAGTTCGTAATATCGCTAAATTTGTAAATTTGTCCCACTCTACGGTGCAGTATGTGATAAAACGCTTTAAAGAAGAAAATCGGATCGAAAACAAGATAAGAAAAGGTCATCCGGCAAAGTTAACTCAACGTGATCAGAGATTTATAGTTAGAAAATTTGTGAAAAATCCACGTTTGAGTGCTGTAAAAATTTTTACAGAACTTACTGAAAAATTTTCTACTTCAATTTCACCTGAAACTGTTCGACGCTTGCTCAGATTAGCTGGATTACAAGCACGTTCTGCCCGAAGAAAATTTTTTGTAAGTGCGAAAAATAAAAAGCTTAGGCATTCCTTCGCAAAATCAATGATAAATAAGCCCAAAACGTATTAGAATCATGTCTTATTTGCAGATGAAAGCAAATTTAACATTTTTATTTCCGATAGGCGTATAATTATATGGAGAAGACAAAATAAGGAACTTAGTCCTAAGAACATAGTTGGAACAGGAAATCATGGGGGTGGAGGTTTCCTTGTGTGGGGGTGCATGTCAGCATAAGGACTAGGTAATTTGGTATTTATGGATGGCATAATGAATCATGCTCTTTATTTAAATATTTTAAAAGACAATTTAAAGTTATCAGCCTAAAATTTGGGTATTGGAAACTGTTTTTTTATCAAGATAATGATCCTAAGCACTGCTCTCAATGTTCGCCTCTGGTGTCTCCATAATTGTCCACAAGTTCTGAAAACACCATCTCAGTCGCCAGATATAAACCCAATAGAACACATTTGCAGAAAACTGGTTGTCAGAGTAGGAAGAAATGACATTAAATTGAAAAGCGAACTAAAAACAGTAAATGATCGAAGAATGGAGGAACATTGATGCAGAAATTACAAAAAAACTGGTAAACTCAATTCACAGACGTTTAAAAGCCGTTGTGGATGCTAGAGGACATCCTACTAAGTACTAATGCACCGAAATATTACAATGTTTACTGTATGTAGATATTTTTTTTTAATTGTACGAAGACTTTTCTGACGTAATTTTTTGGTTACTTTTTGATTATTAATTTTTTAAAAAAAAGTTTTACTATGTTTTTAAAATATTTTATGTAGTTTTGTTAAGAACATGTTACAGATATTATTAAAAAAATTCCCGTTCTGAAATATTAATTTTTATTAATGGCTAGAGCAGTATTTCATTGAAATCCGTAAGTGTACGAACACTTTTGGGAGCCACTGTATATATATATAGGTATAAATTTAATATTCAGATGTTTCAGATTTCATGTATATCTGCAGATATATTTTTAGTTTCTTATAAATTCATCTCAGTACTATGCAGTTGGAAGTAAACTCCATTAGCGGTTAATTAATATGGTAGGAAATGAACAAAACGGAACAGCCAAGCCAATTACAAAGTGTAGAAATCGACAATAAAACTGTTTAAGACACAATAATGCTATTGGCTATTTGTTGCCCTATTCAGGACTATTAAAATAAGTAACATTTCCATGCTCTTAATAAGATATAAGATAAATAATTATATAAGTAAAATGCTCAGGAATCTAATGTGCAGCCATTTCAAGATGTCAGGATGTTTGCTTTTCTCGTCGGGGACGAAGGAAAGGGGGGAAGGATGTTGAAAAGACTTTCGAGATCCTCCAGAAGTTCCCTATGACCCATAAGACTGAATCTATGCACGCTTATAGTATCAACGCAGGTGAAATCTTAAAGGAGTCAGATTTTCGGTTTCTTCTCTGGTGGAAGGGGGGGGAGTAAAATAAGGTCCATCGTGACGTAAAGGAATTAATCTTTATACATTTATAGCATTGACTATGGCACAGAACCTTATGCGGCCGCATTTCCCATTTTTTAACAAAGAAAATAAAGGGGGGGGGGGGTAGAAAAGTCTTTCAAGAAGACTCAAGACCCCCCATCAAAATTGAGGGTGATCTTTGGCAACGTTTGATATTGAGCGTTAGACACAATGTGACAAACCGGATTTTCGAATCAGAAGGCTGTGTTGGGCCCTATGTTGTAAATCATAATATAATTCATAGAACATGTAACTTTGTAAATTATTTTCGCACACTATGCAATAATCCAGGGAAAATATTGTTTTCACGAAAATTTTAGAATTCAAGATGTTGATGCCTATATATATATATATATATATATATATATATATATATATATATATATATATATATATATATATATATATATATATATTAAGACGCCCTGAACACGTTTTGGCCCTTTTTAGAGTGATGTCCATCCGTTTGTATGTTAATCTGCGGTCGATTTCATGTGTACACCATAGCGTCCATAAATATTATTGGATTTTTTCAGGAAACTTTATATCCGGCTTTGTTATCAAAAAATCTAGAACTAGATGAAAATAATTAAATTCAAGCGATAGCTTCGAAATTTATGTGAAATGTATATTTTGTAACACAGATCAAAATTTGATATAATCATGCATGAAAGGATTTTTTTTGTGTCTCAATGATCACGTGACTTAATAGTTCCAATCATTGTTCTGAAAAATAGCCGTGATACAATATTTTTTTTCGTGCCGTCATTAGCCCCCCTCGGGGTGCAATCCCCCCCAGGAGGGATTGCACCCCGAGACATTCTCAAATATGGTATCAATCGAGATATTTTTCAAGCCCTTTAAAAAAGTCTGATGTGGGCAACACATGACTTTATTTATATAATGCAATGAATTTACTCACGTGTCTCAATGATCACGTGACTTAATAGTTCCAATCATTGTTCTGAAAAATAGCCGTGATACAATATTTTTTTTCGTGCCGTCATTAGCCCCCCTCGGGGTGCAATCCCCCCCAGGAGGGATTGCACCCCGAGACATTCTCAAATATGGTATCAATCGAGATATTTTTCAAGCCCTTTAAAAAAGTCTGATGTGGGCAACACATGACTTTATTTATATAATGCAATGAATTTACTACTTTTACAGTTAAAAAAAATGTTATTCTTATAGTAGATACTTATAGTCTTTCCAAGATATTGAATTTTCTTCAATTACTCGTCATTTTCATTGAATTAGCGTCATTTTTATCCATTTCGCGAGATTTTCGTTAATTTGACAACATTTAAAAAAGTCGCCAAGTTGGCGACATTCCGCTAAATTTGTTCGCAAAATCTCGCCAAGCGTTATGGACGGAGAAGTTATTCTTACAGCAGATAAATGACTATTGGCGTTCAAATACAAAAGTATTACTCATAGTATATTTTCTCCTGAATGGAACGAATTAGATCCACGAGAATGATGTCACCCATTTATCGCATGGTATTACATATGAAAAGTAAACATATTTCTCAACAGTTAATATTTTTTTTTTAATTTATACTTTTGATAAATTTATTTGTTAAATGTGCAATATCTCGAGAACGGATCATGCTAACGGTGTACAATTTATGTCAATCGTTTTCTAAGGAAAAATTACATAAGAAATGTATATTTGCTTAACTTTATTAAAGGTTTTGATTTTTTGATGATTTTTTCAATATTTCACTCGAAAATTTAGGGGGGTTCTGAACATTCGATTGTGTTTTAAAACAATAGGCTTCCTGTATTTATGGATCTAGATTTTTGTACCAAATTTCAATCGAATCGCTCCATTCGTTCGTGAAATACCGTCTCCACAGACTCACTGACACACACACATACTTTCACACACACACACACAGACATCACCTCAAAAATGTTTGATTCGTGATCAGGGTTGCTTGAAACGTGCTCTCCCGTCGAAAACTCGAATTCGAATTTTCTAACTCGTCACAATACTTTCCTTATACATTATGTATATAAAGAAAGTAATGAAGGGTACGCTATAATTGTAATCATTCAAAACCTATGACATTGATTTTTAAAAAAAAATCTTGTAAAATTAGAAAAAAAAGCTATTAAAAATGGATTCTGGCATGAGAAAGTTCAGTTGAGCCACACTCAAGTTAATTTAAGAGTATTAGTTCACTTGTTTTTTACTGGCTTGTACTTGTTTGTACTATCTTTAAAATCTTACGGCCATATTCTATGTTGAAGAAGAGATCAATAACTGTTACATCAAGAAAATGGATTACGTCCAAAATGTTGAGTACCTTTTGCACAATTTTAAGCTTCGTGTGAGTGTAATAGTTGAATGATTTCAGTGTTGCGTGCTCGAAATGAATTAGCGATAACTACGCTCTCAATTGTGGCTTATCTCTGTTCTTGAAGCTTTATGCAATTATTTGCAGCTTCTCATAGCAAATTTTGTGTCTGCCATTGGACGTTCGAAATGTCACTGGAGACTTCTAATAATTTTTTTTTTCATATAAAATTTAAAAAATCTGGTGTGGGCAGCACATGACTTTCCGCGCGAACACGTATTAACTTTTCTCCTTTTATTCCGAAAATGTATAATCTAGTTTTATCGTTGAAAATAGTACAAAAATTTATACTTATTAGATATTATATCCAATTTGTAATTTTCGAATATTTCATCTTGCATTTGGCGACTTTCCTCATTTTAAAATTTTAGATCTTCACAGTTTGCTCGAATATGAAATATGCCGTAGAGAAATATCCAGCGCGGCTCAATTATATTTCATATAATAATTTAAAATAAAAAAACATTGGAATTTAAATTAAATTATATTTACAATCTGTGATGGCTGTGAGGAACATCAAATGTAAAGTTGTGATAACTATCTTTTAAAAATACCATTTTCACCTCATGGTTATGTTCTTAACCATGATGTGCAACTGTGTTTCACTTCCACATTTTTGATTCATTCTATTAATTTATTTCTCAAAATATATCTCGGGCTTTAGTTTTGGACACCAGTTTATTTTTATCGTGTTCTAAGACTGTTCTACACTTAGTTTCTCTAGTAACACTCTATTGGTCCAATATTTATTGTATAACTTGGTGTATTTATGGAAATATTTCTAATGATTCATTGGTTGTTAATATCTGCTAAATATTTGCATTTCAATATTACTCCAATATTGACATTAAATTCGAAATATTTCCAACAGAATGCTGCTATTAGGGATATATATTGATCGACATTGAGTAAATATTTTCATTACGTTGGAAATATTTGCAATGAAACCCCAATATAGACGAAATATTGGCAGCCATATTTCGCCATTATTCCCAACTAATATTTCGCCAACATTTGGCGTTACGTTAGGAATACAATCAAACGGTTTAATTATAAACATGTATTCTCCGATTTAATTGCTTTTTTATATTGATATTTTTCAACTTTATGCTAGAAAAATATAGATAAAAAATCAATAACGACGTTGATAGCTGATAAATCAATATATAAGAATTTAAAAAGTATTTTATGAAGTTTTTTTATTATTTAATAAATTAATAAAATTATAATCATTATTAATTTTGCATCCTAAGTCGAATTTCTGACTTGATGACAATATTTTACCTTATACAAATATTATATATATATGTATTGTAATTAAAATCAAATAACCGTCTATATTTACTATGTTTGATAGGCTAACAATTTAACAAAATAAAAGTAACAATTTTATAAAAACGTATCTATTAAAAGAAACATTCTTTTTATTGCATTCATAGACATAAAACCAAATTACATTATATTACTGAAAGATCTTTCTAGCGTGTAAATAGATATTTATTTTACTATAAAGACTGTACATTTTGGGGTTTAATGCTTTCTAAAGTTTTTGATTATGTGCCAAGACCGCTCTTGATATTCGTATTATTTCCAAATAATTTAACTGGAGACAAATGGCTGCAAGGTTCCGATTTGCGAAAAATCTTGCATTTTACGATGGCAGAAAAATGCAAACCACATTAAGTATTTGAGGTAAAAGGAAGAAATATATTTCCCTAAATTACGCTATTTATTCATTTATACTTTATAACCTGATTAAAAATCATTGATTATCAGCCTTGTTAAAATTTATACAGAGGTGATTTTTATATTTGGGAATTGTTTTAATGAGTACTAGTAACAAGTTATTAAATAAGAGCTTGCAAAACTTCCTTCTTTTTCAACTCATACCGTCCAACCTACCCGAAGGTGTAAGGTATCTGTTTTGACGACCGGGAAGTGTTAGCAAATTCAGACCGGAACCCAGTGCGGGCACCTCCGCAGGGACCGAACCCCCCGTTCCCCTGCCACCAATCTCCCGAAACGACTTACGGATCCACATATTTAACGTGCCTGGTTTTCCCGTGAACACGGAGATATTTTGGGCTTAGCTAGAAATCGTACTTGAGTCATCCGAGTGTAATAATATCTTAGCTGTAACCACTGGGCTGTCCCACACCTGCGAAACAGGTATCAGTAAGGTGACCGCAATTGTTTCAAGGGTGATATACGCCCCTCCTTCCGGGGAGGGGCTTACCACGCCTTCGAAATAATTGTCACGTTACTCACATATGCTAGTTTTATTCAAGAAAGTTTTCCAAGCTTTTATCTTAGAAGCAGAGATTTATTGTATTATTTATTGGTTATTAGCTTTGTTAATGTCCATAGAGATTTTTCATAATTAATATAAGTAAAAAAATGCTCAACTGACCATCTATCACTAAGCCGATCCTCAGCACGATGCTGAGGAACGGCTTTTCTCACAGATGATGAGATCAGTCAGTCGGGAGTCTTTGTATTACAGATCACCACGCGTGGATCACCTTCAATCTCTAGTATAATTCTTTGGAATCATCATCATTTTTTGCATTAAATCGATGACAACTATGGCTATTTCTAAATAATTATTTTACAATTTTATTTAGCCAAGAACCACTAATGTGGCAGTTTGAAAAACATTCCGATTTGACAGTTTAGGAGGTTTGCACAGATCAGTATTAACCTAAGCAAAACTATAGCAGTTTAAGTGTAGATGTAGAATAATATAGTTATTCAGAGTCATATTTTAGTTTGAATATTAAAAGAAAAGGGGTCCTACCGGGATTTATTGTGTTATTACACGGAGTAATTCCTCTTTTTCCCGGCCGTCCAAATGGTTGCTCAAGTCTTCGGATGAGTCAGACGGTCTGGGTCTTCAACAGAGTAATTCCTCCGGGGCGCGGTAGCCCAGTGGATAGCGCGCGGGAATTGCTCTCGTTAGGCCCGGGTTCTATTCCCGCAACTACCAAAACTGCCGCCGTGTTCACGCGGAGTACGATCATATTAAACATGTGGGTCCGTAAGTCCTTCCGAGGGGTTGGTGGTAGAGGAAGGAGGGTACGGTCTCTGTGGATGCCTCCCCCACTAGGTTCCGGTCTAAATTGGGTGGCACTTCCCGGCCGTCCAAACAGTTACCTTACACATTTCTGGTAGGTCGGACGGTCTGGGTTTCAAGAAGAACAACAACGGAGCAATTTCTTCGGTCGCCCAAATTGCTGCTCTATGTCCACGGATGAGCCGGATGGTTTGGGTTTTTGACGGAGTAATTCCTTTCGGCAATTTTTCTGCAACAAATGCATTTCATTGGGATCATAATCTTGCTACCGAACTGCCGCAATTTTTTCAAACTCATCAACAAACATTGATCTATTTCTGAGCGCGAACCAATTGGAGGTTGATAAGATTGGACGCCCTTCGCTTCTCCTTTCTTCTTCTCATTTGTGTTAAAGATAGCGATGGCGACAGCAAGTACATCTGAAGCAGCTCAACTATATATTGGAATCTGGAGATGGAAAAAAAAAATAATGGAATTTCTGCCGAATTACATACACATGTGGGATATAAAATATCCAAATTGTAGGGGAAAACACTGAAGGAAAACACTTCCTGGAATGAAATCGGCGGTATTAGAGAGGATTGGCCTAAAGTATGACTGTCAAGCGGAATTGCCGAAGTTTGGCAATAAAAATTGCCCTGTCTAATACCACCATATCAGTTATTCCAA
The DNA here is from genome assembly GCA_951213105.1 of Amaurobius ferox. Lineage (NCBI taxonomy): Eukaryota > Metazoa > Arthropoda > Arachnida > Araneae > Amaurobiidae > Amaurobius > Amaurobius ferox. The sequence continues at coordinate 90,710,021 of OX578146.1, forward strand.
GCTTAGAACCACGCGGATCATTTTGCGAAATTTATCATTTTGATGATCATTATTGTTACATTGGCATTTTACTCCTATGTAACAGAATTAAGGCAGAAATTAAAGGAATGCCCCTGGAAAAATACATACAATTTGTATAAGGTTCCCTACAGCGGATATGACCGCACACCCCTTTTTCTGCTTTAGAGAACACTTTCTTAAATTTCACAGGGCGCCAATGTTTTGGAACTAATGAAGTTGACTTCAGTTGACCGCCTCAGTATCATATATATTTGAGAGCGTGAGTAGGCGACTTCAGAAACATCAATTTTGGGGTTTCCAGCAAAATCAAGGATAGGGGGCCAATAGACATTCCAAAATATAAAATTTATTAGTTAAACACCGTCAATGAAACAAACCATTTTGTTTATAAAAATGTTGAGTTTTTACCTGAACAATTAAAATGACTTGAATACTATCTGTTTCAATGTAAAAAAATCTAATGTGGGCAGCACTATGGGCGTGACTTTCCTTATATAATGCAATGAATTTACTCCTTTTACAGTTAAAAATTTTTTATTATTATAGTAGATACTTATATTTTTTCCAAGATTTTGAATTTTCTTCAATTAGTCGTCATTTGCATTGATTTAGCGTCATTTTTATCAATTTGGCGAGATTTTTGTTAATTTGGCAACATTTAAAAAAGTCGCCAAGTTGGCGACATTTCGCCAAAATATCGCCAAACGTTATGGACAGAGATATAAGTTATTCTTACAGCAGATAAATGACTATTGGCGTTTAAATACAAAAGTATTACTCAAAGTATCTTTTTTCATGAATGGAACGAGCTAGGTCCACGAGAATGATGTCACCCAATTTATCGCATGGTACTACATATGAAAAGTGAACATGTTTCTCAATAGGAAATATGTTTTTTTCATTTTATATAACTTTTTGATAATTTTTTTTTAGAAATGTGCAATATCTCGAGAATGGTTCGTGTTAGCGTTCTAAAATTTATGCCAATTGTTTTCTAATGACAAATTACATTAGAAATGTCTATTTGCGTAACTTTATTAGGGGTTTTGATTTTTTACGATTTTTTCAAAATTTCACTCGAAAATTTAGGGGGGTTCTGAACATTCGATTGCGTATAAAAACAATAGGCTTCCAGTGTTTACGGGTTGTGATATTTGTACCAAATTTCGTTTGAATTGATCCATTCGTTCGTCAGTTATCGTCTCCACAGACTCACTGTCACACACACACAGACATCACTTCAAAAATGTTTGATTCGTGATCTGGGATGCTTGAAACGTGCTCTCCCGTCGAAAACTCGAATTCGAATTTTCGACCCCGTCACAATACTTACACAGTATCCTTATACAGTATATATATATAAGGAAAGTAATAACTTTATTTAAATCGATCTGCAAATTCATTTTTGTTATATATATATATATATATTAAGCAAACTTTCATTTTATTATTGGAGGATAATATAATATTTATGTAAATATTTATTTCTTCATAAAAAAACACGGCGTTTTGAGGTTTAATGCTTTTTTAAAGTTTTTGATTATGTGCCAAGAACGTTCTCTTCATATCCGTATTATTTCCAAAAAAATTACTTTGGGACAAATGGTTGCAGCAATCTTTATATTGTGTTTCGGGAATATATTGTTTTTCGAATTGGCAGAAAAATATGAACCATTAAATATTTGGAGCAAAAGGATTAAGAGTATGTTTTTGTCAGACAATATTTTCTTTAATGGACTTTATTGGTTGATTGAAACTAATTTATTTGCAGTATCCTGAAAATTTGTAGAGATGATATTACTTTCCTTATATACATAGTATAATGTGGAAGGGAAGTATTGTGACGGAGTCGAAAATTCAAATTCGAGTTTTCGACGGGAGAGCACGTTTCAAGAATACCTGATCACGAATCGAACATTTTTGAGGTGTGTTTGTGTGTGTGTGTCTGTGGGGATGATATCTCACGAACGAATGGAGCGATTCGAATGACATTCAGTACACAAATTACAATCCGGGAATACTGGAAGCCTATTGTTTTAAAAAACAATCGAATGTTCAGAACCCCCTAAATTTTCGGGTGAAATTTTGAAAAAATCATTAAAAAATCAAAACTTTTAATAAGCAAATAGACATTTCTTATATAAATTTCTCTTAGAAAACGATTGACATAAACTTTAGAACGCTACAATGAACCGTTCTCAAGATACTGCACATGTTTCAAATAAATTTATCAAAAAATCCCATAAATTAAAAAAAATATTTCCTATTGCGAAATATGTTCACTTTTCATATGTAATATCATGCGATAAATTTGGTGACATCATTCTCGTGAATCTAGCTCGTTCTATTCATGAGAAAAGTTACTTTGAGTAATACTTTTGTATTTTAACGCCAATAGTCATTTATCTGCTATAAGAATCACTTATTTTTCCGTCCATTACGCTTTGCGATATTTTGGCGACGAAATTGAGGAAATGTCGCCAACTTGGCGACTTTTTAAAATGTTGCTAAATTAACGAAAATTTCGCCAAATGGATGAAAATGACGCTAAATCAATGAAAATGACGATTAATTGACGAAAATTCACTATCTTGGAAAGAATATAAATATCTACTATAAAAATAACCTATTTTGTTTTTTCTGTAAAAGTAGTAAAGGAGACCGGGGTAAGACGACGATGTTAACGAATTTGATTTTTTTTTAATTCATAAAACTTATAATACATATTTTTTGCAACATAAATAAATTCTTCATAGGTTTCATTATTAATAATAAAAGATTATATCGGATAATCTCCAAAATTAAACTATACAAAAGCATGTTTTAACATATTGTAAAAAAAATCATCTTGCCCCAGTGCTGGGGCAAGATGGCAACTCGCAAATTTTGACCTAACAAGGTATTTAAAGAACGTGCAAAGCACTAACAGAGTTTAAAGGTGTGCAATCATTAATGAATTATGTTATTTACAAAAGTCACAGATGAATTTCCTTCCTTTGTATCCAGTGCAGTTTTCATGTCACCATGCTACGCATTGAGAGCAAGCACAGTATCCAGTCTTCGTCGGGTGGATCAATATGAAGTTCATCACACGCTGGCCATTCATCTTCCAGTATTCGTCTTTCAGTATCAATCTCAGTATTCATTTTTCAGTATTCATATTACTTTCCTTATATACATAATGTATAAGGAAAGTATTGTGACGGGGTCGAAAATTCGAATTCGAGTTTTCGACGGGAGAGCACGTTTCAAGTATCCCTGATCACGAATCAAACATTTTTGAAGTGATGTCTGTGTCTGTGTGTGTGTGTGTGTGTGTATGTGTGTGTGAAAATATGTGTGTGTGTGTGTCAGTGGGTCTGTGGAGACGATAACTGACGAACGAATGGACCGATTTGAACGAAATTTGGTACAAAAATCACAATCCGTAAACACTGGAAGCCTATTGTTTTTAAACGTAATCGAATGTTCAGAACCCCCCTAAATTTTCGAGTAAAATTTTGAAAAAATCGTCATAAAATCAAAACCGCTAATAAAGTTACGCAAATAGACATTTCTTATGTAATTTTTCATTAGAAAACGATTAACATAAAATTTAGAACGCTAACATGAACCGTTCTCGAGATATTTCACATTTTTCAAAAAAATTATCAAAAAGTCATATAAAATAAAAAAAAATATATTTCCTATTGAGAAACATGTTCCCTTTTTATATGTAATACCATGCGATAAATTGGGCGACATCATTCTCGTGGATCTAGCTCGTTCCATTCATGAGAAAAGATACTTCGAGTAATACTTTTGTATTTGAACGCCAATAGTCATTTATCTGTTATAAGAATAACTTATTTCTCCGTCAGTAAAGCTTGACAAGATTTTGGTGACGAATTTGGCGGAATGTCGCCAACTTGACGACTTTTTGAAATTTTGTCAAATTAACGAAAATCTCACTAAATGGAATAAAATGACGCTAAATCAATGAAAATGACAACTAATTGTCGAAAATTCAATATCTTGGAAAGAGTATCTACTATAAGAAAAACCTATTTTTTTACAGTAAAAGTAGTAAATTCATTGCATTATATAAGGAACGTCATGTGTTGCCCACATCAGATTTTTTTTATTTAGCTTCCTGTATTCATCTTAGTATTTATATTCCAATATTTATCCTTGTATTCATCTTAGCATTCATCTTTCAATATTTATCTTGGTATTCATCTTTCAATACTTATTTTGATATTCATCTTAGTATTCATCCTGCAGTATTCACCCTACGGTATTCATCCTGCAATATTCATCCTTCAGTATTCGTCTCAGAATTCATCTTAGTATTGATCTTAGTATATATTTTAGAATTCATTTCAGTATTCATGCTTCAATATTCATCTTGGTATTTATCTCCCACTATTGATCTTAGTATTTATCTCCCACTATAGTATCTTAGCATTTATATCCCACTATTCGTCTTTGAATTATGTTGCAGTATTAATCTCAATCTTAGTCGCGGCAGCATCCATTCCTGTTCATCTCTTTAATCCCATCTTTAAAATTGAAATTCTTCCCCCTCTCCCAAAGCTTCCATTACATTGGTCTAATAAACCGCGTTCTCGACCTTTTACTTGGAATTCTATCAAAATAAATGGATGAATAGAATTTGGAGGGGATATTTTTAATGCTGGCATCGGGAAGGGTTTCTGTTAGAGTATTTTGTGAAATTTCAATAAATATTAGAGAATGTTTAGATGTTTAATACATGCGATTACCGTCAAAGATTCGGTATTAAATTATGTATATTCTTCGCACTGCATCAGTAAGAACTGACGATACGGTTTTACTCTTTTTCGGGTTCTTCAGCATCGTGTAATCTTTATTATACTACAAGGAATAACATATGGTGTGCGCCATGATTTTTAAACCCTAGTAAATTGGGTATTTATACCGGGTAAATTGAATTAAACTCGTCTGAATTAGAGGTAATTTAACTCCGTTTAAATTACGGAGATAATTAAAAAAAATTATCCCCGTAATTTTTTAAATAAATTATCTCCGTAATTTTTTAAATAAAGTTTCGGGAAAAAAATCGTCTCCTCAATATTATTTCTATGGAAAATTTAATTTTACGTTTGTTATTATTATCTCAACAAACTTTAGTCTTTCATAGGTCAAAATATGAAGGGCGATATGTACGCAGAAGCAAAGAACAACCATACCAAATTTGAAAATTAAACATCTGTCGAAAATTCAGAATTTGCATACAATGGAGTGGGACAGCCCAGTGGTTAGCGCCCACGGATTGAACTCGGAAGACCTGAGTTCGATTCCTCGCTGTGCCTAAACTTCCCCTGTATTCACGCGGAGTACGGACACGTTAAATACGTAAATACCCTATATAATAGGTACCGTAAATTTCCTTCCAAAACGGTCCAAAGATCTTTCTTAGGTGGGTTGGACCTATATAGTAGGGAGTTTTCCGGATGACTCCTACTTCCGCGAGGTAATTATGAAAGGGTACCGGCATTTATGAGCCGGATAGTTGGTCGACGTTCAAATCCCATTAGAGTTCGAAAAGAAGGCGTGGACATAGTGATTAACAGTTGACGAGAAGAAGGTATAAAAAAAGTAACCAATCAAAGAAGATTTTTGACACTTTCTACGCAAAACCACGAGGTTGAAGTGAGTTCAGAGTGATATCTTACCCCCGGATTTCTAGCATTAAAAAACAGTTGGAAAACTCCATGTACTCTTTAGGACATCCACGGTTAAATATGTGGGTCAGTAAGTCCTTCCGAGAGGCTGGTGGTAAGGGGAGGAGAGCACGATCCCCGTGAATGCCGCCATCATGGGGTTCCGGTCTAAATTGGGGGGCACTTCCCGGCCGTCCAAACAGATACCTTACACCTTCAGGTAGGAAGGACGGTCTGGGTCGAAGTAGAAGACATACAGGCAAACAAATCTGCAACTTTATGTGTTTATAGGTGTTGTCACCAAATAAAGCTCCGTGTTTCAGTATACTTAAAGCTGGAAACTTTGGATCTTTTATAAGATTATTTTGCTATGAAAGAATTAAAGCCATTGCATTATGTAGGGATAGTCATATGCTGCCCTATTATTTTTATTTTCTGGGATTGAAAGATTTTATATGGTTTGTGTCTTATTGCAAATTAATTCATTTTTCAATTATGACAAGATATCTATATATCATTATTTCAATGGCTAATAATCTACCAAAATTTAATTTAGCACCAGAATCAAAAATGTCCACGATTACATATAATCGCAAACATCATATAAAACGGTTACTATAAATATTGAAACGATTTGTGTCTTATTGCAAATCAATTTATCCTTCGTCTATAACAAAATATCTATATATCATCACTTCAATGGCTAACATGTCAACCGGAGTTTAATAAGTCTAGTACTAAAACCAAAAATTTCCGCGATGACATATAATCGCAAATATTATATCATACGGTTTACTATAAATATTATTTCTAAACCAGAAACAGTTTTGATTTGGTTGATTTTATTCTTTCAAAATTGTATCCGCGGGAGAAGCTTTTATTTTTCTTCTTACAGATATTTCTTTCAATCTTTCAGAACAAAAAATTGATCAAAGTGAAATATACTTCCGACAGCAAAATATAAGCATCAATATCTTGAGTGCCAGACTCCACTCGTGTTTCTCAAACATTCATATTTCTTATTTAGGTTCAGTTGTAGCATAATCAGCCGTATAATGCAATGGACATATTCCCTTCCTAAGTTATTGTTTAAAGAGTTTTCACAAAACTCTTGTTTTGGTGTGAATATCATCATATGGTTGGCGGGAAATCTGAGCATTGCGAAAAATGTAAACACTTCGTACGCATATACCCCCAACCTATTAGATAAAAACGTAAATAATTCTTCTTACTTTGTCCAAATTAGGGTCCGGATTATGAATATACAAAAATAATTTCAATATTTTAATATTTTGAAATTTAAAAAAAAAATATTAAAATGTGTCTCTCCGAGAGAGTGTTTTTTATCATTTTTCTAACTTTCACTCGAAATGAAATATATAGTAAATTATAAAAGATAGATATGAATATTAAACGACAAAAACGTGTAATAAAAAATTAGTAATAAAATATAGATTTATTATAAAAAAAAATGCTTTTGTAGTTTTCCAGTATAGTTGTCTTGTCCAGTTGGGGAAGATGGAATATTTTTCGTTTTTAACACTTTGCAACATAGTTGAAAAGTGTTTATGACTTTGTTCATTCTGTCTGTCTGTCTGCCTGTCTGCCTGTCTGTCTGTCTGTCCGTTAGCACGATAACTGCCGTAAAAATGACTTTATCAAAATGAAATTTTAGTAGGCTTTTCAGACGGTCTGTGGGACCTATGGCAATATAAATAAATCATATCACCCAATTAGTTTTTTATTGAACCTGGGTTGAAAAAATGAAATACATTGAATCCTATGGGGCCTAATTTTTCACATTTTTTAAGCACATTTAAAATTCACAAATTAATTCGAGATTTTTAGGAAATATTCACATTATCTCATAAAATATATACAAAAATTTTCAGTAAAATATGTTAGGTAGTTTTTTAATTAAAAATTATTTAATATAGGGAGAAAAACGAATTCAATTAAATTCTGACTTTTGCGATATCCTCCAGAAAGAAAAAATAGATATATTATAAAATAAATATCTTTCCAAGAGTTTAATTATTTTGTATATGAGAGAGGCTTTACATTTTAAAATAAATTTGGTTGATAACAATTTTTCAAATTTTTTTAATTTTATATAACTTTTCATGATATACTTATTTGATGGCGTTTTTAATGCACTTTCCTACGTCCTAGAGAATTAAAATTAAAACATAAGGTACACAGCTTAAATTTGTAGAACATTTTATTCTACAACAATTTGGTGGATCTTTAAATATAGATCCTACATTTTTTTCGAAATGGTCAGCAAATAATCCCCGTTTACTTCTATAAATCTTTGTTGTAATCTTATTAAAAATTCTGATGGGGACAGCACATGTCTTTCTCTGCAGACTCATATTCACGTTCTCTTTATTTCTTCAATAATAATTTGAGTTTATCTGCACAAAATAACATCCATAAGTATTTTAAATGACATTGAATTTGCACGTTAAACTTAAATTTGGTTCTCATTTGATAGATGGACTTATTGTCAAAAATGGCGTAGCGAAAACGCAAAAAAAAAATACTAAAATATCTCAAGAACGGCTAGTCCTAGAGTAATGGGGTTAGTCTTATTCTTTTTGTTGTCAAAAATCACGTATAAAATAGGAATTTAATTGATATATATGAGCACACGTAGTCTTTTATTTTTATATTTAACGATTTTTGCGGGCCATTTCGCAAAAACAGCCCATTCCTTTTTTCCCGAATCGTACTAGAATAACCTACAAGTGATTTATATAACAAATTTTGTTAAATTTGGTATATAAATCACTTGTAGGTTATTGTAATATTATACACCAAATTGTGTTAAATATGGTCCATTAGTAGAGTGGATAAAGGCAATTTCTGCCGGCCACTTCGCAAAGAAGGCAGATTCTTTTATTACGAATCGTAATATAAGCAAATGAACATCAGGGTTTCCCACAAAAAACTTACCAAATTTTATTAAATTCAGTCCATTAGTTTTTCAGTTAGAGTGGATGCAATATCATCACAGACACACAGAAACACACACAGATACACCCTTACACACACAGACGTCTTCCTAAAATAGTTTTTCGATTTCTGGAAGTCCCAAAATATGTAGATCCCTCGAAAATTCGAGTTCCAATCTTCGGCACGATTCCAATACTTTGAATACATACATACGCACACACATATATTATCTGTGTATCTGTATTATCTGTGTATCTAAATTCTGTGCCTACGCAATTACAATAGTTGTGATTTTAAATGATCCCTAAACTTTTATTATTTCTTCAACGAAGCCTAATTTTAACTTATGCAGAATGCAAATATCTCAAGCGATTGTATGTTGAGTTACATAAGAATTGCTGAATTTTTTTCACTGAAAATTATGTAGCTCTGTAGTGTGGAATGCAAGTTATATGAATGAAATATTCATTGATTTTGCATGGAGAATCAGATAATTTATATTTTGATACAGTTTTAAATATTTAAGTATAATAAATTACTGTAGTACTGTGATAATGTAAAATATATCACCACTTAATGTATCACATTTTAGAGATTTCATTAGAATGGTTTCATTAGAATAGTTAGCAGACGATTTCGGTATTCAAAACATAACTTTGGTTACAAATGGAATAATAAACTAGAAAAAAAAATAAATTATAAAATACAAAATTATCGTCCATTATAACTATAAACTAAATGCATATTGTGCACAAAGTATGTTATACACAAAGAAAGTTAATTAGGATATTGTAGGATATTATTTTTCTGTGCCAGAGGAAAATATACAAATTTTGTGTGTGGCCCTTCTCTAGTTATAGCTGGAAGAATGTTGGAACAAACAATTTCGATTTTATAATTTTTTTGAACAAATTCCAATAACTTAGATTTTTATTATTACTTATACGCCAAGTCTCATGTGCATGCACAATTTCAAGTCTCTGCCTTCAGCAATTTGTATTGTGTAATTCATCTTTTATTCAATCAGTCTAAATACAAATAAGAAATTAGAGGTTAATATGCAATTTCAATAGTGTGAATTTGGCTGATATGTGTTCATACAATTTTAATTACATTTGCACACATGAAATATTCGAAACTATTATTTTTCCTCATGGTACCATGGACCTTGGTTAATACTGATGATTGTTTACGTTTGTTGAGACTGTTCAATAGAGCTTAGCGTTGTGTCCTTAAAAGTAACAAAATCCGCCATAAGTTTTTGTATATAATCCAAAATGCACTCAACTTTCGATTGAAGCGTTTCGATTATTAACGATTTGATCATTTCGATTGAAGTGTTTCGATTAACTTTTAACTGAAGTGTTCTAGGAATGCAAAAAGAAAGGGTCTACTAATAGGAAAAAGACTATGCGTTACCGATTAATGTAACTTGCTGCGCCTCTAGCGGCGTATTGAGGAAGTTAGAACTCTTATTTTGAAACCAAAGCAAAATAAGCGAACATTTTCAATTGCAAAGTTGTAGAGAGTTTTCTTTTTGGTATGCAAAGACGTGTGGCTTGCGTATAACTTGTTCACAGACAACGAATGAGATCAAGGAAAAACAATAATTATGCAAATGATTGACAATATTGAAGTACTTCCGAAGGAAATGATTAGAAATATGGATGGAAAAATAATAATTCGTATAATAAGCTACTTTTTCTCTCAGTTCAAACAGAAAGGTTTCAAAAACTCTCAAAACTCTTCACAAATTTCAAAAACTTCCTCGCAAATAGAACTACAAGCTTAAGTGCCTTATGATAAAATAGAATACAACCAGTTTTAGAAGTAAAATATGCAACAACATCAACTAAATTAATGATAACTTTCGTTCGTTTTTGTTTTAAATTTTATCATAAGGCACCCATAAGCTCATAGTTTTAATTTAGGAGAAAGTGTTTTGAATCCATATTCTGTTTTTTATTTTTTTTTACCTTTCTCCGATATTTTTCTAATTTTTATTTCCAACGATTTTCTTCCTGGGTCATGTGATGCAACTATGTATTAAAACTTTCTTGCCTTTGCTGGTGTAGTTGCTTTGTCTTATTATCCTGAAGAAAGATGCTATTTTTTGTCCGAAACCGCTTCGTGCTTTAAATTAATTTTTGCTATTAATATGTATTTTAATATCGTATTATTTTAGACAGCAGTTTGCGAGAATAAGTGTTTTATAGGAACAGTGTTTATAGGAACAAAGCATTTTAATTATGAGAAAAATTAACAAACCAATGGCGTTAAATAAACGTAAATAAAACAAAACCAACCTACTTTATGTTGTGTTTAAACAACGACTAATGTTAAACCATTAAACACTCACGAAACCGACGTGCTCGTTTATATATTATGAAAACACAAATTTTTTCTGGTAGTATATACGATTCTATAAACTTATTTTTCTTTTGGTTCATTTTTAGTATTTTTTTAAATTTACCAAAAATAGTTGTTGGCGATTATTCACACATTTCATCACCAAATTTGTCGCCAAGGCCATATGAATATACACTGATATATGTGGTTTTCTTTTGAACATGAGTTCTTTGATGGGAAGGGAAAAAACGATGTAAAAAAACAGCTTGCAGTAGAAACAACAGAAATTACACAGTATTATTTTAATTTTTTTCTAATTTCATCTCCAGTCTTATTGCACGGTGATTAAGTATCACCCTCTTCTCTGCTGCTTTATGTAATCATGATAAATGGTGGTGTAGCATTCACAATGGGAGAGGGGAATTCTGAAGGAGTAGGGGTTGCTCTTTGCAGCTTTAAAATCGATATTATTCCAATGATCGCAAATTTAAAGCTGCTGTATAATGCTCGAATGAATTGACTTCTGTGCGTAGGAATCTGTATTATCTGTATCATTTCGTGGCAAATTCATGCATATTGCCTATCGATCATTTCTTATATCGATTGAAATTTTAATAATTTAGATTTTATTGAAGATGTTTTATTGCATTAAGAAGTAAGAAATGTAAATAACTTCATTTCTCCAATGAAACATTTAGTTTAATACCTAGTGCTTATGATGACGTTAGTCAAATAGCTATAGCGTTATTTTGCTTACTAAGATTACACTATTTCGATCTAAAGATTCCATCACATTTTAACTACCTTTATGTACCTATTTTGAATAACTTCAGTTCGTTTACTACATTTTACTTAGTATTGGGGATAATCCCATATATTTAAAACATTTTTGATAAGATTTTAGGTTTTAATGTGAAACTATTAGTAAATATTGAGTTGAAAACGACGGACGATATCTCACTAACGAATGGAGCGATTCGAATGAAATTTGGAAATCACAATCCGTGAATACTGAAAGGCTATTATTTTTAAACGCAATCGAATGTTCAGACCCCCCCCCCTAACTTTTCGAGTGAAATTTTTAAAAAATCATCAAAAAGTCAAAACCTTTAATAAAGTTACGCAAATAGACATTTCTTATGTTGTTGTTGTTGAGACCCAGACCGTCCGACCTACCAGAAAGGAGACATTTCTTATGTAATATTTCCTTAGAAAACGATTGACATAAACTTTAGAACGCTAGCGTGAGCCGTTCTCGAGATATTTCACATTTTTCAAATAAATTTATAAAAAAAATCCCATAAATTAAGAAAAATATATTAACTGTTGAGAAATATGTTCACTTTTCATATGCAATATCATGCGATAAATTTGGTGAAATCATTCTCATGGATCTAGCTCGTTCCATTCATAAGAAAAGATTCTTTGAGTAATACATTTGTATTTGAACGCCAATAGTCATTTATCTGCTATAAGAATAACTTTTTTCTCTCCATAACTCTTGGCGAAATTTTGACGACGAATTTGGCGGAATATCGCCAACTTGGCGACTTTTTAAATGTTGCCAAATTAACGAAAATATCACCAAATGGATAAAAATGACGCTAAATCGATGAAAATGACGACTAATTAACGAAAATTCAATTCAGTATCTTAGAAAGAATATAAGTATCTACTATAAGAATAACCTATTTTTTGGCTGTAAAAGTAGTAAATTCATTGCATTATATAAGGAAAGTCATGTGCTGCCCACATCAGATTTTTTAAAATGGTATCCATGTTGCATTAGACTTTTTAAACTAATTTACACAAATTACAAACAATATAATATTTTATGGCCTTATTAATAAATTACTCTGAATATGTAAATAAAGTATTTAGAACAAGCAGCTTATAACACTGTGCTGTACTCGCGGCAACGTCGGGAAGATCTTTAAAGGCTTAAATCAAATCTTTATGCCTGTCTTGCATTTGACATCTATCCTTCGAATACTGAACTTAATTACATTTGTTAAAGTATCAGAATATATCTGCCTGCTAGTAGTTCTACGGTCTACTTGTAGCTCCTAGAGTATTCTTGATATATGTAAACAGACAGTTAGCAGGTTAAATTCGTAACATAATCGTGATAATAAAAAATGTGGTTTCGTAGTTACTTTGTCTGATTATAAGTATCAACAATAATACATAAGTGTTAAGTGCATTAATAATTGCGTTTTAATCGTAAATGTGCATGACCATAGTTGTGAAACGCTCTGCTTATAAAAATCAACAGTTAGACATTATTGGAATTTTAAAATGAAAAAACGGAGATGTCTCATTTTTTGAAATGTTCTTTTTTAAAAATCTGTATTTAAAGAACTATCTACTTGTCTGTTAAATTGAACTTCTAGAGTCGACTAGAAATGGATTTGTCTCTGTTAAAAAAGTCAAGATTCTAACTGGTTTTTCCAAAGAGGAGATAGTTTTTTTTATGTACCCCTTGTTTTTCCTTGTTTTATCCTGATTTTAGAAGATTGTCCTTTACAAATATATTAAATTTTTCGAATTTTCAAATGTTTCTTGCAACTCCGTGAGTGGTAAGCAACATTAATAATAACACTAAAGAAACGTGAGCTACTGAGGTCCAGCAGGGGTTTTGATATCGAAATCGCATAAAAACATTATTACAAACAATCATAGTCGCTCATCTTTTAATAGAGTAAACTCATCAATGAAATGAACCATACATTACCAGAATATACATTATAAAGTAACTTAAAATTCACAATCATGTGCAAATTCAACTACATCCCAAAAATATCTGATGTGGGCAGCACATGACTTTCTTTATATAATGCAATGAATTTACTACTTTTACAGCAAAAAAAATAGGTTATTCTTATAGTAGATACATATATTTTTTCCAAGTTATTAAATTTTCGTCAATTTGCCGTTATTTTCATTGATTTAGCGTTATTTTTATCCATTTAGCGAGATTGTCTTTAATTTGGTAACATTTAAAAAAGTCGCCAAGTTGGCGACATTCTGCCAAATTCGTCGCCAAAATCTCGCCAAGCGTTATGGACGGAGAGATAATTTATTCTTATAGCAGATAAATGACTGCGTTCAAATACAAAAGTATTACTCAAGATATCTTTTTTCATGAATGGAACGAGCAATATCCACGAGATTGATATCACCCAATTTATCGCATGATATTACATATGGAAAGTGAACATGTTTCTCAATAGGAAATATTTTGTTTTTATTTTATATAATTTTTTGATAATTTTATTTAAAAATGTGCAATATCTCGAGAACGGTTCATGCTAGCGTTCTAAAATTTATGTTAATCGTTTTCTAATGAAAAATTACATAAGAAATGGCTATTTGAGTAACTTTATTAGCGGTTTTGATTTTTTGAAGATTTTTTCAAAACTTCACTCGAAAATTTAGGGGGGTTCTGAACATTCGATTGCGTATAAAAACAATAGGCTTCCAGTGTTTACGGATTGTGATTTTTGTACTAAATTTCGTTCGAATCGGTCCATTTGTTCGTCAGTTATCATCTCCACAGTCTCACTGACACACACACACACACACACAGGCATCACTTCAAAAATGTTTGATTCGTGATCAGGGATACCTGAAACGTGCTCTCCCGTCGAAAACTCGAATTCGAATTTTCGACCCCGTCACAATACTTTCCTTATACATTATATATATAAGGAAAGTAACAACAGGACGGCAAACATTTTACCGTCGATTTACTTTTTATTTTTTCATAAATGTGCAAATTTTATTTCTGTTTTTATAGTTGATCATATTCGACGGCTCTAAGGCTAATTCTCTTCACTTTACATATATTTTAAGTAAAAAACTTGTTCGATTTACCCGATTTCCATTTACGCGAATGTATTACAAACCCCTATATCGCTTAAACAGAGGTTTTCACATGATTTTGACCGTACTTATATATGCGGATGTTAAGTATTTGTTATGCTTCAGAGAAATATGATTAAAAAACTAAATTATAACCAATGCTCTTGTAAAATAAGCAATCGCAGTAAAATCTGCTTCAAACAGAATTTCAGGTGCGTGGTAGACCTTTCCATCTTAAAAAGTTTTCCGTTTATGCAGGTTATTTCAGGAAAAGCTAAGTGTAAGGTTGAACTGTAAATGCATATAGTCCATATGTAATTGCTTACCTATATGTATGACTTAAAAAATTCTGAAAAGTTTATTTAGATGCACTCAATTAATACCTGTACTATGCTTTACCATAATAGCTAATTTATTTATTCTAAATACGTATATTTTTTATGCTACGATCACAGGAATATATGCAAATATAAAAATTATATGCTGCCTGTCCTTGGCGGTTTGCTCACTACGGTACCTCAAAAAATAAATACATTTACTTTCCGGAGAAATATTACTGCTTACCGTGAAATAACTAACCGAAAGAGAAACAAGAAAGATCAATTATGCATAAAGCATTGGTTATGAAACACTTTCCAACTGAAATGCAATTTTATTTAAACATCTCTAAAATTCGAAAAATTTAGCGTTGATATATTTTAAATTATCACAGTACTGCAATAATTTATTTTATTTGAAAACTTAAAACTTAATCGAAAAAAATGAACTTTATTCAAATGATGTCATCGAAATATAAACCATCTGGCTGGCTCTCTATGTAAAAGCCGTGAATATTTCATTCAAACACTTTTATTCCAGACTCCAGAGTTAAATAATTTTGCACGGAAAATAAAAATTCAGCAATTCTTATACAACCCATCTTACAATTATTTGTTTACATTCTGCATCCATTAAAATTAGGCTTCGTTGTAGAAATAATCAAAGTTTGATGATCATTTAAACTAAAAAATACTGTAATTCGGTTGACACAGGATATAGATGCACAGAAAATACACAAAATTAAAGCGTTTTTGGGCCGGATACAACACTAAATATAAATTTAAATAAACTTTAAAAATCACGATTTTTACACTGGGAAAAAAAGATGGATGCCCTGTTTTATTTTGAAGTTGGTCACGTTATCTCTTCATGTAATATGGGTGTCATTATTATTTAAATTTTTATTTAAAAAACTACTGAACATATTTTGCTCAAATTTGTTTTATATATTTTATGGGATAATTTGAATATTTCCTAAAATTTTCGAAGCAATTTGTAAATTTTAATTTCGCTACAAAAATGTTTGAAAAATTAGGTTCCATAGGGTACAATGTATTTAACTTTTTCAACCCGCGTTCAATCCAAAACTAATTGGGTGATATTACTCATTTACAATCCCCATATGTCCCACAGACCGTCTCAACAACATACTAAAATTTCATTTTGATAGTCATTTTTACGGCAGTTATCGTACGAACGTACAGACAGACAGACAGAATGAACATAGTCATAAAAACTTTTCAACTATGTTGTAAAGTGTTAAAAACCACTGTATTTCCATTGAGATGAACTTGAAAAATAATATAACATGGTTTATTGTACATATGTCCTGCTAATGATCCAAATTTCAGTCAAAAATTGATTGATATTTCTAGCATTTCAGAAGTTCCCTGATTAACTGAAAATTCTTTAAGTTTTCAAAAACAGCTTTTAGGTAACTGCCATATGATTTAATGGAAAGTTCCTTTTTAGTAGTACGTTTTTATTTGCCAGTGACACTTCGTCATTTTCTTGGAAATAAATGGCTGAAACAATTGGGTGGTTTTTTCTGTTAGTTCGCTGCAACAGGTACTTTATTAACAAATTACTTCGATTTCAGAGTTGTGTGGGTTCCATTTCACACAGGGAAAAAATATAAATAGCTTATATTTTTGGACGGGACTAAAAATATTTTCCGCTTATGGCAGTGTTCCTTTTCTTGCAGGTTCCAATTCAAACAGATTTGACTATTATTGTTATAGTTCTTAACAATAATAATATTATTATTACTCCTGTGATATGCACTTAAGGAAAATATCGGATTGGCTTCATGTAAAACTTAAAAACTAAAATTATAGCTTCTTATCTTTATTTGACCGTAACTCCTTATTACCATACACGCAGTGGAATTTTAACACGGTTCATAAAACTCTGCTTCCGTGATTAATGATAAATGTTATGACCAAGCATCCGTGGGTGCCATTCCGTGGTTGAAAGTTGAAGTTGAGGTTTTGTTCTTAATTTCTACAAGATGGATGGTGATGCAAAATTTGTTCCGCCAGTTTTAGGCAAATTAATTTGAAGCATGAGTATGAGCAGGTTGTGTCAGAGTGATATCCTTTTATCTTTCTGCAAGAAATGGTGTAATTCACATTTTAAAACTGCACAACGACAGTGAAAATGTAGTGAAGATTGTGTATTTAACTGAAGTAAAGAACATATGAGATCAATTTATGTACTGGATGCTTCACAAAGAATATCCAAAAAAGATATATAATCAACATATATGGTTGTAGAATTAAAGTGAAGTACGGAACTTAATCATTAAACAGAGAACAAGTAACACCAGAGCAACGTATTTAAGCATTGATAAAATAATGCTTGTTTGAGACCCAGACCATCCGACCTACCAGAAAGGTGTAAGGTAACCATTTGGACGGCCGGGAAGTGCCACCCAATTTAGACCGGAACCCAGTGGGGGAGACATCCACAGGGACTTCACCGTCCTTCCCTTACCACCAACCTCTCGGAAGGACTCTCGGACCCACATGTTTAACGTGATCGTACTCCGCATGAACACGGCCGCAGTTGTGGCAGCGTGCAAATCCAGCGCGCAAACCACCGGGCTACCTCGCCTGAAATGTGCCAACAGCACGCGGTGTTCCCAGGTGGTCACCCACCCAAGTACTATCTGCTCCCGATGCTGCTTGACTTCGATAAAATAATGCAGCACACAGCTGTTTGAGGGATACAATGGATTTCATTTCTCCTCCGAGATCGTTGATCTACCTGAAGATGTAAAGTACCTGTTTTGACAGCCGGAATAGTCTTACTTAATTTTGACCAGAATCAAGTGAGGGCCACATGCACAGGAATCGAACCCGCCATACTCTGCCACTAACCTCTCAGACGGACTTTCGGACCCACACATTTAACATATTCGGACGTGTACACGGAGATTGCTTTGGGAACAGGAGAGATCCGAATTCGACCCTTCCTAGTGCAATACCGGTGTCTTAACCACTAGGTATCCAAGGTCGTATGCAGAATTTTTTTTTTCAAGGGGTGCTAAAATTGATTGCTTTCAAAATTTAGAGATTTCTATCAACCTTGAAATATATATTGTTGCAAAGTAAATTTGAATTGATGGTATGGGCATCACACTTTAAGAATTAGTGTATATAGCATTTTAAAAATTAGAATGCAGCTATTTTTAAACATTTGTATGTGCAATATTCAAAAAAATATTCCCTCTTTGATAACAGAAATCTAACCTTCCTGGAGGCAAAGCAACTAAGCTAACAAATTAGACATTCATAAACATACCAAATGCAGTAATCCTAAGTTTTCCATTTAGGTATAAGTTAAAATTGTTTTTATTAATATACACATGGGAGAAAATAAACAGTTGTGATTAAATGTTCTAATTCCAAAAAAAACATTTTTCTGATTTTTTTTATTCCCTCATATTCGCTTTTTATTAAATTAAAAATTTTCTAGGGGGGTTGATTTGGAAATAAAGTAAATTTGCACATGCAATAGGACTATTTTTTAAGGTCTTTCCATGTGTCACACTATCTTGATTTTTAAACCTTATTATTATTTTGTAGGTGTGTGTTAATATGTGTGTATGTCAGTGTGTATGTCAGTATGTATGTTAATGTCTGTGCATGTTAGTGTATATATATGTTACTGTTTGTGTATGTGTGTGTGTACTTTAGCGCGTGTCCATGACGCGAATAAAGTGATATCTTACTGAATTAGGACGATTCTAATATTATTTGGTATGATTATTACAATCGGGGAATACTAGAACGTTATTGTAAACGCGATCGAATGTATGGATGAATCCCCCAATTTTCGAATAAAATTTTCAAAAAATCATTAAAAAATCAGGAGCTACAATAACGTTAAATAAATTATCATTTCTCATGTAATTTATCATTAGAAAACGAGTGTTACCCCCTTTAGAACTCTAACACGAACCATTCTTAAGATATAGTACGTTTTCAATGAAATTTATCGAGGCATTTATAGGAAATTAAAATAAATAGTATTCTTATATAAGTTGAGTTTGGAAATAAATTTGACGAAATATTGCCAATATGTTGAATCTTTAAAAATGTTGCGAAATTGATAAAAATCGGGCCAAATTGTCGAAAATGTCGCCAAATTGGCAAAAATCACAATACGAAAATAACCCTAAATTTAATGAAAATTCAGTATTTCCTAACGATTGAAATCGTTTAATATATGGACTTCGCAAATTCTAACAATATTTCTAAGTGTCAAATTAGATTTACCCAAAATAAAAAATAGTTTTATACATTATCGTCTTGAAAAGCAGCATACCTGAATGGTTAATGGACAATTGAACGTTAAAAACATTGTGCCATGAATCTTGCACATCATTAGTTTGCTGTGAAATAGGTGAAGTTATTGAATTATGTAGGAAGAGTGATGTGCTGTACACATCATATTTTTTTATATAAAGAGAACACTGTTCTAGAAAGCTCTGTTCGGATATGGAAGATGGCAAACACGTATTTGAAATTCAAATTTTTATTAGATCTTTTTTGCAAAGTTTCCCATTTTCACAACGTTGGTTTCACCTGATATTTGTGATCATCGATTGTACGTACATGTTTATGGAAAAGGTCGAAGTCGGGTGCAGAAAGAAAATACGTAGTTTTTTTATGTCATTTCCAGTAAATTGAGTTTCGAAAATCGATATAAAACTCGGTAGAGTATTGCGTTGCTAAGGGCACCAATACGCAATACTTATGATTCAAGAAAGATCTCTTTATTTTGGTAGTATTGGAATTTCCCTTTCATTATATTTACTTCTTGATATAAATGTGATGTCCTGGTGAATTATTCGTCATCTTGGAAAATATGGGCGGTATTAAATTAATGCAAAAGGTGCATTGCGTCTTGCATATTTTTCACAAAATACTTGCTATGAGAATTTTAGGCTAGGTTATGTTTGAAAAGGACCCTCTGAATGATTTTTACTATCTCATACTTAGTATTGAGAAAATTTTGTTTTCACAAAAATTTTCTACTTCGAGATTTTTATGCCAATATATGTTTTAAGACCTCCTGAACACGCTTTATCTAATATAAAAATCTTACTTTTCTCATTATTTTAGATTATTTCACATAAAGCCATCCCTAAATAAGTAATAGTTCGTACATTACTGCATATCCTCCTCTTTAAAGTATCATTTTATCAATACACTTTAAATAGGTTGTTGTTCCTTTTATCCACCCAAGTCATGGGAATATGTATGTGTATGATGCAAGTTTTTGAGCGCCACTGTAAATTTTAAGTCTCTGTTGAAATTCCAATGTCAGTATTATACCCATAGCATTTACCCTGATATGAAAAGTCATATTGCTGATTCATTTTTTCCAACATCTTTGTCTTAGGAAATCGAACCACACTGAACACTGGCTGATGTTTTATATTGCTTGTGTGAACACAAATTTGAATCATATACATGAAATTGAATGTTTAGCACTGGGGCACTGCTCCTGTTCGGTACGTTTACCAACCTCAAGGAGCTATTCTGTTTGATTTGCAGATTTCCTTGGTAAAAACATGAATGATCTGAACTTCCTGCGACTGCTTTACGCTGCACTTATTTACAATATTGACATTTGGCATTAATCTTTCCAATTGTAAACTTCACTACATTTATAGAGTTCCAGAAGTTATGTCAGCTGCAAGCAATTCTGACTGCCTACTAGCAGCTTCAGGCATTTTTCAAAAATCATTCCTAAGTGGGAGAATATTATTTTTTCTTTGGTGGCATTTTATAGTATAAGGTACTAAATCGCTGCTGTGTAAATAACCAGGTAAATATTTTACTCGTGATCATAAAAAATTAGTTTTCGTAATTAATTAATTTAATTTCTTATAAGAGTCAACAATAAGTAATATTTGTTCCCTGCATTAATAATTGCATTATATAATCGTAATTGTCCATGACAATCACAGTTGCGAAACTCGTCCAAAAAATCAAGAATGCAACATATAATCTTTCAGACCTCGGCCATCTTTGTGACGTTTTCTGTCACCAGCCTATCGCAGTGGTGTTGGAATTTGGCTCGACCCATTAAATCTTTGCCCATACTGGGAATTTTATTAATTAATATTGTTATAACGTATCCTCTGGTATCGTGGGTGTACCCTCAGGATTCAAGAATGAGTCCAAATTTCTGGATAAGTAGCAATTTTATTCACAAGCATAGCGTAAACAGGAACAATATACAGTAAAACAGCTCTTAAATGCTCCACTAATTTAACAAAATAACCGAAACTATTCTTAAAACATTGACAAAAGTTATTTCACAAAACAATTGCTGGGGCGCGGTAGCCCATTGGTTAGCGCGCTGGAGTTGCACTCGGTAGGCCCGGGTTCGATTCCAGCCACTGCCAAAACTGCCGCCGTGTTCATGCGGAGTACGATCACGATAAACATGTGGGTCCGAAAGTCCTTCCGAGAGGTTGGTGGTAGGGGAAGGAGGGTACGGTCCCTGTGGATGCCTCCCCCACTGGGTTCCGGTCTGAATTGGGTGGCACTTCCCGACCGTCCAAACAGTTACCTTACACCTTTCTGGTAGGTCGGACGGTCTGGGTTTCAACAATCAACAACAACAAAACAATTGCTACTATTCTCAAAATATTGACAAAAATCACAGTTCAATCTCGTCAACTGCTCTCCCACTGAGTGATGACTTATTTTTATAGGCTCTCTGTAGAAACTTCTGGAATTATCTATCTCATAAACTATAGTTTATTTTGTGATCTTTCTTGAATATTCGGAAAGTCGCCAAATTAGCAATAACTCGCTAAATCTGGAAAACTCTCTCCGACTTTCGGAATTCTGGAAATCCTACGTTCGGATCATGGAAAATGGCGTCTTTACTGTTGTTTTTCCCGTCTGGTTTTCGAAAGAGCCGAAAAATTCCAGAAGAAAAGGCGTATTACCCATTTGCAACACTGCCCCCTCCTTAAGACTGCACGTCCCGGGCGCTATCAATCTAGTATGATCCAAAATGTGGGACCAATCTGTCGATATGGACGACTTTTGGATTGGTGTAAGACGATTTCGCCAAACCTGGCATCCTTTCTTCGAACTTCGGCATAGGCTCACATGGGAAAGGATGCATTTACGAGTGTTTTCTCTGTCTGGTCTTCGAAAGAGACGAAAATGAGAAGAGGGGGGGGGGGGAGACACCACTGCATTTTACAAGTTTATAACAATATTTAATTAAACTAAGGCTAAAATCAAAATTCTAAAACTGTCTCGCACATCTACAAGATCACATTAAGCAATATGTAAAAATTCAGAGCGATGAGTGTTTTGGTCCATTTGCAATGCAGTGTCAAATATTCGCAGGACTTCCTTTCAAGATAGTTATTATGCGAAATATTCCATTATCACAACATAGAAAAATCTGATGTGGGCAACACATGACTTTCCTTATATAATGCAATGAATTTACTACTTTTACAGTTACAAAAAATGTTATTCTTATAGTGGATACTTATATTCTTTCCAAGATATTGAATTTTCTTCAATGAGTCGTCATTTTCATTGATTTAGCGCCATTTTTATCAATTTGGCGAAATTTTTGTTAATTTGGCAACAGTTAAAAATGTCGATAAGTTGGCGACGTTTCGCCAAATTCGTCGCCAAAATCTCTCCAAATCGTTATGAACTTAGAAATAAGTTATTCTTACAGCAGATAAATGACTATTGGCGTTCAAATACAAAAGTATTACTCAAAGTATCTTTTTTCATGAATGGAACGAGCTAGATCCACGATAATGACGTCACCTAATTTATCGCATGGTATTACATATGAAAAGTGAACATGTTTCTCAATAGAAAATATATTTTTTTTTATTTTATATAACTTTTTGATATTTTTTTTGAAAAATGTGCAATGTCTCGAGAACGGTTCATGTTAGTGTTCTAAAATTTATGCCAATCGTTTTCTAATGAAAAATTACATAAGAAATGTCTATTTGCGTAACTTTATTAGCGGTTTTGATTTTTTGACGATTTTTCAAAGTTTCAGTCGAAAATTTAGGGGGGTTCTGAACATTCGATTGCGTATAAAAGCAATAGGCTTCCTGTGTTTACGGATTGTGATTTTTGTACCAAATTTCGTTCGAATCGGTCCATTAATTCGTCACTTATCGTCTCTACAGACTCACTGACACACACACACATACTTTCACACACACACACACTTTCACACACACACACACACACACACACACACACACACACACACGCACTTTCACACACACACACACACACACACACACACACACAGACATCACTTCAAAAATGTTCGATTCGTGATCAGGGATGCTCGAAACGTGCTCTTCCGTCGAAAACTCGAATTCGAATTTTCGACCCCGTCGCAATACTTTCCTTATACATTATGTATATAAGGAAAGTAAAAATTACAAGGCTACGGCTACTACACACTGGAAATAGTGATGTAGCTGTAAATAAAGCAAATGTTTAGTGTAACTTTCTTCATTTTACCTGTCGCTTTACTACTGCCAGCTTCGCAATCACGATACTATGAGGGGAATTGATTTCTGCAATGTTCAATCTCGAAAGTGAATCTGTTGCAATCGATTAGGAAAATTCTTCGAATTCCACGAAAGCAGCTTTCTTACATTCTCTTACTTTTTCCTCCCGTTTTGTTAAAATTACGGAGACCTGTCTAGTAGAAGAGTTTTGCTTCATATTACTGTATAGAGATATAGAGAGTATTATAGAATTCTGTACCTCCGTCGAACAGTTTTGACATAAATTTTGATATGATTTTTTACTATATGTACAGAATGTAGATTAGAACATTGTTTTACTAATACATGGTTGCGACGTATTCTCTGAAATCGTGAGTGTAGGGATAGGATCTCAGGATACAAAAAGAGTAGGGTCTCAGGTTAGAAAAATGAGTCTAAATTTCTAGATAATCAATACATTTATTTGCAAACGCAGAGTAAACAGGAACAACAAATAGCTCCAGAACTATTTCACAAAATCACTAAACAAGAATCAAACATTCATAAAGCATTGATTATGAAACAATTTCCAACTGAAATGCAATTTTATTTAAACATCTCTAAAAATGCGATACATTCAGCGCTGGTATATTTTAAATAATCACAGTACTACAATAATTTAAAATATATCAGTGCCTATATTTGAAAACTTGAAACTTCATCGAAGAAAATGAACTTTATTCGAATGACGTCATCGAAATATAAATCGTCTGGCTCTCAATGAAAAAGCAATGAATATTTTATTAATACACTTTTATTCCAGATTCCAGAGTTAAATAATTTTCCGTGATCATTTAAACTCAAAAATATTGTAATTGCTTTGGCACAGAAAATACGCAAAAATAAAGATTTTTACACTGGGAAAAAATATGGATGCCATATTTTATTTTGAAATGGGTCACGTTATCTTTTCATGTCATATGGGTTGAAGACCCAGACCGTCCGACTCATCCAGTGGACATGAGCAACTAGTTGGACGGCCGGACATATCATATGGGTGTAAATATTATTTTAATTTTTTTTAAAACTACAGAACATATTTTCGCACCATTCAAATCGTCCGGTTCTCTATGTAAAAGTAATGAATATTTCATTCATATCACTTTTATTTCAGACTCCAGAGCTAAATAATTTTTCGTAAAAAGAATATCAGCAATTCTTGTACAACTAATTTTGAAATCACTTGTTTACATTCTACATCCATTAAAACTAGGCTTCGTTGTAGAAATAATCGAAGTTTGCTGAATTAAACTGAAAAAGATAGCAATTGCGATGGCTCGACATATAGATTCACAGAAAATAGGCAAAAATAAAGCGGTTTTGGGAAGGAAGCAACACTAAATATAAATTTAAAGGAACTTTAAAAATAACGATTTTTACATTGGGGGAAAAAAAAAGATGGATGTCATATTGTAGTTTGAAGTGGGTCATGTGATCTCTTCATATGATATGCGTGTAATTATTATTTTCATTTTTATTTGAAAAGCTACCAAACATATTTTGCTGAAATTTTTTTATATATTTTATGGGATAATTTGAATATTTCCTACAATTTAGGAAACTAATTTGTGAAATTTAATTTCACTTAAAAATATTTGAGTATTTCACTTTTTCAACCCGGGTTCAATCCTTAACTAATTGGATGGTATTATTCATTTACTTTTTTATGTGCCCCACAGACTGACCGTCTCAACAACATACTAAAAATTTAATTTTGATAAAGTCACTTTCACGGCAGTTATCGTGCAAACGGACGGACAGACAGACAGAATGAAAAAAGTCATAAACACTTTTCAACTATGGAAAGTGTTAAGAACTATCAGATGCAGCAAAACAGCAATTAATTGCACCACTAATTTCACAAAACTGCAGACACTATTATCAAAACATCGACGCATCTTACAATTCAATGTAGCTGGTATCACGCCCACTGCTCTCCAACTGAAATCACTCTAAAAAATAGACAACGTGTGCGGAGGTCCTAAAACATACAATAGCATCAAAATCTCAAAATTAAAAATTTTCTTGAAAATAACACTTTCTCTGTACTATATTCTATAGTATGAGAACGTATAAATATTGTGACTAAATTTTAAAGAGTCCTTCTCTTTGATGTGTGTTCTTTCCCTCTCGGTGAAATATACCATTGTAGCCGTAAATGCACCAATCGTTGGTAACTTCCCCATTTTATCCCTGCTGCTTATATACAACAGCATCTAACACCGTAATCAAGACCCACTGTCAGGAATCAGCTTCTGCGAGATTTAATCTACAAAGTGCATGTGTTGTAATCGATTGGGGAGATTCTACGAAGAAGCATTTGTACATCTTTTCTTGCTGAAGGTTTGTTTCAGTGCATGTGTCTGATAAATATATTTTCATCTTCTCATGCTATACAAAGCAGTATAGAGTAAGTATTCTTTCCACGACCATGTTTTGATTCAGGATTTTGGTGCTAATACAGGTTTTAGAACCTTTTGAACACGTTTTGACTATTTTTTTATGTCTGTCTGTCTGTCAGTGGTCGATTTCTTTTGTGGACGATAGCTCCCACAATTATCAACTGGTTTTCACTCCGCTTTCTTTGTTTGCGAAACAGACTTTTTTAACGGAGAATCTTGAACTAGATAGAATTTTTTGAATTTCGAAATTCTATATTTTCGTAACATGACAGCATAGGACAAAATTTGACATAATATGAATAAAAGGGAGTTATCTATGCGTCAATGATCACAGGAATTAATAGATTCAATTATTGTAGTAGTGTAAAGTAATCGTGTTAAAAGTGTCGAAAACTCTTCCGAGATGTTGATGGTAGGGGAAGGAGATTACGATCCTTGTGGATGTCACCCCCACTGGGTCTACATTCGGTGGCACTGTCTCAGCCGTCCAAATAGATACCATACACCTTCAGGTAGGTCGGACGATCTAGATCGAAAAGAAAAACTCTGATGTGGGCGGCACATGACTTTCCCTGCAGACTTAAATTCATATTTACTTTATTTCTTTCATAATTCATTAGATTGAGTTTAATTGCACAAAATAACACTAAATTTGCATTTTTAATTCAATCTTAGTTTTTATTTGGTAATTGGATATTTTTCCGATAGCGACGTAACAAAAATGCAAGAAATCTCAAATATCTTGAACTTTTAGTCCTGAAGTATAATGGAGTGTGTTATATTATTTTCCTTGTCAAAAATTGCGCATAAAACAAGAATTTAATTGATAAATTTCAGCATTCGTAGTCTTTTTTTTTAATTTTAGATTTTGGCAATTTTTGCGAGCCATTTTGTAAAAAAAGGCAGGTTGTTTTTTTCCGAATCGTACCAAAATGTAATCAGCACCAGAGTGTCCCACAAGTAACTTATCTACCAAATATTGTGAAATTTGGTCAATTAGTATTTAGCTAAGGTGGATACATGAAATTTTTGCGGGCCATTTCGTAAAAAAAGACGGGTTCTTCTTTTCCGAATCATACCAAATTCTAATCAGCACCAGAGTATCCAACAAGTAATTTAGCTACCAATTTTTGTAAAATTTGGTAAATTAGTGTTTCAGCTAAAGCGGATAAATTAAATTTTTACGGGCCATTTCGCAAAACAAGGCGGGTTCTGTTTTTACGAATCGTGCCAAAAACTAATCAGCACTAGGGTCACATACAAGTGGCTTACCTAGCAAATTTTATGAAATTCGGTCCATTACTTTTTGAGTAGAGTGCATACATACATTGCACAGACACACAGACAGGCACACATACAGACGTCACGCTAAAAATAGTTTTTTCGTATTCTAGAGGTCTCGAAACGTGTAGATCCGTCGAAAAGTGGAGTTGCGATTTTCGACATGATTCCAATACTTTTCCTATACATCGCCATGCATTGCAGGGAAAGTAAAAAGAAGGTAAGTCAGGTTAATGCTGACCTTCGTAGAGGTCGGAGCAGAGTAAGGCTCGGAAATTTTTGAAAATCGGGACAAATAAATGTGTAAAACATTAATACTTTAAACGCTGTTACAGTAAAGTAATTTTACATGCAAAGTCATTTTACAGATAGTTAATACGCATTATTCTTGCGATATTGCACTGCTGATCTAAATCGCGATTACAAAAAACAAAAAAAAAGTTCACTACTGTAAAATGTATGGATGCTTTGTAAGTAATTTCAACGAGAAATAAATGGACATAATTGTTTAGGACTAATCAAAATCGGTTTTGTAGATATTAGTACTTTCCCACCTGTTCACGATATCTTTTGAACGAATCAATATATTCCACTGATGGAACAAATGTCCACAATAAATGTTTCCACAATCGTCAACAATTACTTGTGCCCATCCTTTGTGGAATGCCAAAGAAATGTTTATATCAGTTAAACCAACCCGTAAAATTAAGAAAATTGCCTATTGTCAGCTCAGTGGAGGTACTGTAGTTGTTATTAATTCGATTTTACAATAGTACTTCTACTGGATAAATTCTAAAATTATTATTATACAGAGTGTTTATTGATTATGAACGCATGTGCCGAGTTGTTAGGCTACAATGCACTACTATAGTTCACAAGAGGTGATGGATGCTCAGCTAAGCACTTTCTTGGTTTTATGCTATGTATGTTATAGGGAAGAAATAGTTTCATTGTAAATATTAATACAGATTAGCCAAATGCATTAAATATATTTGTTTTACTAACTGTTGCAAAATTGAAAGAAAAAAATCATAGGCTTTTCAACATAATGACTTATAAACGAAAGCTTATAAAATTATGTATATTTCTTTTCAACAATTCCCACAATAGATTTAAGTAGTATAAATGTACTATTTTTATAGATATCTAATTCAAACTGTTAACCTTTATGTACTTGTGAAATATTTATTGCTCTACGTGCACACGCATTAAATACTGCACAATATGAAACATGCCGAGAGAAACTGTTCATTAGGGATCGTCTGATGTACGTGTAAATGAAGCAATCTTTGATAATTTTCTCCTTGTCATCTGCCGGTTATAACCACCGCCGACATCTTAATCAAGGATCTGTGCTGTGAAGGTTTAATCAGGTAGCTGAATCTGTTGCAATCGATTTTAGATTTTCTGCGTCCAAAGACTCTTTCATGATCCATAACCAATTGTATTTTTTTATGCTTGTTTGGTTTTTTTTCCTTAAATATATATTTAAAAATATTTTTTAATTTAGTGGTGGATAAATAAATATCATTTTTACTTTCTCATACAATTGTATAGAAAAAAAAAGTACTGTATAATCGAAGTTTTTAGAATTTAATATTTTAATAGATAACTATGTTTTAAGACCATATAAAACCCTAGATTAGATCGAGATCATGATCCCTAAAACGTAAATGCACAGTAATTTATTTTTTTGAACTTTTATAATTTACAATTACAATAACCGGAAATTTTGGAGAAACCTGCAAGGACCACCTGTTGGAGATTTTAAACTTAATTTAGAAGTTTTATTAACCTCTGAAAACGCAAAATATTGCTTTACTCTTTAACGTACTATCCCGAGTTTACTCAGGGTATGTTCTGTTTCAGAATCCACTCCCGAGTAAATTTGGGCAAATGATTTTCTCACATTCTCTATAGTGTTGCGAACGCGAAATATTCCTTTTGGCGCCTCCTCTTTTGTCGGTCTCGAAGGCCAGGCGAAGAAAACACAATCCATGATGTCAGCATGACGTGAACCCAGGATTTCCAGGATTTTCCAGTTAGAAGAAAGGTTTCCAGATTTGACGATTTATCACCAATTTGGCGACTACAGAAATATTCCAGAAACTTCTCGATAGAACGATTATTCTTTGAGATATAGCGATTTCAAGAAGTTTCTATGGAGAAACTATAAATGGGAGTCACCACTGAATCGGAGAGTTCAATTGACGAGTTGATAATATACCAGCTACAGTGAATTGTGACTTTTGCCAATGTTTTGAGAATTATAGCAGTTTCGTGAAATAATTTTCGCCAGTATTTTGAGAATATTATTGCTTATTCTGTGAAATTAGTGGACCATTTACGTTCTGTTTGATTGTATATTGTTCCTCTTTACTTTGTGCTTGTGAATAAACATTAGTTATCCAGAAACTTGGACGTGTTCCTTTATAATGTTTTACACCCACGATTCTTGAGGATATATTCGTAACAATATTCTCATTGTTGTATTTTTCTATCTCAAAAGCTATTTAACGGTGCCAAAAGCATCTGTAATAATTTCACATTTCTATATAGAGGAAGTTCCCTAATATGTCTGTATTGATCAATGCTTAGTAAGAATACAGTATTTACAATAAACAGTGTTTGTGATGTACGTTCCTCATTTATCAGTTGTTCTCAAGTCTTCTTTGGGCAATAATATAGACCCGTTCCTATCAATTATCTATTTAGTTTAAAAAAAAATTGTAATTATTATTAATCAGACTACCATTTTCTCAAAAAAATCTAAAAGCAGGAATAACAAAATTAAGTCATTTTCGAACATATTTGAGTAAAAAAAATACATAAGACTGGTATTAAAAGCTTTTTCTTCAATGCTACGTTTTCTGCCGTTAGTTAATTGAAAATAATAAATGAGTTAATTGTAGCATACATTATTGCTAAGTGTGCTATCATTTACTAATTGTTATTTATTATCAGTTTATTCATACGTTTTAATTAATTTTTGTCATGACTAATTATCAATTATTAATAATTTATGGCATTTGGTAAACTATTTTGCATCCCCCGGCGGAAAAAGTCTGAATATACCACTAATCGGAGCACATTCAGCTGCATTCATTTTACAAATGATTCTTTAATATATATTTATTGTTTATATTTATTATTATTAAGTATATTTATTATTTCTTTTATTAGTGTTTTTATTGTTCAAATGATCCATTTTTCCAATGATTCTTTGATATTTATTGTTCGTATTTATTATTAAGTATATTTATTGTTTCTTTTATTATTAGTGTTGTTATTACTGTTCAAATGACTCTTAATATTTATTGTTGATATTTATTATTATATTTATTGTTTCTTCTATTATTAGTGTTGTTATTATTATTATTATTATTATTATTATTTAAGTATATTTATTGTTTTTTTCTATGCTTATTCTAATAGTTATGATTTCAATGGCTCACAATTATCTTAGGATTGATCGTACTCGTATTTTAGTCTCGTGGGTTGGTTGACAAGACATTTGCAAGTTGATTAGGGAAATAAAAATATATGGTTGACTGTGAGTGCTACGTACACCATCATCAGATACAGAAACGCCACTGATTGGCATAGCAAGTGATTATTATGACAGCAGGTGGTTGAAGAAAAGGAAAATTGAAAAGTTCTTTGGCTAATGTTGGGAGGGGTGATATCACACTGTGGCCCCTCGCCTCTCATTGGTCAGATGGCGAGTGCTAGTTTGGTGTGTTAAAAACAGTGGTTTCTGTTTGCTCCGTCTCAGTTGCTCGAGGCCAAGGCAGGGCGAGCAGTCTGGAAGTTTCTGCCCCTTCACCTGCTGTTGAGACCCAGACCGCCGACCTACCAGAAAGGTGTTGAAGACCCAGACCGTCCGGCTCGTCAACAAGGACTTGAGCAACCATTTGGACGGCCGTACCAGAAAGGTGTAAGGTAACTGTTTGGACGGCCAGGAACAGTCACCCAATTTTGACCTGAACCCAGTGGGGGGAGGCATCCACAAGGACCGTGCCCTCCTTCCCCTACCACCAACCTCTCGGAAGGACTTACGGGCCCACATGTTTAACGTGATCGTACTCCGCATGAACACGGCGGCAGATGTGACAGCGTGCAAATTCAGCGCGCAAACCACCGGGCTACCGCACCCGAAATGTGCCAACAGACCCAAGTACTAACCGCGCCCGATGCTGCTTGACTTCGGTGATCTAACGAGAACCGGTGTTTTCAGCACGGTACGATTCTTGGCTCGCCCCTTCACATGCTGTAAATCTGCTCAATAAAACTGTTTTTGTAAAATGTCTTTGATTGTCTATTACCAGACTGGTTGTCTCCCAATTTTATTCCCCAATTAATCCCTCCACGAAGTTTGAAATTAGATGTATCACAGTACCCTATTAACATATATTTCGTGTAACTCTAAAATTATCAATATTGGCAGCATGTGCAATAAGTAATGTAGTCCATATGTTAAAATATTTTAATAATTTATCAATTTGGCGTCATTTATGTAAATTTAGCATACTTTTTGCAATGTTAACGAGATTTTCATCAATTTGGCACACTTATAAAAAAAACAGTCCCCAAATTGGCAAAATATTGCCAAGTTTTACAAATTTATCGCCGAGCGTTACAAACATTGGAGAGAAGAGCTTTTCTTATGTACAAATAAATGAATATTAGAGAATTATTGGGCCTCAAAATAGAAAACTAAGTATATTTTCCTCACGGATGAAACAAACTAGATCTAAGACAATGGTGTTTACAAATTTGTCGTATTTACATGAAAGTGAACGTATTTCGTAATAGTTAATTTCATAGAATTTTTTGACAAATTTATTT
The DNA here is from genome assembly GCA_951213105.1 of Amaurobius ferox. Lineage (NCBI taxonomy): Eukaryota > Metazoa > Arthropoda > Arachnida > Araneae > Amaurobiidae > Amaurobius > Amaurobius ferox. Next base: position 90,742,327 of record OX578146.1, read on the forward strand.
GAAAAACTTGTAATTTCTAAAACATTTTTCACGAGAGCATTCTAAACCTTAATTTTATCATTTTCTAACTGAACAATTACATAATAAATAATTATTTAAAGTTATTGAAGGTTGAGATATTTAATGGCTTTTCAAAATTTCATTATGAAAATGCGTGTGTGTGTGTAGGGGGGGGGGAGAAGTTAAAGTTCTGGTATTCATATATTGTAGTAGTTATTCTAAATTTCGTTCAAAACACTTCATTCATGAGATATCGCTCTCGCAAAAACTCACAATAAAATACACACACACACACACACACACACACACACACACACATATACACACACATATACACACACACATACACACACATACACAATGATACACACACGTGCACACACACATACACATACACACACATGCACGCACACTGGCATACCTACACATATATTAACGTGTACACACAGATGCATAGAAACATCACCTCAAAACATTCGATTCGAGTTCATAGGTGTGCTTTTCCGTCGAAAACCCTATTTCGAATTTTCAACCCTGTCACAATACAATTTACTATCTATATAGTGAAAGTAATATGTGTGCAGTAATTATAAATTCTACATATCTACACATTTATACGATTGAAAGCAACACAAAGATCCGTAACTTTATAATATATATGTATTATTCTGGAGTAATATTCTTTGTCATAGAAACACATCTTCAATGAGCAATATCATTTCTGTCTCTATATTTTGTGTTTTATTTGGAGCAATTTTTATTCTAGACGAAACATTTATCTCAGCTCATGGAGCAAAATCTATCAGAATCGGTGTTTGAAACACTATTTCTAGCCCTGCCATCGACAATCATTCATTAAAAATATATTGAATACATTTCAAAAATGATTAAACTGCGTACGAGAATATGAACTTATACCATCGAATAATTGTTTATTTTGAACGTCGCCCACATTCTAAATGTTTGTAAACATGAAAGTAAGTCCCCTTTAATGTGATTGTGTGATAAATTGCCTTGCAGAAATTATACCGTTTGTTCTAGTTTACTTCGGTTTCCACTTAGTAATTGCAATGCTCTGCTAATGTAAAATAAATTGATCTCTCACATTTAGAATGCAGCGCTGTTGCATATTGATTCCTGATGTTGTAATCGATAAATTCTCTATTTTAATGCTTATTGGTCTGTTGCTGTGCTTCCAGTACATTAAAGTTTGTCTAATTTGTTCTAGAGATAAAATATCTGGAAAAAGTCAAAATTTCTGAATTTGTATATAGAAACAGAATAGCAAACACACTTTCAATTTTATATATTTAAATACTATTATATTTTTCTGGTAATTACTATTGTTTTTCAAATAAAATCATAAAAATATTAAATTATTAAATATTAAATTACAATAAAAATTTGTACTTTCCCTGCAATACTTGGTAATGTACAAGGAACGTATTGGAACCATACCAAAAATCGCAACTCGAGTTTTCGACGTATATACACATTTTGAAACCTCTAGAACACGAAAAAACTTTCAGTGTGACGCATGTGTGTGTGTCTGTCTATCTGTCTGTGCAATGTACGTATCCACTCTAACTGAAGAACTAATTGACCAAATTTCATAAAATTTGGTGGGTCATTTACTTGTGGATGACCCTGGCGCTTATTGGATTTTTGTACGATTCGGGATAAAATGACCCGCCTTTTTTTTGCCAAATGGCCCGAAAAATTCGCATGTATCCACTCTAACTGAAAAACTAATTTACTAAATTTCCCAAAATTTGGAACCTGTTGTTGATTAGATTTTGGTACGATTTGGGAAAACAGAACCAACTTTTTTTTGTAAAATGACCCGCAAAAATAATTAAAATATAAAATAAAATATTATGTATGCTCAACTGTGTGAATTAAATACTTCTTTTATACATAATTTTTAATGCTGACAGTAATAAGAACAATCCCATTATTCCAAGTCCAGCCGTTATTGCGATATTTTAGTTTCCTCGCATTTTTGTTACACCATCTTTGAAAACATGTTTAGCTACCAAATGGAAACGAAAATTGAATTAAAAGTACAAAGTACAAACAGTGGCATTTCAAATAATTATGCGTGCTATTTTGTGCACTGATGAATGTTTCAAAATTAATTTTAGTCTTCACAGAAAGCCATGTGCTGTCCACATCATACATTTTTGTATCATGTTAAAACTTTCACATCAAGATGCGTATTCGTTGAGTTATCATTTCCACACCATAGATACCTCCCGGTCGGCCATCAAGCTGCTCTATGTCTTAGGATGAGTCGGTCGGCCTGGGTTTTCGACACCATAGATACTTCAGACTTAGGCATATACGTATAGACATCCTTCTGGACGTGTTCGCAATGTGCTCAGGAGGTGTCGAAAATTTACCTTTGGTCAAAATAAAGAATTCAAAACCTTCTAAAAACTATACACCATACACAGTTGGAGAAAATAACTATACTCGAGTATATTTGTGTCTCTTTTCCGATACTTAACACTACTATCCAATCCAAATTCGAATTAGGAAGAATAAAATTATTTATTTATTTATAAAGACCTTTCTGTAAACGCGCTAAATTACTAAAGATAAAGTAAGTATTAAGCGTATTCTATATTGTGCTTAAACATACATCTTGCAGTGTGTACACTCACGGACAATGAAAGTTGCGCACCAAGGAGGAAACACGTTGCAACTGCGAAATGGTGTAAATAGCTAGAGGACGGGCTGGTATGCAAATGATCACATTCTGGTGTGATTGCGTTTGACCGTACACCCGAGATTGGCGTTGAAAGCATGAGCCAGCGGCCTTCTAAACCGGCGTGTAGTCGATGCCCCATCAATGCGAGAAGCTTCGGCCGACGCAACCACGACTACGAAGTGAAGATAATGGTGGGTGTATGCCAGAAACGTTGATATAAGCAACTGACGGACTTCGAGAGAGGCATGATCATCGGACTGAAAACCGCAGGGTGGTCAGCTCACCCGATAGCCCGTCACGTGGATCTTTCGGACTATACTGTCCGACGGTGTTGGGAGCACTGGTCACGGTATGCCACCCATATACGGAGTACCGGCTATGGACGGACCAGGTATACTACGAGTAGATGATCGAATTATCGGGCGGCAGTTACCTATAGAGTCCACCGCGACCTGATCCGAGATACAGGCACACATAGCGGCTCCTGTGTGCCCACGAACCACATCTAGATACCTGAAGGAATCGAATCTGTGATCCCAACGTCCCTTACGTGTGCTGCCGTTAACGCGGGAACATCGGCGACTCCGGTTGCAGTGGTGTAGGGCCAGAGCAACGTGGAACACAAGATTGGCAATGTGTGGTGTTTCGCGATGAATGCCGCTTCGTTTTGGGGACCGATGGTCAGCGTGTCCGGGTGTGAAGCTCTCCTGCACAACGCCACAATCCCAACATCGTTATCGAGCGCCACACCAGCCCCACTGCAGGCATCATGGGCTAGGGAGCCATAGCCTACGACAGCCGATCCGCTCTAGTAGTGGTACCTGGAACATTGACGGACCAGCGGAACGTAGATGAGATTCTACGGCCCCATGTGCTCCCATTCGTTGTTGGAATTCCAGGTGCGCAATTCCAGCAGGATAATGCCAGGCCGCACACGGCTCAGGTCGCCCAGGCCTGCCTGAGTCATGTTCAGACACTTCCATGGCCTGCCCGCTCTCCAGACCTGTCCCCTATCAAGCATGTGTGGAACCAGTTGAAACGCCAGCTGCCTCGTTGCCGAAATCTTCGGGATTTGGAACGTAACGTCTAACAGGTATGGACTCGTCTGCCGCAGGACAACATCAGATATATGTTCGACACTACGCCGAACCGTATTGCTGCTTATATCGCAGCATGAGGCGGTGAGACGCGCTACTGAGTTTGACCGGACTGTGTACTACAGTTCCCTCTGTATGTGTTCTGCTGTGCTGTTTTTGTGATCATGTATATCATTCATCTGTATCCTTCCATCAATAAAATTTCAGCTCCGTCCTATGCTTCCTTCTTGGTGCGCAACTTTCATTGTCCGTGAATGTATATTGAAAATATGGTTGCAGACAATGTCGGTGTATTATGTCATTTCTTAAATTTTGGTGACTAGTTTAGTAAATAAAACCAATCAAAATTTTGAGATTTCAAAAGATGCCGATGTTTCCAGTATCAAAATTGCCCCACCAGACCAATGTACGACATTTTTCTCTTTTGAAAAATTTATTTCGAAGTACGTGATTTATAGCTTAAGAATGAAAGAAAAAGCATTAAGTAAAAATATAATGGAATAATTTTACCAAATTTTTAAAAAAATACGGCTAATGCAAATTCACTGCTTACCGAGCTTGCTAAAAAGAAAAATTATATTAAATTAAAAATTAACCTAAAATAAATTTTATTACAGCATAAACACCATGGCACGGACATATCATGTTTTAGTGCTATGAGTGTTATATAAATGAATTCTATGTTATAAATTCAATTTGAAATATATTTATATTTTATATAGATCAATACTTTAATAAAGTATCTTGTATCTTTGTCTTCTTGTAAAATATCTAGTATATTGTGTCTAGATACAATTTTTAAGTATCGAGTACCGACGATACTTTTGTAAATTATCCTGTATCTTCAGCTTCTTCTAAAATTATCTAGTATATTGTAATATTTAGATAGTTTTTCACAATTTTACACAGAGTACTGGCGATACTTAGCCTTACCGCAAGCAAGACTAGGAAAAATAACTTAAACACATTGTGGACGCTATGACCGACTGATGACTCAGTTTTGTCTTCATACACTCATGTGTCGATTAGATAATTTCAATAGCAAAATAACTCCTTTTGAATATTGGTTTATTTTTATAATTTTTAATGTATAATTTTATTGAAATATGGAAAAACATGAATACAATTTTGAATTTTAACTATAGGGATTGGTTGATTTGAACTAAACCGAAATAAATAGTGAAAATTTCAGTTTCTAATAATTAATTGGGGTAAATAGATGAAATCTATCAACTTAGCAAAAGGTTTGTAAAGAGCCTTGTTGCCCCAACCAGGAACTGAACCCTGGATCTCCGAACTGGCCAGCCGACGCTGTACCGTTAAGCTACTGGGACGAAATTACAAGCTCTTATTATCGAAGTAGACTCTGCATTCTACACCCTCTAATATCATATTGGCGGGCAACTGACAATCTGACTTACCATCTCCTGCTATTTTTATCTCAGGTTAGCCTCTTGCTACTACTATTTTTACCCCGGTTAAGTATCATGTGTGGTCGTTATTTTCTAAGTTTGAAATCGGTGCGCAATCTCTCAGAGGTCAATGAATCCGTGCTATTCGTATTAGGGTCACTTTCAGATCTCCGACATCTTTGCACTAACCTACAGGGTGGATTTGTTCGGGCGCCATTGTAAAGAACCTTGCTGGCCCAACCGGGAATCGAACCATGTATCTCCGAATTGACTAGCAGACGCTCTACTGTTGAGCAACTGGGACGAAATGCAAGTTCTTATCGTCGCAGTAGACTCTGCAGATTTACACTCTTCCTATAGATGAGTTTCATGTGACGTCACGTTCGCGATTCCACTGCACAGCGGCCATGTTCTTTGTAACATCGGTCTATCCGTACTATTAAAGAATGGGAGATTAAAAGATAACAATTATGCTACATATTAAAATTATATCGTTTATACTACTTGGCAAATTTATTTCCTCATAATATGTTACATAGAAACATAAAGAATTAAAATGTACTTTACTTGTGAAATAGATAAAAGAGACTCTAGTTAGGACAATTTAAGGTGATAAGAATATCAACACACCCAAACGAATATAAATTTTTATAGATTTTCAATGTTAAACATCAAATTGTTAGCCTTATCATCTACCAAATAAATAATATGAACTGATTATTTCGCTAATTAGTTAGTTTATTCAATTATAATAAATATATTAAGAATTACACGCTATTGCATTAAAATAAATTAAATAAATAAGCATCAAAATTACCTTGACTTCTTGTTTTGTAGCCTGACTTGGAGTAACTGTAAAATATAGCGTTACATCAGACCATTTGACGGATGGTATCAGAACGAGGAAAACTTTGTATTGGAATAATATATGGATCGTCAGATAAACCCTTAATAATTAATTCTTCTCTATACCTCTGTTTGCTTTCTAAAGGCAATTTCTCAACGTAGTCAGATAATTCCATATTGTAAACATATCTATATTAAGAAAACATCGCTACACTATGTTAACAACTAACACTTTAACATTGAAAGAATACAGCAATAGCGGACGGCGTCTACAAAGAGTATGGCGGTGAATGTGAAGTAGCGTTGCAACTCATCTATTCCTCTTCAGTGTCGAGTTAGGTTTTTTTGCAAGTGTAGACCGTCACGTTCTTGTTTTTCATCATTTCTGCTTGTGAATTGGAAAGTTTAATGGAATTCATGTATCGCGTTTTCATTCGATATATCTACCTACATATAGAAAGTATTATCTTTATATACGCACTGTAGATTTAAAATGTATTTGCATTTATACCATAAAAATGTATATGTCCATTATCGCATGCAACTCATAGTAAGCGATACCAGATAAAAATATGCAACAGACATGTGCTGAAATGAATTATTCTTCTAATGTAGTAGTTATTATCAGAAATTAATTTCTTTGACTAAATTAAACACATCAAAAATATTCTATATAATAAAAGTTTTATTAACTGCATATTAGCGACAAGAAAATTTAGCAGCATCATGTAGCTGCTTCCATTCTCAATTTCAAAAGTTCCATCATTGTCAACAGCTCGATAGTTCTCTGTGAGATTTGTCCTTTAACAGAAATTATTTCCCTGCTGTCTTCTTTGGAGGAATGGTTTTCTATGTTTTTATATTTAACGCCTCAAAGTCTTTGTTCACGCAATTTTTAGCAAATGTCCTGCCCATTGCATTCTGTTAATTTTTAATGTATTTGATTAAATCATAATCTTTATATAATCTGCACAATTCAAAATCGCATCTCCTTCTTTACATATTGTTTTCCTGAGTTCCAATAAAATACAGCGCAAGATGTTTATATTCTGCATTTAGAACTTTAATAAATTTCTATAACATTATTTTAATCCTTTCCGACTATACAGAATGGTGCCGTGAACACGTCAAAGCACGCCGTCGTGCGATGGCTGTGTTTCTCTACTCGGGTATTGACGATAGTTTAGCCTCATTTGAAATTTCAATATTTATAATACATTTTCAGGCATAAAAGCATAGTTTAAGTTCCTGCATATCCTATCACCAATTATAAAATCTATTTTCAATGAAATTTCACAATTATAAAATATTATTGCAAATTAAATTTGAAATATATTTCCCTTGACACAATTTATTTAATATATGCAAGACTTTCTGCGGAATTGTGAAACTCTAGTTGCAATAAACTCTCTAGGATTGTCCTTTACTAACTAACCATTAATTTATCCAATCGTCTGGGCTTTTAAAAAGTTAGACGCCGAAGAATTCGGCAGAGTAATGATTATCATCAGTAGTTTTAATGCTGAGTTTCCCCGATAGTTTTCTAAAAGAAGAATACGTTTTATTTTCAAATCGCGTTTAAAATATAATTGCGAATAATATATACGGACCTCTGAAACAAAATCGATAATGAAAGACTTTTAATAATTACTGTAATTGTTATTAAAATGTATAATTTATTCCTTTACATCAGAAATTTTTCCACGAGCTAATTATTTCCGGAATTCAATTGCTAATTAAAACGTTTTGTTTCAGTGTATAAAATTTGCTAACATTTATATGAATAAAGATTTTTCCTATACAATTAGTAAAAATGTATAAACATTTGATGTTTGCTTACCCTACACACTGTGGGGGAATTATTTTGATATATTTAGACAAATATTTTACTTTCACTCATTTTTGTTTCCGTTAATAAAAATCTGATGTGGGCAGCACATTACTTTCCTTATATAATGTAATGAATTTACTACTTTTACAGTAAAAAAAATAGATTATTTTAATAGTAGTTATTTGCATTCTTTCCAAGATACTGAATTTTCGTCAATGAGTCGTCATTTTCCATGTAGTCAGCATCAATGAGTCGTCATTGATTTAGCGTCATTTTTATTCATTTCGCGAGTTTTTCGTTAATTTAGCAACATTAAAAAAGTCGCCAAGTTGGCGACATTCCACCAAATTCGTCGCCAAAATTTTGCCAAGCGTTATGGCAAAAATTTTGCCAAGCGTTACAGCAGATAAATGACTTTTGGCGTTCAAATACAAAAATATTACTCATATTATCTTTTTCATGAATGGAACGAGCTAGATCCACGAGAATGATGTCACCAAATTTATCGCATGGTATTACATATGACAAGTGAACATGTTTCTCATTAGGAATTTTTTATTTTTATTTTATATGACTTTTTGATCATTTTTTTGAAAAATGTGCAATATCTCGAGAACGGTTCATGTTAGCGTTCTAAAATTTATGCCAATCGTTTTCTGATGAAAAATTATATAAGAAATGTCTATTTGCGTAACTTTATTAGCGGTTTTGATTTTTTGACGATTTTTTCAAAATTTCACTCGAAAATTTAGGGGGGTTCTGAACATTCGATTGCGTATAAAAACAATAGGCTTCCAGTGTTTACGAATTGTGATTTTTGTACCAAATTTCGGTCGAATCGGTCCATTCGTTAGTCAGTTATCGTCTCCACAAACTCACTGACACACACACACCATTTCAAAAATGTTTGATTCGTGATCAGGGATGCTTGAAACGTGTTCTCCCGTTGAAAACTCGAGTTCGAATTTTCGACCCCGTCGCAATACTTTCTTTATACATTATGTATATAAGGAAAGTAAAAATGCACCACAAATTTAACATTTAGAGCTTTGTGTTCAAATAATATTACTGAGTTATATGCATGTACAAAATCTAAATCAAAATCGGTAATTCAGTTAGATAATCGGTACCTAGAATCTGAATACTACCTGAATCGGAACCTACCATCTAAATTCTAAATGCATTGTACTAGTTCTGAGCGCAGTCAATTCTACTCGTGCAAAATCTCTATTCTATAAACATATCAACCTTATAATATAGTTATTGAAAAGTATTATAAATTCAGCGTGTCTTTATTAAATTTTATGCATTAAACGTACGGAGTTGTTCTATTAAACAATTTGAAATACAATTTAATATTCCCATGGAAAGTTTATGAAAGAGGCTGATAAAAGAATAAATTATATCCTTTAGTAACAATTACAATAACGATTAAGGCTGCTTTTATACCGATTTTACTGCAGAGGACTTGGGACGTAATTATATCATATTTTATTCTAGATGATGTGCGGACATGACACAGTAACTCTTTAGAAAACTATCGGAAATCTGGGCATTTAAATAATTAAAAAGGGAAATGTTATATCATTGAATTCTTCAGAAAGGAATATCTTGCATTAGATGCAACAAAGCGGGTGTCAGTTAACAAGAATCTATATATTTAATTGTAATTAGTACTTCGCAGTTTTGCAGAACAATTTGATCATTAGAAAAGAGTATTTGGTAAAATTTATTTCTAATTTGAAATTTTTATAAGAATTCTATTCTATTAAAATGTAGTGATTGTTTATTTTAAGAGTCAATACAGTAAGCAAGGGCAAAAAAAGCTTTAATTCAGTGATCTCAATATTCAGAATAGTTGGCCTTGCGTTCAGCAATTACGTTTGGTTTGATTTACCAAATCTCCAATTTGAAATTATGGTAAAATTATATGTAAAATTATTTTAAATATTTTTTCTGGTAACTGTTATTTTTGTAAAAATAAGTTGTCTTAACTCATATAGACCCTTGAGCAAATAAAAGTTCAATTAGAAAAATATGCTCTGTACAGTAACTAGCTTAAAAAACAAATCCCATGCGATTATCTGCAATATTCGGCGAGTGTTTGCTTGTTAAAAAATCATGAATTTCCTCTCCTACAAATACTATTTTAATTTCGAATTTGTTTGATAGTTATTTTATGTCTTACCTCGATTTAGGCTGATATTTACACATCGATTCTTTAGCGACCTAAAATATTATCACAGAGTTTCCGTATTGACACCATCGAAAAGACCGAAGGAACTTCTTTCAGAAATGTTCGACCCGAATCCGTGGGATAATCCCATGGATAATAATAATAATATATATATATATATATTTATATATATACATCATTGCATTTAAAAAACTAAGATTGACACAATTAATTTAGCTAAAACATTCTTATATAAGCATTCTAACAAAAAAAATTATATTTTAAAAGTAATTTTAGTAATTCTTTTAAGTGATCGCAATCAATGGACTGTGTGCACTTCAACAGATACCGTGTTTCCCCTTTCTGGATCAAATCTATATTAAGGAGAGGTAAGCGGTTGCGCATAATGCGTGAATTTTCTGGTTTTCGGTGCGGTTTTGAATCATTTTATTTCTGCTTTCCCAAGGTTGGAAACGTCCTGATGTGTGATCATAGGTGGAAGCCATTTATACTTTCTTTTCGCGTTTCATAAGCAATCAAAATGGATTATTGAAAATATAAAAATTAAGTTGTTTTCTAAATATATCCGAAATTATTATTCTTGGTGATATCTCTCGTGCTTTGGATATTTTATTTGTATCGTTGATTTTAATTTTAAAAAATCTGATGTGGGCAACACATGACTTTCCTTATACAATGCAATGAATTTACTACTTTTACAGTAAAAAAAAATAGGTTTTTCTTATAGTAGATACTAATATTCTTTCCAAGATATTGAATTTCCGACAATTAGTCGTCATTTTCATTGATTTAGCGTCATTTTTATCCATTTGGCGAGATTTTCGTTAATTTGGCAACATTTCAGAAAGTCGCCCAGTTGGCGACATTCCGCCAAATTCGTCACCAAAATTCGCCAACCGCTATGGACGATGAAATAAGTTATTTTTACAGCAGATAAATAACTATTGGCGTTCAAATACATAAGTATTACTCAAAGTATCTTTTTTCATGAATGGAACGAGCTAGATCCACGAAAATGATGTCATCCAATTTATTGCTTGGTATTACATATGAAAAGTGAACATGTTTCTCAATAGGAAATATTTTTTTTATTTTATATGACTTTTTGATAATTTTTTTGAAAAATGTGCAATATCTCGAGAACGGTTCATGTTAGCGTTCATGTTAGCGTTCATGTTAACGGTTCATGTTAGCGTTATTCATGTCAATCGTTTTATAATGAAATATTGCATAAGAAATGTATATTTGCGTAACTGCATCTACGGTTTTGATTTTTTGACGATTTTTTCAAAATTTCACTCGAAAATTTAGGGGATTCTGGACATTCGATTGCGTATGAAAACAATAGGCTCCCAGTGTTTACGGATTGTGATTTTTGTACCAAATTTGGTTCGAATCGGTCCATTCGTTCGTCAGTTATCGTCTCCACAGACTCACTGATACACACACAGAGACACACACACACACACACACACACACACACACACACACACAGACACACACATACAGACACACACACACACCCAGACACACACACACACAGACACACACACACACACACACACACACACACACTTTCACACACATACTTTCACACACACACACACACACACACACACACACAGACAGACACAGACATCACTTCAAAAATGTTTGATTCGTGATCAGGGATGCTTGAAACGTGCTCTCTCGTCGAAAACTCGAATTCGAATTTTCGACCCCGTCACAATACTTTCCTTATACATTAAGTATATAAGGAAAGTAACAGACAATTTGAAAATTGAGTATGATATTACTCGTGTCTGTATTATTTAAGTACGGAACACTTTTTAGGACACTGTCAACGGGTGGTTTGTTCTATTATTAACATAAAACCAAGGATTAAATTTTCTATAGAAATAGCGTTATGCAGATGATGATTTTCCTATGCTTTATTAAAAGAAAATTATATAATATTGTTTAGCAACTTAATTAAACAAAGAATTAATATTTCTATAGAAATAGCGTTATGCAGATGATGATTTTTCTATGCTTTATTTAAAGAAAATTATATAATGTTATTTAGCAACGTAATAAAACCAAGAATTAAATTTTCTATAGAAATGGCATTATGCAGACGATCATTTTTCTATGCTTTGTTATATAATGTTGTTTAGCAACTTTATTAAACCAAATGTATTTATTCGGCAAACTATTTTATTTATATGATTTAAATTACAAATACATTGCTATAAATATGCATTTTATAAATGAAAAATATTATATTTTTGATTAGGTTAGGTTTCGATTAAGCCAATTACGACCTTGGGGTTGTGGAAATTGTTGATATTTTCAACTTCTTAAGTCATCTATTTTATTTTTAAAAATATTCTTCAAATTCATATATTTTCTATTGTGTTTAATCGATTGTTGAAAGAAGATGAAAAATCTGATGGGAGTCAGCACATGACTTTCCTAGTAGATTCAAATTCATTTCGTCCTTTCTTTATATTTCATTGTGCATTAAATTTAATTTAATTTCAGAAAATAACATGGATACTTTTCTGATATTATATTCAATTTGCCCTTTTAGTGCATCTTCGTTTTATTTGGCAACTTAATTAATTTTAAATTCTTCAGGTTCTCAAAATTCCAAAAATCTAAAATACCTCGAGAACGATTAATCGTACAATCATGGGATCAGTCTTATTTGTTTAATTGTCAAAATTTTCCTGAAGATCAAGTACTTCAGCTCAAGTTTTTTCAGCAATTTGAGTCATTTATTTCAGATTTCCACTATCATTTCGCAAAAAAAACAGTCGGCTATACTTTTTCGAATTATATCAAAATCTAATCAACAGCACCATGATGAAAACCAAGGGACTTCACTACGAAGTTTTAAGAAAGTTGAATAAACAGTTTTTAACTGCAGTGAAAAAAAAGCGTCTTCAATTCCTCAAAATGTAAAATTTACATATCTCGAGAATGTCCATCATTATAGTAGGAATAAGATCATTCCGATCTTATTCCTTTTGTCATTAAAATTATGTATAAATAAGCACTTAATTGATACATTTAAGCTTATGTAATATTTTATTTTAGATCGGATATCTTAGATTTGCGCAACCTTAGTAAAGGCAACCTCAATAAAGGCAACAAATAAAGGCATATTCTTTTTTCCCAAATCGTACCAAAATCTAACCAGTACCACAGTCTCAAGCAAGCAACTAATTTACCAAATTTTGTGTAATTTGGTTGATTAATTTGTTAGCGAAAGTGGATACATATGGTTTTTGCGGACCATTTCACAAAAAAAAAAGTCCAGGCTTCTTTTTCCGAATCGTACCAAAATCTAACCAGAACCAGGGTAACGCACAAGTGACTTACTTAATTACCAAATTTTATGAAATTTGGTCAATTAATTTTTTGTACATGTAATTTTTCCGGGCCATTTCGCAAAAAAAGGCAGATTATTTTACTCCGAATCGTATCAAAATCTAATAAACACCAGGGTCACCCACATGTTACATCCCCATAAAATATTATGAAATTCAGTCAATTAGTTTTTGAGTTAGAGAGAATACATACATTGCACAGACAGGCGCGCACACACAGACGTCACGCTAAAAATAGTTTTTTCGTGTTCTAGAGGTCTCAAAACGTGTAGAACCGTCGAAAACTCTTGTTGCGATTTTCGGCATGATTCCAATATTTTCCTATACATTACCATGTATTGCAAGGAAAGTAAAAATACACGGATATAACTTTTACTACTGTATTTTTTATTGTACTGAGTTTTCATTCTGCCTTAAGTTGATGGCAATTATACTTTTTTTTTTTTCAGATTTGTCCATGCAGATAATTTTGTATGGCGAAAACAGGGATTTTGATACATGATTTTAGAGGATTAAATTAAATGTTTTAATAATGTTTTTCAAGAACAATATTATTTAGACGGCTGTTATAATTTGCACATTTTTTTTAATCACGAGAAACGGTGATCTGCTACATAAGATCTGCTACATAAGATCTGCTACATAATGTTAAATTTGCGTTTTGTATGAGTCTTACTTGTCTTGGCATAAAAACAGTTTGTTGATGTTGTTGCTGAATGGCTTCACACAAGAAAATGCATAATTTGCAGTTGGAAACGAAAGATTGAAGTGGTAAGAAATATCATATTGATTATCATATTTTACTTTGCATTTAGTTTATGAAATAGGCATCATAATTATAGTTCCCATTTTAAACCATTTTAAGAATAAAACCATGGGACGTAGACCTTCCAAACTTGGAAATATATTAAATCTTGTACGAAATTTAATCTTGTATATAATATGAAAGCTCATATAGATACAATTGAAAATATTAAATGCAAATACTTTCACTGAATGCAAATTTACTTCAGATATATAACACTTTCTCTATTGCAATACTTTCTGAAGACTATACACTAAAACCAAGCTGAACTGCATTATTGATTGGGCGTTACAAAAGACTGAGGGTGTTGCAGAATTCAACGAATTAATAGTTCTTTGCAGAAGTTTTAAATGCTGCGTTTTCCCGATAGTTTTGTAAGAGAATGAATAAGTTTCATGTTCGCACTGCTTTTGGAATATAATTTCATTACGATAAAGAAAAATCGATATTGAAATACTTTTAATCATTATTGTATTTATAATTAAAATATATATATTATTCTTTACACAGATTGTATTAGTAAATTTTATGGAATAATATTAAATTATATTTAACTGCTGAATAAAAATGTGTAAATTTTGTGCGTTAAATTTATAAGAATTAAACTGATAGTATTGTCGCCAATATTTGTCCTTTTTCTTTTCTTTTTTTTATTGTGAAGATTTATAACAGTTTACATGTATAACATATAAAATCTGTTATAAGTAAAAAATAATCTAATATTTGTATGACTTAAAAGTTTACAAATTTAGATAATATCCGCCACCATCACCAAAAAAAAATTATCATTTTTTTCAACCCCATTTTGCTTTTAAAAAAGTTTATAGCTATTTTTAAAAGTATTGAGCACATCAAATTTTCGTCGAATTGCTTTATTCTTTCCAGAGACGATATTTTTCCCCAGAAAAAAAACGTATCTTGGGAACTAACTGCCTGAAAATAAATATGCTGCTTATGTACCTGGTATCCTCAGAATACATTCTACTAAATAGATAATTATATAGGGTTTGCCAGCATGGTTGACCTCGTCTTTTAAATTTTGGAAATTAATTTTACATATGAGTTTTCAATTCGAAAGCTTACTAAAATGGAATGCAAAATGTTATTTTATATAATTATTTATTCAGTGAGTGGTATTGCCATAAAAATAAGGAATCTGGGTTTTATGTGGTCTCTTGAGCAATAAAAGTTCAACTAAAAATATTTGCCATGTAACGTATCTATAAAAAAAAATCCGCACGATTATCTGAAATATTGACGAAGGTATCTCCAATAGAAATAATGTACAGAATTTCCAAAATAAGGTACTATGGGAAAACTGTATTTCGATCAGACTCGTGCTGATAGGATTGACTACAAATTGAAACCAGACTTTACATAAAAACTGTATGCACAACTTTGCAAATCATTCCCCAGTTTTTAATGAGCAACGCCCCATAGAGTTTTGCAGATAATTTGACAGTTCTTTTAGACTAATTATTGCACATCACAGTTTTTTCTAATATAATTTTTTTTACAAAAGACCGATTGGACAGTTTATTTATGCAATTACCACCCACCGGAAAAATATATGAGGGGATTTCGCATTTAACTTTAAGAAACTTTTAAATTGGTAGTATGTGTCTAAAATCATTGGTTGTAGCTCGAAGAGCGAGGCCAATTATGCTGAAACATCCTTGATGAAAAATTCTGATGTGGATATGAAAATATCACTCACCGGAGAAATATATGAAGGGATTTCGCATTGAACTTTAAGAAACTTTTAAATTGGTAGTATGTGTCTAAAAGTAATGGTTGTAAGCTCGAAGAGCTTGGCCAATTTTGCTGAAATACCCTTGATGAAAAAATATGAGGTAGATATGAAAATATCACCCACCGGAGAAATATATAAAGGGATTTCGCATTGAACTTTAAGAAACTTTTAAATTGGTAGTATGTGTCTAAAATTAATGCTTGTAGCTCGAAGAGCTAGGCCAATTACGCTGAAACACGCAGTATGAAAAAATTTGATGTGAACAGCGCATAACTTTCCCTATATAATACATTAAATTTACTGCTTTTACAAGGAAGGAATGCAGTATAAGATCTTCGGCAAAATGTTATTAATATTGAATTATGCATTGGGCGCTTTTTTGGATGGCTGCATGTAAAACTAGTTTGAAGTACCTAATTAATTTCTATTTCACAACTCTAAATTGTTAAGTACCAAAATTTATAACATCCGCAATAAGCAATATAGTCCATATAATAAAATATTTTAATAATTCATCTTTTGGCGTCATTTTCGTTAACTTGAGCGTTAGCTTTGTTAACTTGAGCGTCCTTTGTGCAATTTTAACGATATTTTCAAAAACGAAATAGTCAAATTCGCCATATTGATCATCAGGAGTTACAGACAAATTGAGAGAAGATAATTTCTTATATATAAATGACTGTTGGCGAATTCTTAGCCGTCAAAATACAAAACCATTTCACAAAGTATCTTCTCTCGTGAATGGAACGAACTAGATCAACGGGAGTGATGTTAACAAATATTACGCAAAATATCACAGATGAAAAGTGAACATATTTCACAACAGTTAATACATTGTCTTTTAATTTTATGTGATTTGTTTAATAAATTTATGTTATAAATGCGCAATATCTCGAGGACAGTTCATGTCAGCGCTCTAGCATCTAGGTCAATCGTTTTCCAGTAAAATTACATAAAAACGGATTATGTACGTAACATTATTGAAAGTTCTTAGTTTTTGATGATTTTTTAAAATTTTTATTCGAAAATTTATTAGGGGGGAGGTTCAAGCATTTGATAACATTTAAGTTTAAATTCCGTAAGATTCCAGTATTCACAGATTGTAATTTCTGTATCAAATCTTGTTCAAATCGCTCCATTCGTTCGTAAGATATCGTCTCCACGAACACACACACAGAGATATCGCCTAAAAAAGATCGATTCGAGCTCAGGGATGTTTGAAAAGTGCTTTTCCCGTTAAAAACTCAAATTTGGATGTTCAGCACCGTAATACTCTTCCTATACATTACACTATGTATATAGGAAAAGTATAACACATGGCGTCGGAACACAACAAAATTGTTCTGGGTAAACCAGTATGGAGTAAATAATAATTATTATGCAATATTTGCCAATTGATGACAGAACCACTTGGGGGTGTACTTATTATATACATACAATGATTTAGAAAGATATATGTAAATCAAAATATTAATCATTAAATAAAATGTACCCATATTGAAGGCATAAGTGTTTTAAACATATCCCTATGCTAATTTTATAAACTATATGCAATGCATCAAATATTTGCTCAATGTATATATCTCATCTTTGCGGTCATCACAAAAGAGGTTCCCACTATACCTATCCATTCAAAATAAATTCCGCAGTCTAAGCATTCAACATTCCGAAAGTTCCCGATTTCAAATTAATCAAGTAACCCCTGGTGTATTCAAAACGAAGTTTCGGATGAATTCTCTGGGGATTGATCGGACGAAATTCGCAAACGATATTCTCTTCCTTGCGGCTGGCGTGGAACAATGCTTTCTGGTGAGAACTTCCGCGTAATACATATCATACATTGATAATGTTGCGATAAGAAACCACAGGAAAGGAAATTTAAATTAATAAAATCAGTTGATTAAATTTTCCTGCAATCTCCTATAGCTAACATCTGAAGGAACGGACAGCCTCATGCAGTCATCAGGGCAATTAACTTATAGTTAAAATGTTATATGTTTTAATTAATGTGTGAGAATCGTATATATGGCCAGTAGAATTTAGAATAATTCAAAGCGTTGTGTTTAATAGATTTAAATTAATATAAATAGAAATCGACTACATAAGGAGCAAAGGAACATGTAAATACCATATAAATGTATACTTACAATTTAGACAAAATAATTTACTAATTAACGATAAGCTACTTCGCTTATTTTTGTGACGAAGAATCAATCATATGTGCACTGGAAGAATGTATATTCTCCTCCTCCTATTATACTTAGGTACAATCTATTGCCAATTATTTGTCTATTCATGAATTTCTTAATCTGTTACCCTTTCAGTACCGACCTATAACGCTTTAGCGGGGTTTCACTGTAGTTAAATTTAAATTAACACTTGAATGTCTTCTGCGCTGTCCCTGTTATGCATTTGTAAATGTCTATTGTATATTAATTGCCTTTGTATAAAATATTTTCCTTAGTGTTTCTACCCGCTTCAACTAAACATACTCGCATCCATTAATTCAGCTCTCTAAACTTTCAAGATACTCAAACTTTTCGAATTCTAATTAATCAGACAACTCTTAGTGTACATTCAAAACGACACAGAGTGCGCTGATTCTCAGGAGGATTGATGGGGGGGGGGGGAGGGCAATAGGTAATGAATACTACACTCTGTTGCGGTTTTCCTGGAACGAGAAATAAAGATCTTGAATGGGAACTTTAGTAGCGTATGTTCAAATCTGCGGAAAAGTTCGTCTGCACTTTAGCCCATGCTATTCTGAACTTTTGGAGAATGCTTAGTATAGAATGACACCTGAACATTATTTAGTCTAATCTAGGAACATAAATTTAATATTGAAAAAGTTTTAATTTATATGTAGCATTCGATTCTCCGATACTATAAGGAAAATATTACAACTACTGAAAGGAATCCTTATGTTTCTTGTAGTACTTGTAATCCTTGTTGTTCCTTATATAGCAAATCAGCACTTATCAACAATTCATCAGTTGGACTATTTTCTGTTTGGACCCTGTTTTCTATTTGTTTCAAGAACATCCAAGTTTTTAAAAAGCAATCTTCGAATGATTTACGCTATGTCCGCCATTATCTGATTTTTCTAAACGTGGATGCAATTATCCGACTGGACGCGTACCACAGGTTGGGAAACAGCATGCTAGACAATTATAGACCATGTCCAACAAACTGTAGACCCTGAATCACATGAGGAATCGAGTTAGATTACTATGAGAGAAAATCAATGAAGAAACAGATATCATAGAAGCTGAAAAGTATGAAGTTTCCGTTAATCAAAGTACCCGAGCTATCGAGGGGGAATCTAGGTTGATCAAGAGCCAGACGCTCGTCACTAGCGTTCAGAGAAGTTGTTGGCAGTCCTCGCGCTCCATTTTTGCCATCTATGAAATTCTAAAACCTAATATAATTTAATCTTCATTTTAGAATCTATTGTATCCAATTTTTAGGGAGTTGGGGAATTTGGTTTGGTAGTTCTCTAAACTACTGTCAGCTAGATTCATTCCCTCTGTATAAATCCGAGCCATTGGACGCCGAATTCGCTTACGATATGTTCTTCAGATTTGACTTTTTTATTCTCGATGTTTTTCATGTAGGACCTGTTTGATGCCTGGATGGAATGTCATAGGAAGTTTAAATTCCTCTATATAAAACAGAGACGTTTTTCACCTGAAGTCGTTAGATCAAATGTTCTTCAGATTTGATTCCTTAGTTCCGAATGTTCTTTGTGTCAAACCGTTTGATCGCTTGAGAGAATACCATAGGAACAGTTTTCCACAATACTCCCCTCTATACAGATTATACCAGCTAAAAAGCCCCCGCTACTTCTACATTCACAAAAATTGAAAATGATAAAGTTTTTAACACTTTCCAACACAGCTGAAAAGTGTTTATTACTTTGGTCATTCTGCCTGCCTGTCCGTTCGCACGATAACTTAGGGACTTTTTTTTAGGGACTTAGGGCACGATAGGAGACTTTTTCGAAATGTCATTGTAATCTCATAAGACGTTCTGTGGGATGTTTGGGAATAAAAATGAATAATATAACCCAATTGGGTTCGCATTTAACCCGGGTTGAAAAATGAAATATATTGAACCCTATGACTTAATTTTTCAAACATTTTTAAACGGAGTTAAAATTCACAAATTGCTTCGAAAGTTTTAGGAAATATTCAAATTATCGCATAAAATGTGTAAAAAAATTTCAGCAAAATATGTTGGGTAGTTTCTTAAAAACAAAATTTAAATAATAATTACACCTATATTATGTGAAGAGATTACGTGAAATAATAATTACACCTATATTATGTGAAGAGATTACGTAAAATAATAATTACACCAATATTATGTGAAGAGATTACGTGACTCTTTACAAAATAAAATGTGGCTTCCATTTTTTTTCCGCAACCTGTTTTTACCGTAGATGCTTAAAGATCGTTTAAATTTATATACAGGGTGGCCATAAAATAATGTGGGGTGTTCAGAGACCTCTAGCGAGTATTGAACGAAATGTAACAAAATTCGGTAGGCGTACACAGAGGAACATGCGGTTTCGATTTTTAAAAAAAAAAAGTAGTCCCAAAAGTCGCCTCCAGGGGGGGATTTTGTCGCTGTTTATCGAGTAAAATACACTAATTTGCATAATCGCGTTCCGTGTAGCGATCATGCGGATAAAAGGAAAGGCTGGAAGAATTCTTATCATTCGGAGGCGATCTACCTAGTACCTTTCGACGGCATTACATCACTACGCTTTGTTAGTCAAGTTGTATTATTAGCGGAACGAGAATGCCAATGCTGCTTTTCGTGAATTTCGGCGGTTGAAGAAGTTACGACGAGGACCGATGAGCTTAACAAACATGATTCAATGATTTGAAACTACGTGGGCAAATGTCGTGTAACATATGCAGTTAGTTCTTGGAACATAAGAATGGTGGTCATGTTGAATCTCATTTATAATTAACAGTAAAAGTTGCCATGCTTTGTTAACAAAATTGATGTGTACTGTTTCATTTAGCATTTAATCATTCAGTATTCACACTACAACACGTTTGCAGCTCCAAAATTTCCCCTGGAGGCGACTTTTGGAACTTATTATATTTTTTTTATTTCTAGAAATCGAAACCGCATGTACCACTTTGTGCGCTCACCGAATTTTGTTACGTTTCGTCCAATACATTACTCGCTAGAGGACTCTGAACACCTCACGTTATTTTATGGCCACCCTGTATACTATTGCATCTGTCATAAAACATCATCCGTCATAAAACGTTATAAAACATACTGTTGCATCCGTCATATTTTTGCGTGTTATCTGTGTATCTAAATTCTGTGCCAATGCAATTACAATACTTTTGGCTTTAAATGATCACTAAACGTTCTTTATTCCTACAAAGAAGCCGAATTTAACGCTAAATTACAGAATGTATAGAGAATGTGAACAAATTAATAGATTGCAAGGTGAGTTGTATAAGAATTGTTGAGCGTTTTTTTACGCAAAATTGTGTAGCTCTAGAGTCTGAAATATAAGTGCTATGAATGAAATATTTATTGATTTTATATAGAGAGGCAGACGATTTATAAAATGAAATGGTTTGTCATAGTTGCAACCATGGAGGTAAAAGTAAGTAGTTAAAGCTTTAAATTAAGAAAACACCAATATCGTTTGAGACAATAATTCAAGTATCGCTGAGATGAGATTGGTAATACTGCACTGGATGCATTTCTATGGCGAAAGACCTAACATATTTATTTAACTGTCAATTTTGTAAAAATAAATTATTAGCGTAATGCAAAGTAGAACTGAAACAATAAAGAATATTCCTACGTATTTAAAATTATTTTACCTTTCAATTTATTTTTGTCTCCATATATTCCGTACTCAATCCTAAAGAACATTACATGGACGGCATTTTAGCGTGCTACATTTTTTCTAACCTGAAAGTGACTTATATTATATTATTATTTTTTTAATAATATATTATCGATACTTAAATCCGAATTTAGAATTTTGACGTCTATCACTTTTTATGACAGTATGATTTGAAGTAATACCTGAATATTCGATTTAGGTACAGATTCATTTAATATTGATTATCAACCATAATTTTATATACCGTTTCATACCGTATCAAGTTGTATGCTACTATTTTATAAACCTATTTTATAAACTGAATTTAGCCTAATTTTATAAACGAAGTCTGAATTTCCATCCGTGGAAGCTGAGTATTGCTCAAGGCATTTCATGCACGATTCCATCCTTTGCACAATGGATTCTTTAGATGTTGGACATCTTTAACAAAAGTCGTATTTCATATTCATCCGGGTTAATTTAACTCTCCCCCCAGCGTTCAAAATATCTCCACGTTCTGAGTTCGAATTAATGAAATAATGATCCACGTATTCTGAATCATAGGATGCTTTATCAACTCTTGCACTAAGAATTGATCAGGCCGCATTTGCAATGAATATCGTTCGGTTGTAGTTGCAATGGAAACAAAGTTCACCAGGGGGGCTTTTATTTGCCTTGCAAGCGAATGTGAAAAGTTGATGTGATCGCTGAACTTATTCCATTTATCGATAAAGTAGGAAGATAGCTAAATGTGAAATGTATAGCATATCTGTTTTTCTGACAAATATAAGCAGTTAAAAATTAGTTTAGCTATATTTATAATGCCATTGTATTGTAAAATAACTAATTGGTAATTACTCTTAATTCCCAGTAGAATGCTAACTTTGACTAACAGATTTAGTTTCAATTGCGTTGAGTACTATAGTGTTTGCACCGTAGTGTTTTCCTTAGCGGTTTATTCATGTTTACATTATAACCATGTCTATTTATATTTGAAGTAAGTATGGTGCTTCCGTTTAACATTTTGCCGTGCCGCCCAGGCGGTGAAGTGGATAGCGCCTTCGACTGTTGTCTGGTGGGCTCGGGTTCGAATCCTGAGTAAGGCATTGATGTTTATTGAGGCAAGTCAGTCTTCCGCCCCCTGGGTACTCGTCTAAATGTGAAGCTGCACTCCCTCCGACCTTTGTCAGTGATGCTTGTTTGTAATAAACTTTGTTCTCTTGTCTTGTGTGTCTTCATTCGTTCCTTCCCGCGTCACTGGTACTGTATCGGCTGTTTTAAAACAGGAGGTCATTAGAAACAACAACAACATTTTGACGTACAGTGTAATGTACTATGACGGACCTGTTAGCAGGCCTCACGTATTGGCGTTCAATTCGAGGAGGAACTCAGACTTGCATTCTTTGGATAGACAAGGACTAGGAATGCCAAGTGAGCTACCATGACTCGATCTGCCAAGCATATTACCAGGACTGGAGTAGCATACGAAGGTTACCTGGACTGGATCTTCCTAGGCAGGCTTTATTTGTAACACGAACCATTTGATCGAACTATTGGATATCCACATGATACCTGGTCATCTGGAGTATGTATTTACAGGTCATAATTATTGACCTTTGACTTGCGATTTGTATTTTACACTCGATTGTAAACCGTAACATAGATTACTTATTCTCACGGTCTAGGCAGTGTATCATTGCTGGCAGTAGATCATGTGTAATTAAGTCGTAGGTTATAGATCAACACTTAACTTGAACGTCATTTAAGTACGTTCGCTTTCAATATTTTCACAACAAGCATCGTTAACACATCTTATTTTGGGCTAAATATCCTTACCTTCTATGTATATCATATCTTCCTTTTAACTTAAATACCCCACTCACGAACTCTTGTTTATAAATATTTTAACAATTTCTAAAATGTTTAAACAATGCAATTTTGTACCTTAATTCCTTATCTCATTAAAACATTTTTTCTACGCATCATACCGTTTAACGAATTACTTAAATGTCTTGTAAAATTATAGTTCCAATTATATGTATCCAGTAGTTCATTGAACTTTTCATACTTAATTACTATCTAAATTGTTAGGGCAAAATAAATTCGTGGTTGGAATGATCTCTTTCTGCAGTTTTTTTTTCACTCCGTTCGTCTTGTTATCCAAATAGTTGTATAAAACATCTTAAGATCTAACAAGTTAATCTTTGGTTAAGACATATGTAATAAGTAAGCTATTTTTATTCGAAGAACAGCATCAAACGGAGGGATTACCACTAAAGGGGTACCGCATTACTAAATAATGAACGACAATAAAATACGCAATTTTTAAAATGAGAAATTATTAATAATAGTACTTGATCCTAAATAACCCAATTGTTTTGGATATAGTTTGATTGATATTTGGGCACTTATCTGTTTATGGAAAGTTGCTTAATATTGAAGGTATATTAAATGTGCTTATAGGAATAAGTAGAATACATGACTTTTAAAGTACTGATGCAAAATTATTAATGGTGGTTCTTGATATTAACGAACTCAATAGTTTTGAATATAGTTTGATAACTAAATGATTTGATATTTTGGTACTTATATGTTTACGGAAGGCTATATTATTTAATTTGGAATTTTATTTAATTTTAAGGTATAATAAATGCGTTTATGCAAATAAATATCCTTGAAATATATATTACAATAATATAAATCGTATTTTAAAATGAAAAATTTTTAATGTAATAATATGGAATATAATACGGTAAAATATTAATATGTAATGTAAATGTATAGTATAATTTATATGCGTTCATTTTCATATTCTAATAATTAAGTATTTTTTTTAATTTGAATAGATAATGGATTCTGTAACTTAGTTAATACCTTACCTATAAAATGTAGAACACACACACACAAAAGTGCGTGGTCTATCGTCAACAGATATACTTTATAATTTTCTTTTATATAAATTTCAGAAACTTGACGGTTGTGATTTATTTTATTATGAAACATGCTACTAAAGTATTAAAATGGATTTGTAAATTCGAATATGGTGTTTCTATGCATTTTCATGTTTCATCACAGAACACAAATTAACTATTTTAAATGTGATATCTGTATTTGTTAACAATGCATGTGTGAACTCTTAACTCAAAAACTATCCACCCGATTGCTTTGAAATTTGTCAGTAACTTTTCTCCTTTCTGACAGACAAACTTTACTTTCGTCGCGAATACGCCAAAAGAGGTATTGTGATCCCCCACACTCCCTCGACCATTGGCACTTTTCTAAGCATTGAAATTATTATTTTATTCTGATCCTCGGTATATTTTTGTGCAGTGTATTGTAGTCTAGTGCAGCAGTGAAATTAAATATTTTTATACTTTACAAATAAAGTGTAAATATTTGAATTATGGTTTCTATTCGCCAAATTTAGTTAAGGCGAAGAATTTTATTTGATTTAACGTGTTTTAAGAAGGTGAATGTTAGGATTTCGAATGCATTACCTGTAGCTTTTCCCATCTTTGCCTCGTAATGAATGAAACGTTTTTTTATGAACTCTAGTTCCAACTCTTGAATTAATACTCACAATTTTGCATTACATTTGTACTTAATCACTTAAAAAATAACCCTGGAACAAATTCGCTGATGACACAAACTCTCTTCTTTCTACTGTGATTATTTACTTTATCCAAATGATTGTACTGGGTTTCCTCAGATCTAACGAGCTACACTATCTTGTAAATGTGCGTCTAATGAGAACGAAACTTCTATTGGATGAATGAAATCAAAGACTGGATTAACTGAAGACGTTAATAAGACATTACTAAGCACTAATGCAGGACTGAAAGCACTTGTGTCGAATACAGAAAACTTCTTAAAGTCACTGTGTAATTCTTGTAGGATGGATTATTTGGAATTTTGTATTTACGTTTTTTACGTTACCCTGTAATGTATACGGAAATCATTGGAATTATGACGAAAATTGGAATGCGAGTTTACGATGAAGATTAAGGGTTTGGGGTGATTTTTAGATTACTGATCAACTATTTTAAAAATTATATCCCTGTGTTCACGTGTGTCTGTGCTGTGAATGCATTCATTTACTCTAGTTCGAAAACTTCCCGAAGGAATTTTACTTAAGTCACTTTTGCTTTACCATTGTAGGAATTGATGTTGCTAGTCCCGAGCCAGGCCCGAACTCGAGACCCAGTGCTTACAAGACCGACATTATAAGGTTAGAACAAAAGCTAGCTTCAACTCCGAACTTATAATTCATGTACTGATTCCTAGCATCTTCGATCGATGTCTTTGGCAGGAGCCGAGTCGGCTGCTGCCACACAATCCGCCCCCTGATGAGAAGCCCGGTCGAATTTCGGTGAGGAGGGGGGCCACCCAGAAAACCCTGGTCGCGTCCCCATTCCGAAACTCAGTCGAGGGCTGAATTGCCGGGAGACGTGTCGTACCTCAGACGTGCGGCGTCGAGACGTCAATCGTGGTCAATCAGGAAGGGAGTGATCGGCGCCTCTGGTTCAGCGTGGTGCTGCCATCTCGTGTTGAGATCGTTGGAGAGAGAAGGTTGCGTGCTCGTATGTCCAGGGTCATCATTGTAGGAATTGATGTTTGCTAGTTCCGAGCCAGGCCCGAACTCGGGACCTAGTGCCTACAAGACCGACATTATAAGGTTAGAGCAAACGCTAGCTTCGAATCCGAACTTATAATTCGGGTACTGATTCCTTGCATCTTCGATCGATATCTTTGGCAGGAGCAGCATCAGCTGCTGCCACACCATTGTTCTGAAAAAATATTGGCATGATTGTGGAAATAGAACTGGATATGTTTTCGAAACAAACAAACAAAAAATCCTCCATCGCATTAAATGCACATCTAGAACAGTATAAGGTAAATTATTGAATTTTTGTTTTCTTAATTACAACACCTGAAACTTCATTAAATATAGAAAACGAAAATTAATATTATTCTCGCATCTTTAATGCCCCAAAATACTAATTACTAATAATGTACAACTTTATTACCACACAATTAAACGAAAACGATTTGTGTTATCGAACTTTGTACAGCAGTGGGAAAAATTAATAAATTATTTATAAGTTAAGTCTTACTAAACGATGCAAAACTTTATGCTTATCAATATTGCTCTTAAGTCATTAAAATAAATATTTATAAATATTCCATCTTAAAAGTATCCAGTTATTATAAGTACGAAACATTAACTCAGCGATAGGTACAGACATATTAAATGCAGAAAAGAACAGTTTTACTTCACGATAATTTGATCATCTTATCTATACTATTAGCGGCAAAATTTTCGCATCATTACCCAGTAATACAATACATTTTCTTACGCCCTTCATTTATTGCTTTGGTGCCGTTCCAAGTAAAAATGTCGTGTTCATTTCAAGCTCGTTTTCAGCACTCCTCGTTCATTCCAATGTTCTGAAGCAATTATTAAGTTCGAAAGATGCGTAACACATTACCATAAAGCGGAAAAGAGCCCATTTCATCGGATAATTCACTTAAGATGCTATTTTTGCACGTGATTAAGAATGAAAATTGAGTTTAACGACTGCTTCAGTTGTAGTGAATTGAAAGTAGAGAAGATTTCTTTTGCATGCAAGGCAGAATAAAGATCGTAGCAGTAAGAAAATACGTAACAGTATAAATTAGTTACGATAAATTAAATAAAGATATTTGTTTTAAGAAAAGGCCATATGTAGTCATCTAGAAGGCAAATTTTACCACATCATTAAATACTGCAGTTCTATCACTCATCTTAAGTTTTATGGCTGCTACTGGCTATGTGATTGTTACAATTCTTGTCAGATTACTGGCTATACAGTGGTTAGAATTCTTGTCAGATTAGTGCAGCTAATCATTACCGAGCACGATAAGTGATGTGTTGTGTGATGTGTGACCAGATGGGATGTGTTAGGTTCTAAATAAAAGATACACTTTGCTTGAGGAAGATTACGCTTCCTTTGGTTGAGGAAGCTTAGCCTTGAAAGTTGACCCTTGTTTCAGGAAACTTCGACTTTAAAGCATGACACTTGTTTGAGGACGATTTCTATTCAAAACCTAACCATTAGTTGAAGAAGCTTATCCGTGAAACCCTTGGTTGAGGAAATTTGCCCTCGTAAGCGTAACCCTTAGTTGAGTAACCTTCACTTTGGTCGGGCATGAAGTGAGCTGCATCACATCAGGGTGGCCCACAGAAAGTGAACGTTGGATGATTTTTGAACAGATTGTTGTAGACCCATAGTTCCAATTGTAAAAATGCTTTAAACAAGGATGTTACGAATTAGTAATTTAAAAGGTATATCATATGTTGTAAAAAGTTAAGAAAATTAACTACAGACCCTCTATCGAAAACAAAGACAAATTACAAAAGTGTTGTCAATACGTCATTTAGTCAAACTAAAGAAAAATTTAAAATTAAAAGTTTAAATTTAGGACGAATACATTGCCGAACTTCCTGGATTACACCACTTTCTCGTGAATGTTCTAATCATCAAAAGTTATGAAGCCAGGGACCGTTTAAAAATTGAATTGATGTACAGAAATCATTTAGTAGTATTTAAAAAAAATTCATTGTTTGTTTTTTAGACTATGAAATACAGACTGGCGATACTGGTTAAAATTATTTTAACATTTATATAAGGTAAATAAAACAGATTATTACGAATTTTGCCCACCTGTCAGATATCTTCCTGACAAAGTCTATGGGAAACAAGCATGCCTTTCAAGTTTTGAAATCATCTAGGATCATTTAAAACCACTGTTTTCAGTAGATTCATTTAGTGTTTAATACATTATTGCCACTGCATACCCCCCCCCCTAAGAACTATTGTATGCTGTACAGAAGGAGGCGAGTTCAAATAAACGGAGGCAGATGGTGTTCAGTACTTACGGTCCGGACACTCGCGTATGGATAAAACAAGAAAGACTAAAAAATGTTTCATTATTTTCCGTTAGAATTCATTGTCTTCTTGAACAATATCGACAATGAAACGAACCTGTTGATTGCAATCGATATATCAGCCGCAGAATAAAAACTCTAGAAGGAGGCCATATTTTCGAAAACGACGATAGTATTCCCTCACTGTTTCACTAGAAGATCGGTTGCATTCGCCGCAAAGAAAACCATCTCGCAGAGCTCGTGATTACTGAACAGAGCCGTCATTCAACACTCTAGTTAGGGAGCAGAGTTATTTGATGCTTAAATACAGACTGTGAATCGACAGAATAATGACAATAGTAGTACCTGCATAAAATAAATTTAAAGAAATGATAAAAGTTTTGATAATTATTTGCAAACGAAGTTTATTTGGGGATGGCCTCCTTATTCCCCAATGAACATTTTAATTAACTATGTCAAATTGGATCGTATTACAGCCAATTTTTTTTCCAGTTATACTCAATACGGTATGGGTAACATTTTTGTAATTTGACAATTTTTGATAGAGA
This sequence comes from Amaurobius ferox, assembly GCA_951213105.1. Lineage (NCBI taxonomy): Eukaryota > Metazoa > Arthropoda > Arachnida > Araneae > Amaurobiidae > Amaurobius > Amaurobius ferox. Next base: position 90,771,697 of record OX578146.1, read on the forward strand.
GGTTGTATAAAATGTTAATTTTCTTAACTTTCTACAAAAATACGATACAGCATTTAAGTTACTTTCTACAAAAATACGATACAGCACATAAATTCCTACCTTATTTAAAGCATTTTTGCAATTGGAACTATGGGTCTACAACCAATGGTTCAAATAATCTTCCACTGTTCACTTTTTGTGGGACGCCCTGTATACTATTTGCCAAAAAACAAACAGGTAGATCTAAGGATGCGTAGAAAGTTCCTGCGTCTAATATTATCTTCATGGGATTTTATCAAAAGAAAATAGTTTTAATACTATAACAATGCGTGGAGCAGGGAAGAAGAGAAACAAACAAAAGTACGATTTTAGGCCGCATCGCCTTGCTTCGCTGCTCTTACCGTGTGTGTATGTAGACCTAATTACAGCACGTGTCAGGTTAGGTATGGGTTCAACAAGGTGCTGGAGTAGATTTAAGTTAAGATAATACCAAACGTTGAACAAGAAGATCGCAAGCTCCTGTACAGTTGATGGCTAAGGAGATTGTTGTTGAATGTGCCCCTCCAAGATATCCCAAACATTCTTGATAGGCTTTAAATCTGGACTTTACTATGAACAAGGAACATGATGAAAGTCAGAGTCATGCTCCATGAACCAATGTTGCACCGTTCATGCGGTAGATGGTAGCATTATCGTCCATGAAAGACTCGTCGCTTGTGGGGTAAAAATGTAACATTACAGGGTAGGTGTGATAGGCAAGAATGTTCAAATTCTCCGTGGATGACACTGGAACTTACGGACATACCAGGGAACCAATATCAAACAAACAGAACATTCTTCTCGCCATGACACCCCCACCACAACCTTGAACCGTGAGAACAAGGCAAGATGGGTAAGTGGCTTCATGAGGGCTCTCGCCACATTCCCCGCTTACCATCGGTACAGAATAGAGTGTAGCGTGATTCGTCCAACCACATAACCTTCCAATCATCGAGTGTTTTTGACGCCATTCTCAACACCACTGTAAACGTATTTTCATGTTCTTCGCTGAAATGAGATATTTCCGCATACGCATGCAACTGCCTCCACCGATTCGCTGCGATTTTCTGTATATAGTTCGTTTCGAGATCGGTTTGGGACGAGCCTACATTGAAGTTTTCCGTCAGTTGCTGCACAGTCCCCTTTTCTGCCATACAAGCCGGAGACTCCGCCGATCACGTACTTGGTTGAGGGTTTTCGAGCCGCAATTCCACCTTTTAGACAAAAACTTCTATCTCTAACTGTTATACACTTTGGATATCCCGGCCGCCCACTTTGCTGCTCTATGTCTTAGGATGAGCCGGATGGTCTGGGCTTTCGACACATTGGATATCTTACCTTTCGAGATGTGAGTTATGGTCTGGCAATCGTGCCTTCTTCCAAACAGGCACCCACAATGACTTTTTTTAAACGGAGACAAGTCTGTAGTTTCCACCATTTTACTCCACTTCCCTCGGAAAAATAATAAGTAATAGAAGTATAAATGTGCTAAATTTTTAATACATGCGACAAATGTTAAAAAAGTCATTTTAATTAAGGTGTGCGTGGGCCTATCTTGCCCAACCCCCCACCATGCGGTAGCTTGAATTATTTGTGTACTTCAGAGCATTGTATTTGTACGATTATCAATAATTATTTTGTTTTAATAAAACATTTTAATAGAATGTTATAATAGAATATTTCTGCACTTAATGACATATTCATTTTTAAAGGTAAAGCAAGTTAAATAAAAGGTCTGTCTCTTCTGAAACGTCACTCGTTGAGCTCAGCGCGATAATATTTCAGGCCACGCCCACATTTACCAACTCTGATTTTCACATTCCGAGTTGGAGCATTCAGATAGTGTTTACTCGCGCTAAGTATGAAACAGCACGGAGTGTACTTTAAGAGGGTTTCACTTCAATTAATTACTTCAGGTGTTAAAGTGATCAAGGAAAAATACGAAATAAATCACTTTTTCGTGTGAATTTCTCATTGACACTAATTTTTTTATGCCAAAATTTTAATTTCATGTTATTTATGGTCCGATATGTCATTAGTAATTTTTATTTCGACTTCATCCCTTTGGAAAATCTTTCGCTAAGAGGGAAATGAATAACATTGTATAACATTATTTTATTGCTCCATCGAATATAAATTTCCAAAAAAATTAAAGCGAAATATATTTTTGAGTATGATTAATATCTATCGAAAATATTTTAAAAGTATATTTTATATAAATAATAATTTTATTAAGTTTATGATTGTGGACATAACGTACAAAAATCCAGAAAACTGTACCGAAGAAGGTCGCAGCAATTTCAAATAAGCAGAACAATATCCCCGACCAATTGCCCTCGGACAACCTCATCTGGAAATGGAGAAATCTATTTCACGCTTTCGTAAGAGAATGGGAGCACTGCGCTGCGTTGCTTAAAATTTCACCAATGTTAATTTGGCGCAATTAAGCACTTTATTGTAAAGTTATTTAAATATCTTATATACACACATCGGCCAGTGAATAAGAAACCAAAGTCATGTTTCTAACTGTTATACACTTTGGATATCTCGCCTTTCGAGAAGCCAGTAAGTTATTCGTGGCTGCTGTTTAAACGGGTTCCCACAATAAGATTTCCAGATGGAGACAAATTTGTCGTTTTTTCATTTTGATCCACATCTCTCGGAACACATATCGACATCATTCTTATAGCTATTTTATGTTTACGTGTCCCTTCCATAACCAACGTAATTTGTATACGCCCGCCAGTGTCCTAGTTTGAATACGTGTTCCCATGTTTTTAATTTGCTGTACGGTATGTCTATGAGAGGTGGCAGGAGTAAACTCCCAGATACTTTTCTGTGAACAAACACCCTGGGTGTTCTTAAGCCTTGTTTGGAAAATAGTATTCCACATAAACCAACGCAAATTTAATAAAGTATTGGATTAAAATTCAGAGCTGATGTAATAAGACATTAATACGCACTTATTTCAGTTGAAATCTGCAAATAAACTCTATTATTAAAGTAATCAGAAAATAAACATGAAAGTGCAGTTTGTTGAAATATATCCAATATGTAGAAAAGTTTGTGCTTTTAATAATTGCATTCTACTTAAAGCACGGAAAGTCTTGCATAATTAATTAGTAACGTAAGAAATTCTTGTTCTTCATAGATTGATCCATTTGTTGTTCACCGAATAAAAATCCCTCTCATTAGTCTCGCATTGAGGCATATACAAATGCGATTAAGTGACAAGTCCTCTAAAAGCTAGTCTGCCAAGAGGGAGACCATCTCACCGAGTAATTAGTTTTAAGATTACTTTCAGATTACAGCCGAATAAATATGCAAATTTCAACGAATGGTTGGTTGATATATAAATAAACATTTGAATATTCCCAAGAATTTACTTTTTTATGGAGTAAAGTATTTTCGTCAAATTTTCGAATTCTCGTTTTTGATGAAAATAATCGTTTTGAAACACAATAGTTTCAAACATGATAAGATTGTTGTCTTTATGTGCATATACACTCAAACCTTTTTTTGTGCGGTCTTTTTTTTCGTGCGATTTTTTATTTGTGCGATTATTTTGTGCGATTTTTTTTGTGCGGTCTATGAAAATTTCAATCAAATTGGAACATAATTGACGAAGTTATCAATAAAAAAAAAATTAGTACGTTTGATCGGCCATTTAGTTTTACGATGCCAATTCTGAAAGAACTTCAAAATTCCAAAAGGAGCTTCAATCTTGTATATATGGCTACCGAGACATATACAAGCGTCTAGTGAAACAACAGTCGTCGCAAAAACTGATCACCGACTACATTGTAACTGAAAATAAGTCAACTCTAAAACGAGTGCGAGGTAGTATCTTCAAGTGACGAAAGCGATTTTGAACCAGTTTACCACAAAAAAGTTCGCGTATTGTCAGACTACGAAGGATAATGGTTATACGTTTTGAAAAGTTTTGTATGTGAAAATAAGTACATATGTAAATAAAATATTTAAAAATGTTCGCATGTGTATTTTCTAAATCAGATTCCAAAAGGTTTGGCGAGATTCCAAGTAGCTACCAAGCCTCGTGTCTTGATTTCGTTTAAACAAGCAATTCCTAGTTATTTCGTAAGGTTTTGAGTTATTTTCTACGTGAGACTTTTTTTATGCGGTCCCTATTCACCGCATAAAAAAATACTTTTTAATTGTGTTGCGAAAACTATTTTTTATAGCTAATCGTGAAGTTTTGTGCGATTTTTTTTATGCGTTTTCTTTTATGCGGTCCCTATCCACCGCACAAAAATAGGTTTGAGTGTATGTTGTTTATGAGTTTTGTACATTATACATTTGTTGTACTTTACATTGTCTATAATGTTTTGGAATTTGTGTATGGTTAGACATGCGTTAAATACAGAACATAACTTTGAACGCAAGCAATAAATAACTGAAACGCAACTTTAAATATTGCTTAAAGAAATTGCAAATTATTATAATCGTTTCAAAAACATGATGGGTTTTCTTTATCAGTGCAAGTAAGTCAGAATATGCCTATCAAATGACTGCACCACCTGAAGGAAGCTAACTAAATATTCAGAAATACACAGCGGTGGTGCCACCTGGTGATAATTTCTTTTTCCCATCACTGTGTGGCACCACCGATGCGTTTTGTTGTTTATTTAGTGCATCTTCTTATTCGGGGTTTATACATGAGACAGAGATAAGGGATTTTATTACTTTCCATATATACATAATGTATAAGGAAAGTATTGTGACGGGGTCGAAAATTCGAATTCGAGTTTTCGACGGAAAAGCACGTTTCAAGCATCCCTGATCACGAATCGAGCATTTTTGAGGTGTGTGTGTGTGTGTCAGTGAGTCTGTGGAGACGATAACTCACGAACGAATGAAGCGATTCGAATGAAATTTGGTACAAAATCACAATACTTGAATACTGGAAGCCTATTGTTTTTAAACGAAATCGAATGTTCAGACCCCCCCCCCTAAATTTACGAGTGAAATTTTGAAAAAATCATCTAAAAATCAAAACCTTTTATACAGTTACGCAAATAGCCATTTCGTATGTAATTTTTCCTTAGAAAACGATTGCCATAAACTTTAGAACGCTAGCATGAACCGTTCTCGAGATATTGCACATTTTTCAAATAAATTTATCAAAAAATCCCATAAATTAAAATATATTAACTGTTGAGAAACATGTTCACTTTTCATATGTAATATCGTGTGATAAATTTGGTGACATCATTCTCGTGAATCTAACTAATCGTTCCATTCATGAGAAAATATACTTTGAGTAATACTTTTGTATTTGAACGCCACTAGTCATTTATCCGCTGTAAGAATAGCTTATTTCTCCGTCCATGACGCTTGGCGAGATTTTGGGACAAATTTGGCTGAATGTCGCCAACTTGGCGACTTTTTTAAATGTTGCCAAATTAACGAAGATCTCCACAAATGGATACAAATTTCGATATATCAATGAAAATGACGACTTATTGTTGAAAATTCAATATCTTGAAAGAATATAAGTATCTACTATAAGAATAACCTTTTTTTTTTTTGCTGTAAAAGTAGTAAATTTATTGCAATATATAAGGAAAGTCATGTGCTGCCCATATCAGATTTTTATATAGTATGTCCGATGTGTAAACAAAATGCATCTGGCATTTTGCCTCGACAATATTTATACAGAGAATTATACCTCCTTTTTTTTATATAATTGTTTAATTTAGTTTTATCCTATAACACCGAACAATATAATTTTAAAATTTTGGCACTGGCGATTTCAATTAAGTACGATTTGATCTAATGCGGCATAAGTGGATCTGAAGAACTCAATATATAAATAAACAAAAATTCAGAATTAAAGTGATCTGAAAAGTATAAAAGAATCACAAAACTTCTAAGTATTAACTACCCAGAATAGCCCTTGTGTTCTTACACACGCCCAATTTTGTCTAGATACTTTTATCTCTCATCATTTTTCAGTAACTGAACAGATCACAGTGATTACAACTTATACCCTTTTGATGGAGTTTAAACAAAAATCTATCTTATTGCTCTTATTTACGAGACAATACTTCGTTCCGGCAGGGAAATAAGATACAGTTATTTAGATAGCAGGAGATGAAGATAACAAATCGCACAAGTTCGCATGGAGTAAAGCTATCTTATCAACTAATTTGCTTCAAGCGATTAATTGCAAGTGATTATGTGTGCAGTTTGTAACGAATGTGATACGTGAATAATTGCATGTGAATTTTAGAAGATTTTGTATTTTGTTAGAACAAAGTACTTTTAGTTTAAGGATTTCAGAATAAAATTTTATTTTATTTTTATTTTAATCAATTTATGTGGCAACTATAGATGAAATCCAGTTACAGTAGCCACACCAAAACAAAAAGAACAGAATATAAGATACAAGAATACTAAATCGTGTACATATCAAGCACATTCAAACAGGCTTTTTTAAAACAGGCGGAAGTCAAATTAAATATATCAATATCAGTACAATAGGTATTATATAGATCAACAAATTTATAGATAGAATAGCATTTAAGCTAATTGTGTTTAACAGTAGTATTGTGAAACAAAGTTTTTTTCCTAGTACCATTGACAGGTATATGAAATTCCGTGCAAGAAAACAAAATCGGGCAATCAATAGTATTATTTAAAACTTTAAAATAAAACAAAAGGCAGGACCATTTTCTTTTTTTAAGAGAAATTCAACTATATTTCCGTCTGAGTTCACTCATATGCATATCATAAGGATAATAGCCAGTCAATCTGTAATACATAGTACGTAAAAGTTTATTTTGCACAATTTCTATTCGTTGAGAACGCAGACCGTAAACAGGATCCCAGATCATTGCACAATATTCCAATATCGGCCTAACAAGGGTATTAAAAATACAAATAATAGTATCAGACCTGGCAAAAACACGAGTACGTCTTAGGGTGAAACCAAGTCTATGGTATGCTCTTTTAATAGTATTATCGATATGTCTCTGAAAGTTAAAAGTATCATCGAAAGTAACACCCAAATCAATAATATGAGTACATCGAAATAAAGGTAAATTATTTAAAATGTAGTTGTAATTGAGAATATTACGGATCTAGCTATGCTCATAACATAGCATTTAGAAACGTTTAAATGAGGTTTATTTAAAACAGTCCAGTTATACAGTTCATCAAGATATCTCTGCATCAGTTCACAATCGCTCAAAGAGTTGATTTTCATATAAAGTTTCGAGTCGTCCACAAACATAAGGCATTTCGCAGTTTTAAAAATCTTGGAAATTTCATTAATAAAAATTAAAAAAAGGTACGATCGTTCTTTGGGATACAGTATGGTTTTTACAAATCCTCTTTCAAAACAGGGCAATGAGAACCATTTACATACACAACTGAAATAGAGAATATTAATAAAAATTGATTCTCGTCTTATTTTCCTTAAGTGTAGCTAAATATATGTGTAGTGTACATTGTACAATAATTTTTGTGAAGTTAAAATATAATGGCATGAGTATTTTTAAAAATTAATAATTTTCGATATTCTAAGATAAGTCTCTAAAATTGAGTTCACTTTCTCTACGGCGAACAAATGACAAGTCAAGAAAATTTTATATTACTTTCCTTATATACATAATGTATAAGGAAAGTATTGTGACGGGGTCGAAAATGCGAGTTTTCGACGGGAGAGCACGTTCCAAGCATCCCTGATAACGAATCAAACATTTCTTGTGGTGATGTGTGTGTGTGTATCAGTGAGTCTGTGGAGACGATATCTCACGAACGAATGGAGCGATTCGAATGAAATTTAGAACAAAAATCACAATCCGTTAATACTGGAAGCCTATTGTTTCTAAACGTAATCGAATGTTCAGAACCCCTTAAATTTTCGAGTGAAATTTTGAAAAAAATCATCAAAAAATCAAAACCTTTAATAAAGTTACGCAAATAGACATTTCTTATGTAATTTTTTCTTAGAAAACGATTGACATAAACTTTAGAACGCTAATATGAACCGTTCTCGAGACATTGCACATTTTTCAAATAAATTTAACAAAAATCCCATAAATTAAAAATATTAATTGTTGAGAACATGTTCACTTTTCATATGTAATATAATGCGATAAATTAGGTGACATCATTCTCGTGAATCTAGCTCGTTCCATTCATCAGAAAAGATACTTTGAGTAATATTTTTGTATTTGATCACCAATAGTCATTTATCTGCTATAAGAATAACTTATTTCTCTGTCCATAACGCTTGGCGAGATTTTGGCAACAAATTTGGCAGAATGTCGCCAACTTGGCGACTTTTTAAATACTGCCAAATTAACGAAAATTTAGCCAAATTGATAAAAATGACTCTAAATCAATGAAAATGACGACTAATTGTCGAAAATTCAATATCTTGGAAAGAATATAGGTATCTACTATAAGAAAAACCTATTGGTTTTTACTGTAAAAGTAGTAAATTCATTGCATTATATAAGGAAAGCCATGCGTTGTCCACATCAGATTTTTTTAGTTATGTATTTCTTTTTCTCAAAATATGTATTATATTGACAGAAAATATAAAAAAAAATATTGCAGAATGACAAATATTAACTTGTATTTTTAAGTGACACACACGATCATGACCAAAATAATAATTATATGATTATATGAATATTGCTTTGTTATAATGTATAAATCTGTTTTGTTTAGAACATGAAACAAACGTTTTGCGCTATATTTATACTGAGCCTCAGTATTACGACTAATGCTCGTTTAGTCAAAATATCCATATCTGTATTTAGCATGGGAATAAGAGAGTAAGTCTTACGGTACGCGATTAAAAAATGTTCGGAAAATGTAATTCTAGGTTAACACCGAAAATGAGTTTCATGATTGAATATAACTGAAAATCGTATTCTTATTATCAATTAAAATACGCGTATATATACATTTTCATGGGATTTTTTTAATACTTTCTATGCTCTTTGTAGGGATTAAAGAATCAATGCGCCTTGTGGGGAAAGTAAAATTTCTAATATATCAAAGACGGTTTGTTATAACTCATATGAAATTGTTTCGTTTATTTTCTGGTTAAATTATATTTTGCAATATTCGCATTTCATAACAGTTAGCATATTAAATGTTTGATTTTTCCCCCTTATTTTACATAAAAACCGTGCTATATCTTGAGTGCGGGCATAGGTTACCACCCTAATACATGTTGTTTGTTTTTAAGTATAACATACATAAAATTGATTATATTACAAATGTTTTATTATAATTTCATTTGTTCTTCATATTTTCGAAAACAAATGTTAAAATTGAAAATCCTTCCACGATTCAATATGCTTGAAAATCAGTAAGCCTATGACGTTCATGCTATAATAATTTTAATGTTATTTTATTAACGACGTGTTTTATTTGTACAGTTAAATTATTTTAAGGCACTTTGACATGGAACGAAAAATGAAAGTTTCCAGTAACGGAAAACAAGCAGTTTCAGAAACTATATTAGGAGTTAGCGTCGTCCGGAAGGAAAAGCTGAAGTTGCATATTAAAGTCGATAATGAAATAAGCTGAAAATCGTATTCTTATCCTGGAAAAAGGATGTTGCATTTGGATGTAAATATCAGTTACAGAAACTTAATAGGATATTAAAATATCAGAAGTAAATAAATGAAAATGAGCGGATTTGGAATTTAAATATGTTATTTATATATGAAAAATGAACACAAAAGTGATAAAAATAAACTGGTTTAGAAAACTAAATAAGAATCTTCATCTAAAAAAACAGTTTCCTGGTTTAGCTGCAATTAATGATTTCAATATCTGAATTACTGATTTCATTAGCTGAAGTTACTGATTTCATTGGCTGAAGTTGCGGATTTCATTAACTGAAGTTACTGCTATAACAAAAAAATCGACGCACCAAGACGTTGTCCGATTGCGATAAAAATTGGTGAATGTGAAGAACATGCATAGAAAAAGAAACGATTAAAATTTCAGAACAATTTAATGATTTAGAGTTGGGCCGTATACAAAGGGAGAAAGTCAATAAGGCTTTGGTCCACCTCTGGCCTGAATGCAAGATGTCACCCGGCGTGGCATGGACTGATAAAGTTCACGGATGGTGTCCTGCGGAATGTCTTCCCAAATTGTCTCCAGCTGTCGGGCTGAATCGTCAACTTTCCGGGATGGTTGCAATCGCCTTCCCATAACGTCCTAAATGTGCTCAATGGGAGAGAGATCAAGAGACCTAGCTGGCTAAGGAAGTGTTGGGCAAGCTTGAAGACAGTTCATCACACCAAATTTTATTCATTTGCATGTTCGCTCAAAATGTCTTTGCATACGAAATTTCATTACAATCGGACACCTCCTTCTTGGTGCGTCGATTTTTTTTGTTATAGAGCATATTAGCTGAAGTTACTTATTTCATTAGCTGAAGTTACTGTTTCATTATCTGAAGTTACTTATTTAATTATATGAAGTTACTGATTTCATGAGCTGAAGTGAATGCTTATATTAGCTGTAATAACTGCTTATATTAGCTAAAAATACTGCTTATATTAGCTGAAGTTACTGTGTTCATTAGTTAGTTAGAAGTGTGTTTATTAGAAATTAGTCTTAATCAGTTGCAGCTAATGTTTTAATTAGCTGAAGTTACTGATTTTATTTGCTAATGTTGGTGATGTCATTAGTGAAGTTACTTCTTTCATTATTACGCAACAAGCAGTCAACTTTTACATAACAAATTGGTTACATTTACATATTGATTATTTCCCCTATAATATATGGTAACGTATAAGGGCAGTATTGGCATCATGTCGAAAATTGCAACTCGATTTTTTAACAGATCTATACGTTTCAAGCACCTTTAGAGCACGAAAACACTATTTTCAGCTTAGTGCCTCTCTCTCTCGCGCGCGCACGTGTGTGTGTGTGTGTGTCTGTCTAAAATAATTGACCAAATTTCACAGTATTTAGTAGATAAGTCAGTTGTGTGATACCCTGACGCTGATTAGATTTTGATATGATTCGAATAGGAAGCACCTGCCTTTTTGCGAATGGCTACAAAAACCGTATGTATATTTTCTAGCTGAAAAAATAATCGACAAAATGTGTAGATAAGTCGCATGTAGTTTATCCTACTGCTGGTTAGATTTTGGTCCGATACGGAAGAAAAAGAGAACATGACATATTTTGTAACATGGCCCACAAAAATCCTCAAAATCTAAATTAAAAGACTACATATGCTCAAATGTATCAATTAAGATTTTGTTTCATGCGGAATTTTTGATTACGAAAAAAATAATCTCAATGATTCCTAGGACTCGTCGTTCTCGAGATATTTCCCTAGCCCCTTCGCATTTTTGCCATGCTGTCTTCTTGGAAATACGCTCAATCGGATGTAAATGAAAATTAAATAAAACTGCGAATTTAATGAAATTTCAAATAATTAATTATCCATGTTATTTTGTGCAATTAAACTCAATTTAATGGATTGTGAAAGAGAAAAATAAATTTGAGTCTGTAGAAAATGTCATGTACTGTCCACATCAGATTTTTTCATTCAGTTTAACTAACGAAGATGTCCATTTTATTTATATACAATTTGACGGATTTCTTTTATATTTAAAAACCACTTGCTGCCTTGCTCAAAGCCCTTAAATTCTACATCATTAATTATAAAGCAAGAGATTTTCGTTAAGTAAAGCCGATCCCTTCGACGCCGTTCATCGGGGAAAAAAATCATCTTGTTTGTGCCGTATATTCGAAACATTAATTCGTTATAGCTGGAAATATATAATAGCAATTACTTAGGAAACATAGAAGAGAGTTTGCAGAAGAGGAGTTCTCTTCATCAAGTTTTAAGGTTTCTTTTTGCCGGAGATAAAGTATGTAAATTGCAACGCACAATTGCGTGATACATAAATTATTGCGTATGAAATGAACACCATTTATAAGACACACTTTCACGTAAGTTTGGATAAAAAAAATCCTGCAGTTAAGAGATTGTGTGTAAAATCCAAGAAAAATCAAGTTTTCTTGGATTTTCGATTATTACTCAGAAATCTGGTTTCAACAAAATAAATAGTGAATTTATAAACAGTGTGCAACACAAAAATTCAAATAATAATAATTTAATTCAATATTACCTTTATAGAGAAGTATAGCAAACATTCTATAATCTGGCATTCTCGGGATATCCTGCAAATGACATTTGTTGATCCGGCAAAGTATAATCAAATTTGCCGAATTATCAGATGTTAAGCTAATATTAGGTAAAAAATGAGAAAAAATAATTTAAAACAAAATAATGGACAATAAGTGTGATGTTCATTCACCTAAAACATTACTCAGTCGGGATTACACCGGGCAATATGTGAAAAAGTATTTGATTTAATTTATAAATAACAATAAATTTATAGAAAAAAATAGGTTTTTATTTTATTATGGCATCACATAGTACAAAATGTTCTATTTTCAATGGTATAACACACCAATTAATTGAATGAGTAGAAGTTTGAAAGTTTTGGGGTTCATCTTGAAACCGCTTCGGCTATTATAAACATTAAATACTTTTTTCTCAAAGCATGAATTTTACAGGTTTATGTCGCATTCGCTCAATATTTATCAATCTTAATGACTTGAATTTTTATGATATGCTTTGCACTATTTAACATTCTAACACTAGGATTCAGAGATCTACTTAAAACATTTTTTTAATGAAAAATTAAATGCCGTAATAAATGCTATCTTTAAGGGACTCAGTTAAAAAATTATACTAAACTAGCAGTATACTCCATCTTCGTACGGAAAATATAATCTGAAGAAACTTCACATTCACAATTATGTGTAAATTCCTATAGCATTCTAAATGACTTTGTTATTCAAAATATTCTATTAAAATATTTAATTTAATTCTTCTAAGAAGTGTATAAGAATCTCTGGGCTTGATATACAAAATTATCTTCACAGGTAGATCTGAAGAATAAAGCATACAGTTTGTAAACAAATTTAGACAAATATTTTTTAATTCTCGCAAAGTGACAGAGATTATCTAGAAAATCGAACTTAATTATGCAAAATATTGAATTTTCATCGATTTAGTGTCATTTTGGTGAATTTAGCGTCATTTTATCAATTTGGTGACATTTTAAAAAGTCACTAAATTTATCGCCAAGTGGGACAGTAGAACTGACTATCTCACTTGGCGTCAAATTGACGGAACATCATCACAATACTATCCTAACAAAACACAATTAATTTGATTTATTTAGCGCAATTTTATTAATTTCAAGATATTTTTATGGATTTACAAACATTTTTATCAATTTGGCGACATTTTAAAAAATTCGTTAAATGTGTTTCTAAGAAGTAGGATGGTTGGGCTGACAGACAAATGCTACCGAAACATCATTTCAGTAGTCTCTTCTAACAAAACAAAATTAATTTCATTGATTTAGCGTCGTTTTTATCAATTTGGTGACATTTCCGTCAATTTGGCAACGTTTAAGAAAAGTTGCCAAGTTAGCGATATCACGCCAAATTCGTAGATCTGAATAAAACATCCTGATCCCGTTTGCACATACTAAATGAAATCACTAAAATTGTATTAGAAGATGCACCCGTTCTACAGTTATTCTGTTTCTATAATCGGCTAAGTGAGTTTATTGGCTGAACACGATATATGAGTTTATTGGCTAAAAACAATATATGAGCCTATTGGTTAAAAACAATATATAAGTTTGAAAACCTTGTCAAATTGAAGAAAATTAAAAAAAAATCCGTTTTTCTAGTTTATAATGCTTATATCTCCGAATGCTTATAGCTATAGGCCCATAAACTGGGAATGAAGAATGTAATAAGAATCGAATGTTTATTGTACCTCTAACTGGAGGGTGAGAAATATCTTTTTCGAAAGATCATCTGCAAATGAGAAAACTTCTCCACATAACGAAAAATATGATTTAGATACAAATTTAGAGTGCTCTTCTGAGTTTAAAATATGAACTCATCATGACAAATGCATCCTTGAAACAGTTGGCTTATTTATGATTAATTACGTTGTTCAAGTTTATATTCATTGATTTCGAGTTTGATTTTTCTGCTTATTTAAACTAACTGCACTCTATTCAGTACAGCGTTCTTGAAGCTATGATTTTTCTTGCTCTCACTTCCTTGATTAAACGAAAAAATTCTATATATAAAACATATCATTAAAATATTATCGGTACGTATTAATAGTTGGCATAAATATTTTAGTTTTACTTTTAGAAATAGTATGATATGTGGAGAGATAACTGTTATCTATTTAGAGCTTAATATAGATAGGACTGTCCAGATGATTGCCTTTAAAAAAATCATCAATGACCATTCGGTCATAAATAAAGTAAAATGAAAATTTAAAGTTGATATGGCAGGCATGTCGATACGAAATCCTCACCAAAAAGGTTTGAAATTGTCCCTAGTCACTTTTTTACTTGCTAATATAGTGATTCGGAATGAAGTCATTTAATTAAAACTTTAGAGCTTTACATATTTATTGAAAATAAGAAAATAAGCACTATTTCCTAAAGAGAACAGGGGATGAAAAAAATGGGGGTGGCTAAATAAACTATTGCTACACGTTGGCACGTTTTTTTACAATGAAATTTTGTCGATATATTTAGACCGTCAAATGACAGGGGTAAATAAAAATTATGATCCGAAAATAAACATATAGCAGTTAAAATTGGTCTTTCACACCCCAATATCATAGTTTGAAACTAGTTATTACGATCACTACTGAATTGAAGATGAGATCTTATCACGGACGAAATTTTAAGCCTATTTTGAGATTAATTTATTGTTTGCTTTTCTGCAAATCTGGTTCGAGACTTTTAAATAATTTAAAAAGCACAAATATTTCTCACTGCGCATGAGGATTTAACCTCGATCCACGGTAGAAAACTATTTTCGAAAGATTTCTTGATAATTTGTTCCATCTATTACGCCTTTTTACTTTTTTCGTGGCATGCCAAAAATAAAATGATTATATGATAAAACTATAGCTTTGCAAATTATACTTTATCTATTTGCAAATTTATTACATAACATATAGAGAAATTCAACCATAAATATCTTATCACCACCTTTCTCAATTATTATTGCTCATCCTTCAAGAGTAGGGATTAGTCAGAAGGAAACAATAATCTCAGTATAGTCAGAAAATTCGAATTTTTATGGGTATCTTGAACATTCTTCGATCCCAGCTGACGCTTCTTTTTTTAAATATTTGATAATGACGGAACATTCTGGCCTAAAAGAAGCGTTTGCGCAAAAAACTCAAACCAGAAGCCGTTACATCAACACCCGTCCATAGTCTTTGCTGTTACCATTCAGTCATTGATTGCTATATCAGTCTAAAAACAATTAATTCCAGTTCTATTTCTATAGTGTTAAATACGTGCAGATCTATGACAAACTAGGATTCGAATTTAGATCTCATTAATAAACTTATATTACATATAAATTATATATTGGAAAGTAAAGTAAAAGTGTGATGAAAATATATTATACATTCATTTCCTTTGTTGAAATTTCAATCGCAGCTTTTTTTATAGTTGAAAAATAGAAAACTAACCTAACAAAATAGCTCAGTAGCGGAGAAGAATTTTGATGACCTCGAGCCATCAGTATTTTGGACCCATTTTGTTTGATATAAATAAATAATTCAACAAATTAAATTAACAGATTCACAGGCCACCAAAATATTCTAAAGAACCATAATATTGTTAACAAAAATTTAATAAATAAATAAATAAAGCATTAAAAAAGCTTTATTTATTTATTTATTAAATTTTTGCATTTTATAAAATTCGTTAAAAATCAGTTTTAATGCATTTCCCAGGGTTTCTTTGAAAATAACAAAATTGTAAAAAGAAAAATAATAATTATATAATTAAATTTAAAGAGCTAATTATTTAAAGAAATATTACTTAGCCCTCCGTAATAAAATTTTTCTATTATCTGACTAAAATAATTTTCAGTAGTTCCCTTTCAGAGATTTAAACGGTTTTGTAATACAAATGTTCTTATCTCCTTTTTTTTTTATTAATTTGAGTTTTAATAACATCATTTCACATCTTGAAACTGACATATTTTATTTAAATTTCTTGCGGACCTCAAACATTTGGGGGTCTCCAGCTGAAGTACCACATATGCGCAATGGATAACGCGGCTCTAACAGAGGCGTCTAATCTAAGGGTTGCTGTGATCTTAACTCCCAATGCAGCATAATTAGCTATTTAAAATTTCATTCGGCTATAATGTACTTAAAATTGAAAAAGACACTCTAAAATGTTGAGGCCGCGCAGCCGTTAGGTTGGCATTAACCGCGCTTCCGAAATTTCAAAACTCGGAGCTCCTCCATCCCTTCCTAGGGCAATTTTTTTACGGACTGATTGTGTTACAGCTTGCTATGATACTGACCAATTTATTATACTAATATTGACGGTTAAGAGACAGTTAAAAAATTATACTAAATTAGCAGTATACTCGTTCTTCGTACGGAAAATATAATATGAAAAAAGTTCACATTCACAATTATGTGTAAATTCCTATAGCATTCTAAATGACTTTGTTATTCAAAATATTCTATTAAAATATTTAATTTAATTCTTCTAAGAAATGTATAAGAATCTCTGGGCTCGATATACAAAAATTATTTTCAGGCGGATCTGAAGAATAAAGCATCCAGTTTGTAAACAAATTTAGAATTTTTTTTTAATTTTCACAAAATGACAGAGATTATCTAGAAAATCGTATTTAATTATGCAAAATATTGAATTTTCATCGATTTAGTGTCATTTTGGTGAATTTAGCGTCACTTTATCAATTTGGCGACATTTTAAAAAGTCGCTAAATTTATCGCCATGTGGGACAGTAGAACTGACACCCACTTGGCGTCAAATTGACGGAACATCATCACAATACTATCCTAACAAAACACAATTAATTAGATTTATTTAGCGCAATTTTATTAATTTCAAGATATTTTTATGGATTTACAAACATTTTTATCGATTTGGCGACATTTTAAAAAATTCGCTAAATGTGTTTCTAAGAAGAATGATGGTTGGGCTGACAGACAAATGCTACCGAAACATCATTTCAGTAGTCTCTTCGAACAAAATAAAATTAATTTCATTGATTTAGCGTCGTTTTTATCAATTTCATGACATTTCCGTCAATTTGGCAACGTTTAAAAAAAGTTGCCAAGTTAGCGATATCACGCCAAATTCGTAGATCTGAATTTTCAGATCTGAATAAAACATCCTGATCCCGTTTGCATATACTAAATGAAAACACTAAAATTGTATTAGAAGATACATCCGTTCTACTCTTATTCTGTTTCAATAATCGGCTAAATGAGTTTATTGGCTGAACACGTTGATTTATTTGCTAAAAACAATTTATGAGTTTATTGGCTAAAAACAATATATAAATTTGAAAACCTTGTCAAATTGAAGAAAATTAAAAAAAATCAGTTTTTCTAATTTATAATGCTTATATCTCAGAATGCTCATAGCTATAGGCCCATAAGCTGGGAATGCAAAATGTAATAAGAATCGAATGTTTAATGTACCTCTAACTGGAGGGTGAGAAACATCTTTTTCGAAAGACCAGCTGCAAATGAGATCTCCACATAACGAAAAATATGATTTAGATACAAATTTAGAGTGTTCTACTGAGTTTAAAATATGAACTCATCATGACAAATGCATCCTTGAAACAGTTGGCTTATTTATGATTAATTACGTTGTTCAAGTTTATATTCATTGATTTCGAGTTTGATTTTTCTGCTTATTTAAACTAACTGCACTCTATTCAGTACAGCGTTCTTGAAGCTATTATTTTTCTCGCTTTCCCTTCCTTGATTAAACGAAAAAATTCTATATATAAAACATATCATTAAAATATTATCGGTACGTATTAATAGTTGGCATAAATATTTTAGTTTTACTTTTAGAAATAGTATGATATGTGGAGAGATAACTGTTATCTATTTAGAGCTTAATATAGATAGGATTGTCCAGATGATTGCCTTTAAAAAAATCGTCAATGACCCTTCGGTCATAAATAAAGTAAAATGAAAATTTAAAGTTGATATGGCAGGCATGTCGATACGAAATCCTCACCAAAAAGGTTTGATATTGTCCCTAGTCACATTTTTACTTGCTAATATAGTGATTCGGAATGAAGTCATTTAATTAAAACTTTAGAACTTTACATATATATTGAAAATAAGAAAATAAGCACTATTTCCTAAAGAGAACAGTGGATGAAAAAAATGGGCGTGGCTAAATATACTATTGCTACACGTTGGCACGTCTTTTTACAATTAAATTTTGTCGATATATTTTCACTAATGATTTTCATTATAATTAAACATAATTATCAGGATTTATAATTTGTTTAATTTCTGATAGGATTAAACCTCCCTCAAAATATCCCAAACTCATTTAAATTGCTATTTGCTTTTCTGCTCAGAAGGATAAGACTAAAAGTGACGCAAGGGAGTAATAAAAGCTATTGTAAATAATTATATGAAATGATGATGAGATAAAGGAAATGGATCCCTGAATAATTGCGATTCCCAGAATTTACCATTTGTCTGCTTTGTGTATGGTAAAAAACGGCTCTGGCTACATAGACCCTCAAATGACAGGGGTAAATAAAAATTATGATCCGAAAATAAACATATAGCAGTTAAAATTGGTCTTTCACACCCCAATATCATAGTTTGAAACTAGTTATTGCGATCACTACTGAATTGAAGATGAGATCTTATAACGGACGAAATTTTAAGCCTATTTTGAGATTAATTTATTGTTTGCTTTTCTGCAAATCTGGTTCGAGACTTTCAAATAATTTAAAAAGCACAAATATTTCTCACTGCGCATGAGGATTTAACCTCGATCCACGGTAGAAAACTATTTTCGAAAGATTTCTTGATAATTTGTTCCATCTATTACGCCTTTTTACTTTTTTCGTGGCATGCCAAAAATAAAATGATTATATGATAAAACTATAGCTTTGCAAATTATACTTTATCTATTTGCAAATTTATTACATAATATATAGAGAAATTCAACCATAAATATCTTATCACCTCCTTTCTCAATTATTATTGCTCATTCTTCAAGAGTAGGGATTTGTCAGAAGGAAACAATAATCTCAGTATAGTCAGAAAATTCGAATTTTTATGGGTATCTTGAACATTCTTCGATCCCAGCTGACGCTTCTTTTTTTAAATATTTGATAATGACGGAACATTCTGGCCTAAAAGAAGCGTTTGCGCAAAAAACTCAAACCAGAAGCCGTTACATCAACACCCGTCCATAGTCTTTGCTGCTACTATTCAGTCATTGATTGCTATATCAGTCTAAAAACAATTAATTCCAGTTCTATTTCTATAGTGTTAAAAACGTGCTGATCTATGACAAACTAGGATTCGAATTTAGATCTCATTAAAATACTTATATTACATATAAATTATATATTGGAAAGTAAAGTAAAAGTGTGATGAAAATATATTATACATTTATTTCCTTTGTTGAAATTTCAATCGCAGCTTTTTTTACAACAGAAAAATAGAAAACTAAGCTAACAAAATAGCTCAGTAGCGGAGAAGAATTTTGATGACCTCGAGCCATCAATATTTTGGACCCATTTTGTTTGATATAAATAAATAATTCAACAAATTAAATTAACAGATTCACAGGCCACCAAAATATTCTAAAGAACCATAATATTGTTAACAAAAATTTAATAAATAAATAAATAAAGCATTAAAAATGCTTTATTTATTTTTTATTTATTAAATTTTTGCATTTTATAAAATTCGTTAAAAATCAGTTTTAATGCATTTCCCAGGGTTTCTTTGAAAATAACAAAATTGTAAAAAGAAAAATAATAATTATATAATTAAATTTAAAGAGCTAATTATTTAAAGAAATATTACTTAGCCCTCCTTAATAAAATTTTTCTATTATCTGACGAAAATAATTTTCAGTAGTTCACTTTCAGTGATATCAGAGATTTAAACGGTTTTGTAATACAAATGTTCTTATCTCATTTTTTCTTAATAATTTGAGTTTTAATAACATCATTTCACATCTTGAAACTGCCATATTTTATTTAAATTTCTTGCGGACCTCAAACATTTGGGGGTCTCCAGCTGAAGGACCACATATGCGCAATGGATAACGCGGCTCTAACAGAGGCGTCAAATCTAAGGGTTGCTGTGATCTTAACTCCCAATGCAGCATAATTAGCTATTTAAAATTTTATTCGGCTATAATGAACTTAAAATTGAAAAAGACACTCTAAAATGTTGAGGCAGCTCAGCCGTTAGGTTGGCATTAACCGGGCTTCCGAAATTTCAAAACTCGGAACTCCTCCATCCCTTCCTAGGGCAATTTTTTTACGGACTGATTGTGTTACAGCTTGCTATGGTACTGACCAATTTATTATACTAATATTGACGGAGTATAATAAATCCACCATTGAATGAGAAAACCACTGCATAACTCTGGAAAATAAAAAAAAATAAGGGTCGCTCGGCCCACAGAAGTTTAATGGAGTCGATGTTAAAAAATTCACTGCTCTCAATTATTAGATAAGTAGTAAGTAAAAATATAGAAAAAAACATTTTGGATTTTTATTGGTGCCCTTAATTTGCTGATGCCTTAAGCACGTGCTTAGTATGCCTATTTGGCAATCCAGCACTGCTTATTTAACATCTGTAGGATGGCTACAGCTGTAACTTCACGAGTATAGTCAACAGTCAGGGCTGGTCATTCATCAAACGCTCGAAAGCCGCTTTTAGGGGTGGGAGGAGTCGTGACATTTTTGACGTCACAACGGGATAAGCAGAGAGAAATATATGAGGATTCTATGGAAATTGTAGGTTTTACTTTGTCAAATAATTCTGTTCTCTTTTTAGTATTGCCTTAGTCTAAGAGCTTTTATTGAATATACAACAATAATCTATATTAATATCTTGGAAAAATTAATTGAACTGCAATTATTTTCTAGTAACTGATTAGTTTTTATAACAGTTGATGGAGCAATGACGAATTATGCGGTTCTACTGTTATAGCTATACGAAGAAAAACAAATTAATGAATTTAACCTTGGTAAGTTTCTTAAGGCTCCAAAGTTACAAAATGAATGGGTAATTAAATGTTGAAAGGAAAAATTCTTTCTAAATTCCTTGGTCAACAGTCAGCATCTATCCGACCTATATAGAAGACACGTGCAAGGATTTTTATATGCTTAACTCCTAACGGTCAAAAATTCCTTCGCAGCCAAAGGCTTTGTTTCCCACAGAAACTGTGAACCTAGAATTCTACTCCTTTTACGATAACATGGGCAGTCACATGACGAAGGCAATTTTCTCTGTCAACATACAAGAAATAATGTGCTAAAGATACTCCCACCAAACAATACAGCTGAACAGAATTCGCAGATGGGCCAATCTTGCTCCAAAAGGGGGTATTCAACACCGACCCCTTCAGTTTAGCGCAAGGTATTTAGAAAGGTTTAGCGCATGTCAAAGGCGACAAACCAATCAGATTGACTATAAGTCCAGGTGTAGCCAATTACGTGGTGACTGAAGACAGCGCAGCGCCATCCCTGGCTTAAAAAAATAAAAAAAAAGATTCTGGAGAATGACAATGAGGGTGACGGCCTTGTGCCGGTCACTATGATCGGTATTCATATTGACATATGATGATTTTTTTTTTTTTGGCCGATACTGACATAAGAATGCTGGCTCAAAATCTTGAGAGAATTTTATAAAGGACTTGGGTCCTAGTGGAGGCTTGAGCCCCAGTACAGGCACCGGAAACTAATTATGGGATCAATTTCCGATGGTGACATATTTTGGTGTGCTGAATGCTACTAAGTTATGGAACGACTGCTAGTCTGGGACATGCGTCCAATCCTTTTGAAATCTGCCGCTACTGCACCCGATGATAATGGCTGAAGTCTGATTCCAAACAAAGCTACTCGACTAGAACATGGTTTCCGCTATGACTCGAGTATGAAAGAGCAGTACCTGAACACAAGCCGTGTAAATAAAATGACCACCAAAAGTGACATAGTCCATAGCATTAGGATTATCATCTTATTTTCCTCTTCTGATCAGCAATGTAAGTGGCCTTATTCATTGTATACTATTTGGCAAATACAATCTATGACTTAGCTATATATAACGTTTTAAAAATATAGAAACTGATTTTAAGGGTGTTTACCTATTTAACATAAAAAAATTGATCAAATCATTTTAATTAAGTCTAATTTTGAAGAATTAAGCATTTGTAACAATGCTTCAATCTATTATAGATTGATGTTTTTTTTAAATGACCCCACCCCACTTGACCTAAGGGGAAGAATAACACGAATTGTATGATTACTATTAAAACGTAAAATTGTGTCAAACTATCACTTAGCTATATATAACGTTTTAAAGATATAGAAACTGATCTGAAAGGTGTTTACCTATTTAACATAAAATGCAAAAATTGATCAAATCATTTTAATTAAGTCTAATTTTGAAGAATTAAGCATTTATAACAATGCTTCAATCTATTATAGATTGATGGTTTTTTTAAATGACCCCACCCCACTTGACCTAAGGGGAAGAATAACACGAATTGTATTATTACTATTACAACGTAAAATTGTGTCAAACTATTACTTAGCTATATATAACGTTTTAAAGATATAGAAACTGATCTGAAAGGTGTTTACCTTTTTAACATAAAATGCAAAAATTGATCAAATCATTTTAATTAAGTCTAATTTTGAAGAATTAAGCATTTGTAACAATGCTTCAATCTATTATAGATTGATGTTTTTTTTAAATGACCCCACCCCACTTGACCTAAGGGGAAGAATAACACGAATTGTATGATTACTATTACAACGTAAAATTGTGTCAAACTATTACTTAGCTATATATAACGTTTTAAAGATATAGAAACTGATCTGAAAGGTGTTTACCTTTTTAACATAAAATGCAAAAATTGATCAAATCATTTTAATTAAGTCTAATTTTGAAGAATTAAGCATTTGTAACAATGCTTCAATCTATTATAGATTGATGTTTTTTTTAAATGACCCCACCCCACTTGACCTAAGGGGAAGAATAACACGAATTGTATGATTACTATTAAAACGTAAAATTGTGTCAAACTATCACTTAGCTATATATAACGTTTTAAAGATATAGAAACTGATCTGAAAGGTGTTTACCTATTTAACATAAAATGCAAAAATTGATCAAATCATTTTAATTAAGTCTAATTTTGAAGAATTAAGCATTTATAACAATGCTTCAATCTATTATAGATTGATGGTTTTTTTAAATGACCCCACCCCACTTGACCTAAGGGGAAGAATAACACGAATTGTATTATTACTATTACAACGTAAAATTGTGTCAAACTATTACTTAGCTATATATAACGTTTTAAAGATATAGAAACTGATCTGAAAGGTGTTTACCTTTTTAACATAAAATGCAAAAATTGATCAAATCATTTTAATTAAGTCTAATTTTGAAGAATTAAGCATTTGTAACAATGCTTCAATCTATTATAGATTGATGTTTTTTTTAAATGACCCCACCCCACTTGACCTAAGGGGAAGAATAACACGAATTGTATGATTACTATTACAACGTAAAATTGTGTCAAACTATTACTTAGCTATATATAACGTTTTAAAGATATAGAAACTGATCTGAAAGGTGTTTACCTTTTTAACATAAAATGCAAAAATTGATCAAATCATTTTAATTAAGTCTAATTTTGAAGAATTAAGCATTTGTAACAATGCTTCAATCTATTATAGATTGATGTTTTTTTTAAATGACCCCACCCCACTTGACCTAAGAGGAAGAATAACACGAATTGTATGATTACTATTAAAACGTAAAATTGTGTCAAACTATTACTTAGCTATATATAACGTTTTAAAGATATAGAAACTGATCTGAAAGGTGTTTATCTATTTAACATAAAATGCAAAAATTGATCAAATCATTATAATTAAGTCTAATTTTGAAGAATTAAGCATTTGTAACAATGCTTCAATGTATTATGGATTGATGTTTTTTTTTAAATGCACTTGACCTAAGGGGGAAAATAACACGAATTGTATGATTACTATTTAAGCGTATAATTGTAATTATGAAACTTACATAAAAGAAATACAATACCATTCTCAATGTATTTAAATAATATATATATGATTATGACTTAAATTGTTAGGAAAAAACTAGGATTTCTAATAACTAAATCACTTCTCATGCACATACATAAATATATATATATTAATAAACGATAATTTTGGATCCACGCTTGCATCTTAATTGCCTCTGATCTTATGAAATTAATTATTTATAATGATGCTTATTTTCAGCTACTTTGAAGTGTAAGTCTTCCTTTGATAACATCTAACTATCATTCCTTTGATAACATCACTATCTTTTTTTTTATAGTAATAGACCAAGAGTATTTATTCGTTGATTAAGGTAATTATGTTAATTACCGATGGGACTTATTTGGTCTAGTTTCTTACATTTATTTTGTATCAGGAGTACTAACGTCCAGTACATCCTGATATACTGATATTGCATTTTTGACTGGATTATATCAATTACGATCTTCAGGTTTAAACATTATTATTATTTATAATTTCGTGGAATATTGATATTTTCAGTTTATTACGTCAGTTTTTTGGGTTTTTTTGGAAAAAATTGTTAAACTCACATATTGTAAGTAGTACGGGTAATCTTCTAGAAATGCACGGGTATATCTTCTAATCTACGAGAATATATAAGTAGTACAGGTATATTGGCACATATTTTGGCATATATTGGAATCTATTATGGCCTTTAGGTTTAAAGATTACAGGATGATTAATATTTTCACTTTATTAGTTCATCTGTTTTATTTTGGCAAAGCTTTTAGAAACTCATATGTTGTAGTACGTGCAATCTTCTACTAATACACGGGTATATCTTCTAATATTTGCGAATAGAAGTAGTACGGGTCCCATGCACTTAGCACTTTCATTTTGCATGTATTGATTCAACTTCATATTTTTTTGTAAATTTGTTTAGTAACGGGACCAGGGTGTTTTATTTTTCAGATCTGCCCATGAAGATAATTTTGTATAGTGAGAACAAATATTCTTAAACTTCTTTTTAGAAGCATTAAATTACATATTTTAATAGAATATTTTGATAAACAATGCCATTTAGTATAATATAGGAATTTGTACATGATCATGAATTTTAAGTTTCTTTATATTATATACTAGCAGCATACCCGTTCTTCGTACGGAGTATATAATATAAATAAACTTAAAATTCACAATCATGTGCAAATTCCTATAGTATACTAAATGACATGCTTAATCAAAATATTCTGTTAAAATATTTAATACAATGCTCCTAAAAAGAAACCTCAGGATCTCTGTTCTCACTATACAAAATTATCTTCACGGGTAGATCTGAAGAATAAAATATCCTGGCCTTTTTTGCAAGCAAATTTATAAAAAGTATGGAATTGAATCAATATATGCAAAATAATAGCGTATTGTATGGGACCCGTACTACTTATATACGCGAATATTAGAAGATATAACCTGTATTATGACATTACATGTATACATTGAAAATATCAATAAATCCGTAATCTTTAAACCAGTAGGCAGTAATTAATTCCAATATGTGCCCAAATGAAAGTGCTAAAATTATATGGAAAGATAAATCCGTACTACTTATAATGTCATAGAGGATATGTCCTAGTGTTAGTAAAAGATTACCCGTATTATAATATTTAGTTTGAAAAATTTTTGCCAATATATAACAGATTACTTAATAAATTAAAAATATCAATAATCCCCGTGATCTTCATACCTGAAGGCTTGATTCCAATATATGCCAATATACATGTACTACTTATATTCTCTTACATTAGAAGATATACCCGTGCATTTGTAGAAGATTACTCGTACAAAGTACAATATATGAGTTTCAACAATTTTTGTCGCAATAAAACAATGCCATAAGAAATTGAAAATATCAATAATCTCTGAATCAATAATCCCCGAAAACATCAATAATAATAATGTTTAAACATGAAGATCGTAATTGATATTATCCAGTCAAAAATACGATGGCAATGAAATTTATTTTATATACATATCTTCATCATTAAAATCGGAAAAGATTTAATAAAAATCTTCTTCCTCATAAACACGTTAAATTTAAATCCGTTGTTAAGCGACATGTAATTTGCTTCAAATAAATTGGTGGTCAAAATATCGTCTGAATATCTCTAATGAAGGTTTGGCGATATTTTAAAAATTCGCCAAATTTATCGCCAAGTGGGACTGTAGAACTGACAGTCCCACTTGACGATAAACTGACGAACCATCATCAAAATATTATCCCCTAAAAAAACACAATTTCGTTTATTTAGGGCAATTTATCAATTTCAAAATATTTTTATGGATTTATAAATATTTTTATCAATTTGGTGACATTTTAAAAATTCGCTAAATGGGTTACTAAGTAGGGCGGTTGGACTGACAGACAAATGCTAACGAAACACCATTTCAGTACTTTCTTTTAACAAAACAAATTTAATTTCATTGATTTGTGTCACTTTTATCAATTTGGAGACATTTCCACTAATTTGGTAAAGTTCAAGAAAAGTTACCAAGTTAGCGATATCCAGCCAAATTCGTAGCTCTAAATTCGCTAATCTGAATAAAATATCGTGATCCAGTTTGTATGTACTAAATGAAAACTCTAAAATATTATTAGAAGATATACCCATTCTACTCTTTTTCTGTTTAAACAATTGGATAAATGAATTTATTGGGTAAACAGAATATAAGTTTATTAGCTAAACACAATATATAAGCTTAAAACCTCTTGTTCGCAATTAATATAATTAAAAAAAAATCAAACCGTTCATTTATAAGATATATTTTAATATCCATTTATTTATCATTCAAATCGAAAAAATAATAATAATCATTAACAAACACATTTAATTCCATTCCTTTGTCGAGCAACATGATATAAGATAGAATCTTCCTCATAAAATGCGAAATTAAATAACCATTTTAATTTCTTTATACTTCTAATCGTTGAGTAAAATATTGTGAAATATAAAACATGGAGGTAGATTTTTCTATTTAAGTTCATGTTTCATACAATTCATGCTTTCAGATAGTGACTAATTAATGCAAAAATCCTGCACTAAGCTCAGAAATGAAGTTTTAATTCACGTTGACGTTTTAAACAAACGATTTTCATCCTTTCCGTTTGGATAAACCACGGAGTTAGAGAGTAGATCTCCTAGGATAAAGTTCCGTTTTTCATTAATATCTCGACAACCCCTGGTATTAGAACCTCGAAACTTGGGCAAAGTTTATGGGGGGCTATTTTAAGGCTACTCACAAAATTTCATTGAATTCGATTCAGCCGTTCTCTCGTGATGATGAGACAAACGAAATATTCGTTTTTCACTAATATCTCGAGAACCACTGGTTATGAAAACTCCAAACATGGACTAAATTTTAAGTGGGGCTATTTCTAGGCTACCCACAAAATTTCATCAATTTCGGTTCAGCCGTTCTCCCGTGATGATGGGACAAACAGACAGACAGACAGACAGACAGACAGATTTTCAATTTTATTTATATAGATTCCATACGAAGAACGAGTATACTGCTAGTAAGTGTATATAATCGGATTTTGGCTCGAACTCTTAGTTTTCGAAGTATGGTGATTATAATTTCGATATTTTAGTATTTTTACCTGGATTTTCTAATGGGTGGGAAAGCTGTATTTAATATGTCACGAGTATTGCAGCTGAATTTGTTTACTTTGTCCTTGGTGAAATATTGATGCACAAACTATTTTATTTTGTTTTAAAAATTAGGAGATTAAATGAAGTTGGGGATTCTGATGATGTTGATAAATGATTGGTGAGGTTTGAACAGAATAGATGGAAATATACGTAGTCAAGTACGCATTTATGTGCAGCCAGGAAAGTTTATAAATTAACTTGAATGTAAACCCCTTCAGATATGTTGTATAAGCTTAATTTATATACCGCCAAGCAAGTTAGTAAAATAATTTGATATTTTTGACGTGGAGTCTGATTGGAGCATCCATATGAAATCCGAAGTCTGATTGGAACACCCATACGAAATCCGAAGTCTGATTGGAACACCCATATGAAATCCGAAGTCTGATTGGAACACCCATATGAAATCTGAAGTCTGATTGGAGTATCCATATGAAATCGGGGTGGTATATAAAAGTCTTAGCTATAAACAGTTAGTGAATTTTTTGTGGTTCTTTGAAAGCCCGTAAACAAAATAAATGAGTTTAAAAAAGTATCGAATCCATTTATTGAACTTTAGAGTTTTATTTTACAAAATGTTATTTACGCAACGCCATTTTGGCTCCATCGAACTAAAGCCACCGCCGATTTTTATCCTTCTTTCCTAAAATAAACCACTTTCCTTCAAATTTCTAGGAAAAGTTCTTTTACGTATGTTCAAAAACAATGCAGTCAGACAGTGTGAAACAAAATAACAACTCCGAGTAATAAGTAACACCCAGACAGGCTGCATTTTATGATGAATACCAAAATATGCATTATAAAAACGGAAAAATTAAGTAAAATACTTTAAAATATCTGACAAAACTCGGTAACTCACATTCAAAAGAAATAAAATGTCTGAACCTGGAGTTAACATGAAGGAGTTAGAACGCTCAAATCCTTTGAGACAATAGTGGCGATGGAGTAAGATATGTATCACTGCATTGTATGTATTTTTATGGTAAAATGAACGGAATAAATTAAATAAAGTTTATTAAACTGTTAATTTTGCAGAAATAAATTATCATTGCAATACAAATTACAACTTAAACAATAAAATATATTACTGTATTTAAATTTACTTTTGCCTCCATATATTCTATACCCTGTTCTGAAACATAGAACTAAACACTTGCTACGTCTAGTCAAAAGTAGGGAAATGCAAAAGAAAGTAATGAAAAATAGATATTCTAAATATTGCGTTTTCTAGTGACGTCAAAGGAGAGCAGTTGTGACTTTACAAACTCTAGCAACACCTAGACATTGTTACGACGTATTTTCTGGAATCGTGGACTTGCGCTTAGGATACAAGAATGAGTCTGTTTTTGGATAACTAGCAAGTTCATTCCCAAGCACAGGGTAAACAGGGACAATATGCAGTAAAACTGGACGTAAATGCTCCCTACTTATTTCACAAAACAGCAGCTACTATTTCCAAAACATTTACGAATATCACAATTTAATGTAGCTCGTATCACATTAACTGCTCTCCAACTGAGTGATAACCCCTTTTATAGGCTCTCTGTAGGAGCACCTAGAAATCTGTCACATCTCATAGAATATTAGTTATTTCGAGGTTTTTATCGAATCTTCGAAAAGTCACCTAATGTCCACAAATTGGCGATAAATCGCCAAATCTGTCAACCGTCCACGAACTTCAGCACATGGTAAACAATAGATTCACGTCTCAGAAAGTTTACCTGTACGGGTGTTTTCACCGTCTGGTTTTCAAAAAAGGCCCTAAAATACTCTCACGAGTATTTTACACGTTCGTGACAATATGTAGTATATAATATAATAGTAAGTGTACCATATAATGGCAAGTGTACCATATAATAGCAAGTGTACCATATAATAGCAAGTGTACCATATAACAGCAAGTGTACCATATAATAGCAAGTGTACAATATAATAGCAAGTGTACAATATAATAGTATACAATGTAATATAATAGTAATACAATATAATAGTAATACAATACAATAGTGTAACAATATATTGTAGTATTTTCAAGCTTTTCATCCATAGACATTTTACATCTTTTCTCTAACTGCATGGTCTTAACAATTTACTTAAACAACGTTTAGATGTTGTCAAAGTAAGTGCTCAAAAGCATTAAGACTTTGGTCTTTATCATTGCTAAGTACTATGATACTTCTTAGAGTTACAAGTTTTCCATTTTATTCTATTTTTCGCATAAAAATTTAGTATTCATTTGACACCCAATTACCAGACACTAGCTCGTTAGTACCGACGACATTTAATGCGATTATTTGGGTAACAAGAGATGTAAAGCTCGTAAAGTGACACTAAAGTAAGAAAATAACACCATTTCGGGCAGTAATTTGTTTTCAGATGCCATTTTTACATGTGATTAAACACGCAAATTGTGAAACATGAAATTTTGATAAATAATTAGAATTGATATCCATAAAATATATGATTGAGTATAATGAACGAGATTTTTCAAACACGTGCAGACATTTCAAATTATGCAAAGGATTTTGGTACGCAATTCCTTTGTAAATTTTCACGAATTTAATAAGTAACCTCTTCTATAAGAGACGTTTAAAGTTCTAATTAAGTAAAACTGATAAACGAATGATTGTTTCTAAAGTACAATACTCTGAATGAATATTTTATATTTCGATATATTCGGTTGTTTTAGTGAAACTTTACACTTAATTCAGAATAAAGTAAAATTCATTTATTTTTAAGCAGCACCTAAAAGTTTCCAGATCTGTAATTTAAATTTCAAATGAACATTGGATTTCTAGACAAAGTATTTACTACCACTGATACAGAATTTTCGAAGACTAAAACAGAATTTGCATACTTCCAGAGATACCTACATCGATAGCTATACTGACAGATTATAATAATAGTAGAGATAAACTTTATTTTGTTAATCATGAATAAAAATTTCAATACATTTTCCTACCGTAAAGAAATCCAAATAATCTCTGTAAAATTGTAGTATCAAAACTATAATTATTTCTCCATACATTATTTTTACTTTCTCATACTATATAATATAGTATATATTGTTTTCACAAAATTTTTCGAATGTGAGATTTTAATATCAACATATGTTTTTAGACCTCCTGAATATGTTTTGGCTATTTCTAGAGTGATGTCCATCTGCCTATCGTCAATTATTGTGTACGCCATAGAAAGAGCAAATATCCATCGTCCTTCATCAGTGGCAATTTGCATTGCCACTAATGAAGGACTTTGTGGCGCCTGACAGACCTTTGGATCTTCAGTATTTTAATGTACGTCATTGGTGGTGTTAATATTAAAGAATATTTTAACAAACACTTGGTTGTCTTTGCTATATATTTTAAAGAATTTATTCAGCTTTTCCTTTGTTGGGTTTAAAAAGTTTACATTTGGAATTAACTGTAGGATTTTGTAATATTTCGTCGCCTTGTTTTAATTCTACTCTAAATGGAAAACTATATTTAAATCATGAATTTTTAAATAATGGTTCTTGGCAATTTAAACTTGCATTAAAATTAACTTTATGAAATCATGTTCTATTTTTTCCATTTTTATTGGGTTTGCGCATATTGTATTAAAACAATCTACCGCCCAATGGGTGCAAAACATATTTTCTGAAAACCAAGAAAGCAATTGTTCGATTACATGGCGAGATCTCGAACAGGAGAAATTGAAGCATGCATTTTTAAAACATTTCGAAACCTATAAAAATTTACTATCCTGTAAATTTTTAAGTCATCCTTCAACCCTGAAAAAATATTTCCAATGACATTTATATACAACGGAATCTTGGTTATATTTTAAAAGCTGTAGAAGTTGAGCAAGCTGAGTTTTGTAAGCAATTTAGCACCTTTTTTACATAATTCATTTATCCTTCCGTGATAGTTGGCTAGAAATATATATTTTAATTTATAATCTTATTATTATGTTCAATTTAATAATAAGTATGTTTTTAAATATATTTTGTAACGTAATGGCCGTGTGTTTTAAATTTATTTTATTTTTCTTACAGGGATTACATGTTGAAAGTCTATGGCAATTAAGTAGCTTCAAATTATTCATTAACGTAAGTAAGATATTTTCATTATCATATTTAGTGCAGTAATTTTGTATGTCGATTTCCTTTAAATAATGTAGAATAATCCTAGAACTCTTACTATATTAGTTCGTTTGATATGTACAATGCAACGGTAAATATATTTTTACAAGATTTTCTTGGAAGATTGCAAATTAAATTACTAGAGATTCAATAAATAGCTAATCTTATTAAATTACGTGACTTTGGGGAATTGTATGGACATCCTTTAGGTCACCCGTTGAAGAATTGTTTTTGTCCATGTTTTCTCTGTTCGCAATACCTTATTATACATGCATACCGTGTTTCTTTTCCTTCCGACTTTTGCTTCGTGAAATATTCGCAGTATAGCGATAATGTTTACTTTTTTGATACCAGTGTATAAGTGGGAACAGATTCGGTGTTCGAGGTCACTAGAGGATTCTCAGAGTCTGGAGCATTAGTGGAGTCTGGCGTTCTAGGTCTCCACTTAGATGATTTTCATGGTCCATCAGTAGCCTGCAGACCGAAATTTGAGACACATTGTCCATGAACGCTAGTATTTTAAAGACCAAAACACCTTCACAATTATTATATAGATTTTTTCGTGGTTCACATAGATGATCTTCATGGCCCATCAGTAACCTGCAGACCGCACTTTGATACATATTATCCAAGAGCGCCTGTGTTTGAAAAACCAAAGCACATTAACAATTAAGATTATTTCGTGGTCAACTTAGATGATTTTCATGGTTCACCAGTATCGTGCAGACCACGCATTGTCCATGAACTCCGGTCTTTGGAAGACCAAAACACCTTAATAATTATTAGATAAATTCTTTCGTAGCCCACTTAGGTGATCTTCATGGTCCATCAGTACCTTGCAGACTGCATTTTGAGACACATTGTCCATGAGTGTCTGTGTTTGCAAGACCAAAACATCATAACAATTATTATATAGATTCTTTCGTGGTCCATTTAGTTAATCGTTATGGTCCAGCAGGAGCCTACAGACCGTACTTTGAGACACATTGTATAAGAGTGGTTGTGTTTAAAAGACCAAAACATCTTAATAATTATTATATAGACACATTCGTGGTCTAATCAGATGATCTTCATGGTCCATCAATAGCCTGCAGACCGCATTTTGTGACGCATTGTCCAGTAGCGACTGTGTTTGAAAAAGAGCAGAATACTTGCACTATAACTTATTCTTATTTATGACGCAAAATAGCTGAGTTTTCCGTATTCCTTTATTCCCCATTTCTTCCAATGCAGGCACTCCTGTTTCTCCTTTTCCTGATATTTTCATTTATGGTTCAGAGCGAATCCTACCAGCACGTTACATAACAATAGCTTAAAATACTTT
This sequence comes from Amaurobius ferox, assembly GCA_951213105.1. Taxonomy (NCBI): domain Eukaryota; kingdom Metazoa; phylum Arthropoda; class Arachnida; order Araneae; family Amaurobiidae; genus Amaurobius; species Amaurobius ferox. Next base: position 90,805,103 of record OX578146.1, read on the forward strand.
CAGTTATCGATTTGGCGAGCTAAACTCCAAGCAAATGTGAATATTTAAGATTAGAATAATGCGTTTGGAAACGCATTGCCGAAATATTTGAAAATAAATCTCGTATTTACATTTATTGGAAAAAGAAATGAATCGTTTTCTAATGTCTTTAGTCACGTTATATGAGCCTAAAATAAGTTTACGTGTTCTGGTTTGACGCCAGAAAATCGTTGGATAAATATCATCAGATTTTAAGTTGGATACATCTGTTCCTCTTGAAGATGTGTTTGGGTATTATTACTTTTCGATTCTGTATTTGCTATAAATTTGATACAGAATATATTTTTCTCTCGAGTAAATCATGCTACTAAAGATTTTCATCTGATAGACTGTTTCTCTTTAATAAGTATTTTCTTCGAAAAATGCTAGACCAACACGATTGTATTTCATACAGATTTCTTAGGAAAGTTCTTAAGCACCACAATAAATGCATAAAGAAAAGGCCGCCTCACATATTGCTACCGTAAACCCTAGGGTTGGTCGTGAGGTCTGGGTCTTCAACCTTACTTATATCTGTAACAAATATACAATATCCGATCGAATAAAAGTAATTGCAGTTCCTGTAGGTGATAATTTTAAAGTTGGAAAGGCGAACTCGGCAACAACACGATATAGACAAAAATGTCTGTTACAAAGTTATAGAACATACTTTAATGAGTAGAAACTGACCATAAAACTGTCACAGAAGGCATTTTTTGACACAATATAATTATTGTTATATTCAAGAATGCTAAATTAAACAATATTTTTATGGAAGGAAGAGATGATCTGTAGTGTAGATCTTGCCTTTTATCTCACAGATGAGTAATACGTCACTGGTATTCATTGCACACGCTCGTGAATGGCTAAACATAACAATTTCAAAGTTATAGAGCATTTTAGAATATATAAAAATTGGCAATAAATCTGTTACAGAAAGCATTTATTTGGCGCAATATGGTTGTTGGCAAATTGCTGTCATACTCATTAATGCTAATAAAAGTAATACTTTCATGTACAGGAATCTAATGTGAATCTTGTGTTTTATCTCGCAGATGAGTGCCACGTCAGAGGTATTAATTGCATACGCTGGTGAATGTCTAAACATAACAATTCCAAAGTTATGGAACATTTTAGAATGTATAGAAAATGACAATATATATGTTACAGAAGGCATTTATTTGACACATTATGCTTGTTGTCAAATTTCTGTCATACACAGGGATGTTAAAATAAACAATAGTTTCATACACTGGAATCTAGTATAGATCTTGTCTTTTATCTCACAGAAGATAATTACGCCACTGGTATTATTTGCATATGCTCATGAATTACTAAATAGAACAATTTCAAAGTTAAAAAGCATTGTAGAATGAATAGAAATCAGCAATAAATATGTTACAGAAGGCATTTATTTGGCACCATATGGTTGTTGTCAAATATCTGTCATACACAGGGATGTTAAAATAAGCAATAGTTTCATACACTGGAATCTAGTATAGATCTTGTCTTTTATCTCACAGAAGATAATTACGTCACTGGTATTATTTGCATATGCTCATGAATTACTAAATAGAACAATTTCAATGTTAAAGAGCATTGTAGAATGAATAGAAACCAACAATTAATATGTTACAGAGGTCATTTATTTTGCACAATATGCTTATTGGCAAATTGCTGTCATACTCACGGATGTTAATATAAACAATACTTTCATGCACAGGAATCTAATGTGGATCTTGTGTTTTATCTCTGAGATGAGTTCCACGTCACTGGTATTAATTGCAAACACTCGTGAATTGCTAAACAGAACAATTGAAAAGTTAAAAAGCATTGTATAATGCTTAAAAATCAGAAATAAATATGTTACAGAAGGCATTTATTTGGCACAATATGGTTGCTGGCAAATTTATGTCATACTCACCGATTCTAACGCAAATAATACTTTTATACACAGGAATCTAGTGTGGATCTTGTGTTTATCTCGCAGATGAGTGCCACGTCACTGGTATTAATTTCATACACTCGTGAATAGCTAAACATAACAATTTCAAAGTTATAGAGCATTTTAGAATGAATAGAAATTGGCATCTATTACAGAAGATATTTATTTGACACAATATGCTTGCCGGCAAATTGCAACTATACCTATGTATGCTAAAATAAACATTTATTTACACAAAAAGACCAATTTCAAAGTTATAGAGTATTGTATAATGAGTAGAAATCGGCATTATATCTGTTACAAAAGGTATTTATTTGACACATCTTTGTTGACAAATTGCTATCATACTCAGGGATGTTAAAATAAAAAACAATTACATACACAGAAATCTTGCTTCTGTAAAATGCTCTTCGTGACCGACAGTACACATATTCATTTATGAAAGAATATCACTGCATAATTTGACAAGTGTTGCAGATACCAGCGTGTGAACCGAAAAGTAAATGGTTAAGTATAATAGGCACTTACTGCCTTCCATGAACGCGTTCCCAACGTCTGTTCCAACTCGTTATGTAATGGTGTACAACAAGGGTTCTCAACCTTTCATAAATGCCGTACCACCCAAACCAAAAATTCTGTAATTTCAGTACCACCAACCAAACATATCTTGTACACTTAAGTTAAGTTATGTATACACACTTAAGTTATTGTGACATTTTTTTTTAATTCGTTTCTAACGAAATTGAACAAAACTAATAAATATTAGCAAAGGTAATTAAAAATATGATTAACAAACACGTTTGATTATTGATTCACCATATGGTAAACAAAATTATTTAATGTGATACTTGTCCTTGTGTGACTAAAATTTGATTCTTTAATTTTGGTTCGATTTAATTTTAAATGTAAGTTTGCTCCTAGTCGTGTAATATTTTATATTTATTTTTTTAGTATGACATTGAAGAATAATACATTACTTCATATAAATTCGTCCGATAATTCGGACGATAAATTCGTCCTTCATATAAATTGTTACTGATTTCGTTAACCTAACTTTTTCCATTTTCCACTAGGGGCGCTGCAATCACTTATTTGATGGGCATGGACACTTTACTATACAGAGTGTCCCAAAAAGATTGAAACAAGCTTTAATTTTTAACTGTTGGAGATAATTGGACAATGCAAATTGCAAAAATGTTGAAAGTAAAGTAGGAAATAAGACTACGTTGATGAAATAGTCCTCCCATTAATTTTCAAAAAGTTACACTTTTTAAACTTTTATACGACCCCCCCCCCCCCCTGCTTAGACAAATTTGGCCAAACAGAAAATTTATATTTTTAATGCAACAAGATCATTAAAAAAAACTGCATATATGTATCTTTAAAACTGAGCGAGTTATATTTAATTGGTTCAGATAATCAGATTATAATCAGATAATTATAGTCAGATTTTATCCTTTATCATAATTCAGTTGATTTTCAAGATACAGATATGCGGTTTTTTTAATGATTTTGTTGCATTTAAAGATAAAAATTTCTCATTGACCAAATTTGTCTAAGAGGTCGTATAAAAATTTAAAAAGTGTAACTTTTTGAAAATTAATGGGAGCACTATTTCATTAACGTAGTCTTATTTCCTACCTTACTTTCAATATTTTTGCAATTTGCATTGCCCACTTATCTCCAACAGGTAAAGAATTAAAGCACTTTTCAATCTTTTTGCGGCACCCTGTAGACCTAACGTGTACACTCATGGCCTTTCTATACAAAGTTTTTGGGGTGCTTAAACCCTTCCGGGGAATCGTGTACTTACAAAATCTGCCTAAAGCAGACTTCTTTACAGCTAGAAGCATTTGGAACATACACTAAATATTTTGTGTGTCTCTGATCCTTTCTGATAACTGCAAGAAATTTCGCGCACTACCTGTGCATTCTAAAGATACTATACTATTATATCAACGTTCCCTGAAATAGAAACTTCATTGTTTGGACTAGTGGCCCGCAATTTCGATTGTGACGTTAAGCATTTCATGGCACTCGGGGGATCTGCTATAAGTTTAATGGAGTCATTCCCACGCATATTTTAGATACTTGGGGAACGAACATTAGACTACAATTCTACGGAGTAATTTTATAGTTATTTGCTGTGTATAGTTTTGATTCTTATTCAGTAGTGTTCGTTTAACTGGATGTTGATTAAATATGCAAGCCGCTTACTAAATTATCACCCAGAATTTGAAATCTATCAACATCAATTTAACCAGTGACAATTTCTGTTTAATAGATTGTTCTAGAATGTCGTTTAATAGATTGGTCAAGAGTTACGTTTGAAATATTGTTTGAAAATTTTGATTAATAGATTATTCGATAATTCTCTCTAACAGTTTGTTTCAAGAAATCTGGCTAATAGATTGTTTCAAAAAATCCGTCTAATGGATTGTTTCAAGAAATCCGTCTAATGGATTGTTTCAAGAAATCCGTCTAATGGATTGTTTCAAGAAATCCGTCTAATGGATTGTTTCAAGAAATCCGTCTAATGGATTGTTTCAAGAAATCCGTCTAATGGATTGTTTCAAGAAATCCGTCTAATGGATTGTTTCAAGAAATCCGTCTAATAGATTGTTTCAAGGAATCCGTCTAATGAATTGTTCGAGAATTCCATCTAATGGGTTGTCCGAGAATTCCGTCTAATGGATTGTGTGTATGCATGTTCCATTCCATCTAATTGTACTTGTTGTTTTTCGCATGGCGAACTGTATGTTACTTTCTCAAGGACCATAAATGTAAAATCTTTCTTGTTTCTGCGTCTAATGTTACAAGGAACGAAGTTTACAGAGAAGCTATTGGTAAATTATAAAATTGCTATTATCGCTCCTATAAATACAATTATATGATGTGCTTCTGTCTCTTTATCTATATAGATAAATTTGAAAGTTGTGCGTCTGTCTCTATATCATATAGATAAATTTGAAAGTTGTGCTTCTGTCTCTTTATCTATATAGGTAAATTTGCAAGTTGTACGTTTGTCTCTTTATCTATGTAGATAAAATTTTAAGTTATGCTACTATCTCTTTATTGTCTCAGTATAGAAGAACTCCCTCCATTTCTTTCTATGAAAATTCATTTAAAAATTCAAAACGAAAGACAGCAAATTGTACATTAAGTTTCTTTTCATTATATTTTCCGTGCGAAAAACAGGTATACAGCTAGTAATTAATAAAATAATTCGCAATATTTCCAATCAACGAGAAGACAAGAAAAAAAATCTGACGTGGACAGCACATGACTCTCTCTACAGCCTCAAATTCGTTTTCTCTTTATTTCTTTAATAATTGGTTAAATTGGGTTTAATTGCACAAAATAACACGCATGCATATATTGAAAGTACACTGAATTTACACTTTTAATACAATTTTCAATTGGTAACTGGACATAACGCTCTAAGACAAAAAAAATCGACGCACCCCACAAAATAATCCGATAGTAATGAAACTTTACATGCAAACACCTTTCGACCGAATATGCAAATGATCCAAAATTCGCAGCTAATGAATAATTAGTCGGAATTACAGCGCATTGAAACTGAGCACCATGGTGGTGTATATAAGGAGCGAACCTCGCTTTCAGGAACAAATCTTGCAGTGGATTTCGATTGCGTTTACGTACCTTGATTAAAACAATGACTCGTCGGCGAATTCGCGGCCACTACGAGCATATGAAGGAGTTTGAAAGAGGGCGTGCGGTCGCACTGCATGCAGATGGATGGGCACAGCGACGAATCGTTCGGCATTTGGGTAGGAGCGATGCAGCAATTAGACGATGTTGGTAGGAATGGGTTGGGAATAGCAGATTTCAGCGGCAAGTGGACGGCCTAGAGCGACGACGGAACGGGAAGATAGAGAGATTGTCAGAGCAGCTGTGACAGCACGAGATTCATCGTGTTATCAACCATCCAACGTGAGGCAAACCCGGACCATTGATAAAAGACTACAGGAGCGGAATCTATACTCGTGGTGGCCATTACGCAGCCTATCACTGACCAGTATACACCGTCAACAGCGATTGCAATGGTGCCGGGACTGATCAACGTGGAATTGTTCGGATTGGGAACGAATTGTCTGCAGTGATGAGTCCCGTTTCGTTCAGTGATGAGTCCTGACGACCAGCGCAGACGTATCTGGAGACAGCCCGAACATCGTCAGGATTTTGCTCTTACTGTCACACGCCACACGGCCCGACAACAGAGTTATTATATGGGGTGCCATTTCTTTTAATAGCCGGACCCCTTTGATAGTCACCCGTGGCACCATCACAGCACAGCGGTACGTTGCTGACGTTCTACAACCCGTTGTATTGCCATTCCTTTTGCAACACCCCGGGCTAACTTTTCAGCAAGATAATGCCAGGCCACACACGGCACGCCTTTCTATTGATTGTCTGCGTGCTTACGACACACTTCCATGGCCAGCCAGATCCCCAGATATCTCGCCTGTTGAACACATTTGGGCTGATATGGGGCGTCGACTGCAACAATCCCAGAATGTAGACAAATTAGCTCGTCAATTGGAAGCCATTTTGGAACGACATCTCTCAGAACACCATCCTGCAACTTTATGCATGAATGCCACGTCGGGTAACAGCCTGTATCAAGGCCAGAGGTGGACCAACGCCATATTGACTTGCAAACTTTTTGTAGATCTTCCAGCGCAATAAATCATTCAATTGTTCTGAAATTCTAAACATTTCTTTTTCTGTACATCCACATTACATGTACCAAATTTTGTCTTATTTGGATAATTCTTTCTTGTTGCGTCGAATTTTTTTTTGTCTTAGAGTTTATTTTCAAAGACGGCGTAACAAAATTGCGAAAAATCTGAAATATCTCGAGAACGGTTAGTCATCGAGTGATGGAATTGTTTTCATTCTTTTTTTCGTCAAAAATTACGTGTAAAACAAACATTCAATTCATACATTTGAATATACGTAGTCTTTTATTTTATATTTTAACGATTTTTTGCGGCCATATCGTAATAGAGGCAGGTTTTCTTCCGAATCATGCAAAAACCTAATCAGCACTGGTGTAACCTACAAATAACTTATCTACCAAATTTTGTAAAATTTGGTAAATTAGCGCTTTAGCTAGAGTGAATACATGCAATTTTTACGGGCCATTTCGCAAAGAAGGCAGGTTTCTTTATCCCGAATTGTACCAAAATCTAATCAGCACCAGGGTTACCCACAAGTGACATACCTATAAAATTGTATGACTTCTCGTGTTCCAGAAGTTCAAAAACGTGTAAATCTGTCGAATACTCGAATTTGCGATTTTCGACACGATTCCAACACTTTCTCTATACAGTACCATGTATTGTAAGGAAAGTAATAATAGAAAATATATATAGTATCCATTTAGCTACGTTATTTTATCGCTTAATACATGTTTTGCTTAACTTCTCTATAGGCATGTAATCAATATATTCTAAAAATAATGTAACTTTAGGAATAATTATGGCATTATCGTCTTTTAGTGATCTAGTGTCAAAATTGTTGATTTCTGTAACATCTATTAAGAAACATAATGGGATTATTGGAAGAACTGCTTTATCTAATGTACTAAATTGAATCAATTACGCAGATGAATGAATTATTGATAAATGTATTGTGTTTCCAATTTCCTTGCTGCTAAGATAGCATTTTCTAATTATCTCAGTCAGAAATATGTGAAGTTCACTAAATAAATGGAAATAGTTTGGGTGTAGCAGCTTAGTTTTTGTGTAAATAATTGTTTTCATCTATAATAATAAAAGGAAGAATCCGGATGTTTATTTTTCTGTCTGTCAGCGATGCCGCTCAGTATCTGCTGCACTTGTAGGTCTGATATTTTTCATATAGTAGCATCTACACCTAAACAAAAGCGCCTCAAAAGGATTTTTCTAATTATATTTGTTAACGAAATTTTAAAATCTAAAATCAGCTAATCCCTAGCTACCGTTACGATCTAACATCAGCCGTTACTATCTAACAGCTACCGACCCAACAGCTACCCATACGATCTAACAGCTACCGCCATAATCTCCTGTCAAGTTCCTCTCTTAGGTTTTGAATTTATATATTTTTTTATTTATGGAGATCGTATATTTCTTTACAAATAGCGTGTGTGGGAATTTAGGGACCGTGCAGGATTTGAATAAAATTGAGTAGTGTTATATATAAATGTATTATTTAAGTAACGGGCATACTTTTATGACCCGTGCCGAGTAGTACGTTCTAGTCTTAAATAAAAACAGAACGCCACTTTGCGCACAAACAGTTTATGCTGTGATTTGTGTATTTCTATTTAATGACAATCATGCTTGTTTCCTGTAAGCATTGGTCTATGATTCGTATTATCTCATAAATAGATATCACTTTCCCTGCATACATAGTACCATGTATAGGGAAAGTATTATGGGTGGGTCGAAAATTCAAATTCTGGTTTTCAACGGATGAGTAAGTATTAAGCATCCTTGAACTCGAATCAAACGGCGTAAGTAATTCAGATAGAGCAATACGGCATGGCGAGATATTTTTTTTAATTCTAATTAGTTTTTTAGATGTTTTTTGTTGAAGCCCGATTTTTAGCGATTGTCGCACAAATCTGAAACTTAGTTAGCGAAAGGGAGTAAAATTGATGTTTCATTTCAACATTATCAAGAAGACCTGAGAACGTTCTTTCTAACGACCTTCGAACCGAATTTGTTAAACAATTACTTCCATATTCATTTATTTACTTTTAAATACGTCGAAATATACACATTTAACTTTTTAACACTTTACAACAAAGTTGAAAAGTGTTTATGACTTTGTTCATTTTGTCTGTCTGTCTGTCTGTCTGTCTGTCCGTTAGCACGACAACTGCCGTAAAAATGACTTGATCAAAATGAAATTTTAGTATGTTGTTCAGACGGTCTGTAGAACCTATGGGAATATAAATGAATAATATCACCCAATTAGTTTTGGATTGAACCCGGGTCGAAAAAATGAAATACATTGAGCCCTATGGGACCTAATTTTTCAAACATTTTTTAAGCGGATTTAAAATTCACAAATTGCTTCGAAAATTTTAGGTAATATTCAAATTGTTCCATAAAATATATAAAAAAAATTCAGCGAAATAAATTCAGTAGTTTTTTAAATAAAAGTTAAAATAATAATTACATATCTTATATGAAACGATCACGTGACCATGATATGAAACGATCACATGACCCACTTCAAAATGATATATGGCATCCATCTTGTTTAAAAAATCGTGATTTTTTTAAGTTCTTTTTAATTCATATTGAGTGTTGTATCCGTCCTAAAACTACTTTATTTTTGCTTAAATTCTGTGCATCTGCATACTGAAACAACGCAATGACAATATATTTGAGTTTAAATGCTCATCTAAATTTGATTATTTCTACAACTAAGCCTATTTTTCACCTATGTAAAATGTAAACAGCAAAATATATAGAATGGGTTGTATTAGAATTCCTGTATTTTTTTAACACAAAATAATTTAGTCCATGGAGTCTGCATGGCTGATATGAATGAAATATTAATTGATTTCATAAAGAGAAGGACGATTTTTTTCGATGAAGTTTCAAGCATAGAGTTTAATTTTTTGTAGCTCCATGGTCTTAAACAAAATGTTTAAATAAAATAAATTTTTATAGTATTGTGATGAATGAAATGAATGGGAGAAAGTTATGAATGAAATCTTGTTTTTATAGAGAGATCTAGGCGTGTTATTTTTTCTATGGCGTCATTTGAATTAATTTCAGTTGTTTCCGAAGAAGTTTTCAACTATAATAAATTATCGTAGTATTATGATAATTCTAAAACTATTACCGAGGAATGTATAACATTTTAGAGATGTTTAAAGCATGCAATTTATATTTCAATGCCGTCATTTGAATGAAGTTCATTTTTTTCGATGAAGGTTTAAGTTTTCAAATATAATAAATTAATGCAGTATTGTGATAAGTTTTAAAATATTACCGAGGAATGTATTGCATTTTAGACTTGTTTAAATAAAATTGCATTGAAGTTGGAAAGTGTTTCATAATCAATGCTTTAAGCATGATTGATATTTCTTGTTGTTTTCTTATTTGACCGCATTCGAGAATGATGATTAGCACAATTCTGTAGTTTGGCAAAAATATGGATGTATATTTTCGCATTCTGACGAAAAAAATATTTTTTTAATTAGTTTTTTCCTGATTTTATGCTAATTATCAAACGAAATCATAAAAGAAATCAAAATTTTCAATTAATTTCTGTCTTTGGTTTGCTGGATGTTGTAATGGGAAGGATTGGTTTGTGCGCATTCATGACAAATAGTTGTGTGCGACTATAAATGTTGTTGTTGAAACCTAGACCGTCCGACCTACCAGAAAGGTGTAAGGTAACTTCTTGGACGGTCGGGAAGTGCCACCCAATTTAGACCGGAACCCAGTGGGGGAGGCATCCACGGGGACCGTACCCTCCTTCCCCTACCACCAACCTCTCGGAAGGACTTTCGGACCCACATGTTTAACGTGATCGTACTCCGCATGAACACGGCGGCAGTTTTGGCAGTGGCTGGAATCGAACCCGGGCCTACCGAGTGCAACTCCAGCGCGCTAACCAATGGGCTACCGCGCCCGCGACTATAAATGTGTTGAAACTAAAGGATTTGGATTGAAACGAAAAGGGGGGGGGGATTTCGGTTCAAAACAGACGATTTGGAAATTAAGTGGTTATTTTTGGAAACTGAGTGGTTTTTATTTACGAAGAGAGAGTTTATTTAGGACTCTGGCAACGACGGATAATTCCTTCTAGGAATACATATTTCAAAAGAAAAATTAAGACTGAAGTTTACGGGGAAACTATTATTTTTTTTTCAGAAAAGTAAACAAACGGGCATAACATCATAAAGAGAACAAAAGCAAGTTCCCGGATGGTATTACAATTTATTTCCTCTTTGAGAGCTTTCTGAAAAGCAACTGCGAATGCCTCTCCGGGGGTTTCAACATTTGTAGAATTCTAAACGAGATCCTATATATTTTCGGTAAATGGGGTCTTTTGTTGAATAATTGCGACCACTATACGACTGTAAAATTTTTATATCACTGTAGGGCATGTCGTTTGTGGTTTGTATTATAGAGAAAAGTTAAATAATTTTTTTTTTTCAGAAAATATATGAAATAGGAATATTTGCTATAAATAAGTATTTATAAATGTTAATATAAATACTTTGAATACTCGCGACTGCAAAATTTATGAATAAAAATAACATCGTTCCCATATTATATATGTATTTCCATATTATATCTATGCCATTTTCGAAACTGGTGCAATACATTCGAAATATTAAATAACTCATTACGTCGCCACAATTATTGCATTTTCTGAACTGTTGCCATTTTTAAAAAACAAACTTTTGAATATTTTAAGGAAGGTTTTATTTATGCTTTCAAAAGAATCTATATCATGCAACTGAGAATGAATGACTAACAAAGGGATGAATTACACAACGCAAACCGCTGAAGGAAGAAACTTTAAACTTTGCACACACGTGGGTCTTAACCTATAAGTAATGAAAATAATCTAAGAATTTTATTAGAAGTGTTTATAAATCGCAACATTGTTAGTTCATACATTTTTTCAGTATTACTCGGGAGCGGCAAGACCCATAAACTTGTCTTTATATAACATCATGCTCAGTAAAAATATGCAATATTTTTTTAATCTATTGGTGTAAAATCATTCGTTCTTGAGATATTTTAATTTATATTTACACCAGACGAGTTTTTATTATGTTTTATCAATTAATGCATGTATAATTTTTGATTTCACTGTGATATGCTGACTATTGTAGCGGAGTTACATTTCAAATACTGAAATCGTTTTTGGCTATTCTCCAAATCAAACTACTGAAAAATACTGATATAAAATTATTGCTTTTTAGTTAAAAATGCCGTAAAATTTAGAAAATAAGGTAAAGTGATAGCAAAAGAAATATTATTTCACGTACCGCAATTTCTATGTATATATTGTATTATATTTTTAGAATTATAACATCTGATGTGAGCAGCATTCGACCTTCCCTACAAATTCAAATTCATTCTCTCTTCATTTATTTAATAATTTATTAAATTGAGTTTAATTGCACAAAATAACAAGCATAATTATTTGACATGGCACTGAATTTTCATTTTTAATTCAATGTTCATTTTCATATGCTCACTGGACATATTTTCAAAGGCGGCGTAGCAGTATTGCCAAAAAATTAAACTATCTCGAGAACGGTTAGTCCTAGAGGTATGGAATTAGTCTTATTCTTTACATCGTCAAAACCTATGTATAAAACTAGAATTTAATGGATGCATTCGAGTATGCGTAGTCTTTTATTTTAGATTTTGGCGATATTTGCGGGCCATTTCGTAAGAAAGGCAGGTTATTCTTTTCCGAATCGTACCAAAATCTAATCAACACCAACGTAACCTACACGTGATTTATTTATCAAATTTTGTGAAATTTTGCCACTTAATATATTTTTTAACTTCCCGAGCGTCCAAACAGTTACCTTACACCTTTCTGGTAGGTCGGACGGTCTGGGTTTCAACAACAACAACTTAATATATTTTAGCTGTAGTGGATACATGTGATTTTTTGTGGGCCATTTCGCAGAAGAATGTAGGTTCTTTTATCCCGAATTGTACAAAAATCTAATCAGCACCAGGGTCATCCACAAGTGACTCATCTAAAAAATTGTATGCAACTTGGTAAATTATTTTTTTTAGTTAGAGCGGATACATACATTATAGACACTCGCGTACACACACACAGACGTAAAGCTAAAAATAATTTTTTCACGTTTTAAGGGTTCTAAAACTTGTAGAACCAGCAAAAACTCGAGATGCGATTTTCAACACGATTCCAATACTTTCCTTATACAAGGTGTCCCAAAAACATTGACCTCGCTTTTATTCCTTCAATATTGATCTTAGACATATACAACAAATTATAAAGTTGTGTAAAAAAAGGTACAGAATTTTATGAAATTTTATGAAAAATTTTCAGGTGATTAGATTTGAAGAAATACAAAATTTAAATATATTTACGACCCCCGTACAAAAACATTTCCGATAAGTAAAATGTGTCCCATACACTAATAAGGTGTTGAGACCCAGACCGTCCGACCTACCAGAAAGGTGTAAGGTAACTGTATGGACGGCCGGACACTAATAAGGTGTACAAAATTTCATCATTTTATCATAAAAAGTCCCAGAGATATGTTTAAACAAATTTGGTGAGGGATTAATCGCAAATTATAATGTAAATGTTTACAGCAAGAGTGCAAATGACACAACGCAGAAATGCGTCATAGGCAAATAATATCTGCCTCTTATCTTTAATGGATTTTTGGTATGGATGGAAAACATTTTGAACAAGCTTTGTAATCTTTGTATAAAGTTATTATTTCTACATAGTGTAGATACTTTTGTACCAATAAATAGCAAAATTATTATTTATTTATGTAATCACTGTTTTCCTTTGTAATTTGTGTATGACCCCTGAAACGCGATCTGACGACATGATTTTCCCCCTCTGAGAACCCATGTCGATGCATAGCATATTTGTCTTTTCATATCTCTGGGATTTTTTATGATAAAATGCTTAAATTTTGTATATCACCTTATTCGTGTATAGGGCACATTTTACTCATTGGAAATGTTTTTGTACGGGTGCCGTAGAAAATTTAAATCTTGTATTTCTTAAAATTGAATTCCCTTGAAAATTTGAATCAATGGCATAAAATTCTGTACCTTTTTTTACGCATATTTTATATGTCTAAGATCAATATTTAAGGAATAAAAGCCGAGGCCAATGTGTTTGGGACACCCTGTATATTACCATGTATTGTAGAGAAAGTAAAAACGGGCACCATTTTTATTAACACTTTACGACAAAGTTAAAAAGTGTTTGACTTTGTCTGTCTGTCAGTACGATAATTGCCGTAGAAAGGACTTAATCGAAATGAGATTTTAGTATGTTGTTCAGACGGTCTGTGGGACCTATGGGAATTTAAATAAATAATATCACCCAATTAGTTTTGGATTAAACCCGGGTTGAAAAAATGAAATACATTTAACCCTATGGGACCTAATTTTTCAAACATTTTTTAAACGGATTTAAAATTCACAAATTGCTTCGAAAATTTTAGGTCATATTCAAATTATCCCATAAAATATATAAAAAAAATTTCAGCAAAATATATTCAGTAGTTTTTTAAATAAAAATTAAAATAATAATAATTACACCTCTTATATGAAGCGATCACGTGACCATTTCATGAAGATATCACCTGACTCACTTCAAAATGAAATATGGCATCCATCTTGTCTCGAAATCGTGATTTTTAAAGTTCTTTTTAATTCATATTTAATGTTGTATCCGTCCTAAAACTGCTTTATTTTTGCTTAAATTCTGTACATCTACATACTGAAACAACGCAATTACAATATATTTGAGTTTAAATGATCATTCAAATTTGATTATTTTTACAACGAAGCCTATTTTTTGCTTATGTAAAATGTAACAGCAAAATATGTAGAATGAGTTGTATTAGAATTGCTGTATTTCTTTAACGCAAAATTATTTAGCTCATGGAGTCTGCATAGCTGATATGAATAAAATATTCATTGATTTTACAGAGATAAGGACGATTTTTTTCGATGAAATTTTAAGCATAGAGTTTAATTACTTGTAACTCCATGGTCTTAAGTTTTTAAATAAAATAAATTATTATAGTATTGTGATGAATGAAATGAATGAGAAATTGTTAATGAATGAAATGCTGCTTTTATAGAGAGCTAGGCATGTTATTTTTTCTATGACGTCATTTGAATAAATTTCTGTTTTCGATGAAGTTTTCAAATATGATAAAGTATTGTAGTATTATGATAATGTTAAAAACATTACCAAGGAGCCAGACTATTTATATTTAATTGACGTCATTTGAATGAAGTTCATTTTTTTCGATGAACTTTTAAGTTTTCAAATATAATAATGTAGTATTGTGATAATTTTTAAAATATTACCGAGGAATGTATCGCATTTTAGACTTGTTTAAATAAAATTGCATTGAAGTTGGAAAGTGTTTCATAATCAATGCTTTATGCATGATTGATTTTTCTTGTTATGGTTAAATTAGAAAGGTCATAACATTTAGAATTCTTATTAAGTATGTTGACATCTGATTTAGTGACCACTGATCATTTTGCTCACCCCATGTGTGAGTGGAAATAACCAAAATGCAATACATTGTAGGGTTAGTGATAAATTCCTCAACAAATGCCTTTAACATTAAACGATAAAGAACATGTGACGCATTTCTCTAGTTGTAGCTCAAAAACCCTCCTAAATACATATTTCAAAAGAAATACTGAAAAATTCAAAGACTGAAGTTTACGCGAAAACTATTATTTTCCGGCAAAAGTAAACAAACGGGAATTACACTATAAAGAGAACAAAAGCAAGTTCTCGGATGATATTAAAATTTATTTCCCGTTCTTTGGAAACGTTCCCAAAATCAACTTTAAATGCCTCCCCAGGGGTTTTCACATTTGTAGAATTTTAAATGAGTACCATAAATTTTCGGTAAAAGAGGTCTTCTGTTGAATAACTGCTACCGCGGTATGACTGTAAAATCGTTATAATACTGCAGGGAGTTTATTTATATAGTAGTGTATATTTATCATATTTGGAAGTAAAGGTTAAATACATTTTTTTATAGAAAATATACGAATGCAATATATTTCCTATTAAGTTGTAACTGTAAAATGTAATGAAGAAACTTCGAATATTAATTCTTGAGCATAAAATTCATAAATAAAAATGGCGTTCAATATTATATTATTAAAGATGGATGTTTTAGGAATTTTTTGCGTTAGTACTGGCAAACGGGGAAACTGCAATATCAAGTTTGTAATATAATTAAGAATGGTTCGCGCAATCATTTAAGAGATAACATTAATATTTTTCTGTCATCAAAATTAGTATATGAAAAATATAAAAATATACTTTCTCATACTATTGTATAGAAAGTTCTATTTATATTTTTGTCAAAAATTTTCGAATGTGAAATTTTGTCAGATAAGGGCTTTTTACGATCATACTAATCCCTAGCAATGCAATAATTACGAGGTTATTAAAGCGTTTTCGAAAAACTGTATATGTTGCAGACAAAGCAAGAATAAGCAAGTGTTCAATCTTAGCTCAAGTATAAACTGTCTAAAATGGAGACTGTGTTTCTGCAACTGGTCAACGAACTCTCATAAGAAGGAAAGGATAAATATTTTTCTAAAATAAAAATTTTACATTGAGAAAAAGTTATGTTCGATTCATAAAAAAGCGGTCTATAATGATCGTCTGACGTATTGAAAGCAGCAGACGATATTTCTGATGTATTTTTAAGAATATATTATTGCCACCTGTTTGGAAAAGTTCTGCTATGTACAATTCCTTGCGACGCTCTGTCACTTAAAAATTTGATGTTCGCGAGTTTTCGATAAAGAATATGAGAAAATAGTGTTATACATAAAAATGAGTGCAAATATGAATAAAAGTATGAGTGAAAATGTGAGTGAAAAGTGAGTAAAAATATGAGTGAAAAATGAGTCAAAATATGAATAAAAATATGAGTGATAATATGAGTAAATAGTCAATCTTTAGGTGCTATATTATGTACGATACAGGAATATAATTTCACAAGCTCCCACAGATATAATTTGTTTTAAAGCAAATCGTTGGGGAGTGTTATATTGTGATTTGCAATCCCAATGTAACATTGCTGTTTTGAAAGGTGAAACAAGACCTGAGAAGACGGTCCCTCTTACAGCGAGGCAATATGTATAACGCTCCCTATAACGCAGCTGGACCGGACGTGGTTCAAGAAAGAAAGAGGGGGCTTCTCATGTTCAAGTCAGCATCAGGTGCTATGATAAACGGAAGGGGTTGAACTTCCTAACCCGAGAGGTCAATTTATTTTCACACGGACATGGGAAAATATCCGTGAGAACTCTTTGCACCAAAAATACAAAAACTCAAAGATCTGATATTTCAAGGGGATCTTTGGCCAGTAAGACAGCCGGGAGGCGTAGTTTATATATTTACTGGACCGATGACAGACTGGGGGCTTTAGAGAGAGGGGAGAGAAACGTGAAACTTTAAAAATTTGAAAATCCAGGAGTTGAATTTGAACTGTGCTGAAAGGAGGTCGCGAGTGCGACAATCGTGGACACGGAGCCCATCGGAGAAAGCCTCTACGAGCCGCCGCCAAGCCTGGGTTCGACAGTGATGACCGAGGTAGGCTAATTCCTTACATGTATCTTGCACGAAGGCCTATTGTGGAGTTCTCTCTCTCTCTCTGTTAAGCCAAGCTAGCATTAGGATTATTGAAAGCTTTTTTGAATTTAATGATGCATGTGGGAAATGTATTTCACATGTAAGGCAAAACGTGATAAAAGAAATTTTCAGTACTTGTAAATATTATAAGTGGGAGATTTATCCTATAGGTAAAGTAGGATGGAACGAGGTGTTATTAATAATGGTTTTCCGGATATAATTGCATAATTGTAGAATTAAATGGGTTGTTATGAGTACTGGAATATTAAACAATAAATGTGTAATTGTAGATTTGATCAGATGTTGGTAATAATGGATATCACAAAATAAATGTTTATTTGTTATTGTTTAAAATTTTGTCTCTTCATTTTAATTTCTTGTAAAATGCATTTTAATTTACTTCCCTTTACGAAAACGGCCTACTTAGCGTCCTTACCGGACGTGTGGTTTCCCACATAGCATTTTTGGTGCCGTGACCAGGATTGTCGCACTCGCGACCTCCTTTCAGCACGGTTCAAATTCAACTCCTCGATTTTCAAATTTTTAAAGTTTCAAGTTTCTCTCCGTCTCTTCCCTCTCTCTAAGGCCCCAGTCTGTCACTGGTCCAGTAAATATATAAACTACGCCTTCCAGCTGTCTTACTGGCCAAAGCCCCCTTGAAATGTCAGATCTTTGAGGTTTTGTTTTTTTGGTGCAGAGAGTTCTCACGGATATCTTCCCATGTCCATGTGAAAATAAATTGACCTCTCGGGTCAGAAAGTTCAACCCCTTCCGTTTATCATAGCATCTGATGCTGACTTGAATATGAGAAGCCCCCTCTTTCTTCCTCGAAACACGTCCGGTCCAGCTGCGTTATAGGGAGCGTTATACATATTGCCTCGCTGTAAGAGGGACCGTCTTCTCAGGTCTTGTTTCACCTTTCAAAACAGCAAAGTTAGGGATTGCAAATCACAATATAACAGGGAGATACAGAAACATTTTTCACTTTTTAATTTCGGCAAAAAAGACAGACATAAAACATAATATTCTTATGAAATACATGCATACAAAACATAATATTCTTATGAATATATGCTTTATCTAAAGTTATACTTATAAAGCCCTCTATTCTAAGAGATCTTTCTCAAAGTGAACTACTTCCCTATTTATTTTTCTCATAACAAAAAGCTCCAAATTTAATGCAGTTGACAAAGATAAAGTTGGATTGTCTTTTTGAATAGTTCATGGACAAGTTTAGGTGCAGCTCAATAAAGGGAAAAGTAATAATAAGAAAAGGCAACTTAAGTGTATCATTTTATAGCGTTATTGGAAGATTGAAAATACAAGCGATAGAGTTTCACAACTTTATTGGACGAAATCAAATCATCGGAAGGATGTTGTGCTCCATGAATCTGAGACACTAAAGTGTATTAGATGCTTGTTTAAGGATGCATTATGGGTAGTTTTATTGCTCGATGAGAGGCTCTAATTATTATTGTTAGTTCAAGTTTATAATAATCATAACTATTTTCATTTGATGTGTATTATATTAGCCTTAATTGGCTTTGAGAGTTTTGGAGTTTCCTTTTGGGCCTTGTTTAGAGGTTTTCTCTGGAGGGTAAATAAAAAATATCTGAATTCACATTATCATAAATCCAAGTACAGAGGAACCTTATTATAGCGAACTCGGGTATACCATTATTTCAAATATAACAAACGATTATTCTCGTTTTAATCAATCACCTATACCATTAGTACTATTTTGAATATTTATAATAAACTTTCAGCTTCATATAGATCGGATATAGTACCAGACGCTATCTTCATGATGTATAATGGGTCATTTTATTACTCTCCCACAGATTCTATTGTCATGTTAGCTCACTTCTATGTTCATTAAAAATATTTTAATTTGGTGCCCATAACATTGTCCTCAATTGGCTTTGGAAAGCCTCGATTAGGTTTTATTTAGATTTTAATATGGGGGCAATTAAGTATCTGGATCGAATTTATCATAAATTCATATATGATCGAACCCAGCTACAGCGTACCTGAGATATAGCTGTATCTCGGATGTAACGACATTTTATTTCGGATCCAACTAATCTTCTATACCATTGTTATTTTAAACATTTATAATGAACTTCCCGCTGCATTAGATATAATGATCGTAAAATCCATACAAATAAAACATCTTTATTTTGTATTCCAAGAATTTTACGCACGCTATGGGATGGAATTCCCTGTCCAACATGAGACATCTTAACTCCATTAAACTGTCTTTGAGTGATTTTTTTTTCTAAAATACATGGTTTTGGAATAAGCACATTATAGATACAAAGCTCGCCACAAAGAATATTCTGGGATTTTTGCTCCTTTTCAAAAGTCTAAGGAGTATTTTTTTAAAGTGGGAAGTATAAAAATTTTTTTATGGATAATACTAAAAAAAAAATGTTATATTTTCTTAAAAGCGGTAATTATTATCAGGTGTCTGTCGACAGACGCTTTTCTGCTTTTATGGATTGGCTACACCGTTTATCTTAATACGAAGAACGCACGTTTTATATTTGAAACAGATTAGTATAATTTTGTATTTGTTTTATGGTATTTTACTAACCGGGAGTTTTCTATTCGCAAATACAGATATATTTTATGCATAAATGAATAATTACTAAATTTATCCATAAAATAAATGTATATTATCTATAAAACAGTAAAAATTTAATTTTATTTATAGATAACATTGCATTATTATTTAGTAACAAAAATGTATCACGTATGTGTGCTTAAAGAAAACAATTGAAAGGCATTATATTGAAACTCAAAAGAAGTTGATTAATTTATCAATGCACATTTTGTTGTAGCAAACATATAACAACGGAGTAGCATATCGCGGAATTAAAATTGATATATATATATATATATACAGGGTGTCCCAAAAAGATTGAAACGTGTTTTAATTCTTTTCCTGTTGGAAATAAGTGGGCAATGTAAATTGCAAAAATGTTGAAAGTAAGGTAGGAAATAAGACTACGTTAATGAAATAGTCCTTCCATTAATTTTCAAAAAGTTACACTTTTTAAAATTTTATACGACCCCCTTCGACAAATTTGGTCAATCAGAAAATTTTTATTTTGAATGCAACAAGATCATTAAAATAACCCTCATATCTGTATCTTTGAAATCAACTGAATTATGATAAAGAAAAAAAGTCTGACTTATGCCACTTTTCCGTACCATGTGAAAGGCTGTTTCATCAGTGAAAATAGGGATCATAAACAAATTGACGATGAAAATTGTTTAGATCAAAAATACGTTTATATGGGTCTAAATTATCACAAATGCATCTAAATAAAGCATTACACAGACAGAGATCATATAAAGCATTGGTACTCACTACGCGGTTGGGTATCCTATGTATTATCCTCCCATTTTATCTTTGTGATATGTCACAAATTTACATTTCTAATTTGATATATGATCCCCATTCATAATGTTTAATTTTCAATTAAATATAACTCGTTCATTTGAAAGATACAGATATGCGGTTTTTTTAATGATCTTGTTGCATTAAAAATAAAAAAATTCTGATTAACCAAATTTGTCTAAGTGGGTCGTATAAAAATTTAAAAAGTGTAACTTTATGAAAACTAATGGTAGGGCTATTTCATTAAAGCAGTATTATTTCCTACCTTACTTTCAACATTTTTGCAATTTACATTGTCTACTTATCTCCAACAGATAAAGAATTAAAGCACGTTTCAATCATTTTGGGACACCCTATATATGTATATATATATATATATATATATATATAAAATACAGCAATACATAGGGAAGCGGAAAAAATATATATTTATTGCTAAAAATAATATGCATATTTTTCCGCATTGGTAAAATTCCGAGTACTATAAACGGATATGCCAATGCATACCAGACGCATAATTACACATTCATGCAAACTCTCTGTACTGATATAAATGTTGTTATTGAAGCATGTACCGAAAAGCTATCGAGGATTCTTTGTTCGATGCTGGCAGAAGGCCATGGGAAAACAGCATGAAAGCATCTTGCATTCAATTACGATGTGATGGTAACAATGCATATCGTCAATAATTTTTCTTACCGTAACTCTGAAACAAAGTAATTAACTCATTTTAATTGGTGACTAATAATTATATATTATGTAATAAGTAATTTAAGTAATATTAACTAAATATTTTCTTTTTAATGTCAGCATGTTAGTCAATTAAATGAATTTGAAGCTGTCGGCTGACTTCAGTTACTGCCTTCTGTTTTCATGCGGTTGGTCTGCATAGATCGCTTTTTACTTCAATCTTGCACAATTGCATTTGGCAACGAATGGGCTTGGATCACGTGATTCAACTGTTTTTGGAGCCCGCTACGCCCCGCATAACATATTCTATGTAGCTCGCACACGAGTCTCAGAAACATATCATTAATACCTTTAAAGTCGAGATGAATAATCGCAGACTGACCTATTCCACATCACATTACCCTAAATGAAAATAAATAAAGGCAACGATTAATTCAAAACTATATTTGCCCATATCGCGTCATATCTGAAGTATTAGTACATGACAATGAAATAGGTTGTGTGTAAAATATTCAAAATATAACTAGAAAATTCCCCAAATAAGAAGCTGAAATAGTCGTCCACTATAGATTATTTCTTTAGGAACGAGAATTTCAAAAATCGTCTGGAAATTGTTTTTTTTCTCAGCCACCAATCAGATTCCCCGTTCAACATTACAGCAGTAACTGGCTTAATGTATGCTAGATATTGATTGGCCAGAACACATCAACGTTAGAATTTTGAAATAAAAAGTAAACTTTTCCCCAATTTCGCAAATCTCACCCAGTCACAAAAATAAAACGAGAGTGTGTTTTGTATAGTGTGAGATATAGTTTGGGGCCACTCAATAAAGGACAAGGTAATAATTGGATACTACTTAAATACTATTTTATAGGGTTATTGGAAGAAGGAGAATAAAAAATGGAGCTAGCAGAGTTTCATAGCTTTATTGAATGTAATAAAATTATCGGAAATAGATTGTACTTCTTTTCAAGCTGCCACACTAGATTCTTTTAGATCGTTGTTAACGATGCATTACGAGTATTTTTATGTTTCCTGAGATAAGCCATTATTTAAAGGTCCAACTACTTACAGTTTATAATTATCGTGAAAACTTTCTGATGCGTAAAATATTGTTAAAATTTGGGTTAAATATTTTTCTCCTACCATTTCTTCTCGCACTTCACAGGTTCAAAATGGCTAGCGGTGATAATTTGTGGCATCTGCACACTTAACAGTTGGCAATAACTTTCTTGAACATGCAAAACCCTTTCAATTTTAAGCATAAAAATGACGTACATTTTATAATTACGTTAACATGTTAAAAGGGAAAATTTATTGAATATAATTTCCTTTCCCTTCAAGATGATATAATTGTAATGTTTAATATTTCCAATTTGGAGCAGATGAGGATTTTGCAAGTGCGTTTGAATAAGTTATTTTATTTGATGTTGTCAAAAGCATCCAATGTCAATTTACACGATGTTAATTTAATGCTAAAATCATTAAGCCGTGGATCTTGTAAATCATTATTACGCTGTGAAAGTAGTAAAGCATTGCATTATGTAGGGCAAATTATGTGTTGCCCACATCAGATTTTTTTACTTTATCTCTATTTCTACATAAACTGTTAAGCAACTTCATTTTCAGATAATCTCTTCGACAGATTCCATCACTACAAAATATTTGTACATGTCATGGAAATAGAAATATGTTGCATCTTTTCGAAAGGTTTTAAATAGATTTTGTTGAGGTTTGCAAGAAATATTGTGCAAACAAATGATTTTGCTTCTAAAGGAGAGTTAAATTCTATGATGTTCCTTTGCCTATTTCACTTTGAGATCGTAGAATTGTATTTTATCGTAACAGAGATTCTCACCGATCGCTTAGAAATTGCTGCAACAATAACACAATAAATAAAAATTTCATAAATACACCATAAATACAAAAGTAAACTACTAACTAAATCTACTTTTTCAAAAGCGAAAAACAGCCTTCTTAAGGATCAACAAAAATCGCGATTTCATTTTCTCACGAACCAGTAGATTGAAACTAAACCAGTTTATTTTTGTATTTATGCGGTATGTACGAACTTTTTATTTATTGCGGCATTGTTACAAAATTTGATATTGGTGGCAATATTTTTGCCATAATATTATTTTTACAAAGAAATTTTCCTTGGAGCATCTATTTCTCAGAATCTGCTATAGATAGGATATAGATGATGAACGATATGGATTCAGCATCAAATTTAGGAGGAAAATAGATAGGATTTCGACATCCGGTTCTGTTTTCATTATTGTTTAAAAAAATGCATTTTATTTAAAAATATATTTCTCATGATTGACTAAAACTATACCTTAGATAATAACTGAGAAGGATTCAACATCAAATTCCGGAAAGGGTGCGAGGATTCACCAAAATTTGCCAGATATCACTTCCAATTCAAAATTTCTCATTTTCCAGAAAAATATGTTTCTCTGGAATGCCATAGGTATGGCTTAGATGATGGCTTATATGAATTCGTGTTCTAAATTCCGGAAGAGGTGGGGCGTATTCACGAAATATTCCCATTTCCATTTTCTTTTCATTTATGGTTCAAAATTTTTTTAAACATATATTTCTCAGGTTTAATTACAGATAGATATTAGATTATGAATGATATGGATTCAACAGCGAATTCCAGTGTGGGTTGGTGATTTCACTATGGATATCTATTTCCTGTTCTGGGTATGTCATTTCTGGTTTTTTCGAAAATTTATATATTTACGAAATACCCAAAGTGAATGAAAGTGCTTGATAATTCCGTCAACCATGAAGTATACACATCATTTACCATAATATGAAGGATCGTTGGTAAATTTCTTGTTTGGCCCCTATATGTTTTTACTTACAAATTTGCGTCCTATCGCAAAATGATTTAATAAGGATAAATTGAAAATGTCAATAATCTCCGTAACCTTTCAACGTGAAGGCCGTAATCGATACAATCTAGTCAAAAATGTAATTCCGTACATTTCTTAATTATTTAAATCTAAACAAATTAATAAAAATCGTCTGCTCTATAAACTCATTGGGTTTAATTCCGTTACTTAGCAACATGACATAATTTTTTTCTCAAATAAATCTGCTGTATAAACTCACTGGATTTATTTCCATTTGCTTAACAATAATATATCAATTTTTTCAGATAAATTTGCGAATAAAATATCGTCTGCATACTGCTATCTCTATGAAATGTTTGTTTTATTAATATATCAAGCCCCTGGTCCTAGAAGCTCGAAACATGGATTGATTTTAAATGGGGCTATTCCATATCTACCTACAAAAATGTCATGAAATTTGGTTTAGCCGTTCTCCCGTGATGATGAGACAAACTCGCATATATACCCACAGACAGATTAGCTAGTAGACAAACAGCTAAATCTAGCCATAAGTAGTTCGCAACCAGGATTGTTAACATTGGAATTTTATGGTTAGATCTAACCACCTTTGGAAGTTTATACCACAAAAATGGCTAAAGTTAGTCATAAAATGGCTATTTGCAATCTGCTTATGCAGACAATCCCTGAAACCTAGCTATATTTTGCTACGATTCTATTCGAAAAGTTATACCAAGTGTTTGCAACCATGTTTCATGCAAATGAGGCAGATACAACCCCTGCAGATGTGTTTTACAAATTACGTGACCTACTCAATGAGGTGCCATGATATTTAAAAATTAAGAAAAAAAATCTGATGTGGGCAAGACATGACTTTCCTTATATAATGTAATGAATTTACTACTTTTACAATAAAAAAAATACGTTTTTCTTATTGTAGATACTTATATTTTTTCCAAGATATTGAATTTTCGACAATTAGTCGTCATTTTCATTGATTTAGCCTCATTTTTATTCATTTGGCGAGATTTTCGTTAATTTGGCAACATTTCAAAAAGTCGCCAAGTTGGCGACATACCGCCAAATTCGTAGCCAAAATCTCGCCAAGCGTTATGGACGAAGAAAT
Organism: Amaurobius ferox; assembly: GCA_951213105.1. Lineage (NCBI taxonomy): Eukaryota > Metazoa > Arthropoda > Arachnida > Araneae > Amaurobiidae > Amaurobius > Amaurobius ferox. Next base: position 90,830,563 of record OX578146.1, read on the forward strand.
AAGTTATTCTTACAGCAGATAAACGACTATTGGCGTTCAAATATAAAAGTATTACTCAAAGTATCTTTTTTCATGAATGGAACGAGCTAGATCCACGAGAATGATGTCACCCAATTTATCGCTTGGTATTACATATGAAAAGTGAACATGTTTCTCAATAGGAAATATTTTTTTTTGTTTTATATGACTTTTTGATAATTTTTTTGAAAAATGTGCAATATCTCGAGAACGGTTCACGTTAGCGTTCTAAAATTTATGTCAATCGTTTTCTAATGAAAAATTGCATAATAAATGTCTATTTGCGTAACTTTAATAGCAATTTTGATTTTTTGACGATTTTTTCAAAATTTCACGCGAAAATTTAGGGGGGTTCAGAACATTCGATTGCGTATAAAAACAATAGGCTTCCAGTGTTTACGGATTGTGATTTTTGTACCAAATTTCGTTCGAATCGCTCCATTCGTTCGCCAGTTATCGTCTCCACAGGCTCACTGAAACACACACACACACACACACACACACAGACATCACTTAAAAAATGTTTGATTCGTGATCAGGGATGCTTGAAACGTGCTCTCCCGTCGAAAACTCGAATTTGAATTTTCGACCCCGTCACAATACTTTCCTTATACATTATGTATGTAAGGAAAGTAATAAGCAAACAATAATATTATGAAATAAAAATATTTTCTTTAAATTTCTAATTTTTTTTCTGAAAGATATTATAATTAAGTATGAACAGCATGTGCACTATATTGTTATTTATATTCTACATTTATTACATACTATGAGAAAATAATACAGATTAAAATTTTTATCTTTTAGTGCTTGAGTAACATTCTTCATGATTCATTACGCTTATTTGTTTAAGTTAGCTGAAGGTTATGTATGAATAATTTCACGTGAAATGAGCACAGCGGGTTGCTGGACCATTTTATTACTTTTTTTTATTCCTACAATAGTTAGCACCATTTGTATATACACCAAAATAATTTTTAGTTTTTTTACTTTCCTTATATACAATAATGTATAAGGAAAGTATTGTGACGGGGTCGAAAATTCGAATTCGAGTTTTCGACGGGGAAGCACGTTTCGAACATTTTTGAAGTGATATCTGTGTGTGTGTGTGGGAAAGTGTGTGTGTGTGTGTGGGAAAATGTGTGTGTGTGTGTGGGAAAGTGTGTGTGTGTGTGTGTGAAAGTCTGTGTGTGAAAGTATGCATGTGTGTGTGTATCAGTGAGCCTGTGGAGACGATAAATGACGAACGAATGGACCGATTCGAACGAAATTTGGTACAAAAATTACAATCCGTTAATACTGGAAGCCTGTTGTTTTTATATACAATCGAATGTTCAGAACCCCCCTAAATTTTCGAGTGAAATTTTCAAAAATTTGTCAAAAAATCAACACTTCTAGTGAAGTTACGCAGACATTTCTTATGTAATATATCATTAGAAAACGCTTGACATAAATTTTAGAACGCTAGCATGAACCGTTCTTTGAGATATTGCACATTTTTTAAAAAACTTATCAAAAATCATATAAAATAAAAAAAAATATTTCCAATTGAGAAACATGTTCACTTTTCATATGTAATACCATGCGATAAATTGAGTGACATCATTCTCGTGGATCTAGCTCGTTCCATTCATGAAAAAAGATACTTTGAGTAATACTTTTGTATTTGAACGCCAATAGTCATTTATCTGTTATAAGAATGGTTTATTTCTCCATCTCTACCCCTTGGCGAGATTTTGACGACGAATTTAGTGGAATGTCGCCAACTTGGCGACTTTTTTAAATGTTGCTAATTTAACAAAAAACTCGGCAAATGCATAAAAATGACGCTAAATCAATGAAAATGACGGCTAATTGACGAAAATTCAATATCTTGGAAAGAATATAAATATCTACTATAAAAATAATCTCCTTTTTTGTACTGTAAAAGTAGCAAATCCATTGCATTATATAAGGAAAGTCAGGTGCTGCCCACATCAGATTTTTTTATTTGCCATCATTTTTAATCTGGGTCTATTTTTACCTGCCAGGGCTTGCTAAAATTCGGATTTTCTGGAGTTCGCGGAAATGACTATTATTCTATATACATCATTTGGTTGAACTCCAATGATCACAAAAATTTATTCTTACAGCATATATTCATTCTTCAATTCATCATATATTAATAAAATGAATAATTCATCATATATTCATTCTTTATCGAAATAACGAATAATGTTGGAAATACCAGCTCCTTCTGGAAGTCCTTACGAAGTGTATATAAAATAATCGTCGCTCAGTTGGAGGGCAGCTGATGTGATATGAGTTATATTGAATTGTGTGATACGTCAATGGTTTGAGAATAGTATTGAACATTTTGCGAAATTAGTGGAGCATTAAATTGCTGTTTTACTGTATCTGACAGTTTCTTAGCGATCTCGTGAAAAATAATATTGAACTATTTGCTGTAAACTGTTTTTGTTTACGCGGTGCTTGTAAATAAGCGTTTTAACTATCCTGGGAGTACTTGTATCTTAGGAGTACAACCACGATTCTAGTGGATACGTCGTGACAACACCTTTCTCGGTACAATAATATTTATAGAACTATTATAGTGTCTGTCAAATTATTCACCAGTGAAATAATATTTTCTTTGAAATATTCATGCACTTCACGGAAATAAAAAAACTTTTTTTTTCCTTTTGAGACATTATAACTTGATTTAGACAACGATTTCGAGCAGCATTCTTCAAACAATAGAGGAAAGGAAATATTGTAATACTCTTGATATCTTGCAAATTTATATCATTTCTGCATGTTTTATGCTAAGCTTCCCTTTTACTCGCAGAATAATTTCCTGCGAACTTCCAAGTCTCTGAATTTTGAAAGACTTTTTGAAATATGTAGCGAGAGTTTTTCTCCACTTCCATTATTCAAGACTTCTTCGGTATTTGACTTTAGCGAATGCATTGTTTGCGACATGCATTTTTAACACTTTGTAACAAAGTTGAAAAGTGTTTATGACTTTGTTCATTATGTCTGGTTGTCCGTTAGCACGATAACTGCCATAAAAATGCCTATAATAAAATGAAATTTTAGTATGTTGTTCAGACGGTCAGTGGGACCTATGGGAATATAAATGAATAATATCACCCAATTAGATTTGGATTGAAACCTGGTTGAAAAAATGAAATACATTGAGCCCTATGGGATCTAATTTTTCAAACATTTTTTAAGCGAATTTAAAATTCACAAATTGCTTCGAAAGTTTTAGGATATATTCAATTTATCCCATAAAATATGTAAAAGAAATCAGCAAAATGTATTCAGTAGTATTTTAAATAAAAATTAAAATAATAATTACACCCTTTATATGAACCGGCCGTCCAAATAGTTGCTCCTAGTCCTTTGGACGAGTCGGACGGTCTGGGTCTTCAACCCTTTATATGAAGAGTTCACGTGATCCACTTCAAAATAGAATATGGCATCCATCTTGTTTCAAAATCGTGATTTTTAAAGTTCCTTCTAATTCACGTTTAGTGTTGTATCCGTCCTAAAACCGATTTATTTTTGCTTAAATTGTGTGCATCTACATACTGAAACAACGCAATTACAATATATTTGAGTTTAAGTGATTATCAAACTTTGATTATTTCTACAACGAAGCCTAATTTTCACTTATGGAAAGTGTAAACACCAAAAGATGTAGAAGGAGTTATATAAGAATTGCTGCATTTCTTTAACGCAAAATTATTTAGTTCATGGAGTCTGCAATATAGTTGATATGAATGAAACATTCATTGATTTTACTCAGAAAACCAGAAGATTTTTCGATGAAATTTTAAGCATAGAGTTAAATTACTTGTACCTCCGTGGTTTTAAGTTTTAAATAAAATAAATTATTATAGTATTAGGATGAATGAAAGGATTGGAAAAATGTTTATGATTTAAATGCTGCTTTTATATAGAGGCGATTTATATTTCGATGACGTCATTTGAATAAAGTTCATTTATTTTCGATGAAGTTTTTAAATATAATAAATTATTGTAGTATTATGATAATTTTGAAAAGATTACCGAGGAATGTATCGCATTTTAGAGATGTTTAAACCAGGTAATTTATATTTCAATGCCGTCATTTGAATGAAGTTAATTTTTTTCGATGAAGTTTAAGTTTTCAAATATAATAAATTAATGTAGTACTGTGATAATTTTAAAAATATTACCAAGGAATATATCGCATTTTAGAGATGTTTAAATAAAATTGCATTGAAATTGGAAAGTGTTTCATAATCAATGATGTATGCATGATTGATCTTTCTTGTTGAACGTTGTGGAAGTACTGTAGGAAATTGCACAAATCGGATTTTTCCACCCATAATAATTCCGTGGTAGTGTCACTTCAATCATTCAATTTCGTTTGTGAAACGTTAACATTATTTTCGATGTGATTAAAGCTGTAGTCGAATGAAATCGGAGCGTCGCAAGAAATGTTTTTAGTCAGGGTATCCGGTTGAAATCGGAGAGTTGCAAAAAATGTAGTCGTGGTATCTGGCAAAAACTAATGATACTACATTACATTAAAAAACATAAAACTTTGCATTGAATGTGCTTTGCACAGATTCTGGAGCATAGCTTAATGTAGCATCTATTTATACATACGAATCGCAGTAACCGCCATAACGAGAACGTTATTGTTTTATAACTCAATGTTATCGTAAGGAACGACCTGAAATTTTACGCACTGTAGCACAATTTGATTAGCCTATTATATCAGCAGAAAGAAAAAAAACGCCAGTTTGACATTAGATGACCCCTAAATAACTAGCAGCAGGGTTGTGGAGTCAATACTTTAATCGTTCGACACCCACTCCTCTTATCAATAAGTAATCAATAAATCATGAAAAATATGTTAAAAAATAGGAATTTAAAGAATCTTCAATTGCTAACATTGCAACCAATTTAACCACCGTTTTCTTCAGCTCAACATTGCTACCAATTTCCACCTTTTTGTATGAGCCTTGATGAGTTTTCTTCAGCAAGAATCATACAAAAAGGCACATCGATCTATGATCATGACTTCTTTGAAGATTTCCTCATCCTGAAAAATTCTACTAATTTAGTTAATAACTTGTACAGAACTTTTGTTAGCCGTTTGGCGGAGTGCATTGTAAAATTCCGTCCCCTCCCTCTCTTCGTTCTATTCTTTTGGGGCTTGTGTCGTTTTAACCTATTTTTCGTTTTCTTAGACCTCATTCATTCTTGTTCGGATTTACTGGTATTGTCGGGATATGCATGTAGTATCTTGGCGCAGACCAATCTCTTGTGTTGTTTCTCGCTTCGAATTGGCTGGACTTTTCTACATGATAATTTCTCTCCAACGGCCCTACCGTGCTGAAAACACCGGTTCTCGTTAGATCACCGAAGTCAAGCAGCATAGGGAGCGGTTAGTACTTGGGTGGGTGACCACCTTGGAACACCGCGTGCTGTTGGCACATTTCGGGTGCGGTAGCCCTGTGGTTTGCGCGCTGAATTTGCACGCTGCCACAACTGCCGCCGTGTTCATGCGGAGTACGACCACGTTAAACATGTGGGTCCGTAAGTCCTTCCGAGAGGTTGGTGGTAGGGGAGGGAGGGTACAGTCCCTGTGGATGCCTTCCCCACTGGGTTCTGGTCTAAATTGTGTGGTACTTCCCGGCCGTCCAAACGGTTACTTTACACTTTTCTGGTAGGTCGGACGGTCTGGATCTCAACAACAACATGCTACTTTCAGATTGGCTCTCGGGCGCTCTTGTGTGACAAGATCCGGGCATTATTTTACTTCCAGCACATAGCGTCCCCAAAACGGGCAAGATACATAGCTCGTGTGTCATAGCCAGTAAGGTCTTGGGTATACTATAATCCACTTTCTATCTTCCTTTGCATTCATTCCTTTTTTAAACTTCGGGTTTGTTGGTTTTCTTACACTGACGAAGGGAATCCAGCGTGTCTTTGACACATCTATATGCTGCATTATCATTTTATTTGTACTTATATACGTTTCTCAAGTTTTCCTTATCCTACACTTCTTGTTTCGTACAATCCTAGTCCGATATCGACATAAAACGGCAATTGTTGTTTTACAGCACCTTCTTTTTACGATTGATTTGCAAATAAAACCCCTTATATCCCTAGTAGCATTTAATAATGAACCAGTGTTGTATATCTTGGCATTACATTTGAAATATCTCCAATGAAACACCAATATAGGTGTAACATTGTCCCAATACTTTAAGCCAATATTTGGCGAATTTCGTCGAAATGTCCACTTTTTCATATTGGTCCAATATTGACTGCTAATATTGAGCCAATATTATATTTGTTAAATGCTGCACTTGCCAAGATCATTGCATTAAAATATCAAAATTCTGACATTCTTCTGCATTGGCAATGCAAAATGTGTCGAAATTGGCAAATTTCATGAGATTTTTAGAAAAAAAATTATGCATTATGTTCTAATATCAAGCTGATCGCTTGATTGGAATCTCATACAGTACTATAAATTCTAAAACATTCTTTTTATCCGTATTTATTTACAATTTTTTAAAATTTCGGACAACTATAATGGTTCCATCTAAATATGTTTGCGTTAATTCCTATTTCGCTACAATACAAAAATAAAAATACCTGGCGTTAAGATAAATTCAAGCAAAACTAAAAGTACACCAGGACATATAGCAAAAACTCAACAGCGCATTTACGATAATACGTCACTGCTTCCCACAGCAACGGATGCAGGTCAGTTGCAACGGCTAAATCGTATAATAACCGGTGAACCGCAGATAATGAAATCGTTCCCATTCAGCGAAATAAAAAAATCTCAATTTTCATGGTTTTGTTTAAAAATTCGCAGAAAAATAAAGTAAAGCAATTGAAAAAAAATATTATATTGCGATATATTTTCTTCTGCGGCCTACGCTCTTTAAAGCGGACACCGTTAAAGCGAATTCTAGTTTTAGAGGGAATTTTGCCGTTGCCCTAGTAAAGCTCCATAATGAAGATCGTTAATAGGCATTTTCGATAAACGCGAACTAATTACTGTTCCCTAGCGATTTCTATTAACGCGAGTTGACTGTATTTAAACTTTTAAAATTCTTCCTAGGAACTTCTATAGAAATAGAGCCAGAGGAACACAAAGTTAAATTCGTCCTCATTTAAGCGTCTAATCAAAGAAACTTGCAACACCATTATCACTCAACGCGTCGATTTTCTTTTCATCGGTCCATTAGGCAATAATTAGGTTATTGGCGAAAAAGGGCACTTAGCTAATGGAGGAAAAGGGTATGAAGGACCATAATTGGTTGTTCTTTGTTTAGCGACTGCTCCGCCAAATCTATATACTTTGTTGCTTCATAGTGATGGAGCAATTATAAGGTGTCTCAAAAGTAAATTCAATCTATATTGTCTATTTATAATAATTTAATGCAAATAAAATGTGTATAATTTATGTGGTGTATATTGAGCTTGAGAATTTCAAGTAATTTGCATAAGTAGAACAAGTTAATGAATTTTCACCATTTTGATAATATTTCTATTACCGGCAATGTATGAAAGCCGGCAGTCTATAAAATACCTAGGCATTATATAGAATGCCGAAAACTGATCGGCAATCTATGAAACGATTAAAATTTCACAGATTTCCTAGGCTTTCTATAGAATGCCAAATGATAAACTGGCAAAGTATGAAATACATCTCCGATTCATTCCTTTTTTCACATTTTGCCTAAATAGCATCTGTCATTCTATAGAATGCATAGGTATTATATACATTGCCTAGGGAAAGTATATAATAATTCTCATATTTCATACTTTGCCTAAAACAGGCCGGAATTCTATAAAATGCCTAGGTATTCTATAGAATGCCTGCATTTCATACATTGCCGGTATCATGACCGGCAATGTATGAAAGCCGGCATTCTATAGAAAACCTAGGCATTATATAGAATACCGAAAACTGGTCGGCAATCTATGAAACGATTAACATTTCATACATTTCCTAGGCATTCTATAGAATGCCAAATGACAAACAATCGGCAAAGTATGAAATACATCTCCGATTCATTCCTTTTTTCATACTTTGCCTAAATAGCATTTGTCATTCTATAGAATGCCTAGGTATTATATACAATGCCTAGGGAAAGTATATAATAATTCTCATATTTCATACTTTGCCTAAAAACGGCCGGTATTCTATAAAATGCCTAGTTATTCTATAGAATGCCGGCATGTCATGCATTGTCGGTAACATCTCTATATTAAAAAAAATCATGCTAATTTTTAACAGTGAATTGCAAACAGACGATAAAATGAACAATTATGAAATTTTACAGATAGATAAATATGAACCCGTAGATGTGCATGTTGGAAATATAATTTTGAGTTATGTCTTAGTTAATTAAATATTAATAAAATTTTCCGTTGCCAGTATAGGCAAATATTTCTTAGCAGAAACGTCAGAAAGATAGCAGGGGACAATTATTGCTGACTCTTATAAACAGAGTGTTTCGCAATAATGGCAGTCATGAACAATTATGATTAAAATGAAATTAGTAATGCAGTTAATAATTATGTCGTATTGTTGATTCTTAGAAAGAATTAAACAAAGCAATTACGTAAAAATAATTTTTCATGGTTGCGATTGTTAGAACTTTTAGCATGCTAACTGTTTTTTTTTACATCTGAAACAGCGTGCGTTGTACGATATGTTAAATCTCGAATTTCGTAACGACAGACATTGCAGCAGTCTGGTCGCTAAGTTCCTACTTCAGGAAGCTAGGACTGTAATTGCCCATCCCCATAGAGTTTCGCAAAGTTGTTAAACATAAACTGTTTTCTGCCATTGCAGGTAATATCTGGTCCATGCCAATAAGCTCATAAAAAGCCCGAAACCGGTCTGTTGATGCTGTTATCTTAATAAAAGCGCAAGCCATTTATGCTCGGTTTCTTTTTATTTAGTTTTGTTTGCTGTAAATACGTTTCCATTCGAAATATTTCAGTCCTAAAGATAACAATTCTTACCACAATATACCCTTATCTGTTTTTTAATGTCTGGTATTTAGCAAAGGAAACACTTTATCTATTACAACGGTTTTATTGTTTGTGCGTAATTATGTTTCCTGTGTACTATGAGATTAGAAAACTTCGCATGTGTGCTTTACGATCGGGTTTAACGATAGCCTCGTAACGTGTTAAATAATATTTATTATGTCGAGAAGGATTGCTTTTTTGTTATCGCCGAAACCTGGTGATTTGGTTAAGTGCTTTCATGCTATATACATAGTTCTTGGAGTATGTATTTTGATAATGCAGAAGCATAATATTCAAGTTGCAGCATTTATCTAGAATACTATAGTGCAGGTTGATACAAAAGTCCTTCACATAAATTTTTAAATATATACATATAATGTACAGAGAAATTAAAATAACAGAATTTTCTTTAGTTTGGTGGCAGTAATATACCTGCAAAAATATATCAAACATATGGTAGATTCATTTTTTTTTTCAAATTTTGCAAGAAATATTTTCAAAAATCTATATCGTTGGCCCAAATGATCACATTTGTAACATGTTATACATCATTTTAAAGGCATTGGTAAACATTTCGATGAATACGAAGTTGGCGGCGATGTACCCTCTCGTGGGAGAAAACAACTTGCCGTCAGAGGGGGGGGGGGGGGGGGCTAATGACTTTACCAACACAGGCATTGTATCACAACTGTTTTTCACAATAATGCTTTAAACTGTTGAGCTTTGGGTTGCTTTAAACTGTTGAGCTTGATTCATAAATAATACTTTTTTTGCATAATTATGTTAAATGTTATCCTATTCTGCCATGTTAAGGAAATAGAAAAATTATAATGATTTTTGAAATTTTTGCTGAAATTAAAGAAAAAACCTACCTAGTTTTAGATTTTACGTTAACAAAGCAGGATATAAAGTTTCATGAAAATTCGTTAATATTTGTGGCATCTATCGTGTATACAAGCCCACAGACAGACAGCGGACATCACTCTAAAAATAGTCAAAACGTGTTCAGGAGATCCTGAAACATATATTGGCATCCGAATCACGACATTAAAACTTTTCGTAAAAGTTAACTGGAATGTGAATCAACTCGATTTTTTTATACCAAAATTCATTTTCAAATTTTACAAGAAAAAGCTTAAAAAATCGTTATCGTGGATCCAAATGATTACAAATATAACGTGCTACCCTTCACTTTAAAGTGCTTGAAAAAAGTCTTTCGATTATACCATACTTGACAATATACCCCCACGGGGGTAACTAGCCCCCCATGGGGGGGGCTAATGGCGTTACGAACAAAACAATTTGTATCGTGCTTATTTTTCACAACAATGATTGAAGCTATTAAGTCCGGTGTTTATTGAGCCACTAATAAACACTTTTAAACATGATTATGTCAAATTTTGTCCTATACTGCCATGTTAAAAAAAAATATAATTTAGAGTAAAATACAATGCTTTCGCTCGAATTAAAAAATAAACATTCTCTCTAATTCTAGATTTTTGATAATAAAGCTGGATATAAAGTTTTGTGAACATCCATGTATCCTTGTAGCTGCTATTATGTACACAAGAAATCGACCACAGACATCAGACAGATAGACGGACATTACTCCAAAAAGAGTCAAAACGGATTCAGAAGGTCTTAAAGCATATATTGGCATCAAAATCTCGAAATCGAAAATTTTCGAGAAAACAATACTTTCTCAATACTACGTATGACAAAGTAAAAATACTTTCTCTACGCTATAGTATGAGAAAGTAAAAATGTGTTCTGCACGTACAAAAGAACATCTACTTTAACCTATCACACTCTCACTTATACCGCGACCTACCTGTTGTTTCGACATCCATTATTTTTCTGGCAAGCTTCATGTTGACAACTCATCACTAGCATCTCATTCTCCTACCAGACATGTTTTCATTATTTCCCATCTCCCCCATCAAGATGAGGGGCCATATCATGCTTGTTTTGTGCTAGTTGCTACATAAGATGCTATAAAATTTCATGAAAATCTAGTAATATTTATGGCAGCTAACGTGTGTACAAGAAATTGACCACAGACGACAGGCAGACGGACACCACTCTAAAAGTAGTCAAAACGTGTTCAGAAGGTCTTAAATCACATATTGCCACCACAATCTCGACATTGAAAATTTCGTGAAAGCAATACTTTCTCTATATTACATAATAATATAAACACCTTGGTTTATCTATTTCTGGGTAACTCTTGGCGAAAATTATGGCTACGAATTTGGCGAGATATCGCCAACTTTTCTACTTTTGTTGCGAAATTAACGAAAATGTCGGCAAATCGATAAAAATGACGCCAAATTGATAAAAATGACGTCAAATTCATAAAAATGACGCCAAATTAATGAAATTAATTTCGTTTGGAATGGGAATAGTATTGTAATTATGTTTCGATAGCGTTTGTTTGTCAAGTCGAACCATCCGACTTGGCGACAAATTTGTCGCCTTTTTAAAATATCGCCAAATAAATGAAAATGTCGTCAAATTGATAAAACTGACGTCAAATCAATAAATTAATTGTGTTTTGCCATCAAAATCTTGCCATCAACATTGAAAAATTTTCGTGAAAGCAATACTTTCTCTATATTACATAATAATGTTAACACCTTGATTTATCTATCTCTGGGTAACGCTTGGCGAAAATTATGCCTACAAATGTGGCAAGATATCGACAACTTTTCGACTTTTGTTGTGAAATTGACGAACATGTCGCCAAATCGATAAAAATGACGTCAAATTGATAAAAATGACGCCAAATTAATGAAATTAATTTCGTTTAGAATGGGAATAGTATTGTAATTATGTTTCGATAGCGTTTGTTTGTCAAGTCGAACCATCTGACTTGGCGAAAAATTTGGCGACTTTTCAAAATATCGTCAAATCGATGAAAATGTCACCAAATTGATAAAACTGACGCCAAATCAATAAATTAATTTTGTTTTGATAGGGGACAGTATTGTAGTGATGTTTCAGCAGAGTTTGGCTGTCAGTCCAACTGTTCCACTTGGCGACAATTTTGGCGAGTTTTTTTAAATGGCTCAAAATTGAACAAAATATCACAAAAAATTAACGAAAATGTCACCAAATCGATGAAAATTCGATATCTTGGAAGGAATACAAGAATCTACTATAAGAAAAAGCCATTTCTCTATTCGTCCGTCCGTGACGTTTGGCAAAAAATTTTACAGGATTTCGTAAATACCGCCAAATTGATAAAAATGACGCCAAATGGGAGATAATATTCTGCAAATTTTAAATTTCGTCATATGACGGGCATATCGTCTAGTATTCTATAATATATGTAGTACAATGATACCACATATATTCTACATATCTCTATACTAGATATTTTATAGGAGAAAGTAAAAATCTGTTCTGTAAGTGCAACAGAACAACTACTTCTACGAACCCCACTCTCACTTATAGCGTGACCTCCCGTTGTTTCGGCATCTTTTATATTTCTGACAACTCATCACTCACATCTCATTCTCCTACCGGACATGTTTTCATTATTTTCAACCTCCCCCATCAAGATGAGGCGCCATGTCATGGCTGTTCTGTGCTAGTTGCTACATCCTTAAAACTCTGCCAGTAATACCATAATCCTGAAGTATAACATCCTATTTACCACCCGTGACCATATCACGATCCGTGTTTCCTGCAAATCTCAAAGGGAAGGCTGTATTTAAAAAGTGATAACTGTATTTACTTGAGTATTTTGGGGACAGGGCTTAATAAGGAGTGTGTGTGGCATATTAAAATGTGTAGCCTCCATTTGGTGAGAGTGGAGGAATTTTTTTTCCGGCATTTATGGGATGTGTTTGGTGCGTCTTGGTGTGTTGTTACCTGCGGCAGATTCAGTGATGAGCTTGATTTGTTAAAGTATGCAATATTTCTATTTACTCGTTATATTTTAGTTTTTCCTTTATTATACTTATTTATATAGTTTTAAGGAACATTCTTAACGTGAATATAACATATGTGATCGATGTCAGCTGAAATCTGGGAATTGCGAATTAAAAATTTGATCATTTATATCTTCGACTCTAATGGACAAAAATGTTAGCAACTTGTACATTATCGATAATAGAGTATCATTTATGAATATATAAAATAATTTCAATGTTTTAATATTTTGAATATTTTTTGTCCGAAAATAATAAACGTTTTCGCCAACTTGACTGTGCATACTTTCACTCGAAATATCTTCTACAAAATATAGATATAACAGTGACCGACAAAAAAGTTCAGTAGGAAATCCAGTTTCTAGGTTAATAACATGCTATTATAAAAACCTAGGTTAATAATATGTTATTATATGGTTAATAATATGTTATTATAATATAGTTTTTGAGCAATTGTCTTATTGACGATTGAAAGTTTGCTGTATTCAAATTTCGCAACATTTATATCTCGAAATCTAAAAAGGCTGGGTATCTATCAAGAGCAAGCATGTAATATGTAGCCGTTTAAATGCCCTACAAGGATTTATAATAGGATTTTATATCAGATTATTAGTTTTTTAAGTATCATAGTTGCAATTTAGATATTTTTATAATCTGAACTATTTTGAGAAAGTCGTTCTTAATTTTTCTTAATTTCCATAATTTAGATAGCTAAAAAAAGTAAACGAATACTTTATACAATTACAAGCCCTATAAAAATGTATATATATATATTTTTGTATCATGTTCTTTGTTTTCTAAATAACGTGCTTATAATTTTTCAAAACATGTAAAATCTACTACAGGCAGTCAAACTTTGTACAAATTTGATCATAGCTTAGAGAGACTAAGTTGTTTCAATTTAGCATCTTGTTTTATATATAGTAATTAACATTATGTATTTCATTATTTACGGTTTATTAATTATACATTATCCCTGTATAATTTTATTGACAATGTCCGGATAAACCTGGGTAAAGGAGTTTATGTATGTAGTCAATATTACACACATTTATATGATAGTAAATGCTTAAAACATATTTTTAACATTCTGCAAATATATTATATTTGCACTTTACACTATTTAATTCCCTCTACGGCTATAACTATTTAACAACTTTTCCTTCTACATTTGGAATCACACATAACAATACGCAATCTATTGGTGCAATGATAAAATAAGGAAAAAATAAATAAATAAAACTATTGCTCGAAATTTGGCTCCAGGCGTACTCTTATGTCTAACAATCAAATGCTCTGGTACAAATTATTTTCAGATCCTCTTATCTTCACAGTATTATTTAAAATAACTGCTTAAGTAAGGATTTGAGCTTTTCCACGAGAAAAAAAAATGAGAATGATTGTCTCAAAGTAATCAAATCACGTTGTACGTTATTTCAAATATCAATACCCATACATAAATATAGATGCCGAATTTCCATTCTCCAGAAAACTTTTCGAATTAGATATTTAAAATAAATTCGATTCGTTATTGTACTAGAATGGAGAGGTTCTCTAAAACTGGTAATCTGGAATCTTTTGAATATGCACTTTGTGTATCACAAAATAATATTTTTTCTCTCCGAAAGTATGATTTTCGTGTCTAAAATTTGATCTATATTCAAAATATGCACTTGTTCTATCCTGGCTGTTGATTACGATAACCACCTTTTAGCATACGTCTGTCTGAAGATTTTTTTTTATTTTTTATTTTTTATTTTTGTGAAATCGATATCATCATATTTTTTTCCTAAATTTCTTAAGTTATTGAAGCTAAATTTTGGGTATGCCATGGAAAAAACAACCTCGATAGCTTTAAAAAAAACTAGACCGTCTCTTGCGCAGTACACGCATATGCAGTTTGCAAGATTGAAAATGTTTAGAAACTGCTAAACTATTGACACCAAATTTCGCACAATTGCTGAATATCATGCGAGTATAAAATGATTCAGAATAAGCATGCACATTTTGAAGCACCTTTCAATAAATCTGAAAATATTACCAGTGGATGCTGTTATTTACAATCAAGGATGCTGTTATTTTCAATGGGAGTGTCTTACAAATTTTTTAAAACGATCATTGCAGCCGGTTTTGTTAATACGAGCTTTTACAGCTTCATATAGTTTGAGTTAAATTGAATGATAATTTGATCTATGTGAAAAGACTGAAATTATCAGTTTCCATAAAAGTTTATAAAAATTATAACGTATGGTAAGTTTCTTGATGAGAGATGATATTGCCGATAATGGCTATTTCAGGTTGACGAGCGCATAATAAGCACGAAACCAGTCTATGTATGCTGCTATCTGCAATGCGAATGTCTTCCAAATGTTTGGCAACGCCTCTTACAGGTGGGTTTTGGGATTAAGAACTTGGTTTTTACAGTTTCATGTAATTCAAGCTAAAGTATGTAACATTTTGTTGCCAGCTACGAGGAAGAAGTGAAATTATGACTTCCACACAGAAGTTCCCTAAAATTATGGCGCATAGCAATATTCTTGCTGCCATTGCCGACAACGGCTATCCCATGCTGACAAACTCATATTAATCGCAAAAACGGTCTATGAATGCAGATTTCTATAGGCTAAATGAGGGTCTAACTCTGCCACAATGAACAATTTCAGTACGCCAATCAAAGCCTTTAATACAGAGTGATGAACCACTAAAGAAAGCGATTTCAAAAGTAGGGTTTTCATACAGGGTGAACTAATCTCCATTAAAAATGGCTTCTTCGTAGCATCAGCTAAATTGCTAACGAATTTTGTTAATACCGTGTCGAATTCCACAGATCTGAGCGACACAAATGATGAAACTTTAAACCCTGTACTTAATTATGGTAATTTATTTAAATTTCTTTAAATCATTTTGTTCAAAACTTTTTATTTTATTAATGAGCCAAGTACTGAAGTATGCTGGGATACGCCAGTCAAAATGAACTATCCAAGAAACTTCAAATTTTGCATATTTCACAGAAATGAATTTCACTGAATAATATAAATGTATATTTATAACATTGGACTATTATGCATAATAAAACTGAAGTATATCCCGACATAATCCTATATAAATGCACTCGTAAAAATGTGGGTAATTGTTTAGTCAACGATGTAAATACTGTAAACGTCTTTTTGGACGGGCTTTCAACCTTGAAGTTATTGTTTGTTCTAAGGAAACTATCCTAATGGATACAACATTTCACAGTCAAAGTCGTTAGACATTTTTGCATTTTTACAATACGTTCCATCTGTTTATCATCCATATCCGTAGACTTTGGACACCGCACAGAGCACAAATATACCTATGATGAAGAAAGACATTGAGGGCATATTGGTTTCAATTACACTGCATCGAAAGTAGCGATAAAATCTAAATTTGGCGCAGAATATGATATAACATCGAATATTTATCTAGCTTTGCATTTAAACACGTCAGCTATAATGAAACAAAATGCAGACTAAGTAGTTTGTTATAGATAAAAATTCAGCCAGATTGAACCACGTATTTCTACAAAAAAAAATATGAGCGATGTGTGTCGCTACTTTAAAATTGTTTTGAAATGTTAAGATAACTCCTTCTTAGTGCAAACAGAATAACATTTTCCTGCAGAAATAAGATTGCTTTAAGACGATCCATTTAGAACTACAGATAACTTTAGGACAATTCATTTAGAACTATAGATAAATTTAAAACGACCCATTTAGAACTATAGATAAATTTAAGACGATCCCTTTAGAACTATAGATAACTTTAGGACAATTCATTTAGAACTATAGATAAATTTAAAACGACCCATTTAGAACTATAGATAAATTTAAGACGATCCCTTTAGAACTATAGATAACTTTAAACCGACCCATTTAGAACTATAGATAACTTTAAGACCATCCATTAAGAACTATAGATAAATTTAAGACCATCCATTAAGAACTATAGATAAATTTAAGACCATCCATTTAGAACTATAGATAAATTTAAGACCATCCATTTAGAACTATAGATAACTTTAAGACATTCCATTTAGAACTATAGATAAATTTAAGACGATCCATTTAGAACTATAGATAATTTAGGACAATCCATTTAGGACTATAGATAAATTTAATACGACCCATTTAGAACTATAGATAACTTTAAGACTATCCATTTAGAACTAGATAACGAATATTCAAGAAATGAGATTATGTTAATTTTAATCTTAATACCGTTTCGTCATTTATTAATTTGACTTTTTGTGAGTATGTTCCCCTCAATTCAAATTTTGATGCATTTACTTTCTTGTATTGTCGCATTTGTTTTTAACACTTTACAACATAGTTGAAAAGTGTTTGACTTTGTTCATTCTGTCTGTCAGCACGATAACTGCCGTAAAAATGACTTTATCAAAATGAAATTTTCAAACATTTTTAAAGCAAATTTAAAATTCATAAATTGCTTCGAAAGTTTTAGTAAATATTCAAATTATCCCATAAAATTTATAAAAAAAATTTCAGAAAAATATATTCAGTATTTTTTAAAATAATAATTACATCCATTATATGAAGAGATCACGTGACCACTGTATAAAGAGTTCACGTGGCTATTGTATGAAGAGGTCACGTGACCATTATACGAAGAGATCAAATGCCCCACTATAAAATAAAATATGGCATCCATCTTGTGTCAAAATTGTGATTTTTTAAAGTTTTTTTTAATTTATATTTACTGTTGTGTACATCCTAAAACCGCTTTATTTTTGCTTAATTTCTGTGCAATGTGCTGAAACAACGCAATAACAATATATTTGAGTTCAAATGATCATCAAACTTTGATTATTTCTACAACGAAACCTAATTTTCACTTATGGAGATGCAAGTTAGCAAAATGACGCTTAAGTTATGAACATGACGTCAAATTGATCAATTAATGATTAACATATTTCAATTTAATGGATTATATCACTTAAGATGTTAGCAATGTTCTCGCGAAATATAAGTTGTTGTTGTTGAGACCCAGACCGTCCGACCTACCAGAAAGGTGTAAGGTAACTGTATGGACGGCCGGGAAGTGCCACCCAATTTAGACCGGAACCCAGTGGGGGAGGCATCCACAGGGACCGTACCCTCCTTTCCCTACCACCAACCTCTCGGAAGGACTTACGGACCCACATGTTTAACGTGATCGTACTCCGCATGAACACGGCGGCATTTGTGGTAGCGTGCAAATCTAGCGCGCAAACCACGGGGATACCGTACCCGAGATGGCCAACAGCACGCGGTGTTTCGAGGTGGTCACCCACCAAGTACTAACCGCGCCCGATGCTGCTTGACTTCGGTGATCTAACGAGAACCGGTGTTTTCAGCACGGTACGGCCGTTGGCCCTCGCGAGATATAAGTGAATTTGGTGCTTCAAAATAATGTTACATGTTGTCATCCAGAAAAGCGCCAAGTGTTAATGTATTTTCAATGTAAAATACATTGTGTTATAGAATTTTCCCATCATTATTGTGCCTTGAAAAAAGTGAAGTACTAGCATTATGTATGGAAAGCCATGTGCTGCCCACAATTGTCTTTATTTTTTCAGCGAATTTATGTATAGGTTTTGATTCCATTGTGATAACTATGGTGAAGTTTTAAATACCGAAATAGTTTATTAGGAATTCTTCAAATCCAATTCGTGGAAATTAATGCTACATTTCATTGAATTTTAGCTTAAAATATCAGAAAACACTGAAACTAGGGTAGTATATAAATGATCGCAGATGAAATTTTGGTTTACATTTTGTAATTTCTATATTAATAGAACAATAAAATATGCGCCATTTTTATGGCTGTATATTTGAAACGCATGTATGTGTCACATATAGGGACGTCTAGCCATTTTTGCAGGGAAAGCGCGGGGGGATTGCTAGTGTAGAATATGAATGGATTAGAAAGTCGATTAAAGTCCCATATTCCAGATATTTTTATTTTAACATCTGTCTGATTAAAACAAAGTGCATGATTGTATGCGCCTAAATCTACAATCCTCAAATATATGAATGGAAGATTCAGGAAATCGAATTTTGATTGTGCAAAAAGTTTGACATTCCAACTGTTCCAGCGAATTTGTTCTGTCAAACTTTCATCAGCCATTAAGGATTTCTCAGAACCTCAATGACGTAAACGCGTAATCGGCTAGTGACGCATTTTTTACCTTCGTGTGCGTGATGGAATGGGATTGAAAGAATAGAATGAAGAGCTAACTCATTTATTTTGCTTCAATTGTTTCCATTAGTAGTAACAGTAGCAGGTGTTAAGTGTAGAGGGACAACGGATTTAAGTAGTTCTGTTCTATTCAATAGATTTCTTAATTTTTATCCGCATATTTTAGTCACTAATTTTTATTACAGATAATCTACTTGCAAATGGTGTATTAAAGGAAATCCCACTTCAATGCAGTATTATCTCCTCTTTGAAATAGCTAAAGTGGGGGCTTTTAACATTAACTTTCACAATTTGACTTGGACTGCTCATGCCTACCTACAGTTACACCTACAGACTCACATTCACCTTTAATTTTTTAACACTTTACAACATAGTTGAAAAGTGTATATGACTTTGTTCAATCTATCTTGTCTGTCTGTCCGTTCGTATGATAACCGCCGTAAAAATGATTTTATCACAATGAAATTTTAGTATCTTGTTGAGATGGTCTGTAGGACATATGGGAATGTAAATGAATAATATCGCCAATTAGTTTTGAATTGAACCCGGATTGAAAAAATGAAATACATTGAACCCTATGGAACCTTTTTAAGCGAAGTTAAAATTTACAAATTGCTCCGAAAGTTTTAGGAAATATTTAAATGTTGCTCCGAAAGTTTTAGGAAATATATAAATTTTCCCTAAAATATATATAAACAAAATTTCAGCAAAATATGTTCGGTAGTTTTTTTAAATAAAATTAAAATAATAATTGCACCCATATAATATGAAAAGATCACGTAACCCACTCCAAAATAAAATATGGCATCCATCTTTTTTTTCCTAGAGTAAAAATCGTGATTTTTCAAAACCTTTATTTTATTCTTTTCTGCGCATCTATATTCTGTGCCAACGCAATTACAATATTTTTGAGTTTAAATGATCACGCAAAATTATTTATGTCAGCTTTCGTTTAATAGGGTCGAAAAAAATCTTTAGATGGATACAAATTTTGACAACGTACACCATTGTGGAAGAGAGGGGTAATGAAGTCGTGAACATAAAAATTGCATTGCTGTTATATTTCTCGGCTACAGTAATTAAAACTGTTAAGTTTCGTAATCATTGAGACGTAAATAACCATTTTATGCATAAGTATGCACTATTTTGTCCTATACTGCCATACTAAGAAAATATAAATTCTCGCGCGAATTTCCGAAAATCATATCTAGTTCTAGATTTTTAAACAACAAAGGCAAATGTTATCACGTTCGCCACCTATTAGTTCGTTTCGTAAAAATACATCAAGATTTGTGCCAGCTGTTGTATGCACCAGAAATCGACCACTGACAGGCGGACATCATTCTAAAAATAGTCAATACATGTTCAAGAAGTACTAAAACATATATTATCACCAATATCTCGAAATCGAAAATTTACGCAAAAACAATACTTTCTCGATATATTCTATATTATGAGAAAGTAATTATATGAAATAGATATTTATTTGGCAATATATCAATTTATAATTTAAAAATAAATATCCTTCTCTTTCAATAACTTTAAGAAAGCTTTAACTTTATAAAAATTAAATGACTACAGCTGTTTCGAGGTCACTCTGGGTCCTCATCCTCAGGTTAAAAAGACCGTATATTCATAACAAACGCTAAGAGATAAATGGGCATTTGTTTTTAGTAGTTCTATTATGTTAATATAATAATGATTCTATTATGTTAACATATTAAATGTAACTATTTTATACCAATTTTGCAAATACTCATCGACCGTTGCTTGCATTGCTTATATTTTTATTTTTCCACCCTCCCTATTTGCATAATATTTGTTTCTCTGGAAATAATTTCTACCATTTATAAAATTAAAATTGAATGGCAACCACGTCAAATAAGCACAACTTTAAAAAATAAAGACAATCAAAGTTGGCTATTATTAAATGTCCTTAATAAAATATGTATCCATGACGTACATAAAAATTACATAACCAAAGCGCTTTCGGGCAATATTATTGCCCTTTATCAGTGACAAAGTAAAAATAGGTGGCGAACATGAGCTGTAATTAACAGGCCTCAACCGCGAGACAAAATTACATATTATCTGGCGGTTATGACCTGTCTATAAAAGCTCATATTCGCCACCTATTTTTACTTTGTCACTGATGAAGGGCATGATAATAGATGAAGGGCATGATAGGTCATGTTTTGAGAATCCCATTGGACAGCATTCCCGCCGTTGTCCTGGACTGGGCACCTGAGGGCAGGCGGACAAGAGGTAGACCGAAGTTAACTTGGAGACGGTTGGTGGAGAGTGTGAGAAACCAGGCGGGATGGGCGAGCTGGACTGAAGCGAAAGCTGCTGCACGCGATCGCCGTGTTTGGAAATCTAAGCTGAAGGCCTTAAGTGCCACTTAGGCACGAAGAGAATGATGATGATGTTGAAAGACATTATTAGATATTATATAAAAATTTTTTATTAATTTTAAAGATATTATATAATATTTTATTAATATTAAAGACATTATATAAAAAAATGTATTACTATTAAAGACATTATATAAAAAATTTTATTACTATTAAAGACATTATATAAAAAATTTTATTACTATTAAAGACATTATAAAGATATTATATAAGAAAAATATTAATATTAAAGACATTATATAAAAATGTATTTATATTATAGACATTATACAAAAAGCTTTATTAATATTAAAGACATTATATAAAAAATGTATTAATATTAGACATTATATAAAAAAATGTATTAATATTAAAAACTTTATAAAGACATAATATAAAAAATGTATTAATATTAAATACATCATAAAGACATTATATAAAAAAATGTATTAATATTAAAAACTTTATGAAGACATTATATAAAAAATGTATTAATATTAAAGACATCATAAAGACATTATGTAAAATATTTTATCATAAAGACTTTATAAATTATTTTATTAATATTAAAGACATAAAAACCGTTATATAAAAATTTTTATAAATATTAAAGACATTATGAAGAATTATATAAAATATTTTATTAATATTATACATTATAAAGGCATTATATAAAAAATATTAATATTAAAGACATGATAAAGACATTATATAAAAAATTTATTAATATTAAAGACATATAAAACGATTTATTAATATTAAAGACATTATAAAAAAAATTATTAATATTAAAGACATTATATAAGAAAAATTATTAATATTAAAGACATTATGTAAAAAATTTTATTAATATTAGACATTATATAAAACATTTTATTAAAGACATTATATAAAAATTTTTTATTAATATTAAAGACACTAGATAATAGCCAACATTGGTTGTCTTTATTTTTTTAAATTTACAGAATTATTTGCATATTTTTGACAGAAAATTATTACATTACTTAACATATCCTCCTTATCACCAACTGCCTCAAACTTTTCACATTACCGTAATGTGATATCTTCATTTAATTGCTTCTTTTGAACCGACTTACGAAAGCATTTTTTCCATAAATGTCTGTTTGAAATATTTATTGATATATCTAAAAGTATTTTGAATAAATTGTCATCGCATTTATACCGTAGGGATTTAATTCTGCGTGCTTCCATATTCACGAATCTCAGTCTCACTTGCACTATATAAATATCCTCCTGAGCTTAATTTTGCCTTTCTGGAGTAACTTATTTTCCGTACCACTTCTAAATTAATCCGCAAAATTTCGAAGTAATTTGCATTATGGAAATTATCTCGGAGAGTCAGAAATAATGACTGACACGTTCTGTGTGAGGCATTCTCACCAGTAATGCAGTTTCTGATAGAAACTTCACTTTGCTGATCATTGGAGTTATGTCAGGTGCGGCTTCGGATGCGATTTTTGTTTTCAGGCTTTGTTTCAAAACGTAATTTTCAGTGAAATATGAAAGTTGGGAGCTCTTATGGAGGTTCCCTTGTCAACAACTTTCACACATGTGTGCGGCATATGTTAGGTATACACAAACACATCACAATAATTGTATAAATATGTAAAGCATTTTTCAGGTATATATATGTGTGTGTAGATGTAAAGATCCTTGAATTGTGGCATTTATAGAAACTATCCAATTCCATCTATTGATTTTACTCCTTTTCATCATTTTATTATTTTTCTCTTTGGGCTTCTAGAAATTGCATTATCTATTTGAAGTTCGTGCCTTTCCTTATTGTTCGTATAATATCTATGATGTATATTTTGTGGATTTTCATGTATTTAATTATCTTGTTAAATTACCTAGATTTCTTATACTTTTTAAGTTATATTTAGAATTAGAATGTATGTTTCTCTGATATCATAGTTACGCATTTTTAGATTTTACGCATAGTTACGCATTTTTATAGTTTTAAATCCTCATTGTCGAAATTTTATCGTATATAAAACGAATATCGAAATTTTTATGTAATTTTTTATTATATATATATGTATATATATATATACACATATGTACATATATATATATATATATATATATATACACGTATATGTAAAATATGTAGATATATATACCGGGTGGTCAGAATTAAAACACCTCTCTGAGCTAGATCTCTATACATCGAACTACTCAGTGTAAAGGCTCCAAAATCGTTGAACCTACTATTCAAGACGTGGGGAAAGGGATTACTCGAAAAAAAAATAGTTAAAGAAACACCGATAGGTGGCGCTGTACAACAGAAAATATGCTGAAAAGACACGAAATAATCACAAAGAAACAAACACATGCCATGTGGAATTTTTCCTTTTTAATTTCTTTTGCTGATATGAAAAAAAAAGAAGATAAAAAAGTGAAGAAACTTAAACTGTTATTGTAACTGAAATTTTGCACTGTAAGCACAAAAATTTGCATAAACCCTTGGTTTGCAGCTACTATGTTCTGGGCATAAAAGGGGATAAAACTGGGAAATTTTCATTCTTATCAGCGATGGCTGTCACACTGCCAGAACGCGCTTTGCTTGTGAAGCTGTTTTATGAAAACAAAGGACATGCTGCAGCTGCACTTCGAGAGTTTCGTCGACTTAAGAAATTGCGTAAAGAACCATTACTTCCACAAGCTCTCGGGAGAATGATCGCTCGATTCGAGAAAACTGGACATCTTGGAGTTCAGCCGAGTCGAGGACGCAAATCGACTCGTTCAGATGTCGTTGACGATGTTGCCACCGCTATTGTTGAAAAATCAATGGATAACGTTATACGCAGCATTCCCTGCATCGATAAGGTCCTTGTGATATGAATGTTTGGTACGTTCGAATAAATTGTGTTACAAATGTGTATTTTGTGTCTTTTAAGCATATTTTCTGTTGTACAGCGCCACCTATCGGTGTTTCTGGAACTAATTTTTTTTCGTGTAATCCCTTTCCCCATATCTTGAATAGTATGTTCAACAATTTTGAAGCATTTACACAGAGTAATTTTATCTTTAGAGAGCTCAGACTAGGGGTATTTTAATTCTGACCACCCGGTATATATATATATATATATATTACACACACATACGTATGTATATATATATATATATACATACACACGTATGTGTGTGTAATTTAATGTTAAATTTTATGTTCAAAATGTATTTGTCACGTGACTCAGCAGGTATAGTTGTTGCCAATTAATAATTCGAATGAAAGTAAACATCTAAGACAGAGAAAAAAGAACAGTAGAAGGTTTCTGAACACTTTCTTATTAAAGAGAACCATGAACTAAAAGCCTTTTAAGTATGAACGTTTTTGAAGTGGTGTGTGTGCGTGTGTACGTGCGTGCGTGAGTCTGTGGATTCGATATCTTACGAATGAAGCGTTTCGATCGATTTATTAGGATTATTACAATCGATGAAAATTTGAAAAACATTCGATTTTGAACGCGAATTAAACGTTTGGAAGACTCCTAATTTTTCGGATGATGTTTTGAGAAAATTATACGAAAATCAAAACTTTCAATAATGTTAAATGAATAATCATTTTATGCGTAATTTTTTATTCTAAACAAAATTACATAAACTTGAGTATTCTAGCTTGCAATTTTCTTGAAATATTTCACGTTTCTCAATGAAATGTATCTAAAAAATTACATGGAAATGAATAGAAGTAAGTATATCATTAAATGTGGCGATAAATATAAAGACCATGTCGACTAATTTGGAAAAATATTGCCAACTTGGTGACTTTTGTTAATGTAGAGCAAAATTATTGAAGATTTCACCAAATTGGCAAAAGTGACTCTAAATTTACAAAAATAACACCAAATAGATGAATTAATAATTAACATTGTATTTTAATATAATAGAGTATATTGCTAAGCAAATATTAACAATATGTCTCACTCGCAAGTTATATTTGCGCGAAATGTAAGTTAATTTCGTTCTTTAACATAATTATACATGTTGTGATACATTGTGCCGTGGATTTTGTCCATTATTAGTATTTTGCATTAAAAAAATCTGATGTGGGCAGTACATGACTTTCCTTATATAATGCAATGTATTCACTACTTTTACAGTAAAAATAGATTATTTTTATAGTAGTTATTTATATTCTTTCCAAGATACTGAATTTTCGTCAATGAGTCGTCATTTTTCATCTCGTCATCATCAATGAGTCGTCATTGATTTAGCGTCATTTTTATCCATTTCGCGAGTTTTTCGTTAATTTAGCAACATTTTAAAAGTTTCCAAGTTGGCGACATTGCACCAAATTCGTCTCCAAAATCTCGCCAAGCGTTATGGACGAAGAAATAAGTTATTCTTACAGCAGATAAATCACTATTGGCGTTCAAATACAAAAGTATTACTCAAAGTATCTTTTTTCATGAATGGAACGAGCTAGATTCACGAGAATGATGTCACCCAATTTATCGCATGGTATTACATATGAAACGTGAACATGTTTCTCAATAGGAAATTTTTATTTTTACTTTCCTTATATACATAATGTATAAGGAAAGTATTGTGACGGGGTCGAAAATTCGAATTCGAGTTTTCGACGGGCGAGCACGTTTCAAGCATCCCTGATCACAAATCAAACATTTTTGAAGTGATGTCTGTGTGTGTGTGTGTGTGTGTGTGTGTGTGTGTGTGTGTGTGTGTGTGTGTGTGTGTGTGTGTGTGTGTGTGTGTGTGTGAAAGTATGTGTGTGTGTGTCAGTGAGTCTGTGGAGACGATAACTGACGAACGAATGGACCGATTCGAACCAAATTTGGTACAAAAATCACAATCCGTAAACACTGGAAGCCTATTGTTTTTATACGTAATCGAATGTTCAGAACCCCCCTAAATTTTTGAATGAAATTTTGAAAAAATCGTCAAAAAATCAAAACCGCTAATAAAGTTACGCAAATAGACATTTCTTATGTGATTTTTTATTAGAAAACGATTGGCATAAATTTTAGAACGCTAACAAGAACCGTTCTCGAGATATTGTACATTTTTCAAAAAAATTATGAAAAAGTCACATAAAAAAAAAAAAATTCCTATTGAGAAACATGTTCACTTTTCATATGTAATACCATGCGAAAAAATTGAGTGACATCATTCTCGTGGATCTAGCTCGTTCCATTCATGAAAAAATATACTTTAAATAATACTTTTGTATTTGAACGCCAATAGTCATTTATCTGCTGTAAGAATAACTTATTTCTTAGTGTATAACGCTTGGCGAGATTTTGGCGACGAATTTGGCGGAATGTCGCCAACTTGGCGACTTTTTTGAAATGTTGCCAAATTAATGAATATCTCGCCAAATGGATAAAAATGATGCTAAATCAATGAAAATGACGACTAATTGTCGAAAATTCAATATCGTGGAAAAAATATTAGTATCTACTATAAGAAAATCCTATTTTTTTACTGTAAAAGTAGTAAATTCATTACATTATATAAGGAAAGTCATGTGTTGTCCACATCAGATTTTTTATTTTATATGACTATTTGATAATTTGTTTGAAAAATGTGCAATATCTTGAGAACGGTTCATGTTAGCGTTCTAAAATTTATGTCAATTGTTTTCTAATGAAAATTTACACAAGAAATGTCTATTTGCGTAACTTTATTAGCGGTTTTGATTTTTTGACGATTTTTTCAAAATTTCACTCGAAAATTTAGGAGGATTCTGAACATTCGATTGTGTATAAAAACAATAGGCTTCCAGTGTTTATGGATTGTGATTTTTGTACCAAATTTCGTTCGAATCGGTCCATTCGTTCGTCAGTTATCGCCTCCACAGACTCACTAACACACACACACACAGACATCACTTCAAAAATGTTTGATTCGTGATCAGGGATGCTTGAAACGTGCTCTCCCATCGAAAATTTGAATTTTCGATCCCGTCATAATACTTTCTTTATGCATTATATATATAAGGAAATTAATAAAAATGCTTGGCTTTAAGATAGATTTAGGCAAAACTCTGATTAAAAGTATATCGGGACATTTAGCGAAAACCCAACAGCGCATTTACGATAACCCAACAGCGTATTTACGATAAATACATCACTGCTTTCCACAGCAACGGATGCAGGTCAGTTGCAACGGCTAAAGCATATAACAACCGGTGAACCCCACACACACATACTTTCATACACACACACATACTTTCACACACACACACACACATGCTTGAAATGTGCTCTCTCGTCGAAAACTCGAATTCGAATTTTCGACCCCGTTACAATACTTTCCTTTTACATTATGTATATAAAGAAAGTAAAAAGTAAAGTACTTGCATTATGTAGGTAAAATCATATGCTGCCTACCCCTATTCATCTCTGCATCTTTTATTTTGTGAATTGATTCCGACAGTAGATTGAGCGAACTTTCATATTCATTTTCAACTCAAAAAAATATATTATCCCTTCTCTCAAATGATGCGCGGATATCAAAAGGAGTTGCATAATGAAAGTTCTCAGTTGCGTCTGAAAAAATGACTGGCTTTGTGCAGCGGCTGAAAAGTCCCATTCCCGCACAAAATTCACAGCAGTGATGTAGCTTTTAATAAAACTTCGCTTAGCGGGTCATTGAAGTAATGCCGCGGACGTCTTCGAATGCGTTTTTGTTTCGAAATTTCTTTCAGAAACGTGTATCGGCAAGAAAAACAAAATTCTACTCGGGAAAATGATGTTAAGAACGTGATGCAATACATCCTTAAGAACACGTTTGCGATTGTTTTTAACGCATACCCTGGATCGCTGGAAGAAAGTATTAAATGTTCCTCGTAAATACTTTATTTTGCGTGTTTCAGTTTCTACTTTCCCTACACTTTTAGGGAAAGTTCTTACTTTCCTTAAAAATTAAATAATATGTTTATGTTTGTTTGTTTATGTTGTCTGTAGCGGATAATCTAAGCGGCAAACAGCCATAAAATTCGGTAGAGGAATACCACGCCTCCCGAGAGGAAATTCCTATTTCTTTTTTTATCCGAATTAGCTTAAAGTTTAAGAATCTGAAAATCGAAATTTATCCGATTGGATTGGTGGCGTCATCTGTTGAATATCCCCAAAAGTAAAATTGTTTTTATATTGCTAAAACAATTTTTTAGGGTATTTTATCGGATAACGAAATCTAAGCTTATTTTGATTTGTCAACTTCCGATTTCGTTATCCAACTTTCGATTTCTACATCAACTTCGATTTATATATCAACCTCAAACTAGGGAACTACGAATATATACGCAGGTGTCGAGTTTCTGCAGAAATAGTCGTAATTCGACAGATTGGGTTAGAGGCGCCATCTATTGCACGTTGCTAAAACTCATACAAATTCGTTTCTTTATCTGGTCCGGCCGCTTTTTGAAAACTTGAAGGAATCAATTTAATTTATCCCCGCTTTATCTCACAGACAATGTCGAATAGATTTTTTAATACTATAATGTATGGGGAATGTACTGTGAGGGAGTTGAAAAATCGAATTCAAGTTTTCGACAGATTGGTACGTGTTGATTATCCGTGAATCGAACGTTTTTAAAGGAATGTCCGTGAGTATGGGAGTTCGTGAGTCTGTAGACGCAATATGTCACTTACGAATATATTTCATTTATATGTCATTTCGAATGGAATTTGGCACGATTTTCACAGCTAGTGATCACTGGAACAATTTATTATAAACTCGGCCTAAGATTTCGACGCATCAAATTTTTGAATTAATATTTAAAAAAATTGTAAGAAAGAAAAATAATGTTATGTAGGCTGACGCACAAATATTTGTTATTTTTCTCATTATAATTTGGTATGGTGAAGTACAAGCACATAAAAAAAGTTATAAGGGTAGACTTTGTTTCTAATTTAGGTTTATTATGTTTTAATAAAACTTTAACTTATTATTATTTGCAAAGCTTGCAGTTTTAATTTTTAATTTATTTAGATATTTTTAGTGCTAAATTCATTATTTAAAACTGCTTAGTGCAATGAACAAACAAAATTATAGCATAAACAAATATTAATTGAATAAAGTAAAGAAATATTAAAATTCACCAAAAATGTTCAATATTTCCTCCTTTCCTCAAACATTCCACCAAATTTTTTTGAGAATTATTGCATTTAATGCGTACAATAATTATACAACAATATATCTGATGGATATGTTTGGAAATTTTGAAGTAGCAAACGAAAAAAAAAATACAATTTTTTGATAATAAAATGTTAGAAAAAAGTAAACACAAAAAAAAGTAGACACAACGAAATGTAGACACAGAAAAAGAAAACATAGTTTGGAGTGAATCGAAAGAGAAGAGGGAGATCTACATTTCCCGCTCAAATAATTTCTACTATGGTATAGAAAAAAATGCTTCTGGTTTTACTAAAAATAAACGGATTTTGAAACTGTTTGCGGATTTGGAAAGAAAAGTGTTTAAGAATTCTAATTATTAAAAAAAATCGTAAAAACTATTTTTTAGAAAAATGTGTAGTTCGTCTCATTTTAAAGAATCATTGAACACGTAATTCATTGGAAGACTGGGTTCAACCAAGGTTTCAACAGGTAGTAGACCTCTAACCCCACGGTCTGTGAAGAGGCTTACCCATACCCGCGTAGTGTACGAGTAAGCCCTTTGATAGCCAATTGCGTGCTCCGGATACAGCGATATATTTTCTGAGCACATCTCGGTTCTTTTACAGTACTTTATCATTAAGTTAAAATACATTTTATTGCATTTATAAATTTTAAGCATACTTCTTACCGCTTATTAAACAAGGCATTTCATCTTTTAAAAACCGAATTTCCAAACAAATAGAAAAACTATATAGAGTGTGGCCCAATCATATCAGAATCCATTTTTCAGTAGTTTGTCTTTCCCTTCAGCTTTAACAAGTAAAATTATGAAAAATCGGTATCATTTGTTCAAATGATTAAAATTATAACGTGAAAGCCCCAGGCCGTCCGGCTCGTCCAGAGGACTTAGAGCAACAAATTGGACGACCGGGAAGGCAAAAATTATAACGTGTCACTCTTCAGTTTAAAGGGCTTGAAATAATATTTTGATTGACACTATACTCGACTCAGTACCCCCGTGGGGATAACTTCTCCTCCCTCCCCCCGAGGAGCGCTAATGACGACACAAACACGTAAATTGTATCACGGCTATTTTTTACAACATTGAAAGTATCGTCATCATTGTGTCGTAAATAATCCCTTTTATACATGATTATGTTCAATTTTGTTTTATGATGCCATTTAAAAAATTTAAAATTTCGAAGTTTTCGTTCGAATTTCAAAAAATTCTATTTAGTTCTACGTTTTTCTTTTTTTATAACAAAGCTGGATACAATGCTTCGTGAAAATCCATTAATATCTGTGGCCTTTAGAGTGTACACAAGAAATGGACCCCATACAGGCGGACATCACTCCAAAAATAGTCAAAACGTGTTCTCAAGATGTCTTAAAATAACTATTTGCATCAAAATCTTAAATTCGAAAATTTTCCTGAAAACAATAATTCCTCTACACTATATTACATAGAATGAGAAAGTAAAAATCAATTGACAGAATCAGACATATAACATATCAAACCTATATGTATGTGCCTTTTCTCTGCGACCAGATATTTTCCTTTAGTTCGAAGACATCCATTTTATCCCACATATTTTCGGTAGACTCGATCGAACCAATTTTAGAGGAAAACAAAATGTTAAGAAGAACAATGACCAAAAAGGAGCGAAGAAGCGGAAGCGATGAAAAGAATAAAGATCCCCAAAGAGTCCATAAATTACTCAGAAATGATAACGTTGCCACATGAAGACATGCTTGGTTGACCAATGGCCGCGAAGCGTAGAAATAAGGTTGGCCGAATACAAAGGATTCTTAATGCCGAGAATCTTAGACAAAGTAACGGGAATTAGAGTCATAAGTTTGGAAATCCGTAAGAGATTAATCTTTGTTAAACTTGGTTTAAAAAATATTAGGCATTTTGTAGTTTAAAAACCTTTATAGGAACATAAAGTTTTGTATTTAAAGATAGCTGCAATTTGATAAACTGAAAAATATGGGCAACATGCATTTAAATACTAATAATTTCCATCCGGGCGAAATGGCAAATGGTCGCTGAACGTGATACTTATACTCTTAGTAAAATTTCTTAATATAAAAAACCTGTAACATGGAAATTGCAGTATGTAAAACAGTATTCGATTGATGTATGTCGTCCTATTATTTTCTCTACATACATCGTGTGATGGCAGATTTGTGCGATGGTGGAAATATATGATATTAGGATGCTGTGGAGTACCAAATACTTAACAAATGTCAAGTCGAAGCCTAAGCAATAAATGCAAAGTTGCTAATAACAATGCACGCAGACTGGCAGACGCCAGAGATTGACGCTAAATTAAAATTAATTTATATGGGAGCAATAAAGCTGGCCTCTTGCTTCTTCTAAAGACACCTGATCCCTGCGGAAATCGAGTCCGCTGGCCTTTTGCACCGAGTGATCTCCAGTCAGTGAGTGCGTTATCACATTAGATTGCTCATACTAATGCAGATGGAGCTATGAGGGGGGGGGGGGGGGGTTAAATGAGGATCCTGTCAGCCAATGGTTCAATGTTATGCAAGGGGGATAAATGAGACGGAATCAGCAGCGAGAGTTGGGAAAATACACGAAAAGTTTTTTAGGCAAATGCATAAGTTAGTCAGAAAAATGATTCAGTCATAGAGATCATATTTTTCGGTGGTGAAAGACAATTCATTCATAAAAGTTCATATATACCAGTGTAGAGAAGGAAGTCCTGAATCCAGAGCCTTATAGAAGTTTTCAAAATACAATTATAAAAAGGAAATTATTGTGACAAGTTTGAAAATGTGAATTCATTTTTCGACGGGAAATCACGTTTTAAGGATCTCTGAACTCAAATGAAACGTTTTTCAGATGTCTGCATGTGAGTCTGAGCGTCTGTTAGTGCGTATGTGTGTGTATAATGTGCATATCCATGAGTTTGTGGATGCGATACCTCACGGACGAATGTAACATTTTGAACGAAAGCTGGTACATATATTACAATCTGTGCATACCGGAGCCCTCCTAGTTTTAAACGCAATCGAATGTGGGAAGACTTTTCCCTAATTTACCTAACGCGCACACTTATTGGCCTTTCTGTACAAAGTATTTAATGTGACTAAGGTATTTCGCAGGAATACCGTTTAACTTTATATAGCTATTTTTAATAGCCTTTTTAACTATCTTAATTATAAATTGCTGGTCTTAAATTTGCGTATAAATGGTATCGAGTGAAAGCGCTCCTGTACCTTGTGATATATAAATTCTCATCTTTAAATAGAACATAAATGTTTTAGAGCAAAATCCGGGAACTTTAGATGGACAGAAAACGACTTGATATTGGGGAGTATGTAATTGTGATGTTGTTGAAGAACCTTACAGGTGTTAAACCGGTCAACCGATAATAATTCCTATATAGGAAGAGTAATTTTGATACGTATTTTTGAACATATACATATTTTTGATACATATTTTTGGCTCTTTCATAACAATGACCATAGGACAGAACCTAACGGAGACAAATTTTTGGTCCATTGCCTCGGGGGAAGACGAAAAAATGTTCTTAAACCCCTTGACACACTTCGATGTCTCGGATACGTCGTATGTTTCATAAGCAATTGAAACATTGACGTCTGTGGGCGTAGATTTAAGGCGCAGATTTAAGTTTAGGCGCAGATTTAAGCGCAGACTTAGGCGCAGATTTAAGTTTTGTTATGTGCAAATCGTACAAAAAATGTAGGGGACTTGATTTATATTCTGAATCTTACAGAAATGTAGGGGGCGTGGTTTATATCATGAAACTGTACTCAATATCTCTTAATTCGTATGCTAAGGGGTTAAAGCTATGAAAAGCCAACTAGAAGTTGCTGTAAGTGTACTGTAAGTGTTGCGATACTGTAAGTGTACAGACAGTTAGCCTAGAAGGCTAAATGTCTGTACACTTACAGTATCGTCCCTTTCTGGTAGGTCGGACGGTCTGGATCTCAGCAGCAACAGTTTACAATATCGTCAACGAACAGAATCTTTCAGAATTGAATTTTAGCTTTCTCTCCGGAAGGGGATCTATCAAAATGTAACGGGGTTTGAAAAGTCTTTCCAGATTCCCCCCCCCCTCCCTCAGAAGTTCTCTGTTGAACTAGAAGACTGAAACTTTGCATACTCATTATCAGACAAAAGAGAGACAAAAAGGTATTATACATTACATTTAAAAAAGTAAAATGGCAGTACAGGCCATTTAAAGAATAGGGCAGACGAAATGCATTTAAATGTTCCAGGAAGTACGATGGTATGTGCGCACTCCTATATATCGCGAATAGTAAAAATTAATTTCGACCTTCTAATGTCAAACACAGCGCTGGTTTTGCTCTCCAAGTCACATGTTGTTTGAAAATAGTAAATAATCGTGTTGTAATAAACTACTAGCATTTTTTTTGTAATATTAAGGTAAATCTGCAAATAACTAAAATAAAAATGAATTTAAATAGTACTAATAACTCTTTGACGATTATTTGAATTTACTTTACAGAAACGGTACGAAGAATTCTTCTCACTGCAAGAAACTTGGGTCAGTCACATCAAAGCTCTTTAAGGATCGTTTGAAAACTAATTTATCCCCATTTTAACAATAAATTATTTATTGTTAAAATGGGGATTTTAACAATAGATTTTTATTAATTAGTCATATTTGATTAATTAGTCATATTTTAATTTGAGCCACACTTGCAGTATTGACCACCCAACTGAACCAAAATGGACAAATTTTCGATAGATGGCTATTTTGACGCAAATGCCATACATTATGAAACGAAATAAAACGTATTAAAAAAAAAGCAACTTTCTTCTTTGAAGAGTTTCATTTTCCCTGTCTTTGAAAGGCTTATATACTAGTATGGAATTATAAATTGCTTCTCTAAAATTTGCGGATAAATGTTATCGCGTGAAAGCGCTCCTGTTCAGAGTATCATAAATTACAATCTTTAAGTAGGACGTAGTTATTTTAAAACAAAATCCCGGGGACTTTAAGATTCACGAGACAGAAGACGGCTTGACATTGACGAGAATATAATTATATTGCCGCTTTTCCCTCCACTTTTATTGTCCAAGAGTTAATGTTTCCTTAAAGTGTTTCCTATTGTTTATTTTAAGACTGACATAATATGGCTTTTTGTGGTCTTTTTGGATATTTGATTAAATCTACTGTGACTGCAAGTGATTTAAAATTTTTGAATTTATTTCTGGTATTAAAAGTCAACTTTTAATTTACGAAACGTGTCGTATTTTACAATGATTGTCCTAGAGGAATAAAAACATCTGATGTGGGCAGCACATGACTTTCCCTGCAGACTTATATCCAAGTTTTCTTTATTTTAATTACATTTAATTCACTTTTAATTCAATTTTCGTTTTCATTTGGTAACTGGACTTATTTTCAAAGGTGGCGTAGAGAAAATACGATAAAACTAAAATATCTCGAGAACGGCTAGTCCTAGTGTAATGGGGTTGGTCTTATTCTTTCCTGCGTTAAACATTACGTGTAAAACTATCATTTAATGGATATATTTGAGCATACGGAGTTTTTTATTTTAGATTTTGACTGACGATTTTTGCGATCCATTTTGGAAAAAAAGACTGGTTAATTTTTTTCCAAATCGTACCAAAATCTAATCAGTACCAAGGTAACCCACAAGCGGCTTAAATACCGAATTTAGTGAAATTTGGTCCATTTGTTTTTCAGCTAGAGTAGATGCAGGCTTTTGTTGGCAATTTCGTAAAAAAAGGCGGGTTCTTTTATCCCGAATCACCCAAAACTAATCAGCACCAGATTCGCCCACAAGTGACTTACCTACCAAATTTTATGAAATTCGGCCAATTAGTTTTTTAGTTAGAGTGGATACAAAATCTGCACAGACAGACGTCACGCTAAAAATAGTTTTTTCGTATTCCAGAGGTCTTGAAACGTGTAGATCCGTCGAAAATTCGAGTTGCGATTTTCGACATGATTCCAATACTTTCCCTATGCATTACCATGTATTGCAGGGAAAGTGAAAAGCAAGGATAGGTCGTAGAAGTTTTACTAAAATATAAAAAAATAATCAATAAATAGATGATAATGTAGCTCTGATAATTATACCCCCGAAACTAATAATGTTATTTACATGAAAAAATTGCCGATGTGGTGGCCGACCGGTCAAAGAGGCAGGCGTTTCCTCGTGACGGCCCGGCTGCCAGATTGCGGGTTCGAGTCCCGCCTGCGGGCATGGATGTTGTAATGTCTTATTTGGAGCTGAAGTCAGACTTCTACCTTCGGGTGCCCCGGGTCATTAGACTAAACTGAAGCAGTGCACACATTCTTCCTTAAATGTAATGTTAGGGACACGACGACAACAACAACATGAAAAAATTTAATTTTTTGTACTCCCTTTTGTACGCATATAACAATCACATGTCGTCATCAGAACAATCCAGGTGGGAAATTTAGATGTTAATTTGGTATAGTTTGACTTCCATTTACCCTGCCTTTAACATTCTAATTATGAATAAAAGTAAATCCTTACAGTACAGACGCATACACACGTTCTCCCTGATGCGATTGCTCAGCCCTTGTCCTAACGAAGAAGGGTCTTTTATTGTCCCGGTTAATATATTTTTATCTACTTTTTATGCTGTAATTTACCAAGTATTTTTATTGCAGACTAGCAGTATATCCTTTCTTTGTACTGAATATCTATATATATATATAAAGAAGAAAAGTGTGTATGTATGATCCACCATAACTGGAGAACGGCTGAACCGAATTTCATGAAATTTGTCTTGGCAGTCTTGAAATCACCCCACAAAAAATATAGGTCCTGTTTCAAGTTCCTACGACCAGTGGTTCTCGAGATATTATTGAAAAACGACACTTTTCCCTAGGAGTTCTACTCTCTAACTCCATGATTCACAACGAAAAAGATTGGACATTGTTGATTTAAAACGTGAAAGTCATTTAAATCTCTGAGTTTTGTGGGAGTTTATTGAACCGTATTGGACACTTTTCAAAATCGCAGGTTTGAGATATGAATTTAAATGAAAACTTTCACCATGGTTTATTTCTCACAGGCTTACTCAACAACGAAAAGTATTAAGAAATCACAAGAAAGATCAATCATGCATAAAGCATTGATTATGAAACACTTTCCAATTTTAATGTTATTTAAACATCTCTAAAATGCGATACATTCAGCGGTAATATATCACAATCGGCCCTATATGTTCCGATGTAATTTTTATCATAGTTTTGCATGGTAAATCTCGAGCAACGCCGGGTAATAGCTGCTAGTATAATATAAATTTAAAATTCACAATCATGTGCAAATTCCTATAGTATTCTAAATGACATTGCTATTCAAAACATTCTATTAAAATTAATTTAATTCTCTTAGAAATAAGTATAAAAATCTCTGTTCTCGCTATACAAATTTATCTTCACAGGTAGATCTGAAGAATAAAATATCCATGTCCCGTTTGCCAATAAATTTACAAAAAATATAAAATTGGATCAATATATGCCAAAATGAAAGCGATACGAAATTGGATCAACATATTCGAAAATCGATACGAAATTGGATCAACATGTTCCAAAACTAAAGCGCTAAAATGCTGTTAAAAGATGCCTACGTACCATCTTTATTCTGTTACAACAAATGGCTAAGCACATGAGTCTGAAAAATATTCACCAAAATAAAGTAGATGACTTAAGAAAGTGAAAATATAAATTATCTCCGTAACCTTTCAGTCCAAAAGCCGTAATTTATGGAACCCGATCAAAAATGTAATTCCGATATAGTTTATTTTTATATGAATTTCTTAATTATTTAAATCGGAAAAGATTTAATAAAAATAGTCTGTTATATAATATCACAGATTTAATTGCGTTGCTTAGTAACATGGTATCATTTTCTTCAAATAAATTTGCGGAAAATATATCGTCTGCATAATGCTATATCTATGGAAGATTTAATTGTGCATTTTGTTCTTGATATCTAGGCACTCTCTGGTCCTAGAAATTCGAAACATGGACTAAATTTGAAGTGGAGCTATTTAAAGACTACCCACAAAATTTCATGAAATTCGGTGAAGCCGTTCTACCGAGATGATGAGACATACAGACAGATTTTCAATTTAATTTGTCAACGGCTATTTAAGCGAGAACCATACCAAATTAGGGCATTCTGTTAAACAAGCAATTAAATTAAATATGCAATTTTCATTATCTTTTTATTTCGCTTATTTGGTAGAAAGTTCTATAAGAAAACTGTAAATCTGTCAAATCCAGATTCATAACACATGCGCTAATATCCCGAAACTAATTTGTGCAGCATAATTTGAAAATCGTATTTCCATAACTCCCCGGTATATAAATAGCCACTTATATATATTTTGAGAATTTACGCTCTTGTGTTAAGCTCGCACATAATGAATATCATACATTTTAATCTTGAAGATGTCTCGTGTTTAGTTTTAACACAGAAACCCAGCACTAGCAGTAAAAGTCGAACTGCTTTGTTTTTAACAAAAAATATCATTTTTATTTATTGCATTTTCCTCACTTTTATTGTCCAAGGGTAAATTAGATCTAGGCAGCACCGCGATATGTTGAATTTTAAGCGAGTCATGACTTCCTTTAAAATTATCTGCCAGAATATTTTGATAGAGACTATTAAAGCTGTAAATATTTTTAAGAGTGCAAGTTTTCTGTAGGTGGTGACGAATTTAAATTTAGTTACGCCTTACAGTACACTCAATAAGTGCAATACTCTGTGCGAAGGATAAGAAAAACTTGAACAATGTATAAAAGCACAAATAATAATATAATGCAGCATACAGCTGATTCAAAGATACACTGGGTCCCCTTCGTCAGCGCAAGAAAACCAACAAACCCGCAGTCCAAAAGAAGAATGGTTGCAAAATGAAGCAGGGGGGATTATATACCCAATCCAGGTCTTGTATTGTGTATATAATCCCAATCCAGGTCTTGTATTGTGTATATAATCCCCAATCCAGGGGGATTATATGCCAAATCCCAGTCTTGGATATATAATCCCCCTTCTTTCTTTCGCGCCTATTCCTCTTTTGAACTTCGGGTTTGTTGGTTTACTTACGCTGAAGAAGCGGATCCTCGAAACAGCTGCATGCTGCATTATTCCATTATTTGTGCTTTTATATGTTGCTCCAGTTTTTCTTGCAATACGCTCGTTTATCATACAACTAAACATCTTAGTTGAAAATTTATCTGAACATCTTATTAGGGGCAAAAATATAGATAGATCTTTCGTATATGTTCTTTGAGATTAAAACGTTTATTTCTTTATTTTGTAAAGATTTTATAAGTTTAGAGATAGAGGCAGAAGCAACGATAAGGGCACGTTATTGGATATTGAATTGCATTCATTGTATGCTCAAAAAACGGTTGGTCACAAGTTTGGATACTCGAATAATGATTAGGTTCCGTTTGTTTGGATGCTTATATAGCGATTGAGTCCCGCAGATACAGTCCGAAGGACATGAAGACAGACGGACGCCTAAATTTTAAGTGAGACCTTGAAATGTGGTGTAGCCGTTCTCCCCCTGATGATGAGACAAACAAACATATTTTCAGTTTTTTTAAATACTAGCTGTGTAATATCTCTTCCTACTGAATGTATAATATAAAGAAACATAAAATTCACAATTATGGGTACCTGTAGTATTTTAGTTGACATTGTTATTAAAAAACATTCTATTAAAATTGTAATTTAATTCTCTTAAACTAAAGTATAAGAACAGCTGTTCTCAATATACAAAATTATCGTCACCTGCAGATATGAAGTCTACATCTCGGTTCTGCTTGTAAATAAATTTACAAAAAGTATGAAATTTGATCAATATATGCCAAAATTAATGCGCTAACACAGTACTATTTTTGCATTTTTATTCGGTTTCAACAATTGGTTAAACACAATATATGAATTTGAAAAATATTTGCCAAAATAACACGGATGACGAAAGTAATTGGAAATATCAAGTAGTTCTCGTAATCTTTAAATGCGAAGGTCGTAATGAAATATAATCCAGTCAAAAATGCAATACCGTTCATTAATACAATTCATTTTATATGCATTTTATTATTTAAATCAAAAAAATTATTAAAAATCGTCTGCCGTATAATCACATTTGATTAAATCACGTTGCTAAGTAATATGGTATAATTATGGAAACATATCGTCTGCATAATGATATTATTTCTGTGGGAAGTTTGTTTTTTATTAATATATCGACAACTTGTGGTTCACAAATTTCTTGGGATATTTGAAATTGTGATGATAAGTAGCAGTTGGTATACATTTATTATCACTAATATTTCTTATCATTAAAGCAGTTTGTTACCGGAACATTAACCTTTTTTATATCAATATTAATTAGATTGAAAATTCAATCTTCCCTGAAGAATGATGTTTTGTGCATATAAAAATGTAAGTTCAGGATATATATATATATATCCTGAACTTACATTTCATATATATATATATATATATATATATATATATATATATATATATATATATATATATATTTTGCCGCAATTTTACATTGTATATCTATAAATAGTTTGATTTACTTTGTTTACTTTGCATTGCGAAGTATGATGGTTTGATGATTTAAATTATGGCCTTAGAGCTTCACAAACAATTATAGGCAGATAAATAATTTAAAGATGGTTTTGATTTGATTCACTCGTTACAGTTAAAACTATGTTTATTCTCATATTTAATAGAGAATCCAAAATAATAAAAATAAAGCTCTTAAATTCTGATTAACAACACTCATTAAAAACCAGTATTTAATTCGTGCAATAAAACATAAAAATTAAATTTTCATATTTTCCATCTAAATAATAAATTACCATTCTAGAATTTGCTAATGAACGTTAGCATGTGAATGATCTCGTATAATGACTGTCATAAATTTTAATCTTTTAATGGCTCCTGGTAAAGATAGAACAAAACCTAAGGAAGCTGCGCTTCACAAACTAAAGAACGGTTTTGTTTTGTCAAGAATATCATTTTGTCGTTTGCGTTTCCCGCCATTTTTATTGTCCCCGAGAGTTAACGATTCTGTAAAGTGCCGCTATTTGTTAGTTTAAAGAGCATCATAATATGTTTTTAGAAAAAATGATTACAGCTATTAAAGGATGTAGAGGTGTTTCTAAAAGTTTCTTTTTCTGGTGAAACGTTGAATTTTTATTGTATCTTCCCTAAAGCTTCACTGCTTACTTAATATTACAAAAGGAAATAAAGATTCAGTTTCATTTTTGTCATGATTCTTTATTAGCTTATTTTTAAGAATATTTTAGGGAGTTTGGAAACAAAATTTAGGCCAAAAACTTTTACAAAAAATAAAGGAACCAGTTGAATTACCGTGCAAACATGTAAATTTAAATAACGCGATAAAGCTTTTTTATATTAATTTCTTCGAATTCATTTGTTACTTCAGCTTTCAACAACTTATTTTATAGTCGGTCCATAAATTGTTTAATCTGAAATCTTGAACTCGCCTGGGATGAATAGACAGGGTAACGTGATCGAAATCAGTAAATCAGATCGAAATCAGCTTTTTAATATTTTCGTCAATTTCTGCTTTAAGAATTTCGAACTTTTTCTTCCCGTGCAAAGAGTTAGATTTTAAATTTTTCTCAATTACCATCATCCACTGAGTTAATACTGTTGTAAAAAAATGTTTCACCTTATTTAAAGAAACTCTGAAAATGTTTGAGATTAATATATTAGAAAATAAAGCGTGTTACTACATTTGTCGAACAACCCCTATCAAATCAATAGCCGAAAAATTTAAAACCCATATAAAGTTGCATTATAGGTGACTTGCGCTAGTTAAATATAACACTATTCTCATATTATAAACATAGTTATTACAACCATTTTGAATCTAATGCTTATAGTAACATTTGAGCACTGAATGTTATTTATTAACGCAACATAATTGATAAGGAATACAAAATTTTGATAAAAAAAATCATCTGATAATCTACATCAATATAGCTATTTTGACTTTAAAGCTCATAGCATTTAAATACTCATTATAATTTAATAATTAAGCTAAATATAGTAGAATTGACAAAACATACATAACTGTCAATCAAAATCATTAAACCCTAAGTACGTGTTGTGGGATA
Source organism: Amaurobius ferox (assembly GCA_951213105.1). NCBI lineage: Eukaryota > Metazoa > Arthropoda > Arachnida > Araneae > Amaurobiidae > Amaurobius > Amaurobius ferox. Next base: position 90,872,491 of record OX578146.1, read on the forward strand.
CCACCATCCTATGCGAAAGAGTTTATTGAGATACAAAACTTATTTTTATGTCATTGTATGAGTGTATTATTATCACAGGTATAATATTTTCAGTAAGCGAAACATAATTAAACATTATGTGCCACTTAATTTCCTTCAGAAAAGCTGTTGGGGTACGATAATGCCCCACAACATAGTGCGTACCACAAAATGCAGAACGCTGACTGAGGACTCTCAGTAGCACATTTTTACAGTGTATAAGTGAAAAATTACATCACCTATATCTAAAGTTATCAACCGAACTCAATCAACTAATATTCTGGAAAAGAACTTATAATTAGTTGCATTATAAGAATTGTTAGTTTAAATATCTTATGAAAAAGTTTTCTGCTATAACTTGATGTAAATATTATAAAATAAAAGGTTTTCATATGCACCATAATCGCCACATATATTGTATTGCAATAGATATGTCAAATCATGATCTCACAATTTGCTTTTGTAAGCATATTTATAGTCATTACTGCGGACATCACGTGAAAATCATCTATTAATTTCATATTAATTTCGACATTATTTACTAAATATAAGGTGACTTCTATTCAATAACGATTTTGTACGGAAAACTTATGCAAAATATTTAAATTTCCTTTTTGCATATCAAAGATACAAATGATCACATAATTGGGTTAAACTCTAATTTGCTAAATATGCAATTTCCGACAGCAATTTAAATATTATTAATTTAATATTTTCATCTATACAAGAAGCATTTCATTGTTACTGTCATGCTAAAACACGGTAATACAAAGCATGGAATAAACATCAATAGAACTAATTTTCCCGATCAGTCTCACGGAAGACGCTTTAGAAACCAACAATGACAGCATATTTCCGATTGATGTTTGATTTGAACTTTGATGCGTGCATCTTTAGGACCTATTACCTTGTTTTACAAACTATGCTTGATCAGTCAATCGTATAATTAATCGTGTACGCATTCTTCTCTTGCAGATTACTGCCAGTGAAGACCCTTGCACCATTCCAATTTGAAGATACTTTATCATCGTAAGACATGGATCGCTCTCCAAAACCACAACTCATTGCTGTGTTCATCTGCGAAAAGTATGCAAGATGAAGACAAGAAAATGTTACCTTATTCAAATTAGTACATAGACTTCTTGATTCTGTCCCCTTTTGCGTAACTTTAAACTAACGCAGCACACCATTGGCTGTCAATTTGGCGTTCATCAATCATAGTACTGAACGTATTTTTTTTTTCTGAAAATATTTTACCGCTGAAATCTCAAAGTACCTGAACGTCATTTCACCATGATGAAGCTTCGCCTGTATACGTGTAAGATAGTGCTGGCTACATCTTTGGTGTGGTTTGTTTGTGGAGTTGTTCTGCTGATGTATTATACAGACTGTATAGGGGACAGTAACAGCGCTGGCTGTCCATCCCTCCGAAAACAAAAAGACAATGTGATACCCAATAGGGCTCAGAGGTTTATAAAAATTCATCAACCTTCAACAACAGCAGTAGATGAGAACTTCAAACGGTGGAGTCCTGTTGGTAAGTTTTTGAATTTTCTATTCGTAATTTTGAACTTGCCTCTGCTTTAAAATGGTAAATTCGACAAGACAAATAACAAATGTACCAAGGTTCAATGTTTTATGAAGTATTTAATGCTTTTAGCTTTGGCTGTGTGTGAAATAAACGCACGGTTTTTATTCTTGTGCTCAACTATTCTACCACTGTTTCTGAAATTTGAAGGAATTTTTCATAAAAAAAATAATTAGCTGTAAAAATATTAAATTTTAAATAATTATTATTTTAATCATGTGAATTATAATACATATTATCTAGTTCCAATTTTGACATATTTTATTTAGAAAGAATAAAACATGCAAGTCCAAAAGATAGAACATGCAAATTGAATACATTTCTTGTTTCAGCTTTGACAATTTTTGTTTTCATAACTGGTCCCTAAAATTTCCCCCAAAGGTATTGAATTTAAGACTGTAATAAATAGACAGAGTTAAGTGATTTAAGCCAATAAATCCGCTTTCAATATTTTCGTTCTGAGAATTCCGAGAATTTATTTTTAACCATTGAAGATATAAAGAATATTTTACTAAATGAAACTTTTATTCAACGGATCCCGGTATTGTAGTAACAACCAGTATTCGCATTGCCTCTATGCGTAGGGTGCGGTAGCAGAAAAAAATATATATACGAAATTGGAAAATTGTTTTCAGTAAAAAATAATTTTGGCATTAGAATTTTTTGTCAAAATATATTTTATTTTTATTTTCTCATACTATGCAATATATTATAGAGAAAATGCTGTTTTCACGAGAAAATTTTCGAATGATTTCGATTACAATAGATGCTTTAAGACCACCTGAATACGTTTTGACTATTTTTTGAGTGATGCCAATCTGTCTGTTTGTGAATCTGCGGTTGATTTTGTGTGTACACGATGCCAGCAAATATTAATGCATTTTCATGAAACTTTATATCCGGTTTTGTTTTAAAAAATTCTAGAACTAGAAAGATTTTTTTTTTAAATTAGAACGAAAACTTCGAAATTTAAAATTTATTATTTTTTTTAACATGGCAATATAGGACAAAATTTGTCATCATGCATAAAATTGTTTAATTATGGTTCGATAATTACGAGACTTAATAGTATCAATCATTGTTGGGAACGATAGCCGCGATACAATTTGTGTTGTTCGTGATGTCATCAGCCCACTCCAGGGGAGCGGCCCTCCCCCCCCTAAGGGTATATTACCAACTATGGTATCACTTGAAATATTTTTTCAAGCCCTTTAAAGTGAAGAGTAATATTCTATACTTGTAATCATTTGGACCCACCGATTTTTTTAATCTTTCTTGTAAAATTAAAAAAAAAAAGAAAATGCTTATAAAATTGTTATGGATTATGGTATTAGAAAGTCAAGTTGTTCCAGTTAATTTGTTTTGTAAATAAAATACGTTTTAATACTTATACATAGGATTTAAGAGGTAAGAATAAAGTCCTGTTAACAGAAAAGTGGTATCTCCCCATTAAATGTGTTTTAAACACGGCTGCCTGATTGCAGTTGTATCTTAATTTTTGTTATGAGTACACCATTTTGGCTCCGAGAAAGATGACTTTCAATTAGTGTCACCAATTGCAGTCACATTGTAGCCACTTATAGTAATTTACATCTAATTATAAACAATTAATAGTCTCCAATAACAAGTGTATATTACAATACAATTAAAGTATAATTATTACTTATGCCTGCTTTCTTCAAGAAAGTATTTGCAAATTAACTTCTCACAAGCAGCAATTTTATTTATTGTGATAATTTTTTTTTTAAACAGATAGTCATTTCAAATGTATTTTGCTTTATTTGAAAGCAAATGGCATATATAGGACTCTAGCTTGCACATGATTTTGTACTTTATTCATCTGAACTGAAAAAAGTCATACATTACATAAATTGCGAAATTGAAATAAATTGCAACATAATAAGTCATACATTGAAATAAATTGCAACTATTTTAGGAGATATTAAAAGATATCACCAGATGTTATTCTCGAGATATTAGAAATTTTACCATCCCCACAGAGAGCTTGGTATCTTTAAAGAATTAAGCGATTTCCATTTATTTAAGACGTTTGTTATCTGGAACAATAAGACTACTATTAGTTCTGTATTAGTAGGATTTATAGCAAGATTGAATCATAAGAAAGCTCTAATTTTTATTGTTCGAGAATACCTAGATTTGTGTTTATATTGTCCCCTTAACTTTGTTAAAAGCAAAAAACAAACTGAAAAGAAGCTACTTTATATAAGTATCATAAGAAACATGGAAGATTTAATCATTTCATTTATTTTCTTTCACCACCTGAGGCTCAGAGTTACAATTCCCCATATATAGCCAGACATAAATTGGAATTATTTTTAAGAGATACGACGAGATATACGAAGGTATCACGAGGTGTTTGTTATTCTCGAGATAAGAGAAATTTTACCATCCCCACAGAGAGCTTGCTATCTCTAAAGAATTAAGCGATTTCCATGTATTTAAAATGTTTGTTATATGTAACAATAAGACTACTATTAATTCTATATTAGTAGGATTTATAGCAAGATTAAATCATAAGAAAGCTCTAATTACTTTCCTCATATACATAATGTATAAGGAAAGTATTGTGAAGGGGTCGAAAATTCGAATTCGAGTTTTCGACTGGAAAGCACGTTTGAAACATCCCTCATCACGAATCGAACATTTTTGAGGTGATGTCTGTGTGTGTGTGTGTGTGTGTGTGTCAGTGAGTCTGTGGAGACGATATCTCAGGAACGAATGGAGCAATTCGAATGAAATTTGGTACAAAAATCACAATCCGTGAATACTGGAAGCCTATTGTTTTTAAGCGAAATCGAATGTTCAGAACCCACCTAAATTTTCGAGTGAAATTTTGAAAAAATCATCAAAAATTAAAACCTTCAATAAAGTTACGCAAATAGATATTTTTTATGTAATTTTTCCTTAGAAAACAATTGACATAAACTTTAGAAAGCTAGCATGAACCGTTCTCGAGATATTGTACATTTTTCAAATAAATTTATCAAAAAAATCCATAAAATAAAAAATATATATATATATTAACTGTTAAGAAACTTGTTCAATTGTTCACTTTTCATATGTAATATCATGCGATAAATTGGGTGACATCATTCTCGTGGATCTAGCTCGTTCCATTCATGAGAAAAGATACTTTGAGTAATACTTTTGTATTTGAACGCCAATAGTCATTTATCTCATATAAGAATAACTTATTTCTCCGTCCATAACTCTTGGCGGAATGTCGCTAACTTGGCGACTTTTTTAAATGTTGCCAAATTAACGAAAAGCTCGTCAAATAGATAAAATTGGGTGACATCATTCTCGTGGATCTAGCTCGTTCCATTCATGAGAAAAGATACTTTGAGTAATACTTTTGTATTTGAACGCCAATAGTCATTTATCTGATATAAGAATAACTTATTTCTCCGTCCATAACTCTTGGCGGAATGTCGCTAACTTGGCAACTTTTTTAAATGTTGCCAAATTAACGAAAAGCTCGCCAAATAGATAAAATTGACGACTGATTGACGAAAATTCAATATCTTGGAAAGAATATAAGTACGTACTATAAGAATAACCTATATTTTTTTGCTGTAAAAGTAGTAAATTCATTGCATTATATATGGAAAGTCATGTGCTGCCCACATCAATTTTTTTTTTATTGTTCCAGAATACATAGATTTGTGTTTACATTGTTCCCTTAACTTTGTTAGAAGCGAAACAAACTGAAAAAGAAACTACTTTATATAAGTATCTTAAGAAACATGGAAAATTTAATCATTTCATTTACTTCTTTCACCACCTGAGGCTCAGAGTTACAATTCCCCATATATATTTCAATATATTTTACCTTAATAAAAATCTCGGGAGGAGTTTTATATCTTTTTACTCGACAATTGTGGAAAGAAAAAGTTGCTAGAAGTAATAAACTCAATCAGGAATTGTCTTAGAACAAATCACATGATGTAACCATGAAGAAGAAAAGAGAACAACTGCTTAAAATCATTTTTATTGGAAAATGTTCGAGTGTTGCAATAAGGACATTATAACAAATGTTCGAAGACAATGTATTATGGACAAGCATAAATCATATCTGTTGTCTGGGATAATAATACCAAAATCAAATTAACCGCAGTAGAATTATCTTAAATATTTTTATCTTGATGTTTTTAGTACTAAAAAATTTAAAACACTGCGTAATAAGAGTATCAATAGAAGCATTGCGAATTATATTCATGTAATTTACGTTCTTCGCATGAGGCTATGTTGCAAGGTATAATATAAAAAATCTGATGTGGGCAACACACGACTTTCCTTATATAATGTAATAAATTTACTACTTTTACAGTAAAAAAATAGGTTTTTCTTATAGTAGATACTTATATTCTTTCCATGATATTGAATTTTCGACAATTAGTCGTCATTTTCATTGATTTAGCGTCATTTTTATCCATTTGGCGAGATTTTCGTTAATTTGGCAAGATTTCAAAATGTCGCCAAATTGTCGCCAAAATATCGCCAAGCGTTATGGACGAAGAAATAAGTTATTCCTACAGCAGATAAATGACTGTTGGCGTTCAAATACAAAAGTGTTACTCAAAGTGTCTTCTTTCATGAATGGAACGAGCTAGATACACGAGAATGATGTCACCCAATGTACCGCATGGTATTACATATGAAAGGTGAACATATTTTTCAATAGGAAATATTTTTTTTTTATTTTATATGACTTTTTGATAATTTTTTTGAAAAATATGCAATATCTCAAGAACGGTTCGTGTTAACGTTCTAAAATTTATGTCAATCGTTTTCTAATGAAAAATTACGTAAGAAATGTCTATTTACGTAACTTTATTAGTGGTTTTAATATTTTGACGATTTTTTCAAAATTTTACGCGAAAATTTAGGGGAGTTCAGGATATTCGATTACATATAAAAACAATAGGCTTCCAGTGTTTAAGGAATGTGATTTTTGTACCAAATTTGTTCGAATCGGTCCATTCGTTCGTCAGTTATCGTCTCCACAGACTCACTGACACACACACATATACTTTCACACACACACGCACACTCACACATACATACTTTCACACACACACATACACAGCCACCACTTCAGAAATGTTTGATTCGTGATCAGGGATGCTTGAAACATGCTCTCCCGTTGAAAACTCGAATTCGAATTTTCGACCCCGTCACAATACTTTCCTTATACATTATGTATATAAGGAAAGTAAAAAGATGATATTCAGTTTACGTGCTTCCTAAAGTCCATAATCACCCCTATAACTTTGTAAGGAAAAGTACGTTACTGTATACGTTTTATATCTGGTTAAGTGACCCAGTCAGATCGAATAAAAGTGATTGCAGCGCTCTTGCGGATAATTTAAAATACGAATTCGACAATAAAGCGAAATAGATGAAAACAGCTAATCGCCACGATGTGGATCATTGTTTAATGAAAAACAATCCCGACTAGTAACGAACGAAACGCACATATGGCGGACGATAAATATATGTCAAAAAGTCGTATTATCGGGAATGTAACACGGTAATACCTGCAATGTTTTTCAAAACTACAATGTTTTTCATACGCGTTAATGTTCGTTCTCGAATTCAAATGTGAATTGACGCTAACGAAGGACATTCCAAGCATGCTTTGTATTAGATTCTTGAGGCATATATTGTTTATGTTACCATTTCTGGATAGAACAGTAATTCTCTAACAACCATTTTGTGTAAAAAAAAAAGTTCTGCAAAAGTTTTATGGTTGATTCCCACTAATTTGACAATACTCTACAATATAATTGGCTGTTTTGTTTATCTTGCTTTGTTGGTGAGTTGGTCTGCGCATCTTCACTTTGCAATAGATAGCCCTAAAGTGTATAGTTATGTACTTTTCCTTACAAAGTAAAAGAGGTGCTTAAGGACTTTCCCAGGTACCCTGAATTTTATCACAATATTACACATTTACAAAGAAATTTGGTCCAGTATAACTTTCTACTGGACAAAAGTTCCTTTGCATTCCTTGTGGTAGCAAGGAACTCAATCTGCAATTCTTTGGGAACAAATCAAATTACCAGTAAGTCACAAAGAAAAGGAGGAAAAACCGTCTGGAATAGTTTTTGTCACCGAATGTTAGAGACCTGTAATCAAGGTATTGAAATAAATTGGCTGTTCTGTTGTGGATTTGATTGTTGGTTAGAAAGTAGGGGATATTTGAAAGGCGGGTGGTAACGAAAATAATGGGGAGGTTGAGTTGATATAAGAATTTAGTCAAAAAGAAATAAGTAACTAAGCATGATTATTGTAGACGAGATATTTCAATACTTCATGTGAGATTCAGAAGAGCTTAACTCTGTTTTACTGATTTTACAGGAGAGAGGGAAAAGTATTCTTAAGTATATTTTTTACATTTGAAAAAAAAATATTAAACAAAGCTATAAAACATTTTAAAATAAGTTTTGTTTGAATCACATGGTGTCATAACCTTTAAAAGATATAAAGCTTTAAACATCACAGTTTTGTAGTTTCTTTTCTCTGATCTCGATACAACGAATATATTCCATATACTCGTTGTACCGAGTATATGAAATATATTCTGAAATAACATTGAATATATTCCATATGTTCGTACATATGCATATAGGGAACAATTTGTAACAGTAATTAAGCACAAATAAAACTAAATTGCTGACGATGGTTATTCAGGGAATTTGTTAGATATTCTTCGTCAGCACTAAATACACCAACAAAGCAAAAAAAAGAAAAAAAAACCGCAAAAGGCAAAAATGCAAGAATTACCTGTATGTATATAATTAAGATCCAAAACGGATTCAGAACTAACCAATTGGAAAACATCAAAAGAGGACTGATTGCTCAAGAATCTGCCAATGAAAAACCAGGATGGAAAATAACCTAGCCAAATCAAAAGCAGTTGCAAAGTACAGATCGGTTTTGTGCAAAATCACACCGGAAGGTACCAATAAAATAAAATAAATGTCAGTAGTATGAATAAATCAAAACACCCAGAAGAATCTCAAAAGACTAAAACATATATATTGAAAAGACATAAACCCACAGGCCAGTCGTCTAAACCGTAAAACTATAGTATTGGACAACTAACTACAATGAATCAGTCTGGAAAAATTCTGAATACGCAGGGATTAAAATGTGAAAGATCAGAATTCGATATGTATTTTTGTATAATTCTCGAGGAAGAAAATTCAAAAAGATGGCGAGAACTCCCAGAATGTTAAGAAATCTGAGAATTTTTAACTCCCTATTTCTTAATATAGCTTAACATGAAGCTTAAGAGCATGAACTGTTTTTTCATTGTCTTTATTTATTTATACAGCAGAGTGAAGAAACATGTCTTGTTAATTTTTTACATGCAGAATTTATAAGAAAGTAACCGTTAAAAAAAAAAATCCAAAAATTCTAGCCTTTCCAAAAAGTATTCTGGAAATATTTTATATACTCTATATAGAATTTAGACTATAGGAATCTGAAAATTTCGGGAAATTTTCGGATTAATTTCGGGAATTAATGGATATGCAGCTATATTATTTTCCAACCTCTATGTGGTGGCCACACTCTTGCAGGAAAACTTCAAATAGCATCTCCTTCTAATCAGTATTATGCATAGACGTAAAAAGATGGTACATACGTGTTTGATAGTATATGTGTGGGGCATTTTAAAAACATGAAAATCATCACAACGGCTTTTTTTTTCAAACAGTTGTTGAAACAAATGGCATAAATATTACAGTAATTTTTATTTATTTATTAAAAGCAGATAATTTTCTTGAAAAAGTTTAAAACAGGTTTCAGGTCGTAAGTATTACATTAAAGGCAGACATTTTTCTTGACAAAGGAAAAACGGATTGTCGGCCACATGTTTTCTAAAAACATGCAAAACTTCCTTGAGTAAATAAAGCATATGTAAGGTGACGATTATTGTTTGGAGTGCGTTATAAGTCACCCCCTCCCCTTCTTTAGGCCAAATGGACAGGTAGAACAGTATGCATATTTAGCTACTGCTAATAATCATGTATTAAAATCATGTATTAAAAATTATTTTACTTTATATTTATCTGTATCTCCCTATATTCTGTACTTTATCCCACAACTATGAAAAAATTTGATGTGGGCAACACATGACTTTCCTTATATAATGCAATGAATTTACTACTTTTACAATACAAAAATAGGTTTTTCTTATAGTAAATATGTGTATTCTTTCCAAGATATTGAATTTTCGTCAATTAGTCGTCTTTTTCATTGATTTACTGTCATTTTTACCCATTTGGCGAGATTTTCGTTAATTTAGCAACATTTAAAAAAGTCGCCAAGTTGGCGACATTCCGCCAAATTCGGCGCCAAAATCTCGCCAAGCGTTATGGGCGGAGAAATAAGTTATTCTTATAGCAGATAAATAACTATTGGCGTTCAAATACAGAAATATTACTCAAAGTATCTTTTCTCATGAATGGAACGAGCTAGAGACACGAGAATGATGTCACCCAATTTATCGCATGATATTACATATGAAAAGTGAACATGTTTCTTAACAGTTAATATATTTTTTTAATTTATGGGATTTTTTGATAAATTTATTTTAAAATGTGCAATATCACGAGAACGGTTCATGCTAGCGTTCTAAAGTTTATGTCAATCGTTTTCTAAGGAAAAATTACATAAAAACTGTCTTATTTGTGTAACTTTATTAAAGGTTTAGATTTTTTGATGATTTTTTCAAAATTTCATTCAAAAATTTAGGGGGGTTCTGAGCATTCGATTACGTTTAAAAACATTAGGCTTCTAGTATTCATGGATTGTGATTTTTGTACCAAATTTCGTTCGAATCGGTCTATTTGTTCGTGAGATATCGTCTCCACAGACTCACTGACACACACACACACAGACATCACCTCAAAAATGTTCGATTCGTGATGAGGGATGTTTCAAACGTGCTTTCCCGTCGAAAACTCGAATTCAAATTTTCGACACCGTCACAATACTTTCCTTATACATTATGTATATAAGGAAAGTATAAATACTGATTAATTGTACTTATAATTAGAGAACCGTTGATTTAAAAATAATCAAAAATACATATACTAAATACTACGCTTTTCTGCTGTGGCAGCCAACAAAAGAGAATACTTTACAAACACTAGTAACACCTAGATATAATTCTCAAAGCATTATGGCATTTTCAAGCATTTCATTCATAGGAGTTTTTTCTCCTTACTCCCTGGTGTTAACTATGTTAATCGAATTTTTTTTCAAATACCGAAATCGTTTGTTGCCTGTTCTGCAATTCAAACAAACTATTGAAAAATAATGATATAATTAATTTGTGCTTAAAATGTACGAAAACGTAAGGGAACATACAGTGATAGGAGATTAAATATCATTTTACATACCTCAATTTCTATTTTGTAGCTGTAAAATATGCACCGTTTTTATATCTAAATTTGAACCGATTTTTGATATTTGAAATTTCTATTAAGTGTGTAAGTGTCACATGTAGTGATCATTAACCATTTCTCCCGCACGTGAGTGAAAATGGCCAGATATAATATATCGTGTATTCTAAAAAAGAATAAAAATGTACCTAAATGGTTGATTTTCTTTATTTTGCTTTTTTTTTTGCATTGCGGAATGCAGGTAAAATATTAGAATGGGTGTAAAAGTCTCGATATTGAATTTTTAACGGAATAACGTGATTTTAGCATCGCCGAACACGAATCGGCTCTTTTTAGCGTGACTTCCGCGTATGTCCACTCTAGTTGAAAGCTGCCAGTCTGAGTGTCATCAAATTTAGCAGTTATAGATGTAAGTTGCGTTATCGTGATGTTAATTTCTATTAGATGACGGTATAATTAAAAAAATGTTCCCATTTTACGGAAAAAAATGCATAAATCAAGAAATTGGGAAACAAAAATCAATCACGTGTAAGGTATTGATTATGAAACACTTTCGAACTGAAATTCAATTTTATTTACATTTTAAGCTGCTGCGAAATTAATCTTAAAACTTCATTGAAAAAACAGTTGCTAGTTGCACAAAATGAACTGACGTCATCGAAAATATAATTTGCGAAGTGTGACAAATGACATAATTGACAAATAATATGTATGACGTAATTGACAAATGGTATGGATGACATAATTGACAAATGATATGGATGGACGGTTTTATTAAAATTGTATATTATTTAAAACATTTCATGTGAAATTCGGCACAGTTATTCTTCCGTGATGGTGATATACAGACGAATGATTTTAAATTTTATTATTTATATTGCTAAATGTTCATTTTGTACGATAAATCTATATAAATAAAATTGAAAATCTGTCTGTCTGTCTATCCCGTCATCACGGGAGAATGGCTGAACCGAATTTAATGAAATTTTGTGGGTAACCTGGAAATAGTCCCGCTTAAAATTTAGTCCACGTTTGGCGTTTCTACGGTCAGTGGTTCTTGAGATATTAGTAAAAAACGAAATTTTCGTTTGTCTCATTATCACGGAAGAACTGCTTAACCAAATGTGATGAAATTTTGTATATGGTTTTGAAATAGCCCTCCATAAATTTAACTCAAGTTTCGAGTGCCTAAGTCCAGGGGTTGTCGAGATATTAATGAAAAACGAAACTTTTCCTGGAAGTTCTACTCTCTAACTCCGTGGTTTATCCAAACGAAAAGCTTGAAAATCGTTTGAAAGTGAATTAAAACTTTATCTCTGAGTTTGATGGGAGATTTTTTGCGCTAATTAGTCATCTTCCGAAAACATGAATTGTTTGAAACAGGATTTAAATGGGAAATCTATCTCCATGTTTTATATTTCACAAGCTTTTACTGAACAATGAACGGTATAAAGAAATCAAAATGGTTATTTAATTTCGCAGTTTATGAGGAAGATTCTATCTTATATCATGTTGCTCAAAAACGCAATTAAATTAAATCTATCTGTTAATTTTAATTCTTATTTTTTCGATTTGAATAATTAATAAATGGATATAAAAATATATTTTAGAAAAACAGGGTTTGATTTTTCTTTTAGCATTTTAGACTGGATAATATCAATTACGGTCTTAAGGTTTAAACGTTATTATTATTGATATTTTCGGGGATTATTGATTCAGGGATTATTGATATTTTCAAGTTATTATGCAATTGTTTTATTACGACAAAAATTGTTTAAACTCATAGATTGTACGTTGCACGAGTAATCTTCTACGAATACACGGGTGTATCTTTTAATCTACGAGAATATAAGTAGTACAGGTCTATTGGCATATGTTTTGATATATATAGGCATATATTGGTATCAATTACGACCTTCTGGTATAAAGAGTAAGGGGATTATTGATATTTTGAGACTCATATTGTAATACTAGTAATCTTCTACTAACACACTGGCATATTTTCTAATCTGCGACAATATAAGTAGTACGGGGTTGCACATATTGATTCAAGTCCTTTTTTTTGTAAATTTGCTTACTAAAGGAGCCAGGATGATTTATTTTTCAGATCTGCCGGTGAAGATAATTTTGCATAGTGAGAACAGATATTCTTAAACTTCTCTTTAGGAGCAATAGATTTAATATTTTAACAGAATTTGCACATGATTGCGAATTATAAGTTTCTTTATATTATGTACTCCGTACTAAGAACGGGTATGCTGCTAGTCTTTAATATAATTAAAAAAGAAAATGTATTTAGTGTGAGAAACGTAATGTGTGTTGATTTTTCTTCGCAGCAATAAACTTTCTTAAATATATTCTGAAATACAACAGTTTTTTTTTTTAAATAACTCAAAATTGTATATAATATACAACTACGTATTTATCTGATAAACCGAAAAATTATTTTAACCATTTATTTATTTTTTTTTTAAAATAGCATCTAAAAACTTCAAAACAAATCTATAAGAATCAAATCCACTCATTTCAGAACCGTCAGTTTTCTTTCCAATCTTCTCAAAACTTTTTTGTTTTCATTTTATTGAAGCCTATCTGTCTGCTTAACCGTAACTTCACTGGCAACTGAAAATGATAATAAAAAAGATTGTTTTTTTTTACTGGTAGATATATCATGATTTAATTTATTCTCCGAAAATTATATATTGCGTTAGGCTATGTGTACGCAATGACTTTGTGAAATTTTCTTTAGAATTAAGAGAAAAAAAATATATATAATGTGCTGGATTCCGAGATAAGATTTTGAAAATTGTTTCTCGGGAAATGAACTATGAATCACGTAAATCGAATTTGGTATCCCGGTCTCAAGAGAATAACGTAATTAAGGTGAGTTATGTCACATTTCATGCGCGGTAAGAATTTAGAATTTTCTTTTCGTATTATATATATTTTTCCTGCCTATATATATCATACTGTTCTCGTATATAGTAAAAGTATTACGGTTGAGATTATTCTTAATTGAGTTTTTAACGGAATTATACGTTTTGAGCAACGCAAATATATTTGGGGATCGAACATTTTTTAATAAAATATGTGTTTAGGGGGGAGAGACATCTGTGTATGTGGTGAACATGTTACTTTCTAAGGAATTGAGCAATTTGTATGAAATTTGGTACGATTGTTGGAATGTGAATACCCAAACCCTATTGATTTTAATCAACATATTGCATACTGAAAGTGTCCAATTTTTATTTTTTATGAATGGGAATAAAAGGAAACTTATGAAGGACCTTTTATATAATTTTATTTATTTATTTAAAATAATGCATGCCACAGGATAAAGTCCCAGTAACAGCGTGCAAGTTAAAATACAATACAAAATATACACATTAAAATATAATAAAATGCATTAAAATGCAAACTATTGGCAACAATTGATGGCAGACGGTCAGCACAATTTACTTTTATGCGAACTATTTATTATTTTCATAACATTTTGCACACTTATATCGTATACCTGGGAACACCGCGTGCTGCTGGCCCATTTCGGGTGCAGTAGCCCGGTGATTTGCGTGCTGGATTTGCACGCTGCCACAACTGCCGCCGTGTTCATGCGGAGTACGATTACGTACATCTTTAATAAACCCCTCTGTTCCCTCCGACAATTTTATGTTAAATCCATATCGGTTATCATCTAAACTCTATCTACAGAAATCCTGAGAAATAGACGTGGCAAGGGAAATGTAAATATTTGAATGGAAATTGGCCTCTCCGGAACTGGAAGAGCAAATTTTTGGTGATCCTCCCAACCCCCTCCGGTGCTTGATGCTAAATTCATATCACTCATCACATAAGTTGTATCTAATCTCATAAAATCAATGTTTCAAACAAAATTTTTGAATCGAAAACGAGAAAAGAACGGAAACTTGCAAATCCTCGTGAACCCCTACTTCTTCGGATATTTAAGGATGTATCCATATCAATTATCATCTAAGTTCTATCTGTAGCAGATCCTTACAAAAAAAAATGCTTCTAAAAGATTTTTGTAAAAACAATAATGGTGACATTTTTGCAACCATTTAAAATTAGTCATGTCAATCAATCATTTCACTCGTAACATTACATTAGAAAAAACACAGTGAGTAGCACTATTCTTCGTTATAGAATAGATTCATGTGAAACATCATACCATTGGCATATTTCAAATGGGGAAAATATTGATGTGTGACAATTGTACAAGGTACCTAAGGAAATGCTTTTAGAAATTTTGTTTTTTTATTAAACATTTTTAATAGATAATTAAAATGCAGTTTATTTCATCCGAATTTGACCACTAACTACGAAGTTATCGGTGGTGTTTGAATGTAAAGCTTGCAGTCATCTTCACCAGACGAGCTTGCGGTGGGCTCAAGCGATAAGTGCATACTAACGTATAGCGCAGATGTCGATGCACATATGTCGCAATTTCAAAATTTAATATTTGTACACTTTTCTATTAGTATTGTTTTATAATACAGCTTATAGGATATATATCATTGGAAAAAAATGTATGCATTAAGTTATGTATTGAGTTCGGCAGATATTTTTACTCGTATCACGAAAACAACCCAACTGAACGATGACGAATTTATATAGTATCTACCTCTATAGAAAGTTCATTAAGAAGCACGAACTCTTGAAGTTCTTAACTGTTCTAAAAAATTTGAGAAGTTTTTTGAACTCTCTAAAAGTCTTCGATTTGCCGATATTTCGCCTAAGCCACAGATGTTACCACCAAGGCAAGCGACCGAGACCTTCAAGTAACAACAATGGTTTTCTGTTACGTATTCGTAAAACTTCCGTTACATCCTTAAGCTTCATTCTCGTGTCATTCTTTTTTTCAAGATTTGCTCTACATCGTCACATTTCAACAAGATTTATTTTACAAAGATTTTAATCTACACCGATTATAATACCTTCTATACTACACCGATTATAATACCTTCTATACTGCACCGATTATAATACCTTCTATACTACGCCAATGTTTGATTCAACATCAAAAATACATGAAATTTTTATATGAACATTTATATTTTACAGTGCTTAATATCATTTGAATTATAATCATATTCAATCAGAACGCCAAAATATACTCTATAACAAAAAAATCAACGCACCAAGAAGGAGTTGTCTGATTGTAATGAAATTTCGTATGCAAAGACATTTTGAGCGAACATGCAAATGAATAATATTTAGTGTTCAGTGAATAAATAGTGGGAGTTCCAGCACATCGGAACTGCACATTCAGCAGGTGTATATATGGGCAGGTGTATATTTGCAAGTGGGTATGGTCTGGGGTGCCATCTCCTTTGATAGCCGGACCCTTTTGGTAGTCATTTCTGGCCCACTGACAGTACAGAGGTACGTAGACAACATTCTGCAACCGGTTGTGTTACCGTTCCTTTTGCGACACCCCGAACTTACTTTTCAACAAGATAGTGCTCGGAAGCACACGGCACGTGTTGCTATGATTTGTCTTCAAGCTTGCCCAACACTTCCTTGGCCAGCTAGGTCTCCTGATCTCTCTCCCATAGAGCACATTTGGGACGTTATGGGAAGGCGATTGCAACCATCCCGGAATGTTGACGATTTAGTCCGACAGTTGGAGACAATTTGGCAAGACCTTCAGCAGGACACCTTCCGTGAACTTTACCAGTCTATTCCACGCCGGGTGGCATCTTGCATCCAGGCCAGATGCGGGCCAACACCTTATTGACTTCCTCCCTTTGTATACGGTTAAACTCTAAATCATTAAATTGTTCGGAAATTTTAATCGTTTCTTTTTCTATGCATGTTCTTCACATCCACCAATTTTTATCACAATCAGACAACTCCTTGGTGCGTCGATTTTTTTGTTATAGAGTGTATATATTTTTCCTTTTTGAAGTGAAACTTCTGTGGGCGCGCCTCCAATGCGGTTCGTTACAGAGTTACGGAAATTCATAAGATCAGATTGTCACGTTTCTCTCCTACGACCGGAAAGGTTAGGTCGTGACGACACGGCGCTGGGCCGCAATGTTTTATCATAACGAGATACGCCTTGGCGACAAGGAGTGAGAACTAGCGCCAAGCACACTTGTTTGGCGAAATTTATAGCGAAAACGTTTGTTTTCGTTATAAGATTCCGATTGCAAGGCTTCTACACTCACCAGCAAGAACTTCTCTTGACAGTCAATAAAAACATTTATCTTTGATAAGTCTCTAAATTTATTTATTCACAGAGAATCGCAAATAAAGTTTATTGCTCTCGCAATGTATTCCCAGCAACTTTGTTTATTTATTTAATTATTTTTGCCAAGATTGTTGAGTGGAAAAAAATACAAAGGAAGTTTCTTCTTCTGATTTTTTGTTAAGATAAAATATATTGAAAAATATTTCTCTTTTGCAATGAGTTTTGTATAGTAGAATTCATCTTTTAGGGTCCAACCATTCACACTGAACGTAATTAAATGGTTTAAGTGTGCCATTTTTATTTTCATGTTGTTTCGTAGTTAGCTTATTATGCGTCGTATAGTTAAGATAATATGATCAATCTAAATTAAAAAAACCATGAGGAAAGTACGAAGTGGAAAAGTTTATATTATGCAAATAGACTCGACATTATGCAAATAGACTTGTATGTATGTGTGTGTGTGTGTGTGTTAGTGAGTCTGTGGATATGATATCTCACGAACGAATGGAGCGATTCGAATGAAATTTGGTACAAAAATTATAATCCGTAAATACTGGAAGCCTATTGTTTTTAAACACAATCGAATGTTCAGAACCCCCTAAATTTTCGAATGAAATTTTGAAAAAATCATCAAAAAATCAAAACATTTAAAACAAAGTTATGCAAATAGACATTTCTTACGTAATTTTTCCTTAAAATACGATTGACATAAACTTTAGAATGCTAGCATGAAAATTTCTCGTGATATTGCATATTTTTCAAATAAATTTATCAAAAAATCAAATTTAAAAAAAATATATTAACTGTTGAGAAACATTTTCACTTTTCATATGTAATATCATGTGATAAATTTGGTGACATCATTCTCATGGATCTAGCTCGTTCCATTCATAAGAAAAGATAACTGTGAGTAATAATTTTGTATTTGAACGTCAGTAGTCATTTATCTGTTGTAAGAATAACTTATTTCTCCGTCCATAACGCTTGGCGAGATTTTGGCGACGAATTTGGAGGAATA
Source organism: Amaurobius ferox (assembly GCA_951213105.1). Lineage (NCBI taxonomy): Eukaryota > Metazoa > Arthropoda > Arachnida > Araneae > Amaurobiidae > Amaurobius > Amaurobius ferox. The sequence continues at coordinate 90,890,763 of OX578146.1, forward strand.
TCGCAAACTTGGCGACTTTTTTAAATGTTGCCAAATTAATGAAAATTTCGCCAAATGGATAAAAATGACGCTATATCAATGAAAATGAAGACTAATTGAAGAAAATTTAATATCTTGGATAGAATGTAAGTATCTGCTATAAGAATAACCTATTTTATCTTGGATAGAATATAATTATCTACTACAAGAATAACCTACATTTTTCTACTGCAAAAGTAGTAAGTTCATTGTATTATATAAGGAAAGTCATGTGTTGCCCACATCACATTTTTTAAGTTGTATAAAATTTTTAGAAACAAGAGATATATTTCCATCTGGATGATTTGTATCCGTATGAATAATTTTTATACGATTTACATTTATTACATAGTCGTGAACGAAGATTTTTCCTTGTACATATTACGACTGCCGTTTTCCCCGGAATTATTATAACCCATGAGAAATAATTCTATGAAAATCTTAAATTTCTAGCCATTTCTGTTCTAATAAATGTATTTAATTTATAATTTGTAGTTCTAAGAAAAAAAAATTATGAAAGAAATTTTACATAAAAAATCTGAAATTTCTGAATGGAAATAAATAATCAAAACGATGAAACTGCGCCGTTTTCTTAATTCATACGTGGTGATATTTTTTGCATATGGCAGAGGTTAAGTTGTCATAGGGGTCAATTAATTGAAATTTACAAGGATAGTACTTCTGCCCGTATCAGATTTGTTCAAAATTTGTTGATCAGATCTACTAGTTACTGATTTCTGATCAGATCTACTAAAAGTTTTTGATCAGAATTACTAAAAGTTGTTGATCAGATTTACTAAAAGTTGTTGATCAGATCTACTAAAATTGTTGATTAGATCTATTAAAGATTGTTGATCAGATCTACTGAAGATCCACGATATAATTTTACAACTTATTTACTTTAAATACTCCTGTTAGATTTTATAAAACTTGATTTTTTTTTTATTTTATCGAACGTATACACTCAGATCCCACATCTTCACACACATTTTATAAATCTCGCTCTATCAACATACTTCGTAAAACTTTCGTTTTCGTTAAAATATTCTGATTCCGATGTTATAATATTCCCAGTAAAATCTATTCCAGGTAGTTTTCTCCCTTTTCTTCGAATAGATTCGCTAATTTGATTTACTCCTCTAGAATTACGAATTGAGTTTGGTACTCTCACGATGTATGTACACAGTGATTATTTCTTGCTAAGGTTGCCTGGTGGAAATGTACACAAGATATTTTTTCATGCGGTTTTTTGCTTTTTTGCTAAGATAGGATATTGAGAAATATTTATTTTTTACAATGCACCCTGTATCATAAAATTCATCTTCAAAGTCTATCCTGAGGGGATGATTAAATGTTGTGATTATATTTGCCATTTCATATTCCACTTGATTATGATGTTGTTAGTCACAAGTTGTTAGTCATGTTGTTATTCATGCATCGTAAGTTGTTATTCATGCATCACAAGTTGTTGGTCATGTTGTTATTTATGCATCGTAAGTTGTTAGTCATGTTGTTATTCATGCATCGCAAGTTGTTAGTCATGTTGTTATTCATGCATCGCAAGTTGTTAGTCATGTTGTTATTCATGCATCGCAAATTATTAGACATGTATCATATATCTAAATAAAAATTGGAATTTTTAAAATTTATTTTGAGATCCGTGTGTTGGGGTGTTGGGCGTGATACAGATATTGGAGGACTATTTTTTCATTCTACAGGATAACTAGATTGCCTTTCTTTTCCTAAAAATTCATAAGTTTTAAAGTGTAAGTCATAAAAACAAACTTAAATTTCTGAAGCCAATAGAAAATAGTGCCAATGGGGATGCCTATTGAGTAAAATAACTATAAGTAATTTCTATCTTAAGGTTTTACTTTCCTTACAATATATGAGAATGCATAGGGAAAATACTGTTTCAGTCTTATTTCAAATCGCAATACAAGACACGGATGTACATTTTTCGAGCACCACAAAATACGGCATAAAAATAGTTTTAGCTTGATGTCTCTGACTGTTCAATGTATATATCCACTTTAACTCACAAACTAATCGATAAAATTTAGTAGGTAAGTCCTGGTTTGATTAGATTTTGGTACGATTCAAGAAAAGGAATCTGCTTTTTTTTTGCAAAATGGCCTACGAAAGTCGTATGTATTCATTCTAGCTAAAAATTGACCAAATTTCACGAAATTTGGAAGATAAATCACTTGTGGGTTTCTCTGATGCTGTTAAGTTTTTGGTGCAATTCGCTGCACCAACAATTAAAAAAAATGTGCTGTACCAACCAAATTTTCTGATAGAAATTTGAGTAAATTCATCAACCCTGCAACACCCAACCCACTTCATCACGCACGTGCTGCAAATGATCCGCAATCAATTTCCCTCGTAAAACATTTGTTTTCGTTACGAAATTCTGATTACAGAGCTCTAATATTCATGAGCAAAAACCGTTCCAAACAGTTTTTTTCCAGTTTCTTTGTCAAGTATCTAATTTTATTTACTCTCAGAGCAGCACAAATTGGGTTTAGTACTCCCACAATGTATGCACAGTGACTATTTTTTTTTACCAAGGTTACCGAGTGGAAAGGAATACAAAAGATATTTCTTCTTATCAGTTTTTTTCTGTTAAGACAAAATATATTGAAAAATATTTCTTTTACAGTGATTCTTGTATTTTCATAATTCATTTTTTGTTGTTCAGCCTCTAGTGCTGAACGTAATTAAATGGTTTAAATTTGCCATTTTCAACACTTTGAAACATAGTTGAAAAGTACTTATGACTTTGTTCATTCTGTCTGTTTGTCTGTTCACACGATAAATGCCGTAAAAATGACTTTATCGAAATGAAATTTTAGTATAATATTGAGACGGTCTGTGTCACATATGATAATGTAAATAAATAATATCGCCCAATTAGTTTTGGATTGAACCCGGGTTGAAAAAGTGAAATACATTGAACCTTATGGGACTTAATTTTTCAAACATTTTTTAAGCGAAGTTATAATTCACAAATTGCTTCGAAAATTTTAGGAAATATTTAAATTTCAAAAAGAAATTTCAGCAAAATATGTTCGGTAGTTTTTTAAATAAAAATTAAAAGAAGAATTACACCTTTTATATCAAGAGGTCACGTGACCGTTATATGAAGAGATCATGTGACCCACCTCAAAATAAAATATGGCATCCATCTTTATTTCCCAGTGTAAAATTCGTAATTTTTAAAATTCTTTTACATTTATATTTAGTGTTGCATCTGTCTTAAGACCGCTTTATTTTTGCATATTTTCTGTGCATCTATATTCTGTGCCAAAGCAATTACAATTTTTTTTAATTTAAATGATCACCAAACTTTGATTATTTCTACAAAGAAGCAAAGTTTTAATGTATGCAGAATGTAAACAAGTGATTGTAAAGATGAGTTATATAAGAATTGCTGATATTTTTCAAGCAAAATTATTTAACTCTGGAGTCTGGAATAAAAGTGTATGAATGAAATATATATATCTGTTGCATAGAGAGCCAGACAATTTATATTTCAATGACGTCATTTGTTCAAGTTCATTTTTGTCGATTAAGTTTTCGAATATAACGAATTATTGTAGTATTGTGATAATTTAAAATATATCAGCGCTGAATGTATCGCATTTTAGAGATGTTTAAATGAAATTGCATTTACGTTTGAAAGTGTTTTATATCAATGCTTTATGCATGATTGATCTTTCTTGTTTATTCTATTTTCGCCGTGCAATTAGCTTAACCATATTTCGTATACATGAGGGAATAAAATCATGAGAAAAGTAGGACGGTGGAGAAATTTGCATTAGGTAAGGAAAAGATGCGGTCATGCTGCCATCGTTATACGCTTTTCATACAAAGCTTTTTATGAACAGTTTTCCGTGTTTATGTAATATTCTAGAAAAATGAAAACTACATTAAGTGAAATACTCCACTTGACTTTCTTATGTATCTATAATTCGGACTATTTAGTTTTATGTGTATCGCATTAAGTACCAGAACGAAAATGCAGTATTTCAAAAATACCTATATATACCCTAACTATTAAACCGTCAGTGCACATACTTCAAATTCAAAATTTGTCTTGAATCGTAAGCAAAACTATTATAAAGCACTCCAATACATGTTTAACGTATTAGAATAAAAATGCAGAAAATAACTTTTTATATAGCATCCTTAATGAAGAAAGTTCGATTACTGAAAAAAAATTGCAGGGAATCTGCAGTCCAATAAAATAATGATTATTCTAAGTAAAAAAAAATCTGATGTGGGCAGCACATGACTTTCCTTATGTAATGCAATGAATTTACTACTTTTACAAAAAAAAAAAAATTCGTCAATGAGTCGACATTTTCATTGATTTAGCGTCATTTTTATCCATTTGCGAGTTTTTCGTTAATGTAGCATCATATAAAAAGTCGCCAAGTTGGCGACATTCCACCAAATTCGTCAGCAAAATCTCGCCAACCGTTATGGACGGAGAAATAAGTTATTCTTACAGCAGATAAATGACTATTGGTTTTCAAATACAAAAGTATTACTCAAAGTATCTTTTTTCATCAATGGAACGAGCTAGATCCACGAGAATGATGATACCAAATTCATCGCATGGTATTACATATGAAAGGTAAACATGTTTCTGAATAGAAAATATTTTTTTTTATTTTATGACTTTTTGATAATTTTTTTGAAAAATGTGCAATATCTCGAGAACTGTTCATGTTAGCTTTCTAAAATTTGTCAATCGTTTTTTAATGAAAAATTACATAAGAAATGTCTATTTTCGAAACTTTATTAGAGGTTTTGATTTTTTGACAATTTTTTCAAAATTTTACTCGAAAGTTTAGGGGGGGGGGGTGTTCTGACCATTCGATTGCGTATAAAATCAATAGGCTTCCAGTGTTTACGGATTGTAATTTTTGTATCAAATTTCGTTCGAATCGGTCCATTCGTTCGTCAGTTATCGTCCCCACAGACTCTCTCTCTTACACACACACACACAGACATCACTTCAAAAATGTTCGATTCGTGATCATGGAAGCTTGAAACGTACTCTCCCGTCGAATTCGAATTTTCGACCCCGTCACAATACTTTCCTTATGCATTATTGTATATAAGGAAAGTAATTTTGTTGTGAGATTGAGACAAATTTCGGTATCCGTATAACGATTGACTAGAGATTTCCAGCAAAACATTTCACAAAATATACTAAAGCTTTAGTTTGTGGAGGGTCCCTAAATTCTCTCAAAAATGACTTGGTGAGATCGGGTTTATTTTCTTATATGTAAGTCACGAATTTCATTTTATGCCCCAGGCATTGACTTCACAGTTACCGATGCCCAACTAACTAACTATTACAAAGTTTATATATTAAAGTTCGAGTATTTGAACATTTTTCCTTAAAGGGGACGTATAAAAAGTTAGATTTCATATATGTATGCAAATACCTCCTTTAAGTTTTGAAAGTACTTTAATCAAACATTTCTTATGATTCAAAACAATTTTCCAATTGAAATAGACGCTTAACTGTTGTCAGTTTTTTTAAGTACCGTGTATTGTATCTTGAAGCGTTTAAGTCGATAAGGTGAAAATTTTAAAATTTGAATAGAAATTCTTTACATATTTTTTTACTTTCCCTGCAATACATTGTAATGTATAGGGAAAGTATTGGAATCATGTCGAAAATCGCAACTCGAGTTTTCGACGGATCTACACGTTTCGAGACCTCTAGAATACGAAAAAATCATTTTTAGCGTGACGTCTGTGTGTGTGTGTCTGTCTGTGCAGATTTTGTATCCACTCTAACTAAGAAACCAATAGACCGAAATTCATAAAATTTGGTAGGTATATCACTTGTGGGCAAATCTAGTGCTGATTAGGTTTGGGTTCGATTCGAGATAAAAGAACCAGCCTTTTTTTGAGAAATGGCCCGCAAAGGCTTGTATCCACTCTAGATAAAAATCTAATGGACCGAATTTTACAAAATTTGGTAGATAAGTCGCTTGTGGATCATGCTGGTGCTGATTAGATTTTGGTATAATTCGAAAAAAAATAACCTGCCTTTTTTTGCAAAATGGCCCGCAAAAATCGCCAAAATTTAAAATAAAGAACTACGTATGCTCAAATATATCCATTACATGCTTGTTTAAAACGTAATTTTTAACGAAGAAAAGAATAAGACCAACCCCATTACACTAGGACTAGCCGTTCTCGAGATATTTTAGTTTTTCGTATTTCCTCTACGCTATCTTTGAAAATAAGTCCAGTTATCAAATGAGAACGAAAATTGGATTAAAAGTGAATTAAATTTAATTAAAATAAAGAGAACGTGATTATAAGTCTGCAGGGAAAGTCATGTACTGCCCACATCAGATTTTGTTCCATTGTTTTACGTTAAGAATCTATGTTTGACATTTCATAGCATTCGTTGTTAAGTTATATCCACATGATACATATATGTACATTCACATAAAAACATTTTCTCAAGTTTTCGAATAGGTTCAAGGGGGTCTTGAACTGTGCTTTTTCGATAAAATTTCGAATTAAAAAATGCTCTGTTATAAAATATTTTCTTTATACAGAAGAATAAGGAAATTAAGATATATAAACTCAATTCGAAGTTACATCAACGTGATACATACAAACATGTACATTCACATGCCAATATTTTTCAGTGTTCGAAATATGTTTAAGGGTTCTTGAAATGTGCTTTTACGATAGAATCTCGGATTAAGAAATGCTCAGTTAAAAATTGTTTCTATATACAGATGAATGGGAAAGTAAAATATATAAATTTAATCTCACTTCTTTCACGCACATCATACAAGTCACCCACGATAAAATTTCCTAGAAGCAGTTTCTATAAAATTATGATTGCAAAGTTCTAACATACACCAGCAGAATATATTTCAGATATCTTTCGCTCCCTTTCTTTTGACAAGTTTCTCTAAATTGATTTATTCCCCGAGAATTACAAATTGAGTTTTGTACACTCACAATGAATGTACATGAAATTTTTTTTTATTATTTTGCGGAGTAGAAAGGTACACAGAAGGTAAATTACAAATTATGATTTTATTTGTTAGGACAAGATATCAAAAAATATTTTCTTTTACAATGTACCTTGTATCATATAATTCAGCTTGCAGGTCTAATCTCTGGTGATGACGTAATTAAATGGAATGATTGAATTTGTCATTGTTGTTCAGCGTTTGTTAGGATTTCTTTTTCATGCATTGCATATCTGAGTTTTAAAGGATGCTTTTAAAGTTCATTTCAGGAACCATGACGGAAAAGGTTCGAGATTTATATTCGGAAAAAGATCACATGTGACCATGCTGCCAATGTGATACTTTTTTATGAAGAGTTTTGCAATAGTTATGTAACATGTTCGAACAAAAAAACTATAAATTTTGTTATTTTCAACTCAACTAAGGATTGAACTCATATCCCGTAACTTAATTTACAATGATTTTTAGTATGACTAATAAGTCCAGGTCGCAACCAGACTGAAAATTCCATGTACGTGGTAAGTAATATGTCAGGATGTAATTGTTGTCTATCGCACAAGAAGTGCGAAATCTTTCCATAGATGCATTATATCGCATTAGCAATTGAGCTTAATTTTTAATAAATATTATATTCTGTTAATAGTATTCTTTTTTACGATATACATCAAAGTTGTCAATCTTTAAAAGTACACAAGTACTTCATAATCAGTCCTCGGCAGGTTTAGAAACACAAAGTCACTTCAGATCCGCTTTTAACAGTTTGTTTATTGTCAATATGGATAGAATGCAGAGGCTTTTTACTTTCCTTATATACATAATGTATAAGGAAAGTATTGTGACGGGGTCGAAAATTCGAAATCGAGTTTTCGACGGGAGAGCACGTTTCAAGCATCCCTGATCACGAATCAAACATTTTTAAAGTGATGTCTGTGTGTGTGTATGTGTGTGTGCGTGTGTGTGTGAAAGTATGTGTGTGTGCGTGTGTGTGTGCGTGTGTGTGTGAAAGTATGTGTGTGTGCGTGTGTGTGTGAAAGTATGTGTGTGTGTGTGTGTGTGTGTGTGTGTGTGTGTGTGTGTGTGTGTGTGTCAGTGAGCCTGTGGAGACGATAACTGACGAACGAATGGACCGATTCGAACCAAATTTGGTACAAAAATCACAATCGATAAACACTGAAAGCCTATTGTTTTTATGCGTAATCGAATGTTCAGAACCCCCCTAAATTTTCGAATAAAATTTTGAAAAAATCGTCATAAAATCAAAACCACTAATAAAGTTACGCAAATAGACATTTCTTATGTAATTTTTCATTAGAAAACGATTGACATAAATTTTAAAACGCTAACATGAACCGTTCTCCAGATATTGCACATTTTTCAAAAAAATTATTAAAAAGTCATATAAAATGAAAAAAAAAATATTTCCTATTGAGAAACATGTTCACTTTTCATATGTAATACCATGCGATAAATTGGGTGACATCATTCTCGTGTATCTAACTCGTTCCAGTCATGAAAAAAGATACTTTGAGTAATACTTTTGTATTTGAACGCCAATAGTCATTTATCAGTTGTAAGAACAACTTATTTCTTCATCCATAACGCTTGGCGAGATTTTGGCGACGAATTTGGCGGAATGTCGTCAACTTGGCGACTTTTTGAAATATTGCCAAATTAACGAAAATCTCGCTAAATGGATAAAAATGACTCTAAATTAATGAAAATGATGACTAATTGTCGAAAATTCAATATCTTGGAAAGAATATTAGTATCTACTATAAGAAAAACCTATTTTTTTTTACTGTAAAAGTTGTAAATTCATTACATTATATAAGGAAAGTCATGTGTTGCCCACATCAGACTTTTTAATAAGAAATGTATATTAATGCAACCCAACTTGTTTCCATAGCAAAATATTTTCTCATGTTTTCTCTTTCTATTTAGTTGTAAACAGTAATCCAAGCCACTGGCCTGGAGAGATGGGGCGAGCTGTTGTCATCCCTCCAGAAGAGGAAGAATTGAGGAAAGAAAAATTCAAGCTTAACCAGTTTAATCTCCTGGCGTCAGACAGAATAGCGCTCAACAGAACTCTACCTGATGTTAGAGCAGAAGGGTGAGTTTTTAGAAAATAACTCTGCTAATTTTACATGTAATTTTTACTATTTGGATACGAGTACGAAATCCATAATTCAAATAATACTTAAAGTGTAATTATGATCTCAGTGTAGCAAAGAAGGTGAGACCAATTACTTTCAGCAATATTATATACTGTATTGCTGAAACGATTTCAAACTTTAAAATTAATCCCATCGACGGGTTATGTGATTAACCCACAGCAAAGTCTTATGCAATTGAGATGAGATGACCATGGATTCGATGTCTGTCTGCTATTGTACTGTATATATTCTATTGTACTGAAACTAGTTGGTGTCATCATATTTGGATAAATTTTAAACGATATGCTTTTTCTTAATTATTATAACTCGCATCTTTCAAAATACGCTTTTATAGATTTTAGATATTTCTCAATTCAGTTTCTTTATTAAGATAATCTTCTATTTTCCTGCAGTTGCAAAACGAAAACATATGCACCTCGTTTGCCCACCACCAGTATAGTAATTGTGTTCCACAACGAGGCCTGGTCCACGTTACTCCGGACAGTTTACAGTGTCATCAGAATGTCGCCACTGGAACTCATTGAGGAAATTCTTCTGGTGGATGACGCCAGCGAAAGAGGTGTGTTTATTATTTCGTATCAAACTAAACATTTCTAAACTGCATAATAAACATACAAAATCTGATGCGGGCAGCACATGACTTTCCCTGCAGGCTTATATCCACGCTCTCTTTATTTTAATTAAATTTAATTCACTTTTAATTAAATTTTCGTTTTTCGTTCTCATTTGATAACTGGACTTCTTTTCAAAGGCGGCGTAGAGAAAATAGGAAAAAACTAAAATAACTCGAGAACGGCTATTCCCAGTGTAATGGGGTTGGTCTTATTCTTTTCTTTGTTAAAAATTACGTATAAAACAAGCATTTAATGGATATATTTCAGCATATGTAGTTTTTTATTTTAGATTTTGTCGATTTTTGCTGGCCATTTTACAAAAAAAGGCAGGTTATTTTTTTCCGAATCGTACCAAAATCTAATCAGCACCAGAGTGACCCATAAGTGACTTATCTACCAAATTTTGTGAAATTCGGTCTACTAGATTTTTAGCTAGAGTGGATACAAGCTTTTGCGGGCCATTTCACACAAAAAAGGCGGGTTCTTTTATCCCGAATCGTACCCAAAACTAATCAGAACCAGATTCGCCCACAAGTGACTTACCAAATTTTATGAAATTCGGTCCATTAGTTTTTTAGTTAGAGTGGATACAAAATCTGCACAGACAGACAGACAGACACACACAGACGTCACGCTAAAAATAGTTTTTTCGTATTCTAGAGGTCTCAAAACGCGTATATCCGTCGAAAACTCGACTTGCGATTTTCGACATGATTCCAATATTTTCCCTATACATTACCATGTATTCCAGGGAAAGTAAAATATATATTCGTTGCATAGATATTGCCAATTTTGAGGTCTTTGTTTGTCAAACAAACCGTTGCTAGTAAAACTATATCGAAGCAATAGGAGAAAAGTTACAACTCAAATATTTTTTTAGTTTAATTGTCCGAAACCTGTGAAACAGTGGCCCATCACTAACCCTAAATCTGACCGTTAAAAGGGAGTTTTGTCACTTTTCTTCTGATCCGACTTCGGACTTGTAGCTGCAAAAGCAGTTTCATTTTATATTTGGGATGGGCCAGTAACGTAGGCAAGACAAGTGGCATAACTTGTGTTCTAGTAACCCATCTTATGTTGCAACTATCTTGTCTCGATAACGTGGTGGTGAAAATCGATTGGCACATTCATAATATAATTTTGTAGAATATATTCCAATTTATCGTGTAACTTTTTCTATGGTTAAATGACTCTAATTTTTCAATACAACACCATTGCCATTTTTTCCGTGGTTCAGAAAATAAGTATTTTCATTCTTACTTTCCCTGCAATACATGGTAATGTATAGGGAAAGTATTGGAATCATGTCAAAAATCGCAACTCGAGTTTTCGACTGATCTACACGTTTCAAGACCTCTAGAATACGAGAATATCATTTTCAGCGTGACGTGTGTCTGTCTGTGTGTGCAGATTTTGTATCCACTGTAACTAAAAAACTAATGAACCGAATTTCCCAAAATTGGGCAGGTAAGTCCCTTGTGGGCGAATCTGGTGCTGATTAGTTTTGGGTACGCTTTGGAAAAAAAGAACCCGCCTATTTTTGCGAAATGGCCCGCAAAAGCTTATATCCACTCTAACTGAAAAACAAATAGACCGAATTACACAAAATTCGGTAGATGCGTCACTTGTGGGTCATTCTGGTGCGAATTAGATTTTGGTACGATTCGGAAAAAAACAACCTGCTTTTTTTGCAAAATGGCTCTCAAAAATCGTCAAAATCTAAACTAAAGAACTACGTATGCTCAAATGTATCCATTTAATGCTTGTTTAATACGTAATTTTTAACGAAGAAAAGAATGAAACCAACCCCATTACACTAGGACTAGCCGTTCTCGAGATATTTTAGTTTTTCGTATTTTCTCTACGACGCCTTTGAAAATAAATCCGGTTACCAAATGAGAACGAAAATTGAATTAAAAGTGGAATAAATTTAATTGAAATAAAGAGAACGTGGATGGATATAAGTCTGCAGGGAAAGTCATGTGCTGCTCACATCAGATTTTTACTTTCCCTGCAATACATGGTAATGTATGGCGAATGTATTGGAATCATACCGAAAATCGCAACTCGAGTTTTCGACGGATCTACACGTTTTGACACCTCTAGAATACGATAAAACTATTTTTAGTGTGACGTCTGTGTGTGTGTGTGTCTGTCTGTCTGTCAGTCTGTGTCTTCATATTTTGCATCCACTCTAACTGAAAAACTAATGGACCGAATTTCATAAAATGTAGTAGGTAAAGCCACTTGTAGGCGACTCTGGTACCGATTAGTTTTTGGTACAATTCGGGATAAAAGAACCTGCCTTTTTTTTGCGAAATTGCCTGTATCCATTCTAGCTGAAAAACTATTGGACCGAATTTCACAAAAATCGGTAGATAAGTCGCTTGTGGGTTATCCTGGTGTTGATTAGATTTTGGAACGATTGGGAAAAAAAATAACCTGCCGTTTTTTGCGAAACAGCCCGCAAAAATTGACAAAACTTAAACTAAAAAACTACGTATGCTCAAATATATCTATTAAATGCTTGTTTTATACTTAATATTTAACGGTGAAAAGAATAAGACCAACCCCATTACAGTAGGTCTAGTTGTTGTTGAGATATTTTTGTGTTTTTTCATATTTTCTCTATGCCACCTTTGAAAATAAATGAGAACGAAATGAGAACGAAAATTGAATTAAAAATGAATTAAATTTAATTAAAATAAAGAGAACATAAATATAAGTCTGCAGGGAAAGTCATGTGCTGCCCACAATAATTTTTTTTATACTATAGGAAAAAATATTGTTTTCCGAAAATTTTAAATTCAAAATTTTGGCAAATGCGAATTTTAAGATATCTGGAACTGAAATGAAACACTTTTAGAAAAGAGTATGTGTGGACATGTTGTATGTATAAAACTAGAACTATATATACTTTTAGGGAATTATTAAGGTTACAACTTCAATTATTTGAATATTACTATTTCATAGCATTATATCCCATTAAAATTAGGGATAGTTCTCGAAACAATGATGGTAGTATATAGTATGGAGGGATTATTAATTTGAACTACTCTATGAATATGAATGGCATCACAAAAGTTTTTATTAACACAGCAGATGCGACAAATGCCTCCATCGACGACACTGCCAACATGACAAAATAAAATATTTTTTAGAGCATTATCACAAAGCATTTTAGAAGAAGAACTTGGCTACGAAATCTGAAAAAGATACAGCATTTGTTTTTTATTCTGAAACTGATTATATAAAATGTCTCTTCGTCATTTCGATATAATATTTTTGTTTTATTTTATTTTATTTCTTTGGTAATTCTGAGAAATATCATTTTTGAAGTTTTGTCACATTTCCCCCATTGCAATATGGTGAAGTTGCTCATTTTAAAGCAGTTAAATAGGCTTTTTTGAATTAGAAAAAATAATGCAGGTAAGATGTCTTGAAACTATTCTTCAATTCACATCACTTCAATTTTTTTCCGTGGTTTACGTATTTTGTGAGTATTAAACAAACACTCATGCACTATGAATTTTTCATTATGTTCTCTAAGTGTTTTGTAGTAAAAATCTTGGATAAAACCTCCCTTGTTGTACTCTATTTGATCATAACATTCAGCTTAATAGCCTCTTAAGAGAACAGCTCCATTACAGTATAATTATGCACAAATTATTAACACGTGAATAATTTTCCTATAGTAAATAAACGATTATTTTTCTCAAATTTGAATTTTCTCGTTTCGTGTTCTGGGGATTAATTGGTATTTGACTTAATGTATTTAATACATCTTTCACACATGATAAATTCCTTCTTCAAATATTTAAGTATTTTTTTTAATTCTTGTGTGAACTTAAACTCTGTTTGATACTGAATTAATATGACCTGCATTCTTTGTAAGCTAACTTTATTGATCCTTAAAATCTCATTAATTTTCAATTAAATTTTTTGTTGCGGTTTTCATTTCTATCTTTTTTTTTTTGCATTAAGAGGTTTTCACCTTGGTGCTGTCACATCCCAGCGGGCTGTTGATAACAAACCTCTATAAATGATGTTGTATTTTTTTTTTCATTTAATTTTGTTGAAGTAAGTTCTGAATAGGAATTTCAAATGCAATGTCTAGAAGTATAATATACATTTACGTAACAAAGCTTCTTGCTGCTCGAAAAATTCTTTAAAATTCCTTTACATGTAAATCGATTTTAGGGCCTTTTAAAATACTCAAATTAGATAAGCTATTCCTTTGTTACTTAGGATTCTGTTATCTATTTAACCAGAATCTTAGTTGTTAGATATGAATATTTTTGCAGGTTAATTAAAATTTCTCAATACTTTTAAGGAATGTTGAATCCCCAATGCGAATGAAATGATCCATTATTATAATTATGCATCTATCTGGCGATTTCTATAGTTGCATTTATTTCAGTTTATGCGAAAGCAATTTTATCTATTACAAGCAGAGAGCTTAAATCGTCAAATGTGAATAGTAAACGCGGCCGATGTTGTGAATAATAAACCTCGACAATATTGCAAAGCATAAATTGGGAGGATTTGTAGAATATTGCATTTTTAAATTCCGGAATTTGCTCGCAATTTGTTTACTTAAATGGCTTGAATTGTTTGTTCTCTTTTGGTTGAGAAAATGTATCTCCAAAGTATATTCAATACTTTAGAGCCACAATTACTGTATATTCAGTACATTAAAAGTTCTGTCTTTAGAACAAATCTGGCGGTTGTCCTAAACAAAAAAGAGCTATTGCAGAAAATTGACTACTTAGTGAAATCTAAATAAATAAAATTGAACATCTGTCTTTTTATTAACACTTTACAACAAAGTTGAAAAGTGTTTATTACTTTGTTCATTCTGTCTGTCTGTCTGTCTGTCTGTCTGTCTGTCCGTTAGCACGATAACTGCCGTAAAAATGAGTTTATCAAAATGAAATTTTAGTATGTTGTTCAGACGGTCTGTAGGACCTATGGGAATATAAATAAATAATATCACCCAATTAGTTTTTTATTGAACCTGGGTTGAAAAAATGAAATACATTGAACCCTATGGGACCTAATTTTTCAAACATTTTTTAAGTAAATTTAAAATTCACGAATTGCTTCGAAATTTTTAGGAAATATTCACATTATCCCATAGAATATATAAAAAAAAATTCAGTAAAATATGTTAAGTAGTTTTTTAATTAAAAAAATTATTTAATATAGGGAAAAAAACAAATTCAATTAAATTCTGACTTTGGGATATCTTCCAGAAAGAAAAGAGAGAGATATTATATAATAAATATCTCTCCATTTGTTTAAACGTTTTGCATATGGGAGTGGCTTCATATTCTAAAATAAATTTGGTAGATAACAATTTCTCATTTTTTTAAAATTTTATATAACTCTTCATGATAAATTTAATTGATGGCATTTTAAATGCACTTTACTACGTCCTAGAGAGTTAAAATTTGGTACACAGCTTAAATTTGTTGAACATTTTATTCGACAAAAATTTGATGGATCTTTAAATATAGATCATACATTTTTTTCGAAATGGCCTGAAAATAATCCCCGTTCACTTCTATAAATCATTGGTGTAATATTGTTAAAAATTCTGATGTGGACAGCACATGTCTTTCTCTGCAGACTCATATTCGTTCTCTTTATTTATTCAATGATAATTTGAGTTTATCTGCACAACATAAGTATTTTAAATGACATTGAATTTACACGTTAAACTTAAATTTGGTTCTCATTTGATAGCTGGACTTATTGTCAAAGGTGGCGTAGCGAAAACGCGAAAAAACTAGAATATCTCAAGAACGGCTAGTCCTAGAGTAATGGGGTTAGTCTTATTCTTTTTGTTGTCAAAAATCACATATAAAATAGGAATTTAATTGATATAATTGAGCACACGTAGTCTTTTATTTTTATATATAACGATTTTTGCTGGCCATTTCGCAAAAATAGCCCGTTCCTTTTTCCCGAATCGTAGTAGAATAACCTACAAATGATTTATATACAAAATTTTGTTAAATTTGGTATATAAATCACTTGTAGGTTATTGAAATATTATACTCCAAATTTTGTTAAATTTGGTTCATTAGTTTTTAGCTAGAGTGGATAAAGGCAATTTCTGCGGCCATTTCGCAAAGAAGGCAGATTCTTTTATTACGAATCGTACTATAATCTAATGAACATCAGGATTTCCTACAAAAAACATACCTACCAAATTGTATGAAATTCGGTCCATTAGTTTTTCAATTAGAGTGAATGTAATATCCACACAGACACACAGAAACATACACAGATACACCCTTACACACACAGACGTCTTCCTAAAAGTAATTTTTTCGTGTTCTAGAAGTCCCAAAACGTGTAGATCCTTTGAAAATTCGAGTTCCGATCTTCGGCACGATTCCAATACTTTGAGTACATACACATACACATATATATTATTTGTGTATTATCTGTGTATCTAAATTCCGTGCCTATGCAATTACAATAGTTGTGATTTTAAATGATCGCAAAACTTTTATTATTTCTTCAAGGAAGCTTAATTTTAACATATGCAGAATGCAAATATCTCAAGCGATTGTAAGATGAATTACATAAGAATTGCTGAATTTTTTTCACACAAAATTATTTAGCTCTGGAGTCTGGAATACAAGATATATGAATGAAATATTCATTGATTTTGCATAAAGAATCAGATGATTTATATTTCGATACAGTTTTAAATATTTAAGTATAATAAATTACTGTAGTACTGTGATAATGTAAAAGATATTACCACTGAATGAATCACATTTTAGAAATTTTTAAATGAAATTACATTTCAGTTGGAAAGTGTTTCATAATCAATGCTTATGCATGATTGATCTTTCTTGTTTATTTGTGTGTTTGTCTCTTCATTATAGGAGAACGGCAGCACGGAATTTCATGAAATTTTGTGGGTAGCCTTAAAATCGCCCCAGCTAAACTTTAGTCCATGTTTCGAGTTTCTAGGATCACAGGTTGTCTAGATATTGGTTAAAAAACTCACAATTAACCCTTCCATAGACATAGCATTATGCAGACGATATTTTTCCCGCAAATTTATTTGAAAAAAAAAAATATGTTGCCATGCAACGGAATTGTGCAGTGCGCATGCGCACAACAGTCAAGCACCACGCCGCTGGAACTGTGAAGCGTGGTGTTTGACTGTTGTGCGCACGCGCACATAGGAAGTTGCACGCGAGGCTGCGAGGGAAAGATAGCACTGTCGCTCCCGCAGTGCCACAGTGCCAATACGCGAGCTGCCACTGTGCA
Organism: Amaurobius ferox; assembly: GCA_951213105.1. NCBI lineage: Eukaryota > Metazoa > Arthropoda > Arachnida > Araneae > Amaurobiidae > Amaurobius > Amaurobius ferox. The sequence goes on from OX578146.1 coordinate 90,907,890, forward strand.
TAGATCCATTTGCATCTGAATCAGAGAGACAGATAATCAGATATATCAGTCGGATAATCGGAGGTCTGCTTATCCGACTGATTGTCAACTACGAGCAGTGTGCTGCACAATCTCACTAGACACAGAAAGAGTTTCCAGAATATATAAGAGCAGTGTAGAGATTGTTCTGGACGATTCTAAATGCTTAATTAGCTAGAATTTATAGAATGGCAAATATACTTCTTATGCGGCTTTGTATGAACGTAAATATTGTGTCATTGCCCACGCTTTCGATTAAGGAAATTTATAGGTTATAGAGCTCTATTGATGAGAAAGTTAATTCTTGAAGCATAATTTACAGAAGAGTTTACTTTTCGTGATCGGAAGAACTTAGATTATTGCAGATGTATATAAAATTACTGATAGAGACTTCATTTTGCTGGCGCCGTATCGTGAGAGAATAATTCATTTCAGTTAATCAGTTGTTAACCCGTGGTCCGAGAAATATAAATTTGGAATAATGATTTTTATGGAGGAGGAAATTTTTGTGTATCGTATACATACTTAAGATTTGGAGGTAAATATTTCTGCATTACATCATATACATATGCCATCTCTCTAAAATGACTGGTACTTTTACACATCCAAATGCACGTTAGATCACCGAAGTCAAGCAGAATCGGACGCGGTTAGTACTTGGGTGGGTGACCACCTGGGAACACCGCGTGCTGTTGGCACATTTCGGGCGCGGTAGCCCGGTGGTTTGCGCGTTGGATTTGCACGCTGCCACAACTGCCGCCGTCTTCATGGGGAGTACGATCACGTTAAATATGTGGGTCCGTAAGTCCTTCCGAGAGATTGGTGGTAGGGGAAGGAGGGTACAGTCCCTGTGGATGCCTCCCCCACTGGGTTCCTGTTTAAATTGGGTGGCACTTCCCGGCCGTCCAAACAGTTACCTTACACCTTTCTGGTAGGTCGGACGGTCTGGGTCTCAACAAGAACATCTAAATGCACGAAGTCTTCGCCCGTAATTGAGTTGGATTTCCCCCCTAATAACTTCCATCCCCAATAATGAAATTGCTTAGCATGTGGGAGCAATATATCAAGGTTTGTATATATATATATTCGTCAATTTTACCGTGGAAGAGACTTATTTTAATTACGTTGTTTTTAATAGGTTATAATAGCATAGACATTAGTTGAATGCATGACGTTCAGTGTGTATTTTGGTTTATTTTGTTCTTTTCATTCTTATATCACGTATGAGACTAATCTATGTTCATTTATTACTTGTTTTTAGATTACCTGGGACATAAACTGGAAGAGTACGTTTCTAAACTTCCAGTTTCGGTGAAAGTAAGTGTTATGTGACATTATTAAAAGCTCAATTTCAATTAAAGTCGGAATTAAAATTTTACTCACGATCCCCAATTGTAGCGTTTTCATAAAGTAGAAATGAAAGACACTGCAGAATAACCTAGGATAAAACTATTCTGGACACGTTCCATTGAAACTTCCCCAAAATTCAGAAATGAAATCTCTTATTTGAATGTTATGTTCTTTGGTTAAAAGAATAAAATATACAAATGGAAACGGGTGTTTCTGGTTTATAAATTGTTTAATTTTTATATTGCATTATATTAATTTTGCATTATATTACTCAAACTTCAAGTTATATCCATGACACATAGATTAGTAAAAGACTAATATCGTAATCCTAATAGAATCTCTAATCGTAACCTTGATTGCAAGTTATAGTCTCAGAACCCTCCCAATAGGATTTATGGTCTTGGATCCCATCCTAATTTTAAAGGAATTTATAGTCTCAGAATTTATACTAATTGGAATGGAATTTTCAGTCTTAAAACCTATACTAGTAAAATGAAATTTATACTTTCAGAACCCATCATAATGTCAATGGAATTTATAATTTCTGAATCCGTCTTAATCGTAATGGAATTTATAGTCTCGGAATTCGTTCTAATACTAATATGATTTATAGTCACAGCCTCAGTAAAATACTAAAAATACTAATATCATAATCCTGATGCAATCTATAGTCCTAACCTGAATTATAAGTTATAATCTCAGAACCCTTCTTATGGGATTTATAGTCTCAGTACCCGTTCTAATTATAGTAAAATTTATAGTATCAGCCTATGTGGTTCTATTTTAAAGTTAATAGCAAGTTTTCTTACTGTGATTGCAATTATAGGCTGTACCATGTTGAATAACGCTAAAAAGAGAAAAAAAGGTCCTTGGGGTTTTATATCAGCAAGAGGAACGCGATTCCCAGATTCTTAACAAAATGTGCTGCTTTAAAAGATACGTGAATCTATCTAAACATACAGATGTTTATCAGCAGATAACCACTCTCATTCAAGAACATAACAAATGTTTCTGCATCTTCCCTTTACCTGGTTTTTCTTTGAAAATATGAAGGTCGTTATATTGTAGATAAAAATGTGCTAAACAAACTGCCTGATTACATGCGTAGGTGTTGTAATATAAAGTAAAAGCTGCACTTTATTACAGTAATAAAGCACGGTTGTAATAAAATACGTTACTTCTTCGTTAATATGTTTTTTATTTACTTTGTGCGAATTTCTTTTGCTGATATCAAGCTCCACCAAATTAATTTTAGTACCCAGAGCTTTACTTGTCTTGCTACTGTTATTAAGCACTGCATTCAATGTGCACACAACAATCACAATTTCAAATTTATATACTTTTCAATCCCATAGAAAGACAAAGTCTTAATCCATATAACAGTGAATGCCTCTGGGATCATTATTTAAAAGGGAGTATCCTTTAAAGGATCATCTTTTAGTTTTATATTTTAATTATTCTACAAGATTAAATTATTTTAAAATTATGTTACTGATATAATTAAAATATCTTCTCCAGCCATAATGATTTTTAAATCGCTTAAATTACAGTAACTCCCTTTCATTGATCAACCTATGCGCAAGAAATTGTTAATAAAAATTTTACTTTCCAAGAGACGCAAGTACAAGAAGTGAAAAATCACAAAAAACTCAAAGTACAAAAAAATACATGTGCATAAATAACACAAAATCTCCATATGAACTAACATTTGACTTATTAAAAAATAATAGCACCACCCAGAACTAAGTGACTTTTATAATATATGTTAAAAAATAATTTATTATTAGTTTCTGAGATGATTAATCCGCGATATTTTATAATATTGGAACTATATTTTTAATCTTTATACATTATTCTAGAAAATATGTATTTCTTGTATTTGTAATTCAACGCATTCTTTTACTGATTGTCTTTTAAAACGTCTTTTAATTCAATAAGTTAAAAACACTGTGCAAAGTATAAGGAAAACTAGCTAAACGCGTTTAAGCACAAATAAAATAATAACTCAGCATACAACTTTTTTGAGGATACTATTGATCCCTTTTGTCATTGCAAAAGAACCAACTCTATCATTTTACCATTTTTTCCTAAAATCAGTCAACAAATTGCTAAAATCCTTAAAAAATTCAAATCTAACATATTTAAACCTTCTACCAAACTAATATTTTCTAAACCTCAAGATCCTTTAAATACTTCTAACAGTTGGGACATTTACAGTATTTCTTGCCAGTGTGGTCATACTTATATCTGTCAAACTAAAATTTCGTAATAAGTAACATGAAAATTATGTCAAAAAACAGGAATTTAATAAATCTGTTATTGCTTGGCAGTGCTATAATTTTGACCACCTTTTTAAGTTTTTTTCATACAAAAGTGCACGTTATTATCTATAATCTTGACGTCCTTGAAGCCTTTGATATCCAAAAAAATTCTAGAAATTTAGTTAGACTTGTCCATTACTCCATTTTGTCCTCCGTCATGGCCTGTAATGTTTTATCATTTTCTTTATTTTTGTTTCATTTCTTTGCTTTGGGGATATTATATGCCGTTTTTACTTGTTCTTAGTGTTGTTGTATCTCATTTTTTTTTATTGTTACGTTCTGACGCGCGCCAATCTTGTGTTTGTTACTTCTCGTATCGGATTAGCTGGCTTGTTCTTCATTCTACTTTCTGATTGGCTCTCTCAGGTGAACTTTTAATTCAGTTGTTGGGTATATAAACCCCACTGTTTCTTCTTTTTGTCACTATTTCGTATTTTTGACTTCAGGTTTGTTTGCACTCATTTCTCTTTTGGACTTCGGGTTTGTTGCTTCTCTTGCACTGACAAAGGGGATTTGGGAGATTTGTTGCTCTAGTTTCCTTGTGTTTTCACTCATTCTTTAATATTTAATATTTTATCAGAACTATTATTTTGCATAATCCTAACCTCTCCTAGGTACTGAGAACTGTTAAGCGATCCGGTTTGATCCGTGCCCGACTGCAAGGTGCTGCTGCAGCTAAAGGCCAAGTAATCACGTTCCTCGACGCTCATTGTGAATGTACTGTGGGTTGGCTAGAACCTCTACTCGACAGGATAGCGGAGGACAAGTAAGTTGTTAAACTCAGTGTGAACGCAGTCATGCAGGCAGGGAAGGGGGGGGGTTACGTGTTTCAACTCCCCATTGATCATTTCTTAACACTCTTTATTAGCATTCATGAAAATGAAAGTTTCCTCACTAATTTCAAAAAATCTGATGTGAGCAGCACATGACTTTTCTTATAAATGAAATGAATTTACTTCTTTCACAGTTAAACAAGAAAAATCAATCAAGGTTAAAGCATTGATTATGAAACACTTTCCACCTTCAATGCCATTTTATTTAAAAAAGTCTAAAATGCAATACATTCCTCGGTAATATTTTAAAACTTATCACAATACTACATTAATTTATTATATTTGAAAACTTAAACCTTCATTGAAAAAAATGAACTTCATTAAAATGACGGCAATGAAACATAAATTGCCTGGTTTAAATATCTCTAAAATGCGATACATTCCACGGTAATATTTTTAAAACTATCATAATACTACGATAATTTATTATATTTGAAAACTTCATCGAAAACAACTGAAATTAATTCAAATGACGTCATAGAAAAAATAACACGCCTGGATCTCTCTATAAAATCAGCATTTCATTCATAATTTTCTCCCACTCATTTCCTTCTTCACAATACTATAATAATTTATTTTATTTAAAAATTAAGACCATGGAGCTACAAGTAATTAAACTCTATGCTTAAAACTTCATCGAAAAAAAATGGTCCTTCTCTTTATAAAATCAATTAATATTTCATTCATATCAGCCATGCAGACTCCATGGGCTAAATTATTTTGTGTTAAAGAAATACAGCAATTCTAATACAACTCATTCTACATATTTTGCTGTTTACATTTTACATAAGTGAAAAATAGGCTTCGTAGTAGAAATAATCAAAGTTTGATAATCATTTAAACTCAAATATATTGTAAATGCGTTGTTTCCGTATGTATTGTATTGCGTTGTTTCAGTATGTTCAGTAGGTAGTCCTTATATAAAGCAATGAATTCACTAGTTTTAGAGTCAAAAAGTAATGTATAAGATCCAGGACGCTGTGTTTTTATCGTTGAATTGTACATTTGGCAATTTTCCGGTTGACAACATGTAAAACTATTTCAAAATACTAAATTTAATTATACTTCGTGCAATTCTAAATAAACAATCATCAATATTGATAGTATCCTCAATAAGCGATATAGTCTATATATTAAAATAACTTAATAATTACTTCATCAATTAGCCGTAATTTTCATTAATTTAACGTCATTTTTGCAATTTTGACGATATTTTTGTCAATCGGGGGCGAAATATCGCCAAGGTGGAAATACTTCGCTAAATTATTCGCTAAATTTGCCAAATACATCAAGTGTTACGGACAAACGGAGAGAAAATTATTTCCTATATACTAGAAGGTATGGCCGTCATGTGACGGAAATCAAAATTTGCGAGGCATCACTTCCCATTTGGCGTCATTTTTATTAATTTGGCGACATTTTTGTCATTTTAGCTACATTTAAAATAATTGTTAAGGTGGCGACGTCCCGCTAAATTTCTCGCCAAACGTTACGGACGGACGGAGAAATGTATTATTCTTATAGTCTACGCGTATGTTATTCCCAAGATATTGAACTTTCATCAAATAGTCGTCATTTTTATTAATTTGGCGACAGTTTCGTTAATTTGGCAACGTTTAAAAAAGTCGTCAAGTTTGGGACATTCCGCCAAAATCTCGCCAAGCGTTATGGACAGAGAAATGAGTATTTTTTGTAGCAAATAAATGACTATTAGCGTCCAAATACAAATGTATTACCTAAAGTATCTCTTCACGTGAATGAAACTAGCAGCTAGATCCACGAGAATGTCGTCACCAAACGTATCGCATAATTTTACTTATGTAAAGTGAACATATTTCACAATAGGTAATATTTTTTTTATTTTATGATAATTTTTTTGAAAAATGTGCAATATCTCAAAAACGGTCCAAGTTAACGTTCTAAAATTTGTCTTAATCGTTTTCTAATAAAAAATTACATAAGAAATGACTATTTTGCGTAACTTCATTAAACGTTGTAATTTTTTGATGATTTTTCCAAAACTTCATTCGAAAATTTAGGCGAGATCTGAACATTCGATTGCATATAAAAACAATAAGCTTCCAGTATTCATGTATTGTAATATTTGTACCAAATATCATTTGAATCGTTCCATTTCTTCGTCAGTTGTCGTCTCTACACACACACATCATCTCAAAAACGTATGATTCGTGTTCAGGTATGCTTGAAACGTGCTCTCCCGTCGAAAACTCGAATTCGAATTTTCGACCCTATCACAATACTTTCCTTATACTTTTATATGTATATAAGGAAATGTAAAAATACGATCTGCAGTGGATTCCCTGCTAGTATATTCTATATATTTCTAAATGAAATTATCATAGGGATACAAAATAATCTGTTCCTCAGTTACGTTATGTATACAAGGTTCCCCATTGGTCATGGTAAAATGACCCATCAGCGTACATTCTATGGGTTAAAAGGTTTGGCCAGTTGATGAACTATGCAATTTGGGTAAGAACATGGTTCATGAGCTTTTCAATTAAATACCACAATTAGGGTAATTTATATAAACAATATTATAATCTATAAACTTATAAAACTTTGAAAAACGTAGTCATATGTCATTAAATTGACAATTGTTTAGAGAGCGTTATAAGCCCCTTTTGTCAGGCCAAGGGAACAGGTAGAACAGTATGTACCCTTAAACAACTGCTAAGAACAGGCAGTCCATTCTTAGCAGGTGTTAAAGGAGGAAATTATGCAAGATTTTATCTTACAAGCTGCAATTTGATTTATTGTAATAATATAATTTGCTTGAATATATCTTTTAAAACATATGATGTTTACAACAGAGTTTCTTTTGAATAATAAGCTTTGATTTTCAGAAAAAGATAATAGCACGAATTCGAACATTCTTATTACTGCGTTTCTCCTAAATAAAATACTATTTCAGTTATTGACTGATAAGTCAGTATACAAAAGTAGTAGTAGAAAAATGGATGTACAAAGTCAGTACCATACGCATACAGAAGCTATAGAAATCCTTTGATTCTTTTCGAGAGATCATATTCAATGTATAAAAGCAAAACTTTTAATATCCGAAATTTTAATATCTTTGCTGTTAGTTCCGTTGCAATTTTAAAAATCTGATGTGGGCAGCACATGACTTTCCTTATATAATGCAATGAATTTACTACTTTTACAGCAAAAAATATAGGTTATTCTTATAGTAGATACTTATATTATTTCCAAGATATTGAATTTTCGTTAATTAGTCATCATTTTCATCGATTTGGCGTCATTTTTATCCATTTAGCGAGATTTTCGTTAATTTGGCAACATTTAAAAAGTCGCCAAGTTGGCGACAATCCGCCCAATTCGTCGCCAAAATCTCGCCAAGCGTTATGGACGGAGAAATAATTTATTTTTATGGCAGATAAATGACTATTGGCGTTCAAATACAAATGTCAAGTATATTTTCTTATGAATGGAACGAGCTAGATCCACGAGAATGATGCCACCAAATTTATTGCATGATATTACATATGAAACGTGAGCATGTTTCTCAACAGTTAATATATTCTTTTTAATTTATGGGATTTTTTGATAAATTTGTTTGAAAAATGTGCAATATCTCGAGAACGGTTCATGCTAGCGTTCTAAAGTTTATGTCATTCGTTTTCTAAGGAAAAATTACATAAGAAATGTCTATTTGTGCAACTTTATTAAAGGTTCTTAATTTATGATAATTTTTTCAAAATTTCACTCCAAAATTTAAGGGGATTCTGAACATTCAATTGCGTTTAAAAACAATAGGTTTCCAGCATTTACGGATTGTGATTTTTGTACCAAATTTCATTCGAATCGCTACATTCGTTCGGGAGATATCGTCTCCACAGACTCACTGACACACACACACAGACACCACCTCAAAAATGTTTGAATCGTGATCAGGGATGCTTGAAACGTGCTCTCCCGTCAAAAACTCGAATTCGAATTTTCGACCCCGTCACAATACTTTCCTTATGCATTATGTATATAAGGAAAGTAATAAAAGGTTTGTATCCAAAATCCCAGCAGCGCCGGGTATTTGTTCTAGCATATACTGTAGAGAAAGTAAAAAAAAAAGGTAAAGTTTCAAGAAATCATTTGAAATTTACCCACAAAGACACATTCCCTAGGTAGTTAGCAGCATGCATGATAGAAGCCAGGGGAAAATGTTGTCATTATTCTCATAGCAACTAGTGATGCGCAATCGAGTCTGTAACGCATCAGAAAAAGAACCAGTAGTTACGTTATCAGCTGTCTTTACTTTGTTTTCCTTGAGAATCTTGCTAAAAACACGAAAATCAAAAACCTTGATGCCTTTTTTCAGGGTCAACGACACTGTGCAAGAAAGTGATCAGAAAACCAGTGATATGAATACGCTGCATCCAAATTAAGTGATTCACTGAAGCGAAGTCAAACGCTCATTTTATGCACGACTGCAAATAACGGGAATTTGAAAAGTTTGGGTGATGAGAAAGAGATATTTTATGGAAACTAATTGTATGGTATGCCAGGAAAAAAAAAAGAAAATATCGCATTCCGTCTCAGTGAACTTTCTTAGCGTGTAGATTGAGGGGTTCGCACATTATCTATGACCTGGAGGTTATGCTCTGTTGTGTTTGGCATAAGCATGCAAGACATGAACTGACAATGTTGCTTATATTTGAAGAACATAGCTAATTTGAATGTACCGTAAGAGCTATAACTACCTATAAACTACATTTTTATCGTAATTGTTAGCATTTAATGTATAGTGTGAATCCATAGTAAATGGGGTAATTTTTACTTTCCCTGCAATACATGGTAATGTATAGGGAAAGTATTGGAATCATGCCGAAAATCACAACTCGAGTTTTCGACGGATCTACGCGTTTAGAGACCTCTAGAATACGAAAAAACTATTTTTAGCGTGACGTGTGTGTGTATGTCTGTCTGTCTGTCTGTTTGTGTGCCTGTCTGTATGTCTGTCTGTGCAATGTATGTATCCACTCGAACGCAAAAACTTATAGACCGAGTTTCATAAAATTTGGTAGGTATGACCCTGGTGCTGATTAGTTTTTGGTATGATTTGTGAAAACAGAACCCTCCTTTTTTTTGCGAAATGGCCCGTAAAAATGTCATGTATCCACTCTAACTAAAATACTAATTGACCAAATTTCACGAAATTTGATAGATAAGTTACTTGGGTGATATTCTGGTGCTGATTAGATTTCGGTATTATTCGGAAAAGAACAACCGGCCTTTTTTTACAAAATGGCCCTCAAAAATCGTAAAATCTAAAAAAAAACTACGTATGTTCAAATATATCAATTAAGTGCTTGTTTTTTACGTAATTTTTGATGAGGAAAATAAGAACAACTCTATTACTCTAGGGATAACCTTTCTCGAGATATTTGAGATTTTTCGCATTTAGTTATGCCACTTTTAGAAAAATGTCTAATTACCAGATAAAACATAAATTGAACTAAAAATGCAAATTTAGTGTTATTTTGTGCAATTAATCTCAGTTTAATGAATTATTAAAGAAATAAAAAAAATGAATTTGAGTCTGCAGAGTAAGTCATGTGCTGTCCACATCAGATTTTTAAATCAATATTCTGAGAGCCATTGTGCACAAACAAGAAACTTATGTAGTTATAACAATCCATTTACATTTAGAAAACATATGCATTATGATAATGTAAAATTTAAAATTCTTAATAAACAATTATAATTTATTTCGTAAACCTATTCTTTGTGGCAGTCGGGTGATACGCCGCACCATAAGGGAGACTAGCCTCATTTAACATACATGGATTTTAATGGTCGTATCAAATACTTTTCTTCAAAAAAAATATGTCTATTTAAATATAAAAAAGATAGAAACACTGAAATCGCAATTTTGTAAAATATAAACAATTAACTAAATTCGAAAGATGTTTGCTTTTTTCTTACTTTCCCTGCAATACAGGGTAATGTATAGGGAAAGTATTGGAATCATGCCAAAAATCGCAACTCCAGTTTTCGACGGATCTACACGTTTCGAGACCTCTAGAATACGAAAAAACTATTTTTAGCGTGACGTCTGTGTGTGTGTGTCTGTCTGTCTGTCTGTCTGTGCAATATATATATCCACTCTAACTCAAAAACTAATGGACCGAATTTCATAAAATTTGGTAGGTATGTCACCCTGGTGCTGATTAGTTTTGGGCACTATTTGGAATAAACCAACCCACCTTTTTTTTTGCGAAATGGCCCTCAAATTGCCTGTATCCACTGTAACTAAAAAACTAATCGACTAAATTTCATAAAATTTGGTAAATAAGTCACTTGTGGTCGACCCTGGTGCTGATTAGATTTTGGTACGATTCGGAAAAGAACAACCTGCTTTTTTTTAAGAAATGACCCGCAAAAATTTCATGTATCCACACTAGCTAAAATACTAATTGACCCAATTTCACAAAAATTGGTAGATAAGTTACTTGTGGGATACTCTGATGCTGATGAGATTTTGGTACATTTCGGAGAAGAACAACCTCCTTTTTTTACGTAATGGCCCGCAAAAATCGCCAAAATAAGAAAAAAGACTATATATGTTCAAATATATCAAATGAATTTTTGTTTTATACGCAATTTTTGACGAGGAAAAAAATATAACACACTCCATTATACTTTAGGACTAACCGTTCTCAAAGTATTTGAGATTTCTTGCATTTTTGTTACGCCGATTTCCGGAAAATGTCCAATCTATATAAATAAAAATGAAAATCTGTCTGTCTGTCTGTCTGTCTGTCTGTCTGTTTGTCACACCATCACGGGAGAACGGCTGAACCGAATTTGATGAAATTTTGTGGGTAGCCCAGAAATAGTCCCACTTAAAATTATATCTGTGTTTTGAGTTTCTGCGACCAGTGGTTCTCGAGATATTAGTAAAAAACGAAATTTTCGTTTGTCTCATCATCACGGAAGAACGGCTGAACCGAATTTAATGAAATTTGGTGAATAGCCTTGAAATATCCCCCCATAAATTTTGTCCAAGTTTCGAGATCCTAAGACTTGGGGTTGTCGAGATATTAATGAAAAACTTAACTTTTTCCTAGGAGTTCTACTCCCTAACTCCGTGGTTTATCCAAACGAAAAGCTTGAAAATCGCTTGAAAGTGAATTAAAATTTAATCTCTGAGTTTGATGGGAGATTTTTTGCGTTAATTAGTCACTTTCTGAAAAAAATGAATTGTTTGAAACATGATTTAAAGGGGAAATCTATCTCCATGGTTCATGGTTTATTTAAAACAAGCTTTTGCGGAACAATGAGAAGTATAGAGAAATCAAAATCGTTATTTAATTTCGCAGTTTATGTTATAAGACATGACATATTTAACATGTTATAAGATTCTATCTTATATCATGTTACTCAGAAACGCAATTAAATTAAATCTGTCTGTTAATTTTAATAATTATTTTTTCGATTTGAATAATAAATAAATGGATATAAAAATTTATTTTAGAAAAGAACGATTTGATTTTTCTTATAGCATTTTTGACTGTATAATATCAATTACGGTCTTCAGGTTTAAAAATTATTATTATTTATATTTTCGGGGATTATTGATTCAAGGATTATTGATATTTTCAAGTTATTATGCAATTATTTTATTATGACAAAAATTATTTAAACTCATATATTGTATGTTGTACGAATCTTCTACAAATATACGTGTATATCTTTTAATCTACGAGAATATAAGTAGTACAGGTATATTGACATATGTTTTGATATATATTGGCATATATTGGAATCAATTACGACCTTCTGGTATAAAGAGTACGGATATTATTGATGCTTTCAATTTATTACGTCATCTCTTTTATTTTGGCAAATATTTTTGAGACGCATGTTGTAATACGGGTAATCTTCTACTAACACATTGGCATATTTTCTGATCTGCGACAATATAATTAGTACGGGGTTGCATATATTCATTCAATTCCTATTTTTTCTTCTGTAAATTTGCTTACAAAAGGGGGCAGGATGTTTTATTCTTCAGATCTGATCGTGAAGATAATTTTGCATAGTGAGAACATATATTCTTAAACTTCTCTTTAGGAGCAATAAATTTAATATTTTAACAGAATTTGCACATGATTGCGAACTATAAGTTTCTTTAAATTATACACTCCGTACGAATAACGAGTGTGCTGTTAGTGGTTAATAAATTTTAACATTTTAGGAGGATATATCATGTTGCTCGGCATCGCAATTAAATTAAATGTATTTGTTAATGTTTTTATTATTTTTTTTCGATTTAAATAATAGATAAATGGATAAATGGATATAAAAGTATATCTTATGAATGGACGGTTTGGTTTTTCTTTTAATTATATTAATTGCTGACTGCGTACATCAATTTCATTTATTTTGGCAAAGAGTTTTCAAGCTTATATCGCATTTAGCTACTAAACTCATATATTGTGTTTAGCCAATAAATTCATATAGCCGATTGTTGAAACAGAAAAAGAGTAGAGCGGGTATATCTTCTAATACAATTGTAGTGTTTTCATTTAGTATATTGAAACGGGATAAGAATATTTCATTCAGATCTGCAAATTCAAAGCTACGAATTTGGAGGGATATCGCTAATTTGACAACTTTTCTTAAACTTTGCCAAATTGAAGGAAATGTCGCCAAATTGATATAAACGACACATAAACAGCTGCCATAAACCTTCGGGTTGTTCGTGTGGCTTGGGTCTTCTACATATCAATGAAATTTTTTTTTGTTTTGTTAGAAGAGAGTACTGAAATGATGTTTGGTTAGCATTTCTCTGTCAGACCAACCATCCTACTTAGTAATACATTTAGCGAATTTTTAAAATGTCACCAAATTGATAAAAATGTTTTCAAATCTATACAAATATCTTGAAATTGATAAAATTGCGCTACATAAATGATATTAATTGTTTTTTGTTAGGGGATAGTATTGTGATGATATTTCGTCAATTTGTCGCAAAGTGGAACTGTCAGTTCTACAGTCCCACTTGGCGATAAATTTGGCGATTTTTTAAAATGTCGCTAATTTGACGAAACTGTCGCCAAATGTTCCATAGAAATATAACTCTTTAGACGATATTTTTTCTACCAATTTATTTGAAGCAAATGATATCATGTCGCTTAGCAACGGATTTAAATCCAATGTGTTTATGCGGCAGACGATTTTTATTAAATCCTTTCCGATTTGAATAATGAAGATATGTATATAAAATAAATTTCATTGCCATTTCATTTTGGACTGGATAATATCTATTATACTCTTCAGGTTTAAACATTATTATTATTGATATTTTCCGGAATTATTGATTCAGTGATTATTGATATTTTTAAGTTATTACGCCATTGTTTTATTGCGGCAAAAATTGCTGACACACGCATATTGTACGTTGTACGAGTAATCTTCTAGGAATGCACGGGTATATCTTCTAACCTACGAGAATATAAGTAGTACGAGTATATTGGCATATATTTTGACATATATTGGCATATATATTGGAATCAAGTACAGTCTTCTGGTATGAAGATTACGGGGATTAATTATATATTCAATTTATTACGTCGTCTGTTGTATTTTACCAAAAAACATTTGTGACTCATATTGCAAAACGGGTAATCTTCTACTAATAATCGGACATTATAAGTAGTACGTGTATATCTTCCCATATAATTTTAGCACTTTAATTTTGGCATATATTGGAATAAATGACTGTTTCCAGATTTAAAGATTACGGGTTTATTGGTATTTTCAATTTATACATGTAATCTACTAATACAGGTTATATTTTCTAATATTCACGTATATAATTAGTACGGGTCCCATGCAATTTTAACGCTTTTATTTTGCATATATTGATTCAATTCCATATTTTTTTTTTATATTTGCTTACATAAGGGGTCCAAGATGTTTCATTCTTCAGATATGTCCATGAAGATAATTTTATATAGCGAGAACAGAGATTCTTAAACTTCTTTTTAGGAGCATTATATTAAATATTTTAACAGAATATCTTGATTAAACATGTCATTTAGTATACTATAAGAATTTGGGCATGATTATGAATTTCAAGTTTCTTTATATTATATACTCCGTACGAAGAACGGGTATGCTGCTAGTCTATATAAATAAAAATGAAAATCTGTCTGTCTGTCTGTCTGTCTGTTTGTCACACCATCACGGGAGAACGGCTGAACCGAATTTGATGAAATTTTGTGGGTAGCCCAGAAATAGCCTCACTTAAAATTATATCCGTGTTTTGAGTTTCTACGACCAGTGGTTCTCGAGATATTAGTAAAAAACGAAATTTTCGTTTGTCTCATCATCACGGAAAAACGGCTGAACCGAATTTAATGAAATTTGGTGAATAGCCTTGAAATATCCCCCCATAAATTTTGTCCAAGTTTCGAGTTTCTAAGACCTGGGGTTGTCGAGATATTAATGAAAAACGGAACTTTTTCCTAGGAGTTCTACTCCCTAACTCCGTGGTTTATCCAAACGAAAAGCTTGAAAATCGTTTGAAAGTGAATTAAAATTTAATCTCTGAGTTTGATGGGAGATTTTTTGCGTTAATTAGTCACTTTCTGAAAACATGAATTGTTTGAAACATGATTTAAAGGGGAAATCTATCTCCATGGTTCATGGTTTATTTAAAACAAGCTTTTACGGAACAATGAGAAGTATAGAGAAATCAAAATCGTTATTTAATTTCGCAGTTATGTTATAAGACATGACATATTTAACATGTTATAAGATTCTATCTTATATCATGTTACTCAGAAACGCAATTAAATTAAATCTGTCTGTTAATTTTAATAATTATTTTTTCGATTTGAATAATAAATAAATGGATATAAAAATATATTTTAGAAAAGAACGATTTGATTTTTCTTATAGCATTTTTGACTGGATAATATCAATTACGGTCTTCAGGTTTAAAAATTATTATTATTTATATTTTCGGGGATTATTGATTCAAGGATTATTGATATTTTCAAGTTATTATGCAATTATTTTATTATGACAAAAATTGTTTAAACTCATATATTGTATGTTGTACGAATCTTCTACAAATACACGTGTATATCTTTTAATCTACGAGAATATAAGCAGTACAGGTATATTGGCATATGTTTTGATATATATTGGCATATATTGGAATCAATTACGACCTTCTGGTATAAAGAGTACGGATATTATTGATGTTTTCAATTTATTACGTCATCTCTTTTATTTTGGCAAATATTTTTGAGACGCATATTGTAATACGGGTAATCTTCTACTAACACATTGGCATATTTTCTGATCTGCGACAATATAATTAGTACGGGGTTGCATATATTCATTCAATTCCTATTTTTTCTTCTGTAAATTTGCTTACAAAAGGGGGCAGGATGTTTTATTCTTCAGATCTGATCGTGAAGATAATTTTGCATAGTGAGAACATATATTCTTAAACTTCTCTTTAGGAGCAATAAATTTAATATTTTAACAGAATTTGCACGTGATTGCGAACTTTAAGTTTCTTTAAATTATACACTCCGTACGAATAACGGGTGTGCTGTTAGTGGTTAATAAATTTTAACATTTTAGGAGGATATATCATGTTGCTCGGCATCGCAATTAAATTAAATGTGTTTGTTAATGTTTTTATTATTTTTTTTCGATTTAAATAATAAATAAATGGATAAATGGATATAAAAGTATATCTTATGAATGGACGGTTTCATTTTTCTTTTAATTATATTAATTGCTGACTGCGTACATCAATTTCATTTATTTTGGCAAAGAGTTTTCAAGCTTATATCGTATTTAGCTACTAAACTCATATATTGTGTTTAGCCAATAAATTCATATAGCCGATTGTTGAAACAGAAAAAGAGTAGAGCGGGTATATCTTCTAATACAATTGTAGTGTTTTCATTTAGTATATTGAAACGGGATAAGAAAGTTTCATTCAGATTTGCAAATTCAAAGCTACGAATTTGGAGGGATATCGCTAATTTGACAACTTTTGTTAAACTTTGCCAAATTGACGGAAATGTCGCCAAATTGATATAAACGACACACAAACAGCGCCATAAACCTTCGGGTTGGTCGTGTGGCTTGGGTCTTCTACATATCAATGAATTTTTTTTTTGTTTTTTTAGAAGAGAGTACTGAAATGATGTTTGGTTAGCATTTATCTGTCAGACCAACCATCCTACTTAGTAATACATTTAGCGAATTTTTAAAATGTCACCAAATTGATAAAAATGTTTTCAAATCTATAAAAATATCTTGAAATTGATAAAATTGCGCTACATAAATGATATTAATTGTTTTTTGTTAGGGGATAGTATTGTGATGATATTTCGTCAATTTGTCGCAAAGTGGAACTGTCAGTTCTACAGTCCCACTTGGCGATAAATTTGGCGATTTTTTAAAATGTCGCTAATTTGACGAAACTGTCTTAAATGTTCCATAGAAATATAACTATTTAGACGATATTTTTTCTACCAATTTATTTGAAGCAAATGATATCATGTCGCTTAGCAACGGATTTAAATCCAATGTGTTTATGCGGCAGACGATTTTTATTAAATCCTTTCCGATTTGAATAATGAAGATATGTATATAAAATAAATTTCATTGCCATTTCATTTTGGACTGGATAATATCAATTATACTCTTCAGGTTTAATCATTATTATTATTGATATTTTCCGGAATTATTGATTCAGGGATTATTGATATTTTTAAGTTATTACGCCATTGTTTTATTGCGGCAAAAATTGCTGACACACGCATATTGTACGTTGTACGAGTAATCTTCTAGGAATGCACGGGTATATCTTCTAACCTACGAGAATATAAGTAGTACAGGTATATTGGCATATATTTTGACATATATTGGCATATATATTGGAATCAAGTACAGTCTTCTGGTATGAAGATTAAGGGGATTAATTATATTTTCAATTTATTACGTCGTCTGTTGTATTTTACCAAAAAATATTTCTGACTCATATTGCAAAACGGGTAATCTTCTACTAATAATCGGACATTATAAGTAGTACCTGTATATCTTCCCATATAATTTTAGCACTTTAATTTTGACATATATTGGAATAAATGACTGTCTTCAGATTTAAAGATTACGGGTTTATTGGTATTTTCAATTTATACATGTAATCTACTAATACAGGTTATATTTTCTAATATTCGCGTATATAATTAGTACGGGTCCCATACAATTTTAACGCTTTTATTTTGCATATATTGATTCAATTCCATATTTTTTTTTATATTTGCTTACATAAGGGGTCCAAGATGTTTTATTCTTCAGATATGTCCATGAAGATAATTTTATATAGCGAGAACAGAGATTCTTAAACTTCTTTTTAGGAGCATTATATTAAATATTTTAACAAAATATTTTGATTAAACATGTCATTTAGTATACTATAAGAATTTGGGCATGATTATGAATTTCAAGTTTCTTTATATTATATACTCCGTACGAAGAACGGGTATGCTGCTAGTTACCAAATAGAAACAAAAATTGAATTAAAAATACAAATTCAGTGTTTTATGGTACAATAAAACTCAATCTAACGAATTATTAATAAAATAACGAAAATATGAATTTGAGTCTGCAGGGAAAGTCATGTGCTGCCCACATCAGATTTTTTACCTTGTTATACTGTGTAATAAAGTATTGTTTTCACGAAAATTTTCGATTTCGAAATTTATATGCCAATATAGTATGTCTTGGGATCTCCTGAACACTTTTTGACTATTTTTGGCTACTTTTGGCTTTTTTGACTATTTTTGACACTTTTTGGCTACTTAAAAATGCCTGCTTGTATGAGACAGTAGAGTTGAGCCGCACTCTGGTTAATTTTATATACTACTTTAAAGAAAATTAAATATATAGAATATCGGGTATAATACAAAAAATTATAAAACCATATTTATAAAATGTAATAAAAATGAATTGACTGAAAAAAAGAATAAAAAGCTACCCACTGTGTTTTCTTTTCTCGGAAATCACCAGCTTCTTTCAATTTCTACCAATTCAATTCAAGAATCGTTTTCTGTTTCGTTGTCGATGATTCTTCCTACAGTCAAAGATCACTTGAACTGAACACTTAGGCCACCATCTTGGATACGAAAATCCAATACCCTAAATCTAATATCTGAATGAAAAGTATTATAGATTAAGCTCAACGTACATAAAAATAGGCTTATCAGATTCTTCCATTTTTGTCATTGCTGCAACAATATTAATTTTTAAAAGCATGTAATAAATAGAGAACGATCTTTCTCCAGTTCTTAAATTTTGCTGATGTGTTTAATTGAACACCTCAACGTATTCTGAAGTGGTGAAAAGTTTGAAAAAGCATTGAGAAGGAATTATATGCACGGTAGGCATAATGGATAATCCAATGATAAGGCTACGGCATCTGCAGCACAGCCAAATTGCAAATTTCTAGCAAACTTCGGGATCATAATTCTCGAAGAATTTCAATATCTCATCTATAATCTTATGCTTCCCAAGTTAAAAGTCACACGACATGGACGAAGTTTTAAGACTATTGAGGATATTCTGTGAAGATATCCTCCTCCTCCTTCTTCAGAGCTACTCTTCTTAAGGATATCCTCCTTCTTCAGAGCTACTCTTCTTAAGGATATCCTCCTTCTTCAGAGATTCTCTTCTTAAGGATTTCCCCCTTCTTCAGAGATATTCTTCTTAAGGATATTCTCCTTCTTCAGATACTCTTTATAAGGATTTCCTCCTTCTTCAGAGATACTCTTAAGGATATCCTCCCTCTTCAGAGATACTCTTAAGGATATCCTCCTTCTTCAGAGATACTCTTCTTAAGGATATATCCTTCTTCTTCGGAGAAATATTCTCAAGAAGCCACTTGCAGTAAGATATGCTCCGGGATTGATTGATTCTGCTAATGGATGTAATGACGGAAGCAGTAACAGGAGCGGATTGTGAAGTTCATAAGCTCACACTGACTGAATAAATGCATTAATTATCCATAGAATTCATATTAGAAAATGAAATTCAGAACTCCGGTCACCGATGCTTTTCTTAAAGAGATCCTACACTTTTTTAACCTATGACTATGCCTATGGTCATAAGCGATGCAAGAGGCATAACCAGGGATATTACTATGATTTATCAAAAATGGGTATTATCATTTCAACTAGGGGTGTCAGTATTTGACTTAGAGGAGTGCCATTCATGTATCTGTACTGTATAAGAACTCCATAGGTTTAACTTTGCGAGAATCTAGATTAATAACGCCTAACCTTTTCCTGTCGTGACACCGAAATGAAGTTTACCTCCTGACCCAACTAATGTATTTTTCTCCTGACCCGACTTATGTATTTTTCTCACCCAACTTATGTTTTTTTCTCCTGACCCAATTTATGTATTTTTCTCCTGACCCGACTTATGTATTTTTCTCCTGACCCAACTTATGTATTTTTCTCCTAACCCAATTTATATATTTTTCTCCTGGCCCAACTTATGTCGCATCGATGTGTCACATTTTGAATCTTGTAAAATATCTCTCGGAAATAAAATTTGGATCGCGACCTCAAGGCTGGGAACCAATAGTCTATATAGATAAACTTTTAAATTCGAGTGTGAAAATACTTACCGTCAAGATGTAAAAACTTCCGAGGTGTTTTAGCAAATTCCCGATGTAGACTACTTTAAAAAGTACAAAATTCTATATAATGGTTTAATTGACAAAGTTCCAAAACTTTTTAGATCGACATGTCCGTATAAAATGCATCTAATCAACCGCTAAGGTGAAAATATAATGAGTTACAATAGATAAAGCATACTGCTATTATTTAAATGCTAAAATATATGTAATGTATTATATGTAGCGCTATTTTCTCAGAACTCGTGTCGTGTGTCCTATCATCGATGTCATAAGCGACGCCACTTTCGAATATGTGTCTGCATCTGACATGACCTGGGGTGGCTTCAACTGGAAGATGAACTTCCGATGGTACAGGGTGCCTCAAAGAGAAGTCGACAGAAGAAACGGTGACAGAACTCAACCCGTCAGGTAAGAAGGCAAGCAGATAGATCATTTTCAAAATAAGCATGTATATTTCTGTTTATTTCAAAGGAACTGTTTAGTGGTATAATTAGTTCAAGGAACACAAATTCGCTATATGCTTAAAGTCGGATATGTAGGCATATATCATTACGAATGGTAATTCGTCCAAAACTTATGTGGTTCGGAAAATAATCGCGCAAGTTAGAATTTTTATGGAACGGGGTTTTGGAAGATTTTGAATGCTGCCAGCGGGAGCCTTCGCGTCCACTTACTAAATGGTATGGTACGCCTGTCCTACTGAGGACATTTTACAGCGTTTTCTAAAAATAGCCGGGCTGGTCCCCGAAGGCAGCTAATTATTATAATAAATAGAAATACCAAGGTCAATGAAATTATATCTCTGGGCCAGTTTGCGTCCCATTCCGTTTGCTTAAGCAATGCAAAGAAAATATATTTGTATTTAGAACACTTGTTCGTCGTAAAATAAGCGCATTCGAATACTCTGGAATATTCTAGAGTAATTCAAAAATCCGTCCCGCTCAGGGCTTGAACCATGCCGAATTATCAAATTTTCCGGATTATCAGATGTTAAACTGAAATAAGGTAAATCATGGTAAAAATCAATTTAAAACATAATAATGAACAATACATGTGATACTTATTTTCTGAAGCATTAAAGACTGGGTTACACTATACAGTATGTGAAAAAGAAACATGCAAATTAGTTCGAAAATTATAAGGTAAACTTCAGTGATCAGATATATAAATATAAGATATTTTAGTCAATACAGTAAATGTGCCTCAATACGCCGTAAGGACCCGAATGTAGTTCGAAGGGAGTGCCGGACTATCGGGTGTTCCGAAATATTGTCTGTCGAATTAACAGAAGTTTCTGTATTTCTTTAGTTTGAAACGGCATCATAACTTTTAGCTGATCAAGTTTTGTACAGTTGAATTTGTACAGATCAAGTTTTGTACAGTTGAATTTGTACAGATCAAGTTTAGTACAGCTGAACTCAAAAATTTCATTGTGCAGATATTTTCAAAAAGCACTAGCTATTCCAATGCGGTACCAGGAATTCTCTCAGAAAGGTTGTACCATGGAAATAAAAGTAAGGAGTTAAAACTTCATATTAAGAAAACACCAATATCGTTTGAGACAATAATTCAGGCAGCGCTGGGATAAGATAAGTAATCCTGCATTGTATGCCTTTCTATGGCGAAAGGCCTAATATATTTATTTAAACTGTCAATTTTGTAAAAATAAATTATCAGCGTAATGCAAGTAGAACTGAAACAATAATTAATATTCCTACGTATTCAAAATTATTTTATCTTTCGATCCTTTTTTATCTCCATATATTCTGCACGCTACCGTACAACTATGAAAAATTACTGGTTAATTATATTCATAATTAGAGAACCTTTAATTTAAAAATAATCAAAAATACATATATTAAGTACTATGCCTTTCTGTTGAGTCGAATAACAATATCAGCTACTTCCCTATCACTAGCGACACGATATAATTTTCAAAGTATTATGACATTTTCAAGCATTTCAACCATAGGAATTTTATCATCTGCTTTCTAACTCCATGGATTGTACGTTCTAAAAAACAAATATCTTCACTTTATCTCCCATTTTATTATCTTCATTTTTTATTTAAAAAAAAAAAACTCGCAATGTACGAAAGAAATAACATAAAATCCCCCTGCATATGAAAAAAAAAATATTCCATAAAGTCACGTGTTGGCGAAGAATAAAACCTGTAATCCCCTAATCTCAGACTGGGAATGAAATATGTCTCTTTATCCCGACTGTTATTGCCTTTATGTCCGTAAGTGTGTGTATACGTATGAAGATGTATGAAATGTTGCTATTTCAGGACTCCTACTATGGCGGGCGGCCTGTTTTCGATCGATAAGGATTACTTTGAAAAACTCGGGAAATATGATGAAGGAATGGACATATGGGGAGGAGAGAACCTAGAATTGTCTTTCAGGGTACGTAAATGAAAGTTTCAATTTGTTGTATATACCGCCCTTGTCAAAATGTTAGTTTTCATTTTATATTACTTTCTTTTCTTTTGATATGTGCGGATTTTATGGCTCCTGAGAAAGTCTTTAAGCAAAATCCAATAGCTTTGTAAGGAAATGTTTGAGTTTAAACGTTAGGTCTGTATATATTGTTATGAATTTATCCTCTGGAATCGTGGTTGTGCTTCCAGGAGACAAGAATGATTCCAATTTTATGTATAACTAACACTTTTATTCACACAGACTAAACTGGAACAATATACAGTAAAACAATACTTAAATGCTCCACCAATTTCACAAAACAACCATTCTCAAAACATTGACGTATTTCATTTCACAAAACAGTTGCTACTATTTTCAAAACATTGACAAAAATCACAGTTCAACGTAACCCGTATCACGCTAACTGCGCTCCAACTGCCTGATGACTTTTTTTTTTTAGAGATTTCCAGAAGTTTCTATAGAGTCTATACTGGTTATTCCAAGGTTTTTCTCGAACATTCGAAAAGTCGCCAAATTGGCGATGAATAGTCAAATCTGGCAACCCTTCTTCGAACTTCGGCATATGGCAATCCTAGATTCACATCATGGGAAAGGATGCCATTACGGGTGTTTTCTCCATCTCGTTTTCAAATGGAACTAGTGGGAGAGAGAACATTTTGCACGTGCACAACAATAGTAAAGCGATCATGCCTGAGTGATTGCAGCACCCTTAGCGGAGAGTTTAAAATGATAGGATAACGAACTAAGCAACGCAGAAGAAAAAAGTTAGTTACATGGTCATGGAGCAGCGTTTAATACGGTACCAAATATTTGAGATGAGTTAGGTAGTCGTAGCTAGACCAACTTTTTTTATTATTTTAACACTTTTTCTCGACTAATACTTTTTTTAGAATAGTTAACGTAAACATATACAAGAAACGGTATTCCTCAAAGCGCATCTCAATGAAAATTTAAGGGAAAATAGCAAATGAGTTCCATCTCAAGCAATCCGCAAACACAATAAAGACGTGACAAGGCTCATACGCTATACTAGGATGCAAGGCTCCTATATAGAGAGCTGGCGCATCCGTCATTTTATATTATACTTGCTTATTGGCTTCTATTGCTCAGCGATTCGATATCGAGCATTGTGGTATAAATTCTCAATAAAATGGGAGTATGTTCGATCGTAAATGTATCTAATAATCCCCGATTTAGTGTTAGAGATGAATCGGATAATAATTCCCGATAAATTGTTAGAGATGAATGCAAGAATATCGGTTTTCACCGCAATCGACGATAATGGCGACAAAAGCAGGTGCGTTATACTGTGTTTTCCAAGGAGACAGACGCTGGGTTGTCACTCCTTGTCGCCTAAGCGTTTCTCTCAATGTGATAGAATATTGTAGTCATGGATCAGCCTGTTTTATAGGAGCTCTACTAAGATTCTTTAAGTTACCAAAAGCGCGGATAGGTGGCCATGGATCAACCTGTATTATAGAAGCTCTACTAAGATTTTTTACGTCAACAAGAGTGCAGATAAACGGTCAGGTCCACCTCAGTTACGAGATCGGATTCATCGGAGATGGATTGCGATTTTATTCTTGCCCTTTCGATATTTTATTTCTTTTGCCATTTTTACCGTAGTTCATGACTCTTGCAGTGTATTTTTCAAGATTTGCATGGCATGTTAGTGTATTATAAAGGAGTTAATTAAATCACCTTCTGGAA
This sequence comes from Amaurobius ferox, assembly GCA_951213105.1. NCBI lineage: Eukaryota > Metazoa > Arthropoda > Arachnida > Araneae > Amaurobiidae > Amaurobius > Amaurobius ferox. Next base: position 90,932,290 of record OX578146.1, read on the forward strand.
GTAAATCGTTTCACACGAAATTGTAACTTATCTGGAAACTATTATTGACAACTATTAATGCATAAAGGACGTAGGGTCGAAAGCTCGAATTCGAATTTTCTATGGAAGAGCACCTTTAAAGCATCCCTGAACTGGAATCGAACATTTTTGAAGTTAGGTGGACTTTTGTTAGTATGCATCCATGGGTCTGGAAGCGATATCTCATAAATGAATGGAGCGTTTTGAACGAAATTCGGTACAAATATTACAACCTGGGAATACTGAAAATACCTGTTGATATGGAAAATACCTATTGATTTAAAAAGAAATCGAATGTTATCCCCCCCCCCCATCCCTTTTTCGAGAGAAATTTTGAAAAAATCATTAAAGTATCTGAATCTTTAATAATGCTGCGCCAATGATCATTTCCTATGTAATTTTTTATTAGAAAATGAATGGCACACAGTTTAAAAAGCTAGCATGAACTGTTCTAGAGATATTACACGCTTTTATAATAGATGTATCGAACATATAACATAAAATTATAAAAGTATTAACTATCGTGAAATATGTTCACTTTTCATGCAATATTATGCGACAAATTTCTTAACATCATTCTCGTGCATTAAGTTCGTTCCATTTACGAGAGAAGATATTTGTGTAATAGTTTTGTGTTTTTATGACCATCAATTCGACAATAATCATTTACATAAAGCTCTTTTCTCCGTCTGTGTTTAATGCTTGGCGATAAATTTGGCGAACTTAGTTACTCATTTAGCGAAATATCGTTAATTGGGCAATGTGTAGCCCTAGATTGACGAAAATATCGTTAACACTTGAAAAATGACACTAAATTAACGGAAATGACGCCTAATTGACAATTATTAAAATATGCATTATATGGACTTTATTGCATATGGCGTGTGCTACCCATCTTGATAATTGTCAATTTAGAATTGCGCGAAATACAAGTTAATTCGATACGTTGAAATAGTTTTATATGCTGTAATCGGGAAAATCATCAAATCAGTTCAATGTTCAAAAACATCGTGCCGTGAATATTATACATAATGTTTTCACTATGATAGAAATAAATCAAATGCATTATATAGGGAACGTCATGTGTTGCTTACATTAGATTCCCTGTCTTTGAAGGGATCTGAATATACGAGGCTGAATTATAAATTGCTACTCTAAAATTTGCTGATAAATGTTGTCCTGTGAATGCGCTCCTGCATGTCATAAATTGTAATCCTCAAGTAGGGCATCGTTATTTTAGAACAAAACCCGGGGACTTTAGAATCACGTGACAGAAAACGACTTGACAGTGACGATAATGTAATTATGTTGGCGCTTTTCCCGCCATTTTTTATTGTTCAAGAGTTAATGCTCCCTAAAGTGTTTCAATCTGTTGGTTTTAAGAATGTTATAATTTTGTTATTATCTGTCTACGTGATGTTGAATTTTTGTTTAATCTGCAAGTGAGTTCAAATTTTTATAATCATAATCGCAAAACTTGCCTGTAAGAGGAATTCTCCAAAATTTAGGAAGCTCTTCCATTGCAGATACCAACATCCAAGGACCGGTTTTGCGCGTATTATGCACTCGTCAACATGGAATAGCCGTTTTCTACAATAGCAGTAAGAAATTGTCCATAAGCCACAATTTTTGCGAACTTAAATGGGAACTGGCAAATTCAGTCCTTCCACGTGGTCGGCATCAAATTCTTAGCTGGGCCTGCAAGACTTCAAGAACAAGTTCGAGAATTTTTTGTGACATTTCCACTGAGTTTCTGGAAATTTTCATTTAATCTGTTTTAGAACAGTGGAAAATCGATATGTGATTGCTAAATGTCCTGATTCCCGTAATTTAAGCTCTAAATCACATTCTTAGTTCCATTGAAAAAGAAGTGTCCATGCCACTTACCACAATATGAGTACTATATATTTTATTACCATATTATATTTTTTATTACCGTATTATATATTTTATTACCATAAAATTATTTTCCATTTTATTACCGTAAGTTAAAAAATATCAGAAAAATACCAATAAATTTAGCGTACATATGTTTACATACATCCGCCAATGTTGGCGCAGTATTCTAATCGAAATATTTTGGCCCAATATTGGAATTATAGAAATATTTCAAATGGAATGCCAAGATATACAATATTGTATATCCAAGATATACAGTATTAAATTCTACTAGAGTTCTGACCTACATTATTTAAACTTATATAACAGCAATATTTACTTTTTTTTTAAATGCTCCGCCATTTTTATTACTTTCCCTGTAATACATGGTAATGTATAGGGAAAATATTGGAATCATGTCGAAAATCGCAACTCGAGTTTTCGACGGATCTACACGTTTCGAGACCTCTAGAATACGAAAAAACCATTTTTAGCGTGACGTCTGTGTGTGTGTCTCTCTGTCTGTTCAGATTTTGTATCCACTCTAACTAAAAAACGAATGGACCAAATTTCACAAAATTTGGTAGGTAAGTCACTTGTGAGCGAGTCTGGTGCTTATTAGTTTTGGATACGATTTGGGATACAAGAACCAGCCTTTTTTTGCAAAATGGCCCGCAAAAGCTTGTATCCACTCTAGCTAAAAAACTAATGGACCGAATTCCACAAAATTTGGTAGGTAAGTCACATGTGGGATACCCTGGTGCTGATTAGATTTTGGTACGATTCGGAAAAAAATAACCTGCCTTTTTTTGCAAAATGGCCCTCAAAAATCGCCAAAATCAAAAATAAAAAACTACGTATGCTCAAATATATGCATAAAATGCATGTTTAATACGTAATTTTTAATGAAGAAAAGAATAAGACCAACCCCATTACAGTAGGACTAGCCGTTCTCGAGATATTTTAGTTTTTTCGTATTTTCTCTACGCCACCTTTGAAAAGATGTCCAGTTATCCAATGAGAAAGAAAATTGAATTAAAAGTGAATTAAATGTAATTAAAATAAAGAGAACGTGAATATAAGTCTGCAAGGAAAGTCATGTGCTGCCCACATCAGATTTTTTTTACTTCCGAATTTCACAAAACATATCAACGAAACTATAGATGTGATTGCATATAATGTATGCGTATATGTATTTACGCATACTTTTTATGTATTTACACATATTCTTTATGTATTTACACATACTTTTTATGTATTTACACATACTCTTTACAGATATGGATGTGCGGCGGAACGCTAGAAATCGTAACCTGTTCCCATGTGGGTCACGTGTTCCGCAAGTCCACGCCTTACACTTTCCCTGGTGGCACGAGTAAAATCGTCAATCACAACAATGCTCGGCTCGCCGAAGTTTGGCTGGATGAGTGGAAGGACTTTTTCTACGCCATCAATCCAGGTAATGTTTAGCATTTTGATTAGAAACAGGTTTGATAATATGAGTAGAACTTGCAGCAGTTTGTCTAGAATTCGAAGGAAAATTGAAAATGGTGGTCAAATATTACAGTTTTGTACATTATTGGGAATGGTCGCAGTGATGATATAGTTTCCTCAAAGATTATCAGTAAATTTACAGAATTCGGCAGTATTTTTGAGGAATTTTAAACATGACAATGATTGATCATTTAAGAGATGTATTCCAAAAAATCAGCCTTAATTTATCTTTACCTTCTCTTACCACCCCTCCCCCATCCCGGAGGTACATTTCAAGTATGGCATCAACCGCGAAAAGTTTTGATTTCGAGATTTTGATGACAATATATGTGTTAAATCCTCCTGAACACGTTTTAAATATTTTTGGAGTGATGTCCGTCTGTCTGATGTCTGTCGATTTCATGTATATGCACAATAGCTGCTACAAATATTATTGGATTTTCATGAAACTTTATTTCCGGCTTTGCTATCAAAAAATCTATAACCAGATAGAATTTTCTTTTAATTCGTGCGAAAACTTCAAAATTTATTCAAAATTTAATATTTTTTTAACATAGCAGCGTAGGACAAGATTTGACATAATTTGCTAGAAAAAAAAATTGCATAAAAGGGTTTATTTATGGTTAATCACGAGATTTCAATCGTTGTCAAAAATAAACGCAATACATTTTTTGTGTTCGTGACGTTATTGGTTCCCCTTGGGGGGGGGTATCTTCTCCGGGGGAATGGAACCAATCAAAATATAATGTTAAGCCCTTTAAAGTGAAGGTTAACACGCTGTAATTATAGTCATTTGGAACAACTACACAAATTTTTCAAAATTTTACTTATTAATTAAATAAAAAACCACATACTACTTAAAACTGGATCATGGTATTAGAAAGTCAAGCTGAACTTTCCACTCCAATTAATTTTTTTCGCGTTGAACAAATATAATATATGAGTAAAAAATTTTACCACCTACTTTAATACTATGATGAGCAATTGCAATTGATATTTGTAATGGTTACGTCTAATAAACCTATGTTGTGTATTTTATCTGCATTCCCTTCTTTTTGCTTTTTTCTGCATCTGTAGCACCCAACGATGGCGTTTGCAGACTATGTTCCTATGCAAAACGAGTTCGTTTTGTATGCCTGATCTTCCCTTAGAGTTTCCCGAAGACCTTTTAGACCACCATGTATGTAGTGTAAAATATCATGATTAGCGTGGTTTATTTGATTTGTACAGTTAACACATATACTGTTACCTAGCAAATATTTCCAGCTCAGCCAACAGTTATTCTCTGCAGAGAGCTCTGAAAAAATAAAGCACTCAGACATCGGTTATTACTGAGTATATGGTCTCACTTTTTCAGATTCCTGATCCAGAAAGATTTTAGGACTACAAAATTAAGACTGTTCTGATTTAATATTATCCTTATATATATTCTATAATTTAAAATCAATTTTTTTCTCATTTCTGTATTTATTGAAAATCGTGGTTATTTTCTATGCAGTTTACATTGCTAAAAATTTACTGTTAGTTTTTGATATATTGAAGCATAATTAAAATTTATCCTGACATATACATTTTAACAAAACGAATTAGCACATTTAATTATATGTTCTATATATATAAAACTTTTTTATAGTAAAATAAAAAATTCCAATAATCATAGAAAATTGATAAGTGAAAGACAGCAATAGAATAAAGACTTTTTGGAGTTTCTTGTCTCTTTCTATAATATCATTAATAAATTTGTAAATAATTTATTCCATATTCCTTCTAATAGTTATAAAAGGGGTCTTGTACTTTACATTTGCATGGATTCCAGGCAAATGATTCGGCGACCCTGCCACCTATAAGAACTTAAACAAATCGGAAATCCTGTTAATTATGTTTAATTGAAGAAAATTATCATAATTTAAGAGATATTTTTAAAATCTATTGTGAATAGCCAGGACATTTAATAGTTGTGAAAATATCCACTCCTTCATTTATCCACTCCCATTTTTGTCATCCGGTGTCCTGAAGGACGCACCGAAGTAGTGTTTATTTGCAATTAATATGAAATGGGGAGGGTATATTTTAAAGCAGTTGACTTCGTTCCTCATCACTATGTTTACAGGTTTTAAAATAACCAAGGAAATAGCATATGGAAATGGAAATACGTTTCAATGTGTATTTCCTATTTGCGCTATTTCTGCTATTCAATCAAAATTTCATTTTATTTTGTTGATGAATTATTAGGTCATGGGTAAATGTTGTAACTACAGCCATTTGGATAGCCTTTAGTTCTACATTCCCACTCAATATGTTCGAAAAATTAATTTTAAAATATTTGTGTTCTGTTTATATTTACCGATAATATTTTAAAAATATGTTTTATATGAAAAATGATTTCGTTTAATCATAATGCGCAACTATAAACTTTGCAATCCAGAAAGCTGCCCCGATTAAGGACGCAGTTAATTGAAATATGTAGAACAACTATATTCTGATTATCGTCTGTTCTGGTTGACATGAAAAGCCATTGTGTATGGTTGCTTAGAATGTCGCCAATGATAATTTAGAGCAATTGACTACTTCGCTATTTTACAGCCTTTAAATATTATAAGTATCTACTTCTACAAGGCTGTTCAGTAGCGTCGCAGGCCTCATCCGGACTGTGAAATAATTTCGTAACCATTAAAACCACCAACCTTTTATATAAAACATTTTAAACAAATGTAATTAATTTCATTTTTTTCAGTTTCTGAATGATGTTCTAATAAAAATAACAACATTTAAAGGTGACTTTTAACAATGCATATTGGCATATTTCATGGTAATTCATATGAAGCATTTAATTCATATATGACATATCAGATACATTGCCACTGATGAAGGACGAAGGACACTTTTCGATGCATCGACATGGGTTCTCAAAGGGGAAAAATCATGTCGGCAGATCGCGTTTCAGGGGTCATACATAAATTACGAAAGAAAACAATGATTGCATAAATAAATAATATTTTGCTATTTATTAGTACAAGAGTATATACACTGTAGAAATAATAACTTTACACAAAGATTACGAAGCTTGTTCAAAATGTTTTCCATCCCTGCCAAAAATCCATTAAAGGTAAGAGGCAGATATTATTTGCCAATGATGCATTTCTGCGTTGCGTCATTTGCACTCTTGCTGTAAACATTTACATTTTAATTTATGATTATTTCCTCACCAACTTTGTTTAAACATATCTCTGTGACTTTCTATGATAAATTGCTAAAATTTTGTACATCCCCTTATTAGTGTATCGGGCACATTTTACTCATTGGAAATGTTTTGGTACGGGGGCCGTATAAAAATTTAAATTTTGTATTTCTTCAAATTTAATCCCCTGAAAATTTTTATCGATTTCATAAAATTTTAATATTTTTTTAACATAGCAGCGTAGGTCAAGATTTGACATAATTTATTTATGGCTAAATAATCACGAGATTTCAATCGTTGTCAAAAATAAACGCAATACATTTTTTGTGTTCGTGACGTTATTATAGTCCCCCTGGGGGGGGATCTCCGCCGGGGGTATGGTACCAATCAAAATATAATGTTAAGCCCTTTAAAGTGAAGGGTTACACGCTATAACTATAATCATTTGGAACAACTATACCAATTTTTCAAAATTTTACTTATTAATTAAAAAAAACACATACTACTTAAAACTGGATCATGGTATTAGAAAGTAGAGTTGAACTTCCCACTCCAATTAATGTTTTTTGCGTTGAACAAATATGGCTTAAATAATGTGTTTCACTTACAGATATGGCTGATACAATCGACGTTAAGTTTACCTCTATCAAAAATAATGAGTATAAAATCTATAGTATATTAAGAGTATAAGATAAAGATTACGGTATCTGGGTTTCAGGGCTCTGATTTTTTTTTACTCTTCAAAGGATTGTATTGCTTTATGTATTTCATAGTGAACAACCTATTCGCATTCTTGTTATTGCTGTTGTTTATGACCGGTAATAAACTCTCTTCCGCGCAGTTCGTACTTTTATGGTCTACGGATTCGAAATTAGCTGAAAGTAACTATCCATTTTATGAGAGTATTTTTATTGTCTTTTTGAATTACTTCTTAAGAACTTAATTTTGCCGTGGGAGAAAAATTATTTGTTTTAACTTGAGAATTAGGACGAATCCAGAAAGAATGTAGAAGAAATTGTTAAATTTGCTTTGTTGTAAATCATGAATTATACATCTGGAGTTGAACATAATCGCAGTTGAGAGGAAAGGAGGAGTATATTTGTTTTACGCCTATTAAAATATGAATTTTTTGTAAAATACAGTGCTAAAATTCTATCGTAGTATCTCGCGTTATTACGCTATTAACAGCCATTTGCCGAAAAAAGCCACCAATAGATTAGCGTTCCTTAATAAATCTGATTTTCTGAGTCTAGTGCATACATTTTATGCTTAAATTAATTATTCGCAATAAAAACCTTTAAAATCGAAATTACTTATTCACGCAAAACGGTTTTTAACCGTGAATAATAAAAGTTATAGCGTCTAATGTAAGTTTATAGATGAAATTTGACTCTATAAACTGTACAGATTGAAAAGTTTTTGCAATAAAATGTCTAGTATGATGACTTAAAAGAAATCGTGTAATAATTATTTCTTTATTATGCTTTATAACGATAACTAAAATTTTTGTTTTGAGATTTATAATATCGTATCGCCTGCAAAAACGTAATCTACATATATTTAAAGTTCTTTATCTGTATTTATTTAATAGGGACAGTAATTTTGAAATCTGTACTAAAAAGTAATTTAATGATTTTGAAGTAAAGAGAGGCTTGACAAATGAAATAAAAATCTTTAAACAAATGTCCTGTGTTTTAACACGTTTATTTCCTTTTCGTAAATGCATGATTATGGGGTTAACACTAAATGCATACATAAATTATATTTCAAAATGTAGAACATTGCTTGCACATTTCTCCTTGGCGATGATAATCTAAACATTTTAAAGATCCTCGTTATATATAGGAGCCGTTATGATAGATATTCATAGTGCGATGACTATTAACAGTCAGCTTAAAACAGCTTTTGTATTACAGGTTGTGGGCCGTGGAAAATAGAAAAGGGAACTGTCAATTATTAAATTCAATATTTAAATCACATAACATTGCCGTAAATTCATATATAGTGGAATTAACATTTAAATCGTACATCGCTCGTTGTTGTGCCGCAATAACCCGCCAATTATTTTTACCTTTTGTGTAAGTCTTGAAAAGAATTCATTAATCATTTTGTTAGCCGTTCTATGCACCATAAATACTGCAATAAAAATGCCTCATGTGAGGACATATTCTGGCCTCACACAGGTCAATCTACATTTACAAGTAATAACAGTCTTATCCTTTCCTCTTTGCAGACAAGGCAGCCTAAACCCTAACACTAGATTTGAGCAAAAATAGATTCCAGTGCTCCTGATGCAAGTTTCATAGTTAAAAAAGGAAAGGTGCATTCAGCATCGGAGCTAGGGCTTCAGATCCTCATAGATTTGCAGCATTTACCTACTTTTCTTACGGTAAAAATCGCACCTATTTACAGAAGTATAGCCTTTTTTAGAAATGGCAGTAGCTGTCACTCGAAAAGATTCATTAGCATATTCGTACTTACAATAAAATGAGCAGCTGCAATTATCTTAACTATTTTAAACATAACAGACAGAATATTCGTTGAATTTGACCAATACTTTAAATTGCTAGGTTCCTCGATACTTATAATCCATTTATGCACAAATATATCGTTGTTGTTGAAACCCAGACCGTCCGACCTACCAGAAAGCACAAACATATCGTGTAATATCGGAACAAGTCCGATTTTTTAATGGATGGCCACGTAAATACTATTTGTACCATCTAAACAAGCACAGACAGTGCAGTAGTAAATGCTGAATGGTACAGACAGTACCCTTATAGACAACAAACTATAAGCTAAAAGGTTAACGGGGTGATTAAAACACGAAATATCAAGATGAAATTTTGTTTCAGCACTATAATTGCATGCTATTAAAATTGCCGATATCTGCTTAAAGTGCCTATAATTTTATTGTACTATATGATTTATCTTTTGAATTCTGCTTTTACTTATTCGAAAATATTTTTCCCGTTCTAGTTGCTAAGAAGGTAGCAGCTGGCAATGTTACAGAGCGTAGGGAGCTTAGGCGCAAGCTTCAGTGCAAGACCTTCCGGTGGTACCTGGAAAATATTTATCCTGAATCGCAGATGCCTCTAGATTACCACCATCTAGGAGAGGTCAGTGATATGTCGATCTTTCACATTGATCCTTAACGAAAAACTCTAAAATGTGTAGCATTTTCTCTAAGTAAAATTTTTTTATTAAACATAGGATGCAGTCGAAAATGACAAAAAAAAAATAACATTGCTATGTGACACAATTTTGCGAGCATCTAAAGCGACCAACAAATTCAGTTCTACATGTAGCCGGATTGCAATTCGTTAAGAGCTTAGACTACGCAAATCTTCGCCGGTTAAATCCATCGGTCAATGGATCAGTTGTCTACTCTATTAAGAAATGGAATGGTGGATACCTTTATCCAAAAACAGGAACTTTGGGAACGTTTCCTATTGGCAGGGTCTGTGACTGTGGACTTGGCAACTGCAGACGTATGTAGCCCTAATTCGATTTTTAAAAAATTGGAAGCCGGCAATATGGCAGGATTGAATTTGTCTGCCCTGTAGGGGTTCATAAAATTTTGGCGCAAACCAAGTCTTTTGCTGCCATCCAAAAAAACAGCTTTCCCATGCTGACGAACGTATAATAAGTGTGAAACCGGTCCACAGATTCTGCTGACTACAATGGGAGCATAATCCTAAAGTTATAAAGGTATCAACCGTTTTGGAGAGTAAAAACAGACACCTTCATTCGAATGAGTTGCACAAAATAATTACTCTGGTTAAAGGAAAGAAAATGCCTGTCAACTGAAAACCGCTCACGTAATTCTGCAAAAGATTTGCTAATTCTAAAGCAATAAAAAATTAAATTCAAAAACTAAAGACGCATGCTAAAGCGTAAAATGACAAATAGAAAATACTAATTACAAACAGAAAGGTACAAAAAAAATTGAATTAGAAAAATAGCTGAAAAAAATCACTGGAGTAAAAAATAATTACATACAAAATTGTAGGATTCAAAAGCACTTCTAAAATATAAAACCGGTTCAGGAAAATATACTTCATTAAAAGTCCTTTACATTTTGAGATATTTGATGAATTAAAGCCTCCAATTAAAAATGAATTAAAGTCTCCAATTAAAGTCCCCACAGCCATGTGTTCTTCCAACAATGGTTGATAAGTGTTTGTTCTCTGATCTTTCTTGCCTTATGTGCCAAAGTCCTTCAGTTTGATGAAACAGTAAATGTGACTCATAGGAGAAGACAATCTTCTGCCAATCAGTGGAGGTCAATTTCTGATACTGCCGTGCAAATGTAAGACTTTTCTGCCAATGCACTTGCATTAACATAAGTACAGTGACCATCCATCTGCTTCGGAGGCCATACGCATCAGGGGTGCTCCACTGTAGTGCGGCAATCAGCCCTCACAAAGCTTCGCAGCCGATGTCCATCTCTCAAATCAATGACGCGTGATGCTCCGCAGTTTCCGAGTCGCTTACTCGCAATGGTACCATTTCTCCATTGATAGTACACTTTAACCATAGCACCACTCAACCAGTTTACAAACTGCGCTGTTTCGGGAATACTGCCACCTTTGGCCCAAAATCCGATTATCATCCATTTTTCCAAATCTGATAAATCGTTTCTTTCAGTCATCACAGCAACCAGTGATGTGTTTTCAACCAGTGATATGTTTTCCTACACAACACCTTATACGCCCACCAAACCAGCTCACGGCACGTGCTTTCTATTATTGGCTACACGCTGTGGACGTCAAAAGTAGGATGTGGTCACAATAATGTGACTGAACCCTGTATATATTTGTAACCATTTTAGTTAGATCCGTCTTATGGTTTTGTTTTGTGGGGTGTCAAGCCTTTTAATTCCCTCATTAAATACGCCTGTTCTTAGGAAAATAACATATAAATGGCTAAATTTCTGAAAAGTATTTGCGCATGTAACAGCACAATGCATCTTTATTTCTAAAGTCTAGAATGTTCCAAAATTTAGAATGGATAAAATCTCAACAATGCCAAAATTTAATAATTGTACTTTATTTATAATAATTGCACTGTGTATGTTAATTTGATATTTAGTAAACATATGTTTTTATTCTTTTTGTTCTACAATTTGTTTCTTTAGATAAGGAATGAAATAACCAACAAATGCCTCGATACGTACAACAGAAAAAATGGCGAAAACGTTGCTGTTAGCCACTGCCACGGAATGGGCGGCAACCAAGTAAGAAACGTACTGCTTTTTTGTTTCTTCAAACAGTTACATATATTGTTTGTGTTCCCTGTTTTAATTGTATGTTAAGTAACATTAATATACAATATATTACAGAATAACTTTTGCACTTGATTAAAAATGTTTTTACTTTTAGGATGGACGTGCTTCACTCGCGAATGAGGGCCGTTAATCGGATATCGGTTTGTCCGTGGAACTAAGTTGAGACCTCGTTTTGGCTATGAGAGCCAGTTAGGTCTGGAACATCAAACTGTAAAGGCTGCATGTTGCTCCCATCCTCGAGGCAACTTTTCATAATTGTCGGACGTCTTGTTGTGAATTTAAATAGTTGGTAAAAAAATTAAAATTCTTAACGGCGACAAAGTGATTTTCACCTTTTGCTTGTATACCCCAGCTCCGGAGTGTAATCTCGAATTCCATTTCGTTAACTTTTACGAAATTTCCTTGTAAGTTCTTAGCGTTATGAAATCTGCCGCCGTATGTGTGGCATGGCTGACTCTCTATCGTCCTCCTGAATAGATGCTGTATAAAACTCTGACGTATGAGGGATGTATATCAACCATAATCCCTATAATGAAATTTTGATTATTCCTGAAGTTATTTGGAGGTCATTGTGACCAAGGGGTATGTTTGACTTGTCAAGTGCAGCAAAGTAAAAGGCTCCCAGACAAAAAAATATTAATTTAAAACTGATGATGGAAGTACTTAGATAAAAAAAAATGCTATTTTAACTTTCTCTTAACTTCATTAAAGAGACTTATCGCTGCATTTTCAGCCAAAACCCAAAAGAAAGATTTTTTTTTTACTTTCAAAACGTACCTTGTATTTTCAAAAATTATCATGATAAAGTTTCAAAGCTGTAGCTGTACATAAATTATTTCCTTAGAAAAATAGTTTTTATTTACAACATGTCTTATTAATAACATTGCTTATCACATGTGCTACAATATTTACTCGTCTGTTCTGAATTTATAACTTATTTTTAACGCAGAAAAAAATGACGTTGTACTGTAAATTTGCTGTTACGTTTTTATCGTGTAGAACACTGAAGTACTGAAACAATAGTCAGGTGATGGAGATGGCTTCTCCGTCATCTGACTGTCTACAAATTCAATGTAGAGGCCACTAAGGCCCTAGCAAAAAATGTCCTTTAAAAATGAGTATTGGACATCAGAGTGTCGAAAGGAACGTCGAAAGCCCAGACCATCCGTCTCGTCCGAGGAGTTAGAGAAACCATTTGGATGGCCGGGAGGACATCAGAGTGTGAAAAAATAGAAAATATACAAAAGTTTTCAGAGGTTATTTTCATTAAAAGACGAGCTAGTGCAAATTATAAAAAGGCTATTTATTTATTGAAAGAGCTAAACTTTGGAGAGACAGTGCTTCTGAAAAAGGACGTACTTAAAGCCCAAAACACTTTAAAACTAATCTGAAAGATAGGAACAATATGTTGTTTTCTTTTTAATCAAATCTAAGCAATTAATATGGACTAGTTTTAGGATCAAAAACCCTAAAGTGCATTTTTCACTATTTCTGTTTACATTTATTCTGTTTACCATACATGTTTCTAAAGTGTAAATACTTTTGCAAATATTATTATTTTGACTAGATAATTTTCCCCAAAGATCAGGAGCATATGTCTTATGATTTTAAGTATCGATTTTTAAATTGAATAAAAACTTAATTTTTAAAAAATGTCTCTTTGGTTCTTCATTATTTCATGTTTTATCAAAAATTATTATACTTATTAAAATACTATACCTGCAAGTATATATATATGTTTGACCAACATTTGAAAAAAAATCAGCCCTGTAAACCCAATTATGAACAAGTTGGAGAGTTACAAAGTCTACATGGGCGTAACCCACGCTTAGGGCCTGATCCGGAAAATCTGCACCCAAAAGGGGATTCCAATCCGGACCGACCCTAAACCAACATGGGGGCAAAGCAAATCCAATCAAGTTAGGGAGCCACTAGGAAGGCATGTTTTTCGAAAGCAAGGTAAAAACTTAAGATTACCTAACGATAAAGAGGACTAGAAGCAGAGTAGAAGGGGTGTTCAAGATATGCAGATTTTTAAAATAGCAAACCTGTTAAAAATATTCGATGTGTGCAATGAGACCTGTAAAATGATTCAATATGTGCACGCCTGTGAAAGTGGCAAAGCTTTAAAAGATTTAAAGATGCGCTTACTAGTTCCAAGTGAAAGTGTTTGTTCTCTAGTGCATTTAAAATGCACAAGGTATGTACCAGCTTTATATTTTAACGAATGCGCCGAGCGAAGAAATAGTAGCATTTCGGTAAACAACTGCGTTGATCGCATATAATCTTCTAAGTCTATCATAAAATATTAAATGAGTTTTTTGTATAAAGCATTATTTGCAAATGTTGTATTATAATATTTTAATACTACCTAAATAAATATTATAATTTAAAAAGGTAAATATTGTAGTCAATAACCAATTATTTACTTTTCAGATTAAGTAAGTTCACTCTTAGTGTAAAGATAAATTTGGAGGGTTATTCAAGGAAAACTTTACACTGTACGCAATTATCACTATACTCACGAGTTCACAACGTAGCTCTATAATAAGTATAATGAAAACTTAATTTATCATTATACTTTAATATACAATAGATGAATAAATAATATTATATTTTTTGTCACAATTTTATTAAAAATAGTGAAACAATTTCTAATATAGGTTTATATTTAACACAACCTTCTCTTAGTCAAGCTGCGCCATAAGCTAGGTCATCTCAAAATTGAAAATATTGAAATAGCATCTAAGGGTAACCAAACACATATTGTGCATAAAGAAGACGTTTGCTGATAAAAGTACTCGCTAAAAGTTGCAAAATTTTCGCAATAGGTTGAATTAGCTGTTATTTAGCCCCAGTCATTTAGCATTATAAAATCATACTGTGAATGGGTTTTCACAACAAAAGAGAAATTCATAACCCAGTTTCAACCCCCTCTAGCTCTGCAATAAATCACAGAGAGAATTTAGAAATTTAAGTTTACAAATAGTCAAAATCTGAAAAGAAGATTATTAACAAAAGCAACAATTAATAATACTGGAATATAAAGGAGCTTCAAGTCCGCATACAGATAAAACCAACTTTCATTAATTATTTCAGATAAATCCAAGCTCTTGGTTTAGTTTCAATCTTCATATAGAAGAATATCAGAATAAAGTTAACATATAGTTACTCAGTCTTATTGAGAAAATTCACAACAAACGTTCGCAAAGAGCTACAGTTCACACAATTATCACTCATAGTATAAAATTTGTGAACAGCTATGAGTCCCTACAGCCTTTGACATCGTGGAATAGGAGATTTTGAATATCCAAGTGCAAGTTTGGACTACAAGAATATTGCGTTAGCTATGTTAGGGATTCGGCTCATTCATATCGTTAGTAATATCTCAGATGTTCTTGGAATGCATTTTTCAATCGTATTTCTACCATGTAGATCGTCAATGTTTGCTGTCTAGAGGGCTTTGATGACAAAATGAGAATACCAGTTTAACACCATTTCTACCACTTGACGGGTAAAAGCTGAAATTATATATCTTAGCTGCAAAATGTAAGAGAATTTACTATGTGTGAAATTAAACTTTACAGACCACATTTGTAAAATTTTTGCTGATCATTTGTAAGATTCATCTGATCATTTATAAGATTTTTCTTTCTGACGAAAAATAACGACTGACGCTATTAAGTTCTAAACATTAGCGATTTCCATTTGATATAAAAATTCCCAAAAGTAATTTTTTAAAGCGTATGATTAGTCTAGGAGGCCCAAGAAGCATCCCATTGGCTAACCGAGTGATGCAGCACCGGGTCTGGGTCGTAATCCCGACAAGCCAGAATCCCGATAGTCGAAATCTCGACATGCCAAAATCCCGACAAGTCAAAATCCCGACAAGTCAAAATCCCGACAAGGTCGAAATCCCGACAAGGTCGAATTCCCGACAAGGTCGAAATCCCGAAAAGCCAAAATCTCGACAAGGTCGAAATCCCGACAGCCGAAACCCACTCTTACACAAATTAATACAACACTAAGGCGTTCATCGCAGTGACGTCACTAGGCTTAGAATTTACTAATCCGCACCCCCCCCCCCCCCCACGCACATGCGCTGAACTCACACTTCCTCTTGTCTCCATCCGCTTGCTACAACAATGGCCATATATTCTGGCATTGAGTGATTGGCATGGAGCATTGCTCTCCCTTTCCCCCCTCTCGCATTTGGGGCGTGGTTATGACGTACCCCCTTCACTAGTGACCAGTAAAAGAAACGAGTACCCAAACAAAAGAAGCAACTAAGTGTTTTTATTGGGCAGAGATAACGGATTAACAGAATCCCAGGTGCAATGCACTAGCAAGGGCTCGCTTGTCGATTTATATTTGCTCGCTAAATTGTTTTAAAAAATGGCTGAAATTTGAGAAATTGTTCCATCTCAAAAAAAGAAGCAATAAAATTAATGCACGTGCTTATTTAATGGTGAAAGATAAGAATCGCGACGATTTGTATTATTGGTGTTGTGAAAAAAGAAAATCTGAAATGTACAATGGTCCAGTTACAACGATATTTTTGAGTGGACAACATCATCTCCGTAAATTTACTGAGCATAACCATGCTCCACAAACGAGTGCAGCTGATATTGCAAAAAGTATTGGCCAATTAAAAGAAGATGCTCGGCATACTGGAAATCAACCGTGCCAAATTATTCAAACAAACATCGTAAACACTTCTCAGGACATTCGCCCATACATTACATCAAAAGACGCTCTCCGCAAAAAGATTAAACGAGTCAGGCAAAACGAAAGACCATCAGAACCAAAAACATTGAATGAAATTGATATTCCACCCACTTTAAGAAGCACTTTAACTGGTGAGTTATTTTTAGTTAGAGATTCTGCAGTGGGAGATGAAAGAATTCTGATTTTTACAACAACTGCAAATGTTGAACGTTTATCACAGGCACCTTATTGGATTATAGACGGCACGTTCAAAACGTTGCCCACAATATTTTACCAGCTGTATACAATTCACGCACCTGTTGGATCTCAAAATTACAGAATTCTACTTCTAGTATATGCTTTGTATGTACGAGCAAATCTGAAGAAAATTACAAACGATTATTCCAAGATTTAATTGATTTTGCTGAAATAATGTTGAACTGAGGCCACCCAGAATCATTAGTGATCTAGAAAAGGCAGCTATAAATGCTTCGAAATCCGAGTTCCCGAACGTTATTAACAAAGCTTGTTTTTTCCATCTGTGTCAATGTGGAGGGAGAAAAATTCAAGCAAGTGGATTCGCTTCTCGCTACGGCACAGATGAACCGTTCAGTTTAATGCTTCGTCATTTATTTGCATTAGCTTTTGTCCCAGCTGACGAAATTCCAGCAGCATTTGACACTTTACTTCCTCATTTGCCTCCCGATGCTCAAGAAGTCGTTCAGTGGTTCGAAGACAATTACATTCGTAGAAGAATGAGGCGTCGTTTGCGTAATGGTATTGCCGTTCGCGTTCCGCCGTTGTTCCTACCAACACTCTGGTGCGTGTTTGATTCCATACAACTGGGAGCTCCGCGCACTCAATACGTTGTCGAGGCTTGGCACAGGAGAAGGGAAACTCTAGTTGGACGGGCCCATGTTGGTGTTTATAACATCATAGAAAATTTTCAAAAAGAACAGGAGCAGGTGGACTACCAAGTTGAATGCATTCTTCGCGGAGAATAACAACCAAAACGTAGGAAGGTGGATGATGACAGGGAGAAGAGAATTATGACTGTTGTGAACGATCGTAATAATCGACCTGTGATGGAATATCTTCGTGGTATCGCTCAAACTGTGTCACAGTAAATATGCTATTTGAACGTATGCAGAATGTGTAAGTGTTTTTTTTTCTTTTTTAATAAAATGAATTTCCTAAATCTTATACCGACCTGTTATAACATTTTAATCTTTGACTGTTATTTCAATTTGTCAGAATGTATTTCAGTAATGGCATAATTGTTATGATTTAGTGATTAAAACTATTAATTTGTAAAGTGTAGAGATCTAAAAAAGCTGATAATTTTGATCAAGCTATACATATAGGCGTAGACAGCCATGTGCGTGGGGGAGGGTGCTGATTAGTAAATTCTAACCCTAGTGACTTCACTACGATGAACGCCTTAGTTTTGTATTAGTCTGTGCAAGAGTGGGTTTCGGCTATCGGGATTTTGGCTTGTCGGAATTTTGGCTTGTCGGGTTTCTGGCTTGTCGGGATTATGTCCGGAACCGTGCAGCAGCAACGGTCGGAACCAACGTAACACGAATTTAAATCAGTTGCTGCTCTAAGCAAAAATCACAGTTGCCACTCCAAATCCATTAGTCAAGGCCAGAAATGCATCTATACTGAGCTTTTAAATAGACAGTTAGTCAAAAATAAATATATAAGGTCTGGGCTGAATTTTTAGAACGAAATATTAGAATTTTTGGATTCCCAAGCTGTTTCATCATGAAAATATGATAAAACACATAGATATTACATGAATACGATATAAAATACCACGGAAAACATTGAAGTGAATAAAATTTAAAAAATAACGAAACCGTTTCCGTGAGTCGAAAACCGGCTTTTTAATACTAATAGCATCATTATGTAATTAAAAAAAGATATAACACACTGCGTCGGCTTGCATAACTCGACGCCTTAGTGGTCCTGGGTAAAATTAGAACAAAGCTCTAAAAAGTATAATTGAAACTAATGCCTTTGATCCGCTTATTATTTCAATATAGGTTGTTTTCTCTTTTGTTTTTAATAATTATTTGTATTTCTAATAGGTGTTTGCCTATACGAAACGGAAGCAAATTATGTCCGATGACAACTGCCTTGATTCCTCATCGGCGAGAGGTCCTGTTAAGTTGGTTCGTTGTCATGGTATGGGTGGTAACCAGCAGTGGGAGTACGATGAAGAGGTGAGGAATGTTTATTAATAGTCCTTACTGTTTCTATTTTCTAACTTTTCTAGTTTCAAACGCCTACATGGAATAAGTAAAATATAAGAAATGCTGTATATCTTGTACTAATACAGGGTTGTTTACTTTCTCTAACTGGAAATGAATGGCGTCACATCTCACGAAATCCCCCTCCCTGAATAAGTGAGTTCAATCTTCCCCAACTTTATCATCAAGCCTGTTAAAAATATTTAGCAATAATGTTATATGCATGCACAACAATTCCTTAAGTGAAGTATTTGGCATCATCCCGGATCCGCTGTAGAAATGCTCTCAAATTTCAGGAATAACTGACTTTAGAGTAGCTAGCAAGCTCATATTTGTCATATAGGTATCTTTCGTGGTATAGTTTAGATGTTGAACTTTACCGGTCCAACCCATTTTGGACCTGTATACGAATCTATTCGTTTTTGTTTTTTTAATAACTTGAGAACCGGAGTAGCTAGAAAATCTAAATTTCGTTGTCTTTTATACATTTAGATTACACACACTTTAACAAATAATTTTTTCAAATATTTAAGTTACATACAACTAATAAAAGGGGGTATTTTTAAGAAGAAAACTACGTTTTTAACATTTATTTGTTTCCTGTGCAGGATACAATTTTATTAGTTTGTATGCATAGATACGTATATGCATATTTAGGATTAGAGTGTTTTATGCTTGCTTATAAAAGAACTAGAACCCGAAAAAACATGGCAATATTCACAGAAATCAAATTAAAAATATGTTATTAACTGGAGTAACTGAATTCAAATTTTACATTTCTGGTCATCGTGGAGCAAATTTCTCCAAAGATCGGACCTATGCTCATTAAATTTCGGCAACAACGAAAGGTCTTAGACAATCTTTAAGGGTAGGTCAGGCATACAACATCAAGCTCGTTTTGCATAGGAACATGTGGCCACAAACGCCACCGTGGAATGTTACAGATGCAGGAAGAAACAAAAAGAAAGAAATAATAGCAAATACGTACAAGACAGGTTTATTAGGCATAACAATTACAAGTATCAATTACAATTGCTTAACATAGTATTAAAGTAAGTGTTCAAATTTCTTGCCATCCACAGATGCGCATCATTTGATACTGACCTTGTGGAAAATCTTTGAGACAGCAGCACGTGTCCGCGAGTGTCCTGGCATAACTAGTTCACAAATCCAAATGTCGACGTTGCTAGACATGCATATCTGCGGATGGCAAAAAATTTTAACATCTACTTTAATACTGTGATGAACAATTGTAACTGATACTTGTAATTGTTATGTCTAATACACCTGTGTTGTGTATTATCTGCATTCTTTTCTTTTTGCTTTTTCCTGCATCTGTAGCACCCCACGATGGAATTTGCATCCTATGTTCCCATGCAAAACGAGCTTGTTTTTGTATGCCTGACCTTCTCTTAGTTTGTCTAAGAACTTTTGGATCTGTATGCAGTGTAAAATATCATAATTAGCTTGGTTTATTTGATTCGTACGGTTAGCACAGATACTGTTACCTAGCAAATATTTCCAGATCAGTCAACAGTTATTCAATACAGGGAACTCTGACAAATTCCAGGCAAATGATTCGGCGACCTTGCCACCTATAAGAACTTAAACAAATCGAAAAACCTGATAATTATGTTTAATTGAAGAAAATTACCATGATTTAAGATATATTTTTAAAATCTATTGTGAATACCCAGGACATTTAATAGTTGTGAAAATATCCACTCCCAGTTTTAGCATTCGGTGTTTTGAAGGTCGCACCGAAGTAGTGTTTATTTGCAATTAATATGAAAGGGGGAGGGTATATTTTAAAGCATTTGACTTCGTTCCTCATCACTATTTTGCGAGGTTTTAAAATGACCAAGGAAATAGCATATGGAAATACGTTTAAACGTGTATTTCCTATTTGCGCTAATTCTGCTATTCAATCAAAATTTCATTTTAGTTTGTTGATGAATTATTAGGTCATGGGTAAATGTTGTAACTACAGCCATTTGGATAGCCTTTAGTTCTACATTCCCACTCAATATGTTACGAAAAATTAATTTTAAAATATTTGTGTTCTGTTTATATTTACCGATAATATTTTGAAAATATGTTTTATATGAAAAATGATTTCGTTTAATCGTAGGAAAGAGCTTTAAAGCATACAATCCAGAAAGCTGCCCCGATTAAGGCCGCAGTTAATTGAAATATGTAGAACAACTATATTCTGATTATCGTCTGTTCTGGTTGACTGTGAGGAAACGTGTTACTCAACATGAAAAGCCATTGTGTATGGTTGCTTAGAATGTCGCCAATGATAATTTAGAGCAATTGACTACTTCGCTATTTTGCAACCTTTAAATATTTTATGTATCTACTTCTACAAGGCTGTTCAGTAGCGTCGCAGGCCTCATCCGGACTGTGAAATAATTTCGTAACCATTAAAACCACCACCCTTTTATATAAAACATTTTAAACAAATGTAATTAATGACTATGATCATCGCAAGGCCAAATCTCGTAAGAGACCCCGCGCTGTTCTAAACATCGATAATCAGAATTAAAAGATCCCACCTCAAACATCTAATTTTTTAAATAAAACTCGCGACTTTTATTTTATAAAAAAAAATATTCTAAACTCTAAACTGCCAAAACGCTAGGTAACCCTTAGATCTGCATCAACCCCCCAAACTGCTTAAACTCTAAATGTGCAACAAACTGCCACACTAGGAGCTAGGACAAATAATAAAAAGTAGTAAATAAAAACCTTGAACCTCCAATTAGGGTCACTGAATTAATGTCACAGTTTGACGATAAGAACCACATATTGAAACTGGAGATTAAAGGCGCTTCGCGCCTGGTGCTCTGCCTTGTACGACACTACGAGAATTGTATTATATAGTAAAAAAAAATTACAATCCAGAAAGCTGTCCCGATTAAGGACGCAGTTAATTGAAATATGTAGAACAACTATATTCTGATTATCGTCTGTTCTGGTTGACTGTGAGGAAACGTATTACTCAACATGAAAAGTCATTGTGTATGGTTGCTTAGAATGTCGCTAATGATAATTTAGAGGAATTGACTACTTCGCTATTTTGCAACCTTTAAATATTATATGTATCTACTTCTACAAGACTGTTCAGTAGTGTCGCAGGCCTCATCCGGACTGTGAAATAATTTCGTAACCATTAAAACCACCACCCTTTTAAATAAAACATTTTAAACAAATTTAATTCATTTCATTTTTTTCAATTTCTCAATGATGTCCTAATAAAAATAACATTTAAGGGTGACTTTTAACAATTCATATTGGCATGTTTCATGGTAATTCATGTAAAACATGTAATTCATATATGACATATCAGTTACATTGCCACTGATGAAGGGCGTAGTGACGTCCAAAAGCGCTCTGGATTTGTAATTTTATGTACGTGATAAATGGTGTTATTATTAAAGACCTTTTAATTTACCAGACTTGGTTGTCTTTATTATTTCGTTTTAAAGTAATTAATATACTTAAAATATTTGTAAAATTTATTTGTACTTTAGCTATTTAGTTAATTTTCCCTATACTATATTTAAAACATGTTTTAATATTTCCCAACTAAGGTACCCAAAGCTGGTGTTCATTCATTTAGTTGTCACTTTTTACCTTTAGCAGGCATTTTTGTAAAAGCCGCAACTAATGATAGTTACGACCGCTGCGCGGGCGCAAGAAATCCGCCAACAATAAATGCTCAATAAATTTAACAAAGGAGAAAATCGTATTATCAGTAGAGCCGTTTTATACTATAAGCATGGTGATTGGTCATCAAATGCTAGAAGCCTGTAATTAATATGAGGTGTATTTATTTTTATTCCATCGAATTTTGTATAATCTTCTGAAATAAATTTTACCTAATAGCACTTTTGGAATGAGAACTTAGCTATACGCAGCCTTAGGCTACTTGTTTCAGAATATGAAATGCATTTTTATATACCTTATAATACATAATATGCTATGTATAGGAAAAGTATTAAAACAGAATGAAAAGTATTCAAAAAATAGTTTATATTACATTCACACATTTTATGCATGTTGGAACACGATTCAACAATTTTTAGAAGTACGACTGTTTACATACATGCGTGTGATTTTGTGTGCTTGACCTTGCAATTGAAATATTAGGTATGTATGTGTTAACTTGAACTCAACAACTATGATATTTTTATGAAAGTTACAATTAGTGATTTTTTCTGGTGTCTATTAGATTTTCATAAAAATAAAAAAATAGTTTTTCTTTTACCACCTGGCCCGAAAGAATTCAAAATATTAAATAAGTGATAAAATACGCTCAATCTACGTTAAGTTTTTGTTTTTGTGCGAAATTTTTCATGAGAAATCCCCCACATTCGATTCCTATATGTTAAGATAAACGGTATAGAAGAATGTTTCCCGTTTATGGAAATTCTAGCAATTTCAAATCAATAAAAACAAACAACTTACGAATTAAAAATTAAATAATTAAAATACTGGGAATTTTATGCAATTTTAAGTACACTTCCATTTTGTACTGTCAGTTTCTTCTCACAGTGTTTCGGTATTTAGGTACTACATGGTGATAGAATGTGTCCGTGGGGTTCAATGGCAGAAGCGTCAGGATGCCGACCGGAAGGTTGTTGGTTCAAGTGGGGTTTGAGATTATATATTTTTTCTTTCAACCTAGACTGTCCGACTGGCCCAAAAGTGTACGGAATCTGTTTGGACGGCCTGGAAGTACCACCCAATTTAAACATGAACCCAAAAAGGGGTGGCAACTACAGGGGACCGTTTAATCCTACCTTTTCTTCTGAAAAATTGTCTGTTTCATTTCTGCTATTTCTCGAATTTTTTTATGATTTTAAAAATATTTAAAATTTCAGGAGAAAACTATCCGCCATGTAAATACTGGAAAATGCCTAGACAAGCCAGATGATAAGGACGCAACGTTACCTCTTCTCAAAGACTGTGACGGTAGAATATCTCAAATATGGATAATGAAAGGAAAATTTAAATGGCAGGTTCCATAAGACTGAAGTAACTATAGCAATATTCTTCGAAGAGGACATTCAGCAATTGAAAAACCTAAGAATCCGAAAAAAACTTTCCAATGTGCTGTTCTTAGCATGGATTCAAGTTCCTCAACCATGTTACCTTTTGTGGAACAAGACTTGAAACATTCCAAAAGTCAAAAATTGTACCGGTCATCAAATCCAGAGATTTTTTTATATCGTTTGTTTTTATAGTTCCTTATATTTAAGTCTCAACATTCCTTGAATTATGTTGAATTTTGCATTGTTGTAATTTATTGTATTTTTAAGTATTTCGTGTATTTTGCACTACATTTATATTTATGAAACGTGTATGGAGTAATATTTTATATTTGTACAACATTTTTAAATGTCTCTGTTTTTTAAGGTTAAATTTAATTAAAAACATATAATTTAAGTTCTTGTGAAACTTGAAGGTTCTTATCCTGCGCTAGAAAATTCATAATATTTACCGTACTTTCCGGTGAGCATTCCTTCTGCAAAATAAGGTCAATAAATAAGGTCAATAAGGTCTTGAAAGTGTGGCGAAAGTCTAAATTCTAAACTGAAGTGAATTGATTTAATTTAACTCATCTTCCATTGAATACCCATAATAACCCCTTTGAAAAATCACCGAATTTTTGTATTTCATATAATTCCGCCCCCTTCGGTTTTACGTCAGCTTTTAAGCTATCACGGTTGTCAAATTGTTAAGGTCTTAGATCTCACCTTTTTCCGTCTGTTTTCTTGTTATTTGATTTGAGGTCACGAATTTCAGCTCGTACAAGCTGCTAAAGCATGAAGGAATATATATATATATAAGAATTTCCCCACATTTAATGATTCCTTCCCGGTTCTGCTGAATTGCAACCAGAAAATTTAAATTAATTTTTTATATTAAAAGTTATTGTCGTTTTAATAGTTTATAACATGTACGTTTTATTAAAATCGTTTGAATAAGTTTGAAAAACAATCATTCGAAAATTTGAAACTATAATCATTTTTATTAATGTTTGAATAGTCTTATTGCTATCCCCTTCAAATTCTACTCGTGTTAGTTGTTTTTTTTTTATTCATTTTCCAAATTAAAGTATCCCGATCTAGTATCATCTGCAATGACAACCAATGGGCGGAGCATCACCTCATTTTGAAGGTACACATTTTACACCATGGGGAAGAGAATTTCAAAATAAGAACTTAGTTTCCGAAATCACAGATAAAGGGCTTCAACCGGGCATGGAAGTTATGCCTAAGGAGACTGTTAAGGCGACTAATAATCGCTACTCGAATATCTAGATCTTTGTCACATATTCATTTAATATCATGTTAATTGCCCATGACTCATGCAAATTCTTCCGCTCGTCGCGCCAACTATGCACCTATCGGCTATTTTTGCATCTAAAATTTTTGTTTCGAAAATCTCTTCCCCATGGTCTGAAACGTATACACACGTTCCGGCGCGTGGTTATCCCTACAGATTGTGCTGAAGAGGGAAAATTTGATTGAATCCCCCTTTAGATTCGAATTATAATACCCATGTAACGTAGTTATTTTTAATTCTGTATACATGAGCAGAAACTTCTGATTGTTTGTTTTAACTTAATTTCAATTGTCTCAGAAAAAAATGTTGAATGGAAGACTGATTGAAAAAGAAAAAGTTTTATTTTTTGAATGCAGTTTATTGTAATTTATGTAATTTTTGAGTTTAGATTTATATATTTCAGGTGTTTATATTTTTTGCATTCCAATTCTGTTGTACTAATACTAAATAGTTGCTTATTATTTTCTATAAATTGTGTAATAAATGAATCTTCAACAAATACCAAAATTAGCTACTCAGTGAAGGATAAAATCCGGTCGATGATTATGAGAAGTCCAGTTGATTATGAAAAAATGTATAATTTTTTCATAATATAATAATTTATTTTTCATAATTTTTTAATCCTGAATAAATGTATATTAAAAATGACAGCATTGATCGTGCTACATGTATAATTTCATGTATTCTTAAGTTATTTGAAAAACATTTACATTCTTGTCAATTGATATTATTAAAAGAGAGTTTTAGTGGTTTCTTAAATTTAAATTTTTAATTAATTAATCTATAATGAATAATAGCAGTATTGCATTCATTTTCATGAATAATTTTACAAAATTTAATTTTTAAATTTAAAATCCCTCTTTTATTTTTAGTATATTAAACATTTTTTAATTTTAGTTGATTCACCAACGACGATTTCAAATACAAAATGGTATAATCATATATTTCAATATCTACTAAATCAAAAATGAAAATGAGCATATTTTCTTTTAATTTTAATACAAACAAAGCTGATTTAATTACATTACTAAGAAAAACAAGCTATTTTATCCATTTATATATTGTATACTATACAGAAGTATTGCGATTAAGAATTTAGTATGAACATTGAAATTTGAGTTTTACATAGGAAGCGCCCCCCCCCTCTCCCCCCCACACTCTTGTAAATAAACTAATAATATTTTTACATCACATTATTGAAACTATTACATCATACGTGTTTGAAACATCTACGCATTTATATATTTTACACAATTTGGAAATACCTGCCATATCTCCTATGAATATCCCCCTTTCCCAGCGTCTTGAGAACTCCCAGAAATATCGTTTGTTTCTATTTAGAAATCACATTAGAGTGCACAGAAAAGGAGAATTTAATTTTTTTTTAAATCGAAACCATCACTAACGTTTATTAAAGAATAAATCCTGACAACGATGTTTTCCGAATCACAAAATCCACCTATGATGTGTTCTACAGCTTGAAATTATGTCCGTATTACAGCAACCAACATTGATAAACAGGTTTTGCTATTACTAGGGATTAGTAACATGAAGTAGCTGTTAACAGCACTGTCCTAAAAAAAAACTTGCTATGGTTCGTAATTTTGAATTTTGCTATATGGATTTTACAAAGACATCCATAACACTGAACTAGCATCTATATTATAAAACCAGCTTAAGCTTCTTGAGACTACCATGTATGCATGTCGCATGACGACATGTCATGCAAGTTTGAACGTGGTCTTGCATTCCCGTATTGTTTAAGATCAGCCTTCTATATACAGTAGAAGCCTGATATAGGTCGTTCCAACATACCACGGATTAGGGTATAACGCGGTGAAGAGTATATCTCGTGAAATAATTACGAACTTTACAGCGCGGTCGTGATTAAGATAACGCGGAGTGAAGTATATCCTCAGACAATCGTGCTATATCGTGTTTCTACTATATTTCATGTTACCTTTTCAATACGACTGCGACTTTGTCAGTCACAGCAGAAATTCGCAAAATAACAGCACACAGCAGGTTTGCTTGCTGGAAGTTATCAACTATTCGGTGCATACAACGGCTATAACAGTGGTGACGACTATTAGGACTACTTCAAATGAAAAATGTCCACCAATGCCAGTTACTGCATTAAAAGCATGATTACATTATAATTTATGTTCAGTAAATTTCGTTAATGCCCTCTTTCAATGATCTTAAATTATCAAAGGTATTTAATCTGTTTTCATTTGTTATTTAACAAGTTCAACACTAATTTGAAAAAAGTCAATCTAAAAAGACTTCTTAGATAACAACTATTGAGCACAGGCAACGGTGGTAACGGCTATTCATGTTAATTTAGGAATCGTTGAGCAAAATCTGTCTGTCAATGCCAGTTGCTGCATTTGAAGCATGATTACATTATAGTTTCTAAATGCCGAAGAACATGATTTACTAAATGCCTATTATGAAAATTGAAACATTTTAAATGGAAGTGTAGCAAAATTATTCGAAATTTTTGCACCTGATATGTTAAGTAATACTTTATTGAGATTAAATGACATCTAAAGCTGAAAACATGACCATGTCAAAATTTGCAAAACGGAAAACAACTATTTGAATTTTCTTTACAGTAATGGAAATAGAATATAGTGACCGCCGATTAATTGTATTAGTCGATACGGGAATTTTGCGACGCACAGAGTAAAACGGATGATTCAATTACATCTGTGATTCTCAAACCTTTTCAACTTGCGGCATATTGTTTCGTCCTGTTTGAATATTACGGCACACCAGATAGCAGGTGTGCCTAGAGGCGTTCTAGCTACCTAGCCCTGCATTGGATCCAAATGATGAATCCAATGCATGATCTTTATAAAGTATCCTTATGGAGGATCCAATGTAGATCTTTATAAAGGATCCTTATAAAGGATTGGGTAGGCCGAGACAATAATAAGATCAATTAGGCGAATTGTATTTTGAGAAATGTTTCGAAAGATTGAAGCACTCTCGAATTGGTGCGGAAAGTATATTTTAAAGTCAATACCCATCGTGTATTAATAAAGAACGTTGTAAAAACATTTGGTACCAAATAATTACTTCATCTTATCCCATTAAAACTATTTTTGTTGTTTTTCTCGTGGTACAGCCACATAATTTCATGGCACACTAATGTGCTGCGACTTACCCTCCGAAAATCGCTGAAGTAAAAGATTCAAACATATTTTCTCACAACAACGGGTTGAATTACATGCACTATATATTATAAAAGAAATATGTGATACTAAAGGTAAAACGCACTAATACAAACGTAGGACTTAATTTAAAGGCTAATGTCGTAATTTTGCATTAGAATTATACAAAATGTGATGGAATGTTGACTTATGATATTTTCCCTCTTTTCATTGATTATTTAAAATATATGTAATATTAGTTAAACATTTCGGTTCTACTTTGGTTTTTCGGAGTTACCATTTAAATAGAGATAACAAGACAAACAAAAATTTAAAAAGATATTTTTACCATTACTTTTCCTATAGCGGCGAAGATATATAGATGAATAATCTAGACCAGTGTTTTTCAAACTTTCTGCGTCAGGACAAACAAGAAGCGCAACCTTCACTCATCAAAGCAAGATCGGGAACGGATGTTGGAACAATAATGAAGACTGAAGCTCGGGAAAAGGTTGCCATGGGTGAACGAAGACAAACGAAAAACTAAGGAGGGAGGAATGAGAAAAATAACACTATGAGTAACAAGAACTTTGAATCTTTTTGATGGACGTTTAGTTTCTTCTTTGAAATTGTGCTGTTAATTCAGTGTCATACCTTTTTTACTTATTCCTACATGGTTTTTAAACCTCTGTCCCCTCCCCTCTCGTCCCCTTACAGCAAAGATCGTCACATGTATGACAGTGACGTTGTCACGTGGGACCATCACAATGTGACATATTTGTGACTTCTATGCGACTTTACGTATTAGTAACTTTGTAACTTCATTGTGACTGTTCTGTGACGTTTCCGCAATTTAATTAACACGTAGCAATGTGACGACATTACAATGGCAATTACAATGTGACGTCACAAACAAGTTAATATGCGACGTCACAAATGACCATGAAAATGACCAAATTGACTTTGCAGTGACCTCAATATGACATTGTTGAGACGTACTGCGACGTCCTGTGACGTCACAGTGTGACGCAAATCTGACGTCACTATGAAAAAACATGCTGTTAGGGCGTTGGCAACTCCTCTTTCTTTGCTTTAGTCATATTTGCGAGTTCCATCATTAGTTACTAATCTTGCTTTGACGACTGAAGGTTGCATTTCTTGTTTGTCCTGACGAAGACGGATTTGTCTTCCTTTCGAAACCCGTCGTATTTGGACGTTGCTTTAAATGAAATGTTATTAGTTTCACTGTTTAGACATAGATATATTTCTCAATAACTTAATAAAATAAAATTTAAATTATTTTAACATAATTTATTCCTTCTTCTGTATCTATTAATGTTTGAACAATCCGACAACAAAGTAAAACGGAATACTAATGTAAGAAACAAAGTTTCAAAATATCAACTTTCTTCAAAAGCTATTACTTTATAAGCTAAGTAAGCATTCACTGGAGGTGAGTGGGTTTCCTTCTCTTTCAAAAAGTCAGAATAAGCTTCTTTCAAGAAGTGCAAATATTTTCCAACTCAAATAGAACTCTTATCAGGAATAAATTTACTGTTAGACGAATAAAAATGTTCCATCGAGAAGTAAACATTTAACTTATTTTCAAAAGTTAAAAGTTATCATCCATCGAACTCTAATATTTTGTGACCTGGGGGTTCCAAAACCAGAAAATCCGATTAACTGCTGTTAGGCGAATTTTCTTTCTTAAATTTGAATTAGTGATAAACGAGCTAAATGATGTCTAAGTTCATACTTCGAAAAAGACTCTATGACAGCTGTGTCTACCTATATGCTCCATTTTGTTTCTATTAATCCTATATCATGGGTACAATGATCAATTAGCTACGATTGAGCAGAATATCTTTTGAACATTAATTTTGAATAATTTTTTTAATTAAAACGTGGAAAAATGAGTAGAATGTTTGATATCTATTTTAGAAATCGATTAATTTGAACTTTTGATTTTATACTATATCAGCTTTATGGTGTTTAATTATTAATAGCTTTTTAAAGAAGATCTATTCAGGTTTGTTCAAGGCGACTGATCGGACATAATTTTTAAATCGTTAGTGCTGGACACGTACATCTAATTGGAAAATTGTTTTACATTCTAAGAAAATTTTCAAAACTGGGGAAGATATTTAGGCATCAAAACACGAAATCTAATATTTTATGCGGAATCTTTATACAATATTTTCAGTTACTGGAAACATGTTTATAAACTATAATAGAGTATTTAACTAGGTTAGCAGATGTACCAATGAAATCAAAATGGAGGTAATGCAAAATTCCTGATTTGTATCAAAAAACCGTGCTCTGACTAAATAATTTTCAAAATAATTTAGGGACCATCTTCAAAATAAAACTTTACGGCGTTTTTGTGAACTTATTTTTACCGTAAACTGCTATTCAATGAATATACAAATTCCAAGAATTTGTGTCATGAATATCACTAGAGTTTTTTACTTAGAACTGTACATTTGTTGATGCACTTCCGATTGTATGTAAAATTTTCCAGTAATCTCAATCCAGTAATCTGCATTCTTATGCTAATACGTTGCACAGTTTTGAAAATATTTTAATATGATTATATCTGATTTAAGACAATTTTCCAATTGAAATTGTGTTCAGTACTAACGAATCAAAAGTCACAAGTCCGAGTTTTTTTAAAAGCACTCTATATAGCTTAGCGAAGGCGAACAGTTTTTCCTATACCTTGTGTTTTACTGGATATATTGTTCATATCAGTATAATTTTAATTCATATATTAATTTTAATTATTTTATTATGGGTGTTTAAATGCACGAGTAGGTTAAAATAATTTTTTCTAAGGTTCTTACTATGCTTGTTGGTTATATCCATAGTTGCGCACAAAATTATTTTTCGTATTTTCCTTTGATTTTAAATTGGGATGAAAACTACATTTTATAGTAATGCTTCTTATAAATTTCTTGCCAGTAATGTCAAATGCTTTATAAATTCGCATTTGCTTTTCATAGATTTGGCTCTCAGTTTGATAAAGGGGGTGTGACCCTTGCATTTGATAATACTTGAGTTTGTTCTTCATGGTGTATATTTAAGAACAAATGTGCTAGCTATTTAATGGCTATCACTCACAATTTAGAATTTAGGAGTCATAATTGAACTGAGTTAATCTGGACTTGAAGCAGCGGGAATGAATCAGGACTTAGCGTGAAGTTTGCCAGTGTTCATTTTTAACTTATTGAATATAGCCAACTGAACTGTGAAACTTTGATCAAATGGTGCTGCAGACTGCAAATAGTTGCAAATGAAATTTATCTACCATGAGCTATCGTTTACTTATGGTGCCAACTGAGGCATATAAATTGTGATATACATGAGTTTTTTTCCTGAATCCTGTAAAATAAAAACTTTGTATATTAAATGCTATGTAATTAAGGACTGTAAATTTTTCAATCATGGCATGTGCCTGCTATTCCATATTTCAGATAATAAATTATGTTTTCCATTTTATGTGTATTTTTTTAAAACTGAGTACTGTCTTTCTACATGAAGTTAATTTTTTTCGCATTATCAATTGAACTAGTATTGTTAAATGACTCGAAAGGTCTGCCTAAGGCAAAGCATTTTTTCTTTCCACTGCTGAATGTGAGATGGTGTTGCCATGTACCGAAAACGGATTGTGAATTTTAAGATATGCCAATCGTTAGCATAGTGCTGGCGTGTTTCATATCGATAGTCCAGATTTTACAAGCGGCATCGGCAACGAAACCATGGCCCACCGGTGAAGAGTTGACCGGTGTGACACTTCTTAAAGAAACATACCAATCAAAAAGGTAATTCTGTCGTAAAATCCAAATCTTTCTTGTTAAATGAGGGTTTTTAGAGGTGTAAAAAACTACTATATTCGGAAGACTTCCTATCTTGGGAAATTTTGTACCCATACATTATGGTTCAATGCATACGGAATGATATATTGCAATTCTTGAGAACAAATTCAGTTTTTACTTGGGCTTCGATGATAACCAGAAACCTATATGAAGGCCATAAGGTAAACGAGACAATCCGGCCAACGGCGCAAATTAGCACATTGCCCGAACACTGGACGTTATGATCTGTACCTGATGGATCAATAAGCTATGATATCAGTTTCAGTCTAGTATGTACTGAAGGCAATTAAAGAGCTCAGCGTTATGTTACCGAGATATTTCATTTGGTAGCAATTCTCTCTTTATCTGGTGTAGATAACGTCCTATTTCTGCGCGATAACGCCAATCTACCTCTTGGAAACATCACACGGGAATGTTTACGAGGTATTTACTTTTTCTACAGTCAAATCTCCCGATGCAATCCGATAAAAATGTCTGAAACAACATTGAACGCCATCTACAGACTCTGGCATAACTACAGTATCTTCAACAGGTTGAGTAAGCATGGCGAGCATTAGTCCAAGATGGTATACGTCATCTGATTGCTTCAGTTCACGAAGCAAAATGCATCGCTAATAATGCAAGACCCATTCCTTATCAGTATGACCAAGTATAACATTTTGACACAATAAGAACATTTTGCTTTGTACTGGACATTTTATCTCATATAAGCTACTTAACCGGTCTTGCCCATAAGTTTCCTTCTTGGTACTTCAATTTCATTGAGTGCATGTTATCAATGAAATAAGAATTTGAGAGTAACGCTGTTACTTGTTACAGACTGATGTAAAACATCATGTTTTTCACAAATTTTGACCGGCAAAAGGTTAATATGTTGTGTGTAACGATTGTAAAATCTACCTAAGGAAATATTTCAACCTCTTTAATTTAAAATTTATTTATTTTTACACCCCAGAAGTCAAATAAGAAGATAAATACATATTGTGCACTATATTGAAGTCAGCAGATACTTTAAATCATAATACAACAATAGCCTGTAGCGAGAAGGCGAAATCGCCAACATGGCAGTGCCGTGGTTTGATCCAGGGGTTATAGCGTTGTAGGCCAAAATCATAGCGTTGATCTAAAGACGTCGTTAGGTCAAGGCATTTTATACTACCTTATGAGGGTTCGCTACAGTATTCCCCCTCCCAATGAGTTTCCTTGAAACCGAACGAAGTTGTCGTTGGGTTGCAGATGAGTTGAAGGAAATGTTACAAGCTTCCAAGTGAGTCACAAAGTCCAGTCACGTACTGTGAGCCGATGTCAGAGAATCTCGTAAGATCAAGTAAGTTTGGTGGCACAATCTCATGTGGAGTACAGATATTATACATTTATACAATACATATATGATACGCAGGAATATAATTAACTGGACATAATTGAACGAAGAATGCTTCGTGAACGAGAATACGAAATCACCAGTTTGGCAGGGCCTAGGTTTAATCCCGAGGTCACTATCATAGCGTTAAGTTAAAGCCGTCCCCTGCTCAAGGCATTTATGGGCAGTAGCCTTATGAACGTTTGCTACAAACCGAACTAAACGATGACGAGCTTTGATCTGAGTATGTCTTCTGTGGAAGGTTTTGTAAAAAATATGCAAGCACGTAACTCGTGAAATTATTAATCAATTAACAAAATTCGAGAAGATTCCAGAACTTGCCAAAAGTCGCCAAGTTTGCGATATTTCCTCAAATTCGTCACGAAGGTCACTGATTATGTTACCAAGGTCAGGTGACCCAGAACTTAAAAAAACAAAACAATAATGGTCTATTTCGTATTAGCAACAATATGTCATTTCCATTACGTACTATGACCTTTACCTCTAAGTAACATTTCTTTTAGCATTTACTCTACACTATGCCCTAAAATGTTTCACAGCAAAAAGTAATTAACTGATTTTTTTTCTCTTAATTACTGACTAATCATAATATAAATATAAATGCTCTAGAGTGGCCAGATATAAAGAAGTTACAACATAAATTATTGCAGTTACCTTACACCTTTCTGGTAGGTCGGACGGTCTGGGTTTCAACAATCAACAACAACAACATAAATTATTGGCACAATTTTCGATGTATTAAAGAATGTATTTTTTCTCCAAAATAAATAAAATGAAAAGGGTACTGAAAGAAATTAAAATAAGTCTTTTTCACTTTATCCTTGCTTATTCCGTACTATTTTAATTACATTATTTTCTATTGCGCTTAATTATTGATCATTCGGTATAAAATCTGGGTAAGGAAATTGGCAGTTCAATCGGATTCCAATAAGAAAAGCAGTTTCAAGTATCTTTACAGGAATATATTCCTATTTATCTTCAGGGGATGTACCACAAGTTTAATGAGCAAAAGCAATTGACTGAAACTAATGAATGAGGCCGAAAATAATTTAGAGGTGAGGGGATTTAGGACTATTATTTAAACTAATGATAATGTTTTTTTTACTGGTGGCTAACATTTTGCCATGGTATTATTTTTAATAAAAAAATTTCCTTGAAGCATCTATTTTTCAGGATCTGTTATAGAGTTTACATAATAACATATGTGGATTCAGCATCAAATTCTGGAGAAAAATGGGAGAGGAGTTTATTAAGGATTTAACTTCCGGTCGTTTCTCAATTCCTTGTTCAAATATTTTTATTTTACTTTAAAATTCTGTTTCTTAAGATAGGTTATAGATCGAACTTAGAAGATAACTGATATGGATTCAACATCAGATGTTAATGTAGGTATCATGGTTTATGAAGAATATCCATGTTAGGTTCTAACGTTTTCCTTGGAACATCTGCTCCCTGGGATTGGCTATAGATATAGCTTGTTAATGAATTAATATGGATTCAGCATAAAATTTCAGTGAGAGTAATCGTTTTCTCTAAGCATTTTTATTTCCGGTTCTAAAAATGTTACTTCCGGTTCGAAAATTTTCCTTGAAACATTTATTTTTCAGGATTGAATGTAGATAGAGCTTAGATATTAAGTAATATGGATTCAGCATTAAACTTCGGAGAAGGTAAGGGCTCTCCCTAAGGATTTTCTCTTTCAGTTCCAAAGATGTCGCTTCCGATTCAAAACTTTACGATTTTATTCAAAAATATCTTGTTTTAGAACCAGTTATATAGAACTTAGATGGTGATTGATATGGATTCAGCGTTGAATTCCGGAGAGGATTAGGATGTCCACTAAGGATTGCCACATTCTGATTTCCTGATTTCCCGGGGCGCTGTAGCCCATTGGTTAGCGCGCTGGAGTTGCACTCGGTAGGCCCGGGTTCGATTCCAGCCACTGCCAAAACAGCCGCCGTGTTCATGCGGAGTACGATCACGTTAAACATGTGGGTCCGAAAGTCCTTCCGAGAGGTTGGTGGTAGGGGAAGGAGGGTACGGTCCCTGTGGATGCCTCCCCCACTGGGTTCCGGTCTAAATTGGGTGGCACTTCCCGACCGTCCAAACAGTTACCTTACACCTTTCTGGTAGGTCGGACGGTCTGGGTTTCAACAACATTCTGATTTCCCGAAAATTTATATGACTTAGTGAAATAAGTGCGCAAGAGAGCATACAAATTCTTAATAGTTTTGTCGAAAATGAAGTGCATATAAAAACTTGCTACCCTATGAAGGCTTCTTCATAAATTTCTTTTTCAGCTCCCATACACGAAAAATATTCTATAAGTATTGCAAAGAAAATGTTTCTGTTTTAAATTACTTTTCTTTTTGAAACTCAATGCTGCACCATGAAACCTCATGAAAGCACATATTTTCCGCAGTAGCAAGTACACGTTCTACCAGCCTTGTGTTTTCCATGAAGTGCAAGGTCCACCTGATATCGAAAGTTTGCGCTATTATGCTTCGATGCTGTTGCAATTACGCCATATCTCTTTCCCCAGTCCTAAATTTCTCCTAGTTGGAAAACAACACTCAGAGTAACCGATTGTCATTATGGTGAGTTTCGGGTCGATTAACCGTAGCGGCAAACTTTGCGAAATAGCACCAACCTGGGAAATTTTGGAAAGTTTGAGAAACATGTAAAGATGGCATTAGTTTTGTCAAATATCCAGTTTTCCTGGATCATTGAATGTCACATTTGAAGCTGGCGAGTGCATATCATTCTTGACGTGGCAAATCCCGATTTTTAGGAGTATGTAACTCTCAGCTCCTGTGAAAGCTAAAGATTTGATTTCTTTTTCCGTAAATATGTCTCAAAACTGACTGGAAAATATAATTCGTGTAGTAGCTACATCCCCCTCCCCCAATAAAAAAATGAACATAGCACGTTTTACGATTGTCGGTCTTAATTTTTTTCATCAGTGCTAACGGACCAACAGCCTAAACTGCTGAACCGATTTTTATGAATGAAGGCTCATATTGTGTTCCAGTAGGAAGTACATATTGTTTTTTTAAAACTTGAAGATGCATTTTATTTAGAATTTCAAAAATTGAAAAGAAAAAAAAAATAGAAACCTGAATAAATGGTGCTTAACTGTAAAATACAAGTTGCAATGTCTATAATATTTTCACAGAAAATTACGTGTCTATAAATGTTTCTACAAAAGTAATGAAATCTCTCAGAAATTCCCAATTCGTGGTAATAAATTCCCTTTAAGTACAATAAACTAAACCTTTTTCCAAAAAAGTTTAAAATCTCAAGCAAGGTTTTCGCCAAATCTCCGCAGAACAGATAGAAGCTGTGTTTTCTGGTCTATTGTACCCTGTTGATGGGGTCAATGATTAAGGGGTTAGGATCCTTAGCTAAGATAAATTTGTATAGTAAAATATTCTTATACTTTTTAATTTTTGTATCGGAGGTAGATTAAGTATTTTGAAGAATAATTGCGTTTAGAATGTTATTCGAATTTCCCCATATTTTAAACAATGACGAACTACACATAGTGTTAATAAACAAAAACCCACAGCTTAAATACTATTTTGGCGCGTTACGATACCCCATTTTAAAAAACTTTCAAATGTGAAACGTACGAAATAAAAACGTAAACACTAAATCACAACGGATTCCACGTCATCGAGCTATGTGAAATGCTAAGTTGATTGAGAACAAAATGAACTACATTGATGCGAGTGAACAAAAAGTAATTTCATTCAAAGAAACATTGAGTTTTATTTTCCGAATCCGTACACCTTTTTCTTTTCTTATATTTTTGACAAGTTCCTTTCGGAAAGTAATATCCTTATCATTCCTTTGGATACTTTATCTTTACTAACTGCAGCGCCATCTATTGGGCAAATGAAGCATTTATTCTCCATTTCGCAAAATTCCTCTTCAATTGCTCAAGAGAAAACATTTTTAAACAGTATTCAGCAATTCTTTCACGTTGACCCTGACTCTCTGCAGAACTTA
Organism: Amaurobius ferox; assembly: GCA_951213105.1. Taxonomy (NCBI): domain Eukaryota; kingdom Metazoa; phylum Arthropoda; class Arachnida; order Araneae; family Amaurobiidae; genus Amaurobius; species Amaurobius ferox. Next base: position 90,969,892 of record OX578146.1, read on the forward strand.
TTGAGTTCAGCGTCATCTGTCGGCAAAATAAATCAATTTTACTTCATACTATTGTATAGAGTAGATCTAGACAAATTTTATTTGGATCTAAAAGTCAGTCTTGTATGACATACATAAAATTTTAAAGGAATCAAGATATTTAAATTTCTAAATAAGTATAAGTAAACATCGTTATAATATTTATTTTTAAAACACAGAAGGCTCTTATATACTATGCAAGAAATTGAATTAGTAAACTGAACTGTCAGCTGATTCTGCAAACTTACGGCCAATTTCTTGAATGTACTTTCGCATATGCAAATATCATGAAATTGCTTGACTGCAACTGAACAATCAGAATGTTTACATGTATGATATCACTTTAGGCTTCTACGGCAGATGAAGGAACACTACTCGTGTATATTCTGCAACTGTCTTGTCGGTTAAGATAAAGTATGTGTGCAAATATAGAATGGAAAGCTTTTCGGTAAGATTATAAGTATTTTTATTGAGAATGTGTCTAAATTTTTTGATTTCTAACATATTATTTTCAGTTATCCTTTTGCATATCATTGCTGTTGTCCCTATTACATTATTTATATTACTTTAAATATGTCTGACAATGTTCTTCGGATAGTCACAAAACAGTAATGGTGGAAATGGGGCAGCTCTCTGTTAGTCTTACGCGTAAAGACAGCAAGACGCTTCGGTTAAAGTGTGATATTGTTTAATTAATAAATTGAACTGTGTAAATAGAACAACTATTAAATATTCATTCAAGAAATTCCGTTGTGTTAATTAAAAGTATATGAATCAAAATTTGAATGGTAATTTTGTTTTGTCAGTATTTTTAATAGTCTTAAAACAAGGAATCTGGGCAAATTGCTTCTCATTCCCACCCCCCTCTTCTTTACAAGCACGCCACATTTTAAAACTCTAAATTGATTTTCATTTTTACTTGGAGGTTCTTTCTAATGTTACTATTTTAAAATATAAATATTTTTCTCTTCTTCTAATTAAGTTAATTTTTTTGGTAGTTAATTATTTTTGACGTTTTTTTTCACTCATAATTATTTACAGATGGTTATTTCAGTAATAATTATTTACAGATGTTTGCAATATACTAATTAAGCTTTGTTATTCAGAAATTCAAATGTTTCCTTATGAAGTCATCATTCTACAAATGCCATAGTGATATGACGTGAGAAATTGGGAAGAAGTTATGGATAAAAGTGTAGCATATGATCCCTAATTTTATAAATCTTCGACTATCTACAGACGTATAATTTAATGCAAACAAAAACTTTGCAAACGATTATACTAGCAGCAGATGTTGGACGACATGGCATTTATTTAAAATAGTGAAAAAATACGACGGGAAATGAATAAAATTTATTGAATTCTAAATCAAATATTTCTTAATTTAAAAAAAACAAATGCATGTACCTCCCACCAGAATGCACAAAATGAGACTTCATTCTTAAAAATTGGTTCAGTAGGTTAGGCTGTATATCCTTTAACTCTAAAGAGAATTCTGATGTGGACAACACATGACTTTCCCTACAGATTCAAATTCGTTTTCTCTTTATCTCTTTAATAATTCATTAAATTGAGTTAAATTGCATAAAGTAACAAGCATAAATATTTGAAATGACACTGAATTCCCACTTTTATATCAATTTTCGTTCTCATTTGGTAACTGAATGTATTCTCAAAACGGCGTACCAAAAATGCGATAAAACTAAAATATCTCGAGAACGGCTGGTCTTATAGTAAAGGGGGCTGATCCCCTTATTTTCATTGTCTTACGTATAAAACAAGCATTTAATTGCTACATTTGAGCATACGTAGTCTTTTATTTTAAATGTTGACGATTGTAGAGGGCCATTTTACAAAAGATAAAAAGATTACACACAAAGAACCAGAGACATACACACAAATGTCACTCTAAAAATAGTTTTTTCGTATTCTAGCTGTCCCAAAGCGTGTAGATCAGTCGAAAACTCGAGTTGCGATTTTCGACATGATTTCAATACTTTCCCCATACATTACCATGCATTGCAGAGAAAGAAAAAATCTGATGTGGCCAGATACCTATGGACATGGTGCAGCACATAACTTTCGCTACAGACTGAAAACCATTTTTTCCTTCTTTCTTTCATAATTCATTTAATTGAGTTTATTTACACAAAATAGCCAAGATATTTATTTAAAATTACCCCGAATCTATTTTTAATCAGTTTTCATTTATATTTGGAGACTTTTCAAATGCGATGTGGTAAAAATGTGAAAAACTAAAATATCTCGTGAAAGGTTAGTGCTAGAGTTATCGGAATTACCTTATTATTTTCGTCGTCGAAATTTGCGTATAGAACAACTGTTTAATTGATACATTTGAGCATAGGCAGTCTTTTAATTTTTATTTTGATGATTTTTGCCGGTAATTTTGCAAAAAAGCAGGGATCTTTAACCGAAATAGTATCAAAATCTTATCAGCACCTGGATAACCCACAAGTGACTTATATACCAAATTTGGTGAAATTTGGTCATTTAGTTTTCAGCTATAATGGATATATGCAATTTTTGCTGGGCATTTTGCAAAATGTTTAGGTTCCTTCTTTCCAAATAGTACCAAAATTTAATCAGAACCAAGAAAATGCACAAGTGACTTACTTATCTACCAAATTTTGAGAAATTTTATCCATTAGTTTTTTTTTATCTAGAGTGGATACGTACATCGCACAAATAAGGCACATAGACATATATACACAAAGACGTCACGCTAGAAATAGTGTGTTTGGCTTCTGGAGTACTCGAAACATGTAGATTCGTCGAAAACTTGAGTTCCGATTTTCGACATAATAACAATATTCCACTATACATTACCATATTATTGTAGGAAGCAGCATCTGGCGCGGTTAGTACTTGGATGGGTGACCACCTGGGAACACTGCGTGCTGTTGGCACATTTCGGACGCGGTAGCCAGGTGGTTTGCGCGCTGGATTTGCACTCTGCCACAACTGCTGCCGTGTTCATGCGAAGTACGATCACGTTAAACATGTGGGTCCGAAATTCCTTCCGAGAGGTTGGTGGTAGGGGAAGAAGGGTAAGGTCCTTGTAGATGCCTCTCCCACTGGGTTCCGGTCTACATTGGGTGGCACTTCCCGACCGTCCAAATGGTTACCTTACACGTTTCTGTTAGGTTGAACGGTCTGGGTCTCAAACAAAAAAAATGTATTGTAGGGAAAGTAAAAGACCAGAGCGACATTCGTAAAACGTGCCATTTAAAAATCACATTTCTCGGGTGCTATCGAACCAATTTTAATTGTTTTGTTTGTTTTGGGGAGATTACTACACAAAAAAGATCAGATATTTAGATATCTTGAGGGCTGAGCTACAGACCCCTGAAATTCAGGGTTCGTCTGCCGACATCATATTTTTTTAGACGATTATTTGACACTCAAGTTTGAAAGTTTCGTTTTGAATTTGCATGCAATTTTCTTTTGGTGCAATGCAAAATTTCCCTGTGCGAAGTTTGACTATGTTTTGATTAATTTTCAGGCAAAACTAATCAAAACGTTTCTATATTTCTTATCTTAGAGATTATTTCCAGATGCCCTTGTCGTGCAATCATAATTTCGGGTTTTTATTAAATCGGTTTATTGAATTGCATTCACTTTTATATAAAAATTTAACGCCTCCATCCAAACATCTTACCAAATTCTTTCCGTTTTATTGAATTTTCAGAGTTTCCTGCTCAATTCCTTTATCTCGAACGACAGCTTTTTCTTTGTCTCTTCAAAAATTTCCTCGATATATATTTTTATTTCTTTGGCGACAGGGAACCAGAGGTACAAAAATGCCACAAAAAAGAAATGTTATTTAATTTAAAGTCAGACCTCTTGTTTTATTTCTTCTGTAACTTTTTCGGATATTGGACATTTTACAACTTTTCTTACAAGCATAATATATAGGGGAAATATTTTGATTCAGTGGTCGAATATTTGAATTCAGGTTTTCGACGAGTCAATGTCTCGAGCATCTCTGAGAAAGGATAGAAGATTTCTGTAGCAAAGCTGTGTGTATGTGTAAGTATAGTAGTATGTCTGTGTGTCTGTGAATACTGTATCGTCAGAACATAGTGGTCAAGATGAATAAAATTTGGATTTATTATTGCAGTATGAGAATACTGGAATCCAATTGAGCATAAATGTGGTCTTAGGTATAGCAGGGGGATGCTCTCCCCCCCCCCCCTTCCCATTCATGAAAAAATTACATTAGTTCTATATAGTGTTCATGTTGGAAAACAACACTCAGCACTGTAAAGCAATATTTGGTCATATACCTCCCTCCCTTTTCCAGATTCTAGCATCACCAACCATTGGGATTATTTAGAACTTATTTAGGACCTCAGCAACTATTCGGACTATTTAGGACGTATTTATGACCATAACAATGCCGGTTAGTTCGATTTAGTTTACATATCATTTTGTGTTTCAACCAGAAAATTCACTTATTTCAAGTGATATTAAATAGCAGCGATAGTTTGATTTGAAGTTTTCCTGTGCGTATAAATAGGTGATTTTATTTTACACACCAAGTCATATATGACAAATATGTATTATAAGAATTCATCACGTTGGGCAGGATGTCTTGTATTGCAAAAACTACATTTTCAAATTTAAAAGGACAGAATCTTTTTTTTTTTTTTCATTTTTTGATATTTAAAGATATTGTTGCAGTATGTCCTTTAGATTTGTGGATCGATTTTTAGCTTACAAAAATGAGTCTCAAGTATCATGATAGCGTAAGCTTTTATGAAAGCAGCAATAGGAGTAAACATGAATAAGTTACAGCTATTAAATTTCTCTGTATCGCAAACTCATAAAATAATCCTGAGACCCAATTAAACAACAACTGTATGCTTAATGAATTCACATAAGACTGTATTACCTAAACACCGATGTATTTGAATTTCATTTTTACTTTTTATCGCACCCTGGAATCATGACCAAATACAGTCGCACCCTCCCCCCCCCCCAAAAAAAAATCCGAACACCGGTTGTTATTCCAACTCTTCTGGTCATACAGTCAAACCAAAAGTATTATTAGACTCGGAATAATGTGTACTATGCATAAATATGCATCTTAATTTATAGGAGTCGTCTTCATATTGAATTGATCACTGTTTTTAAAAATGCAAATGGCAACATACATTTTTTATATCATCATTAGATGTATCATGTTAACATTATGCTAAATATAATTGTTTGTGCGATTCCGACCGTAAATATGGGAGATACACATAAATAAACATTAGGGGTCAGTGTCCATCCTTAGAGAAGTAAACTAAAGGTCACTCATACTCTGATGTTATATCTTTCCAATTTTGTTAGCATGGCGCATTCTGCACAAAAATATCAAAATACTTGTGGTGGCAAGAGCTCATAAATTTTAAGGACAGCGTAAATAACATTTTTTAATCGTCAATATTTTAATAATAAATAAGGTTTAATAAAGAAATAAAAAATCGTGCCTTCGGGTCCATCAATTCACTTTTCTCATGAAGTTGGATAAATAAACATTCGTAATTTATTCGAATCATCGAAAAATGTATTTTTTCCTTTATACCTAGACTAATTTTATTAGAAATTATATAATTCATCTTTGACTATTGGCTTCATTTTTCTAGCACACAAATGTGCAACATATCTGCAGAACTTACAACATATCCACAAACATTGCTATGAAACAATTTTGCATAAAAAAGTTTTTGGCAGTCATCGTTATGTCTTCTAAATACGTACAATTTGCATATCGAAAGTAAAAAAAATACATATTATGGTTTCAATGAGATAGTCCTAATCTGTTGTGTAAATCGTACAAACTCCCAAGTATACAAATTTAGTATGTGCCTAGATATTCTTAAAGGGCATTCCTTACATTAGGTTTAATTTGCAATTTTGCGATTTATTATTGTTGAATTTGACTTCCTGATGGAATTCGAAATTATTTTTTTTAAATATTGTATAATATTAAATGTAAAGTTATTCAGGGTGTCAAGGAATGTTCTTATCAGTGGAAATTTTTTGAGGTAGAAGATAGTTACCCTTATATTTTTAATGTATCTACATAGGAAGGCCCTCTGACGGTACACGATAACACAAATTTAAGGGCCCTTTTATATAGGTGGAGGGGGCTATCTTGCTCCCTTTTAGGGATAGAGAAAAAAAGTCAATTGAAAATTTGTAGAGTGTTGCCAAATTAATAATAAAACTGTGTTTGTCTGATAGAAAAAGTTGCAGATAATTGTCCAAAATATATTTTTAAACGCATGCGATTCAACTGAAAATTAATCAGACGGCAGTTGTATAACTAAAGATTTAATAAATTTAGTTTGAATACTAACTGTAACTATTGAATACTAACTGTAACTGTTGAATACTAACTGCAACTGTTGAATAGTAACTGTAACTGTCGAATACTAACTGTCGGTAAACATCATCGTAATCGAAGCCAGACAGATAAGTAAACTAATCTGAGGTTGAAAGAGCGTTCCATCTGCAGTATTGCATCTTTATGCTATGTGTTTGTCACATCATTTTATTTTTATTTCGAATTTATGAGTCACGTTTATTATGTTTATTAATGAAGAACATTACAAAAGGATCTTTATTTTTTAGAAAATGTTACTGGAATGCCAGTGCAGCCGAACAATTATACCCATAGCGTTTCTCAAAGCAAAACATTCATCTCTTACGTTAATGTTGTTTTATACTGGTGTGATTAGAATCTACTCCCGAGTTTTCAGAGTTCTTTTCAGATTTTTATGTCTAACAAACACACTTTTATAGTAATTTGGCAACGCGCTACGACATTGTAATTGACATTTTTCTCTATCTCTAAAAGATAGCGAAAAAGACCATGCTGCTCCCCACGAAAGTAGGTAGGTCATGCCTCCCAAAGTTGTCTTGTTGTGTAACGCTAGGTTTCCTATGCAGCTGAATTAGAAAAAAATCTGATGTGGGCAACACATGACTTTCCTTATATAATGTTTTAATTTTATTACTTTTACAGTACAAAAATAGGCTTTTCTTATAGTAGATACTTATATTCTTTCCAAGATACTGAATTTTCGACAATTTGTCGTCATTTTCATTGATTTAGCGTCATTTTTATCCATTTGGCGAGATTTTCGTTGATTTGGCAATATTTCAAAAAGTTGGCCGTCAAATTCGTCGACAAAATCTCGCCTAGCGTTATGGACGGAGAAATAAGTTATTCTTATAGCAGATAAATGACTATTGGCGTTCAAATACAAAGGTATTACTCAAAGTATCTTTTCTCATGAATGGAACGAGCTAGATTCACGAGAATGATGTCACCAAATTTATCGCATGATATTACATACGAAAAGTGAACATGTTTCTCAACAGTTAATATTTTTTTTTAATTTATAGGATTTTTTGATAAATTTATTTGAAAAATGTGCAATATCTCGAGAACGGTTCATGCTAGCGTTCTAAAGTTTGTTAATCGTTTTCTAAGAAAAAATTACATAAGAAATATCTAGTTGTGTAACTTTATTAAAGGTTTTGATTTTTAAAGATTTTTTCAAAATTTCACTCGAAAATTTAGAGGGTTCTGAATTTTCAATTACGTTTAAAAACAATAGGCTTCCAGTATTTACGGATTGTGATTTTTGTACCAAATTTTATTCGAATTTCTCCAATCGTTCGTAAGATATCGTCCTAAAAATTTTTGATTCGTGATCAGAGATGCTTGAAACGTGCTCTCCCGTCGAAAACTCGAATTCGAATTTTCAACCCGTCACAATACTTTCCTTATACATTATGTATATAAGGAAAGTAATAAGAATAAATCTGTTTGTTCTCAAAAAATGTCCCCTGACACAGGAATTTTCTAGACATCATGTGTATACGACATAATAAAAGAAACTCTTCTTCAACTTCAACAAATAATGTGAAATCTTCAACTAGTATTCCTGAAGTTAAAAATCAACAATCTTCCTCTTCCACAAAACAAAGGAACAATAATAATGGAGGCAGAACAATATATAATAAAAACTATAATCACTACTAAAATCATAATTCTTTTTTAAAATAGAGAGGCAATGGAACAAATCTTCTACCTTACAAAAATTAATTATTACTCAGAAACACAAAATCTATTGTAAAAGAAAATTATCAATGGTCTTAGCAAATTCAATAAATAAACAAAATATCTTAATCATCTTTTGTATCAAACTTAAAAAAATTATACACCACAAATTAATTATTATGATAAATTGATTGTTCTAAAATACGTAATTCTTATTGCTTTTATCTGTGAAGGAATATGTTTGCGGAAAAAATGAACTTCGTCTGTTAAATAAGTTACAATTTTTCTTTGCTTAAACGAGTGTTCTTAAATCTTTGATAGTAATTAAATATCTTCATCATAAATTTCATAATTTAAATGCATAAATTATCTTCATAGAATTGTTGTTAATGGTCTGGTGACAAAGACTGAGAACTTTTTTTCTTCCAGAACTTTTGGAAAGTTTGATGGTTGAAATATTTTGAAATTTAATAATTTTGGTGGAATGCTATTTCATTTTTCTTCAAATTAATCTTTCAAAGAATTTTGTGAATTTTGTTGTGAAAAATAATAGCTTCCCATGGTAAAAAATTTCCCATGGTAAAAAATTATTTTGAGCCAAAATGATCTATAAAATAATATTTGAATGTAAAAGCTTTCTTTGAATAAGAGCAAGAAATAATAATATAAAAAAAGATTGAATAATTTTATTTTTACTAAAATCCAAAGGAATGTCTTGTTCCGGAGAGAAAGTGATTTTAATAAGGTGAAGAACATTTTTTTCATGTGTTATGCTTGAACTCGCAAGTTCAACTTCCCTACTGACACTAAGCGGAGTTCTGCAGTGTAGTCAGTTAGTCATTTAATGCTGCAAAATTTTTTTCTTTTCATCATGTTTCTGGTCCTGCAAGACTTTTTCTGGCATATGTCTCAAACACTTTGGGTTTCAAGAAGGTTGCCAATGTGGGCAATTTAAATTCTCGGCTTGAGGTGTGTCAGTTTCTTCGACCTTTGTATCTCGCAGAATACAGATGGGAAGCTGGACCATCTAACGAAAAGGTAGTGAAGATGCAGTATGGAGAAGTTGTGGACTCCTGTGAATCTGTTCATTTAAAACAAAAATCTGATGTGGGCAGCACACGACTTTCCCTGCAGACTTATATGCACGTTCTCTTTATTTTAATTAAATTTGATTCACTTTTAATTCCCTTTTCTTTCTCATTTATTAAGTGGACTTATTTTCAAAGGTGGTGTAGAGAAAATACGGAAAAACTAAAATATCTTGAGAACGGCTAAACCTAGTGTAATACGGTTGGTTTCATTCTTTTTTTCGTTAAAAATTATGTATTAAACAAGCATTTCATGGATATATTTGAATATACGTAGTTTTTTATTTTGGATTTTGGCGATTTTTGCGGGCCATTTTGCAAAAAAAGGCAAGTTATTTTTTTTCGAATCATACCAAAATCTAATCAGCACCAGGGTGTCCCACAAGTGATTTACCTACCAAATTTTATGAAATTCGGTCAATTACATTTTTAGTTAGAGTGGATACAAAATCTGCACAGACAGACACACAGACACACAGTCACACAGTCACAAACACAGACACACACACAGACGTCGGGAAAGGTGGCGTAGAGAAAATACGAAAAACTAAAATATCTCGAGAACGGCTAGTCCTAGTGTAATGGGGTTTGTCTTATTCTTTTCGTCGTTAAAAATTACGTATTAAACAAGCATTTAATGGATATATTTGAGCATACGTAGTTCTTTAGTTTAGATTTTGACTATTTTTGCGGGCCATTTTACAAAAAAAGGCAGGTTACTTTTTTCCGAATCAAACCAAAATGTAATCAGCACCAAGGTGACTCACAAATGACTCAACTGCCGAATTTTGTGAAATTCGGTCCAGTAATTTTTTAGTTAGAGTGGATACAAGCTTTTGCGGGCCATTTCGCAAAAATAGGCGGGTTCTTTTATTCCCAATCGTACCCAAAGCTAATCAGCACCAGACTCGCCAACAAATGACTTACCTACGAAATTTTGTGAAATTCGGTCCATTAGTTTTTTAGTTAGAGTGGATACAAAATCTGCACAGACAGACAGACAGACAGACAGATAGACAGACAGACAGACACACAGACACACACACAGACATCACGCTAAAATGGTTTTTTCGTATTATAGAGGTCTTGAAACGTGTAGATCCGTCGAAAACTCGAGTTGCGATTTTCGACATGATTCCAATACTTTCCGTATACATTAATATGTATTGCAGGGAAAGTAAAAAAGAGTTTATAAGTATGTTCACGTTCGAAACACGCGATTCTGGGGATAACCTGGACTACCACAAGCTGTACACGCGGGTCATATTTTTAGTTTCTACACTCTCAATTTTATTGTTGGCAACCGGATTAGTTCTCCGCTGACATTTTATTTCTTTAAAGAGACTTATAAAGAAACATACACCTTTTTCTTGGTATGTTCTTTGATATCTCAGGAAACATAAATTTCAAAGGAGCAATAAATAATGAAAATACATTTATATATGAATATAATAAATACAGTTATCCTTCAGTGAGTGGGTTAAAAATATCGGTCGACTAATAGAAGTATTTTGAATGTGGAAAGTTTTCAAAAGTATAATCTTTGTGTAACAAAATATAACATATGAAGTGGGAAGTCTGACTTTCCTTATATAATGCAATGAAATTATTTCTTTTACAATGAAAACATGATTTATTAGATCTACGGCATGTTTTTAATGTTCATCTGTGTTATGATACATAACCTATATTTGGCACTGAAGTGCAAGTGTGTTTCATGTCCCGGGTTACCCAGGAGGGGGGGGGGGTCCAAGGGAGCGGGAGTAGCAATTAATCAATATAAATAATGTGTATGGTATATGTCTATAGCAATGCCTCCTCACAGAGAGAATGGGACTGATGTGGCGCCATGGTTTGAATGCACATGACAGTGGTTGTAAATGTAGCCCCTGTTATTTATTATGCCCCTGTTATTAATTTATAGCCCCTGTTAGGTGTTGCTCACATCGTGGCCCGGCCCAGGACCTCCCGTCTGTGGGAGCACCTCCAGTCTTCATTTTTTATTGGGACGCATAAGAAATGAGCGTCAATTCGCAAGTCAGTAAAATTAGTCGAAATTGAACTGCCCTTTTTCTTGCACAGTAGTGAGATATTGAATGAGAAGGCAAAGTGACGTCCACCCCATTTTTGTTCCCCGTTTCAAAACATCTGAAGGAACTCGATTATAAAATGTAAAAATTAGACTCAATTCTGATCTCGTGAGGGAAGGTCTCCAAGTGCAGCTGTACACTTGTTTGAAGCCCGATTTCGAAAATTTGGTGACGCATTTTTTAGGCACGGTATTCGCCGCCACTTTCGAGCGGTAGCCCCAAGCCAATAGTACGGATCCAGCGCATTTTATACCTTACTACGAGTACATATACTGAAGGGTAGCGCGTAACCAGACACAACTATTCCTCAAATTAAGTCTATGGCCGCTTTTAGCCAAATCTAACTAGGGCGGAAACAGACCAGGTGTTGCATTCTTCGAGCAGTGGTGATCATTGATGCAGCGAGAAAGTCGTTACTTTTGCTATGCAGTGTCTCACAGCTCTGAATATAGACGGCGTAGTGTGGGCTACCCTTTGGACCCTTTAACTACAGTTTAGCCGTGGCAACTGTGTGGACTGCAAGAACGGAATCGACCGCTCAGTATACATCTTACTTCACAGACGAGTGTACCTTGACAGAGTGTTTGCAGGGCGTCAATCCTGGGTCCCTATGCAGTGTGCGATACGCGTCAGCTGAGTGCATCAACCGTCATCGGTGCGGTCTGTGTGAGACAACAACCACAAGTTATTTGGGGTATGACCAAATTGGCATCGACCTGTACGTAGATTCCCGGTTCGCCAGGAATCCTTGGGCCAAACAGACAATTGTGAGGAGGAAAGTGTAGCAAACTGTGATCACCAATTCCGTGATAATCCGCGATGGTATCCAGAATTCAGCAACATCTCCAATAAACCTTGCTTCCTTACGAACTGTGTTTTAATTGAATAACCGAGACCTCTTAGACTATGAATTATCCCATGTTGGATTACAAGACATCTCATCTAGGAGGAGATACCGTAATATTTAAGTTCAATTTAATGTTATGTGTTATTTGTGTGTTAATATAATCAAAGTGTTAGTGCACATTTTAAGCTGTGCAAATTGCATCTAAAAAAATTAATGAGAAATTTAATAGCAAATATATTAATTAGCCAGTACACCCCGAGGTCAAGCTTGGTAAAATTAAGTGTAGTATAACTGTGTTTTTATATTATTAGTATTATCAATGTTGAATATTTTATGTGTTAAATAAATGTGTTAGTGGCCACAAAATCGACTGGTTATTTTAGTGAAAGGCAAGTGTACTTTGATCCTTTCATATCCCTCTGTACTGTTACAGGTTCAACTGGGGGGGGGGGGGGCACTATGGGTAAGTAGTAGTAGTGTGTTTATGTAAATTTCTCCTTACCACAATATGTACAGCTGCAGCTTTTCCGTATGATAATATGTAAAACTATTTCGAAGTTCCCTATTAAATATATTTCACACAATTCTACACTGACAATTATCAATTTTGACAGCATCCTCAATAATCAATAGAATCCATATATTAAAATATTTAAATAATTAATTCATACATACATTTGGTGTCATTTTTCTAAACATAGCATCATTTTTGTAATTTTGAAAAAATTTTGTTAATCTGGGGCGAAATAGCGCCAAATTGGTGATGTTTTGCATTTCATTGTGAAAGTTGAAATACAAAAGTGAACTATTTTCACGATGTGGAAATGTCGTAACTTGCTTTGTCGGTGATATGCTCATAGGAGCTAAAACAGTTGAATATTTTATGACTCAATAACGTAAAGTCCTGACGAAACTTCGTGAAGCAGGAGTAACGCTTAAACTATCGAAATGTGAATTTGCGATGGAAGAAATATAATATTTGGGTTTCTCAATATCAAAGGAAGGAGTAAAACCTGGATCTCGAAAACTTGCTGCAATCTCAGAAATTCCACCACCAAGAAATGTAAGAGAATTCAGAAGATTTCTAGGACTTTCTAGTTTCTTTCGCAGATTTATAGAACGCTATGCTTTGTTAGCATCTCCGTTAACCCAATTGTTGAAGAAAAATTCTACATTTGAATGGACTGAGAATCATTTATTTAACGAAGTGTTCGATTAATTAAAGTTACGTCTAACTTCTAAACCAGTACTAAAACTTTATGACAACCGTGATGAAACGGAACTCCACACAGATGCAAGTTCAGTCGGATTATCTGGAATGCTCCTGCAGTACGATAAATATAAAAGGTTACGTCTAGTACACTGCGTAAGCCGTCGAGTGAGTCCCTATAAAGCAGTGTACCACTCCAGTCATTTAGAATTGATTGTTGCTGTTTGGTCAATGACACGCTTGCGACCTTTTCTTATTGGTAAACATTTTACTCCAGTAACGGACTGTTCAGCGATAACGTTTCTTGCCACTCAAAAGAATCTCAAGCCTCAGATAGCCCGGTGGACAGAACTCTTGAGCGAATTCTACTATGAAGTAAAACATAGTGCAGGGGATGAAATGGGCCATGTTGATGGCCTTAGTAGAGCACCAGTAGAAGAACAAAAATTTACACCAATTGATGAATTCGATCTAGCAAGTCCTGTGAGCTAACAGATTTACCTACAATAATGTATATTGCTACTAAAAACGATCAGGTAGCTTTACTTCAATCTTAGGATAAGGAAGCACAAAGTATCTTGCAAGCAATAACTAAACCCTCAATTAACCAAAACCCAGCAGAACATAAACATACCAATCAATATAGTCTAGAAAATAGAATTCTTTATAGAGTAATGACAGATCGCGATGCAACTAAAAACTGTTTATTATGCCTCGACCCATGGGGAAGTATTTAGTTGTCCTCTATCACGATTTTGCTGGACACTTTGGAGTCGATAAAGTTATACAGCTAATTCAAGGAAAATTTTGGTTTCTAAATATGGCGAGACTACCACAGATGTATCATAGACGAGGACGCCTATTTTGCAGGATAGCCGATTGTAAGCGCCAATCGAGAACTATTTTCTTTCATATTCATTTTATTCTTGTAACCTTGCTCTAGCAGCACTCCGTGAATCACGAGATGCTATGTTCTACGTTTGATGCCCGCATTCGATGTTACGATATATTTTTGGTTTATTACGATGCGATGATTACGATGTATTTAATAAACCTTTATTAATTTATGTTAGAATGTTATTCATTAAAAATTCTTCTGCCTGTTACGTTCCTTACACTCAGCTTAAAGTGATTCTATGGCCCTGTTCGAAATGCGAGCTCAGACAGACAGGTTGCACCAAGGTTCTTTAATGCAAGGTTGGGCGCTCAGCCCGGCAACCAATGAAAAATTGCCAGCTTGACGTGATGGGAATTAAGATTCGTTCAGGATTTAGAGTAAACTTGGAGAGGAGTTACCAAAAATCACGCATTATTACAGTTAAACATAGTTTGTTAATTTTGAAGTGATAACATCTAGGCTTAAACAACTTGCACAAAGATTTTAAATTTTGCTGAGTACACTGGTGACGTCTTTAAATAAATTTGGTCCCTGCTGGGAGCCCGAGAACAAAATGCGCGCGTTCTTAATCCCCATGTCGTCATATGCGCAGAGCGAGGTAAAACTAATTCAGTCATGCCCCTAAAATGACATCCCCCCCGGGTTGCACCTATGTGTTCGCATTAGTAAATCAAATTCCTTGAAAAGATCCATTTTGTGACTTTTCAAACATCCGATCCGATCGGTAGTCACTTCTGAACACTGCCTATGTCAAAATATAAGCAACTTCCAGAGGGAGCCACCTTAGCTTAGATTTTTTATAAAATTGTTCAACTCCTTGTGCCGCCTATTTTGCCACTGGATATGCAAGAGTGAAGGTTGATGCAGGTAAGATAAGGTTTAATTTTAAAATGGTATTTATCTTTCAATTTGAACTGTTTATTACAAAATGCTCTAGAATGTGAAGACACTTAAGCTAGCTTTAACATCGAAATACTATATTTAGGTTTGCTTCAATCATATATCCGAATTATTTATAATTAAATTCAATCCATTAGTTTTTGCCCTGACTTGAGCTGCAAATTATTTTAGAACTTTATAAATCACAGTATAGTCAGTAAAAGTATAAATTAGTCGGCGGTTTGCTTTGCAGGCTGATGCTTAACAATTTTGTGGGTGACTGGGCGATTTTTGATGAAACTGATTATATTTTACATGGTACTCAATATTAAATAATTGCTTCTGGACAGCATTATAATTTTTATCCGCAGCTAAAATAAACAACGTTATAGAATGTGTGTGGTTGTGATCAAAAATGTAGCCAGTCACACCGGACCTTAATTTGATAGCTGGAAATTAACTTTAAGTAATAATAATAGTAAACTTTTAAAATTTACAAAACTGAAACTTAGGAATTGAGATTCAAGCTATATATCCTACCTTGTCACATTTCACAGCCATGCAGTGAATTTAAGGATTTGTTAGAACATGTTTACTTTTGACTGTTTAATCCCCTACCTGGATTTGTTCTTTTAAAATATATTCCGTTACTGTAGGGATATTAAAATCTGACGTGGGCAGCATATGATTTTGCCTGCAGATTCATATTAATGTTCTCTTTATTTCTTCAATAATTTATCAAATTGAGTTTAATTGCCCAAAATAACAGCCATAATTACTTTAAATTGCACCGAATTTGCATTTTTAATTGCAATTTTGTTTTCACTTAGTAAGTGGATTTATTTTCAAAGGTGGCGTCGCGAAAATGTGTAAAAACCTAAAATATCTCAAGAATGGCTACTCCTAGAGTAATTGGATTGGTCTTATTATTTTTGTCTTCAAACATTATGTATAAAATAAGCATTTAATTGATATATTAGAGCATACGTAGTCTTTTATTTTTAAATTTAAAGGTTTTTGCGGGCCATTTCGAACAAAATGCAGGTTTTTTTTCCGAATCGTACCAAAATTTAATCAACACCAGGATAACCTACGAGTGATTTATCTACAAAATTTTGTGAAATTTGGTTTATTAGTGATTTAGCTAAAGTGGATACAGGCAATTTTTACGGGCTATTTCGCAAAAAAAGGCAGACTCTTTTATCTCGAATCGTATCAAAATCTAATCAGCACCAGGGACATACATATACAAGTGATTTACCTACCAAAATTTATAAAATTTGGTCCATTAGTTTTTGAGTTAGAGTGGATATATACATTGCAGAGACAGACGGACGCACTGACACACACACACACGCCACCTTAAAAAGTTTTTTCGTATTCTAGAGGTATAAAAAATTCTAGAGGCTAAAATTATTAATGTCGTATAAATGGCTAATAATTAATGTCAATAAATGATTTTTGAACATAGATATAAATGAAGTGTTCTAAATTTATCAAGAGAAGATTATGATGATGACATAGCAAGTCTTTTGAAATTGGACCCGTGTATATCTCAACTTCATTAATTTTTCTACATCTCAGTTATTTCTTCATTAATATTTCTACAGTACATTCAACTGTTAATGCCAAAATCAGAAAACCAGTCCCACCTTATAACCATTTTCTTTAGAAAATTGTATTAACAATAGTTCTTTCTCAAATTTCAATAGTACAGTTAGACAAAATGTTATTAATGTAGAAATTTTTATAAACAATTCAACTCTTAAACTGCAATTACATGCTAAATATTTGTAAATGAAAACTGCTTTAATAAATACTTTAAAGTTTCCGGAAATCATAATGCTACTTTCGACAAAATGTGACAATAACTGCAAAACAGTACCCAACTTAACAAAGGACCTTAAATCAGTAAGTAATATTTTGTGTGAAACATATTTGTATTTACTTAAGAAATGTGTCTTGCCAAAAAAGCTGTGCTAAATTATCAAAATCCTAGCCCTTTTTAATACTCGTAGAAATGTATGGTAGTTAAAAAAATTATTTTAAAAATGTGTCTATTGCTTTAATTTTCAGTGAGAATTAACATACCAAATTCACTGCAACATTTTGCTTGTATTTCTGTAAATATTATTTATATTTCATCTTTAACAATACTGGTGGGGTCTATGTAGACCCGTACAACACATATTAATGTTCATTTACTTTGATTTAAAATAATTAATTTGTTGATATACAGTGTTTTAAGGAGTCATTGCTTTGATTCCTGAAAAAAAAATTGCAGTAGTTTATTTTAAACTGTACTGGCACTGGTGCTCTATATTACTTAATAATTGTGAGTTATTTGTACAATTGATAATTTATTTGTGCAATTGATAATGTACTTGTGCAATTGGTAATGAATTTGTGCAATTGATAATGTATTTGTGCAATTGACCTAGGTAGACCCCCACAGCGCAGAGATTACTTTCTTTTACATTATAAACAAGTTATTCATTTTGAAAGTAAAGTGTTTTAAGGAGTCATTATTTTAATTCCAAAAAAATAAAAACAATAGGTTATTTTAAACTGTTTTAGCACTGGTGTTCTATATTAATCCATAATTGTGAGTTATTTGTGCAATTGATCATTCATTTGTACAATTGAAATTTAACTGGAATTTTAATACTTTCAGCATTTGAAATGCGGGTATTTGTAGTTGGTCAGTCATAATTGTGCCTTATCATTCTTGGAAGTCTAAGAAATGTGCATTAAAGGGGTCAAAATTTCGAATACGTTTCTGTGGATTTACATGGTTTGGGGTTTTAAGATTATGATTAAAATATTTTAAATGCAAAGTCTATATATGCTTATATCTGCAATGCAAATATCTCCTTTGGCTCAAATCTTCTATAATGAAATGTCATGCAATTTTGCAATAAAGTTACTTATATGTCATCATTCTGGTCGGTCATGATTAGATTGTGGTACAATTGGACTGCGTTAAAATTGGATCATTTTTTCTTGGATTGTTCACAAAACTTGACTAAAACTGAAACAAAATGGATAGTCTATTCTGAGTATCGTTTTTGATAACTTATCGAATAAATATATACTAATAACGCTAGAATAAACTTGTTAAAAGCTACTTCAGTTATTTGGAATTTTGAGCTAATTTGAAATGCACTGCCCTATCGTGTTGAATGAGAAAGACAGGATTTTAGAACTGCAAATTCTATGTAATATCAAAAAGTATAATGTAATGCCAATCAATTCCTATTAAAAGTAATGGGCAAATTTCCAAACTTTGTAATACAGTCAACCCTATTATAACGCGATTAATTCGTATCCCGTTGTATGTAAACCGCGTTATGAGAAACCCAGATTAGTGTAAATCAGATTAATTCATACAATGCTATATGGAAATCGCGTACCGTGTTGTATGGAAACCGCGTTATTAGAAACTCAGAATTAGCACAAAACAGAACAATTCGTATCGCGTTATATGGAAACCGCAGTGCTGTATATTTCTGCATTTACAGGGCATTTCACTGATAACTGAATTTGAAAAATGGTGATGTACGTGGATGAAAAAACAGGGGAATTCCCCATTAATTTTAATCGTAATAGTGTAATAGAAAAATTCATGCTATAGGGAGACTACTTAAGATATTTGAGTTGTATTATAGAGAAACCGCTTATATGGAAACCGCGTTTTATGAGTATCGCGTTATGGGAGAGCGGTCGCAATTTTTGCTCCGCGTTATATTGAAACCGCGTTATGAGAGCTCCGCGTTATAGGGGGGTTGATGGTATTTGATTTTTACATAAAATAATTATCCGATGTGTAGGATCGTTTTATCGTATCATTTAGCAGTTATGTTGCAGCATTATTTAGCAGATCGCATCATTTTACCAAAAGTGATTGAAATAAAATAAAGGAAATCGTTATATGTGGTTTTCTTAACAATTAAACACTATTGTACAAAATGTTAACAATAATGGAAGTCAAGTTGAGTGTTCAGTGATCGAAATTAACAATTTGACGATGCCGATAACACAAATGAATAAAAATAGATTGTGATTGTCCGGTAGCTTTTTTGAAGAAACGAATGAATATTACCCAAACTCTCTGAAACAATAGCGTTTGATCAAAAACAAACGACTATAATTTGTTGGTATCTGAAATCTTCTACTGAAGTCTGAATCTTCTACGGTAGCTGAAATTTTCGACATGAAAATTGAGGAGATTGCGTATGGTCCTTGCAAAGTCCATAAATGATCAAATTTGTGTACTTAATAAAGTGGCTGTTTTATCTGTAAAATTATTTGGAATACTTTCAATTTGAGATGATATACCCTAATTCTGTTGTGATTCATTTATAAATATACGTTCAGAAAATAAGTCCTATGATCTACACATTCAGCTAATAAAATCATTCTAAGTCTTTGTACATACATAGCAATAGAATTTATCCGAGGTCTGGCTATTTTGTATTAGATGCTTTCAGACCATTGAAAAGTAAGTCCTTTTGATATATCTCGACGGCAACTCCTATAGTTCCCTGGTGAGTCTAGAAAGAATATTTATCCTGCTGAAGAAAAATGTCCCCCTTCTTCCAAAGACAGTTGATATCTTTATCTGTTACATGCTGTTAGGAGTTATAATTTTCCTTTTATTTAGCCCGAACGAATTAATTTTAATTAATTATTGTGTTAACTTCCATTAGGCATGGAACATAACTTCAAAGTTTCTGACGCGCCAACAGCACTACTGATCCGTATAGTACCAGCAGTTATTATACTGAGTGAGTGAACATGCAAAGCCGTGGGATGTAATCTCAGGAGGACGCATATTCTCAGGTATGTAATATCCTGGGTCAAATTAGATCAGTTGAATTTGTAGATAGTTTCAATATACGGCACAATTGCCAAACATATTGTAGATTCTTACCATAAATAGCACATAAAGCACGATCACATAGTTTGCCTTTATAGGTGTATTCCAATTCATTACTAAAGTATCTACATTAGACTTGAAGTTGCATGAAATCCATTTGAGTCTCTCACATGACTCTTCAAACAAATGTCAATTTTGTTTACGAACTATAACCAAACTAGCAGTTAGTTCTGTCAAAGACAGGAAAACTAACACTCTAAAAATAAAGCTATAACTTTCTTTTATTTAGTATTATTTTGCTTAATAATGTACGGTGTTTGGAGTCAAAAATAATTGTGTCAATTGAACTTGGCCTTGTAAAGTTCTGCTTTTAGTCGAGTTTGTCTTAAGTTCCCGGCGGGGGATCTGAGAAACTTTAGTCCCTCCCGTTACACATGTTTTGCTAAATGTGTATCATTTAAAGTCAGAAAAGCTGAGTAAAGCTTTTGAATAGTAGGATGAAGTTAGTGGATTTGCTTTTATTTCATAATATAAATGTTCCAGTAACTGCGACGTTAGGGGGAAAATAAACATTATTCCCCCTCCCCTTTGCTCCTGAGGAAGACTAAACAAATTGTCTGTGGTTTCAAGCAGATGAGGCCGAAATGGTTTTACTTGAATGAGATAAAACTGTTTGTCAAATAAAACTCTAAAAACTGAAGTTCAATTAGTTTATTCGTTATTTTCAGTCTTATTTTGCTTCGTTTTTAAAACATAATATGGGCCTATGGTAACTACAGTCAGATATGTTATCTAAACAACCTAACTTTTGTAAGTTGCGAATAAATATCAAGTGGACTTACATATTCGGACCACTGAATTCGGCTGAATTCGGCTATATTTAAAAATTATGAACCCGGTCTAATATCTAATTGTCTATCCTTATAAGGGTTATTAAGAGCTACAAATTGCTCCTTATGGTTTATAGTCAGCAGTTTTCGTTTTTGAGAAGCATTAGAAACTTCAAAAGCGTAAAACTATCTTCTTCATGGAATGGCGATGACTCAAAAACGTTTTTCCAAAACAATTTTTCAAAACCTAAGAGACCGATTTGAAATTGAAATTTAATTATTTATCCTTATAGGAATGTTAAAGAGATGCAAATGAATTCTTATAGTTTATAGCCGGAGTGTTTAATTTTTGAAATATAAGCATTAGAAACTTTAAAACTTTCAATATTCAGCGCGCATGACATCGGGTCAAAAACGATAAAAGTTTTGCAGGAAAAAAAATCTAGACTCTGAATTTCTTATTGAACATTTTTATTGTTTATTAATCATTCTATATTATATAGTTTAGAGGATATTTCCAGTAAGCAAAGTTAAGCTAAAACTCTCCCAGACAAGCGTTTTATATTTTTCAGAAAAAAAAAGCATAGTTCAAAATAAGGAAAACTTGAACAATATTTAAGCACAAGTAAGATAATAATGAAGCCTTTCATCAGTGCAAGATAGTGTACTGTCCTTTCGTCAGTGAAAGTATGCTGCATTTATATCTTAATGTGCTATCTTATAATGTGCTTAAATAAGGTGCTCAAGTTTTCCTTACCTTTGAACATACTGTTCTCTATTCATTGATAGTTAAAAATATTAAAATAATTTTTATGTATTCATAAATGGTACCCTGTTTACGACAAAAATGTACAAAGTGGTTACATTTTTATTTATTAGGTTTGGAAATATATGCGTCCAAAGTGTTAACATTTTTAGCAACGCTTTGGTTTCAGCCGGAAATCTCAACCATAGATATTATTTGCTTTAAAATATTCTTAATAGCGTTGTATCACTAGAATAGTTTCAAGTCCAGGTATGTTGCTATAATATTTGAACAAGAAATTTTATTGAAAGATTATTAAATGCGATAAGCAATAAACTCTGCAAAAGCTGATATCTCCAAATATCGACTGCCCCAGTAGTGAATATTATATAATGTCCTACAGAGGGTGACATCCCAAATCTTGATTATTCTAGTAGTCATAATAGTCATGTTCATGTTGTTGACATATAAATTGCTGTTCCGATTGCCGACACGAATGCATTCTAGTAGTTGATACTCTAATTTTTCCTATTTAGTGCAAAATAATATCTTAGGAGAGAAATAAAATTATATCTTAGATCAGAATGAGATTAATATATGAAGAATAAAGTTCATATTAACAGTTTAAAAATTTTCGATTTTTGGACTTTATTGGAATTTCCGTATCTGGTGGTGTAAAACTCTCAAAATATTTACTTTTCCTTTTTCAATTCATTTTTAATATTGGATTGCGTAAATTTATTTCATTTCAAGATATTATTAACACCTCCAGAAAAATATAAATCACAGATGCGAATTTGCAGTGTATTAATGCAAAATAATACGTTTATAAATGACGTAGAATTTTTAAAGCTTTGAAAAAGATAAAGGTAGAAACACAAGACCGCAGAATATTTATAAATGTTTAAATAAGTACCAGGATTTTAAAAATAATATTTTATTTAATAGATAAAAAAACATACTAAGGTTATTTAACACGTAAAATTGTATCTCATTCTGATTCATGTCGTTCTCGTGTAAAGTTTAATTGAAATCATATCAACTTAAAGTTATCAGTACTTGTGTATATGCGAAAATAGTCTCTGTCAGGAACTTTGTTTTTAAATTAATGTAGTTAGATTCATAGATATTGTTAAAAACTTCCACTCACTTTCTTCGGTCAAATGAAAGAAATTTCTCTTTCCATAATGTAACTGTCAATATCTAATGCTGAAACATTTTATACACTTCGAGCAATAAATTGTCAAATTCTGCAATGTACATTAACACCAAATCATGTAAAAATAACTGTTGTGTGATCACCTGAATGCAATACCACGTAAGCTCGTTTTACATTATATTTAATGTGCTAAAAATGCATTATATTCATTTTTGGTACGTTTACTTTATTTAGTAGGCGGCCTGGTTCTCCAGTTTGGTACGATAGGATTTTTATTAATTCTTGAAGTTAGTTATAACTAGAAATGGACGAATAACTTTTCTTAAATTTGAATAACAATCAAATCTTGAATATATGAATACCTCTAATAATTGTTTCAAATTAATAAATAATATTTGTATTATTAAATATTTATAATTAATATAAAACAATTAAAAGTGTAATAAAACAAGATTACTTTGGGAATGACATTTTTTATTATAAATTTCAATTATTTTACGGTAACTTTTTAGTTTAGGTACTCTTAGCTGCAATAATTGTATAATTATAAAAGCATCTACTGTATCTTTTTATCTAAGAAAACAAGTGTTTAAACACGTTCTGGATCTCGCCTGTTTTATATTTTGTTGCAAATTAACCCAGAGATGCTAAAAAGTCTCTCTTAAAACACCCTTGACGATGACGTGATTAAATAAATATATCAAAGATAATTCCTTCAAATGAGGATACGTATTATTCTGTTTCCAGAAGTCGAAAATGTGCTTACTTGGTGGAAGCAAACTTCCATCTAGCTCCTTTTGAATGTTTGTATGGCGTATTCTGTATCCTAACTTTTCATACCAGAACTTGCTGTTTGTTCATCATGGTTTGATAATTAAGGTATTCGAATTTCTTCGTGTGACGTTAAATTCGAGGTTTCGAATTTCGAATGTATTTTATTATTCGAGTATTCGCGGATGGTATTCATCCATCTTTAGTTATAACGTATTGAGAATAGCATTGTTTTAAATACCATGAATGTTAACTATGCTGCTAACTCGGTAGTTGATATAGATATCATTAAAAGGAACATCTTGATTTTGTGCTCCAGTAGTTGACGCTCAAAATAATTTTTTAAATATGATCTCTAAATAGTATATTAATTTCTATATTCTTTGCTAATACAACGAAGTAAATTCAAGAAATTTTAAAAACTGTGTTTTACCGTAGATTTCCCTGGCAAACCTGAATAAGAAAATGCAGTAATGACCGACCCTTACATTTATATTTTTATTATTCATGGACCGTTCAATAACTGGCGGGAAATAACGAGCAGATGTCATAAAAGATATACAGAATGGCACGCATACTTTTAATCTATTTTCGATATTTTGTAGATTTGTTATTTATATCTTTTTACTTCCCCTTAAATATATGGTAATATATAGGGAAAGTATTGGAATCGTGTCGAAAATCGCAACTCGAGTTTTCGACAAATCAACTCGTTTTGAGCACTCTAGAACTCAAAAAAATATTTTTAGCGTCACGTGTGTCTGTGCGCACAATGTATGTATCCATTCTAACTCAAAAGCAAATTGACCAAATTTCATAACTTTTAATAGGTCACTCCCTTGTGGGAGACTCTGGTACTGATTAGATCTCGGTACGATTCGTGATAAAGAGAACCTGTCTTTTTTGCGAAATGACCTGAAATAATTGCATGTATCCACTCTATCTAATAAACTAATTTACCAAATTTCACAAAATTTTATAGATAAGTCACCCTGGTGCTGATTAAATTTTGGTATAATTCTGAAAGAAAAAAGAACCTGCCTCTTTTGCGAACTGGCCCGCAAAAAGAGCCAAAATCTAAAATAAAAGGCTACGTATGCCCAAATGTATCACTTACATGTTTGTTTTATACGCAATTTTTGACTATGAAATTAATAAACCTAATCCAATCACTCTAGGACTGACCGTTCTCGAGGTATTTTAGTTTCTTCGCAATTTTACTATGCAGACTTTGAAAATACGTCCACTGGCCAAATGAAAACGAAAATTTAATTAAATTTAGTGTCATTTCAAATAATTATACTTGTTATTTTGAGCAATTAAACTCAGTTTAATACATTATTAAAGAAATAAAGAGAAAATGAGTTTAAATTGTAAAGAAAGTCATGTGCTGCCAGCAAGAGATTTTTTCATTTGAGTGTCAATAATTAGTCAACTACTAGTACGTTCACTGTATAGAAAGGAAGCCATAGGGTCTCCTTTTGTGCACCCCCTATCATCACCAAATTTCTTCTATATATACGTTAGGGTTTATACCTACTTGTTCGGCACGATGCAGGTTTTCGCGAAAACAGGTTTTGTCCTTTTCCATAGCATGGCCGTTTTTATTCTGTGAAAATCACAAAAAAAAAAGAAATTGTTAGCCCCGTATAAGGTTATAAAAATGTGTTTCCAAGGGTCAGAGAGAAGTACCTATGTGGGGACTTTTGACTCCAGACTTATACATTAACGATATTCAGGGAATTTTCAATGATGCCATCGCAGACAAAAATGTTAAAAAAAATTGTAAAACTATTGGATCTAGCATTCTAAAAGTTGCCGTATTAATTTTCGTGTTTGAGAACGTATATTTATGAACACCCTATCTATACTTCCACTATAAATTAAATATAAATTCTAGAGGCGCGAGATTATGGAATTATTTTCCTCCTTCCTTAAGATCACTGTACTACGGATATAGTTTTAAGAAATACCTAAAGTTATTTCTGTTACAAGTTTGATCGGTTTGCTGATCTATTGTTTATTTGTTCTGCTACTTGTATTCCTACTAGTTGTTTCTAGTCTATTTTGTTATGACTTTTGTTTTGCCAATGACTATTGATTTTATGCTTAAGTCTTGAAAGTTTGAATTTGGGCTGTGAACTCATCAAACCCAACTAAAGCGCCTTTTCCCGCAGTTCCTTGTGCCACTGTTGTGCATTATAAGATGACATTGCACCTATTGTGGGGCAAAATATAGTTTTTTTTAATATTTATTTATATTTAACTCCCAACTCCCAACATCCGGAACCTGTAGTCTTTTTTTATGTAACTTTATGTTTGGGAAAGAAATAAACAAGATCTAAAGTTTCAGCAGAATCGCACTCGGTATATTGACATTTATTGTTTAAAAGTTGCCGTCCAAACTATATTGCTCATTTTTTTCCTTTTTAAGTATGTTTTATTAATAATACCCCATTGCTATTCATTTCAGATTAAGTTCTATCTTAGGTAGTAGTTTAATCTAGATTAAGAGATTGACCGTACAAGTCATAAAATTCGCAATTAAGAATATCACCTAGATGGCAACAAACATGACAGGATAAATTGGATTGGTCCAACTGCCCACTATTACAATGCGCATTTACCATTAATTGTCCTTCGACATGTTGAGAGCTAAAATTCCGGCAGTATACAAATCCAGTGAGTTGCCTTCTATTGGAACATTAAATTCTCGATTTGGATAAGTTTTTGTAATTCTATATAAAACCAATCCTACATATCTAGAATAAAAAGAAGCTTAAACAACCAAACAAAGGTTTTATTATAAGGTAGTATGTTGCAAAGTAGAGAATTAGTATTTAAGCTTGTCAAAAACAGGAAAACTAGCACTCTCAAAAAATTAAGTAATATTATTCTATTAAGTTATCTTATTCTAAATTTGACTCAGTTAGATTCCGTTCCGTATAAAATATAAGTTTTATCCTTCTAGAACACCGGAGCCTTTCAGAGAGTCAAAAATTTGTTTAAAAATCCAGCTCCGCCGAATTCTGTCTCTTGGTTGATAGTATAAGTGTACTCCGATTTAGCCTTCTAGGTCTGAATCTTAGTACACTTGTTTGGATGATCAGATGCTTTCCGATGCACCGAAGGGCATCTAAAGTATCAGAAAATAATTCTCGAGCACCCCTTCCCCCCACCCCCGCCTCCTCTTCTCGCCACCGTCTGGAGAGAAACAGTCACGCTCAGAGAGAGACGGTGACGGATATATTTTCGAAATTATTATAAATGTACTCAGGAAGTATTAAACCGCATGCTTCATCAAAATCTTAAATTTAGAAATTTTATGAGTAAAAATATTTTTTTTATACAGTATTATTAAAAAATGGATTTTTTTTTTTTTTTTTCAATTGAAAAATGTTTTTCTTTACAGTTTCAAAATGCCATTGCCCGAGAATGAAAGGATGGAAATAGTTCTTTGTAATCTTCAGGAATGTCCCCAGGAGGGATGAGTAAATTAGAAATTTCGTCATCTCAGGAAGATAATAATGGAGAATTGTGCTGCTATCCCTCCCAATATGTTGAGATGTGCCTTAACGGCATCATCTGAAAAAAAAAATCGTGCATCGTCAGGACGAACACGTGGAGCATTTTGTAAATGAATGTAAGTATATACTATTCTTAAGAAAAACTTGAGCAAAGTATACAATCACAACTAACACAATAGCTCGGAATGGGCTCAAAAGGAAGAAACAGTAGTTCTTTCTTTTGCGTCCATTTCTCGTTTGGCCTTCGGATTTGTTGGTTCTCTCGCACTGACGAAGGAGTTCCAGGGTATCTTCTAAACAGTTGTATGCTCCTTTACTGTACTAATTGTGCTTTTATATGTCGCTCAAGTTTTTCCTATCTTTCGCATAAAGTGTATTGTACTTATTGATATAGCAGTCTTGCCTCAAAAGTACCACAACTAATCAACTTGATTAAACGTGTTCAGAAATTTTTGGCAAATAATTATTTGTCAAATGTGCAGTTTATCAAACTTACTGTAATTATAGATTATTAGTTTGCATATTCAGCAAGAATAAATTGTTGGATGCATAATGGAATTGTTTTTTTGGTCAATCTTATTTTGCAAGCCCTGCAAAACACTGGTCACCTTGTTTATATTAAGTTGTGGTACTTTTGTTATTTTGTTCCTCCGCAAAACGAAACTTCTGCTTTGGGTGAATGCTTTCAATGTTTTAATTGTACACAAAAAAAGACATCAGATGCATTTAAGATTTTGTTTGCACATAAAAACTAACACATTTTTGAGTTATGACAATTTTATTAAATAGTACCACTTTTATAGATCGCATCTGATCACCTTCAAAACATCTTTATCACAACACAAGTGAGGTATAGAGGACGTATTTTGAAAACAAGTTAGCATACTTGCATCTTGATGATGGGTTGTTCACGAAACGCAGACTCTACTCCAAAACCTAATATGAAAATTATGTCAAACTGTTGTTAAAATTAATCTGCAAGAAATATTTCGTTACTAACAGCATCAACTGCTTTCGAAAGCAAACAAACATTATTCTATAGAATAGAGAGATAGAGCAACCGCACCAAAAACGCCAAGAACACATCTGTGTTCTTGTCCTTTTTATTTTCCCTGCAATACAAGAATGTATAGGGAAAGTAACTGAATCATGTTGAAAATCGCAACTAGTGTTTTCAACGTATCTACGCTTTTTCGGGCCCTCTAAAACACGAAAACACTATTTTTAGAATGAGGTCTGAGTGTGTGTCTGTGCAATGTAGGTACCTACTTTAATTCAGACACTAAATTACCAACTTTCATAAAATGTAGTAAATAAGCCACTTGTAGATTCCCAGGCGCTGATTAGATTCTGATATATTTCGGGAAAAAAGAACCTGCCTCTTTTTAAATAAAAAAAAAATATGAAATAAAATAAAATAATAAAATGAATTGACTGAATTTCTGAAAATTTGGTAGATAAGTCATTTGTGAGTTATCTGGTGCTGATTAGATTTTAGTACGATTTGGGAAAAAAACCTGTTAATTTTTGCGAAAGTCGTCAACATCTAAAATAAAACTACGTATGCTCAAATGTATCAATTGAATACTTGTTTCATATCTAATTTTTGACGATGAAAGGAATAAGACCAACCCCATTACTCTAGAACTAACCGTTTTTGAGATATTTTAGTTTTTTTTTTTCGCATTTTTTCTACGCCGCCTTTGAAAATATTTGGCTTTCCTAGTACAGTTGCTCTGTGTCATTATCATGGAAAAAAATACATGACGGAGGCTGTTTTTGTCTTTGAAATTGTTGGATGATTTTTATAAAATGTTCATTTTTTAATTAACAAAATTTTGTTATTGCAAATGATACTACCTCCATCCTTGACTATAACATGTTTTTCGGATTTATTTATTGATTAAAATTTCCTGTAAAATATCCCCACTACTGATAGATCCTTAAATGTATTAATAAAACTGGCGTATTTCAAGACCTTGTTTAAGTACGTTAGAAAAGTCAATTCCGTTTACCAATTTTTGGAGGTTAGTAAAGATTTATCTAGGACCTAACATAACATTCTGCAAATAAACGAACTCTTCAGTAAATACAGATATATCTTCACTCACATATCTGCAATATGTCAGATATGTTAGATATGCCTTCATATGATCAGATATGCCTTCACTTATATATGTGCCATATGTCAGATATATATCAGATATATCTTTACTTGCATTTCACACTAATTTTGAATGACTTTATGTCAAATTAGATGCGATTCTCAGGAGCTGGTTGTCCTTTTCAACACTTTCATACCTTTAGGGCCACCGACAAGCTTTATGGTATCCGTATACTTTCAGAGACGATTTTATCAAATAATTTAAAATTTGATTTTTATATGCATTTTATAGTGAAATATGGCTCAAAACATAGAATAGAATATAAAAAAAAAGATTTTGACTTTTTATTAGATTGGAAAAATAGATAAAAATAGCAAAAAATTAACATTTCCGTAAAAAATAACATAAAATCAAATCAAAATATTTTTATTTTGTAAATTTTATTTGGATGATAAATAACCCCCCTGTCGGATATAGACCATTCTTATTATTAAATAGTTGTAAAAGTCAAAATACTTAAAACATTTTGAAACGTATAGCAATTTAAAACATTTTAATACGTATAGCAATTCATAATTTATTAAATAAACTAATTTATCTGCAATCACGGAAATGGTTATATGAATAGAAGCAAAATATAAGAAAAAAGCTGCTTGTGAAAATGTTAAAAATAACATTTAGACACAAATCCATCTTTTGTAATCATAATTAAACTTTAAAATATGTCCACGTATAAAATTCCCTCTTTACTATCCGAACGAGTTGTTATTTTAAGGCTCTCAAAACTTTTTTACGCTTTTTAGCAAAATGCAGCTTCAAGTCATGAATTCGAATGTTATAAAAATATATACAGTGCTGCAATCTATATATATAAAATTGAAAATCTGTCTGTTTGTTTGTTCCAACATCACGGGAGAACAGCTGAACCGAATTTGATGAAATTTTGTGGGTAGCCTTGAAATAGCCCCACTTAAAATTTAGTCCACGTTTCGAGTTTCTATGACCAGTGGTTCTCCAGATATTAGTGAAAACCGAAACTTTCGTTTGTCTCATCATTACCGGAGAACGGCTGAGCCGAATTTAATGAAATTTTGTGAGTGGTCTTGAAATAGTTCCCCTTAAATTTATCCTAACTTTCAAGCATCTAAGATCAGGAGCTGTTGAGATATTAATGAAAAACGAAAAATTTTCTTAGGAGTTTTATTCTTAAACTCCCTGATTCTTGAAAACGACAAGGTTGGAAATCGTTTGTTTGGAAGCCGTGAAAGTGAATTGAAACTTTATTTCTGAGTTTGCTGGCAGATTTTTGCGCCAAATAGTCACTTTCTGAAATCATGAATTGTTTGAAAACATGAATTTAAATGGAAAATCTACCACCATGGTTTATTTTTCACAATCTTTTACTCAACGATGAAAAGTATTAAGAAATCAAAATGGTTAATTAATTTTTAGAATTTTATGAGGATATATCATGTTGTTCGGTAACGCAAATAATTAAATAAGTTGTTAATGTTTATTATTATTTTTTTGATTTGAATAATAAATAAATGGATATAAAAATATACTATCTTATAAATGAACGGTTTGATTTTTCTATTAATTATATTAATTGCGGACCGCGTACATCACTTTCATTTATTTTGGCAAACAGTATTCCAGCTTATATATTGTGTTTAGCTAATAAAGTCATATATTGTGTTTAGCCAATAAATTCATTTAGCCAATAGTTGAAATTGAAAAAGAGTAGAACGGGTATATCTTCTAATACAATTTTAGTGTTTTCATTTAGTATATACAAACAGAATCACGATATTTTATTGAAATCTGCAAATTCAGAGCTACGAATTTAGCGGAATATCGCTAACTTGGCAAATTTCTGCCAAATTGACTGAAATGTCGCCAAATTGATAAAAACGACGCAAATCAACGAAATGTATTTCGTTCTGTTAGAAGAGAGTACTGAAATAATGTTTCGTTAGCATTTGTCTGTCAGTCCAACCGTCCTACTTAGTAATACATTTAATGAATTTTTAAAATGTCACCAAATTGATAAAAAAATTTGTAAATCCATAAAAATATCTTAAAATTGATAAAATTGCTCAAAATAAATGAAAGTAATTGTGTTTTGTTATTGGATAGTATCGTGATGATGTTTTGTCAATTTACTGCTAAGTGGAACTATCAGTTCTACAGTCCCACTTAGCGATAAATTTGGCGATTTTTTTAAAATGTCGTTAAATTAACGAAAATGTCGCCAAATCTTCCATAGGGATAGCATTATTCAGACTGTATGTTTCCACCAATTTATTTGAAGAAAATGATATCATGTCGCTTTGCAACATATTTAAATCCAATGTGTTTATGCGGCAGACGATTTTTATTAAATCTTTTCCGATTTGAATAATAAAGATATGCAAATAAAATAATTTTCATTGACATTGCATTTTTGACTGGATAATATCAGTTGCGGTCTTCAGGTTTAAACATTATTATTATTGATATTTTCGGGGATTATTGATTCATAGATTATTGATATTTTCAAGTTATTTATGTCATTGTTTTATTGCGGCAAAATATATTTAAACTCATATATTGTACGTTGTACGAGAAATCTTCTACAAATGCACGTGGATATCTTCTCATCTACGAGAATATAGGTAGTACTGGTATATTGGCATATATTTTGGCATATGCTGGAATCAAATACGGCCTTCTGTTATGAAGATTACGGGATTATTGATATTTTCAGTTTATTACATCATCTGTTTTATTTTGGCAAAAGTTTTTGAGACTCATATTGTAATACGGGTAATCTTCTACTAATACTCGCATATATCTTCTAATCTACGACATTATAAGTATTACGGGCATATCTTCCTATATAATTTTAGCATTTCCATTTTGGCATATATTGGAATACTGCCTTAAGCTTTAAAGATTACGTGTTTATTGATAATTTCATTTTATGCATGCAATCTACTAATACAGGTTATATCTTCTAATATTTGCGTATTTATAAGTAGTACCGATCCCATACAATTTTAACGTTTTTATTTTGCATATATTGATTCAATTCCATATTTTTTTTTGTAAATTTGCTTACAAAAGGGACCAGAATGTTTTATTCCTCAAATCTGCCCGTGCAGATAGCGAGAACAGATATTTTTAAACTTCTTTTTAGGAGCATTAAATTAAATAATTTAACAGAATATTTTGATTAAAAATGTCATTTAGTATACTGTAGGAATTTGTACACGATTGTGAATTTTAAGTTCCTTTATATTATATACTCCGTACTAAGAACGGGTAAGCTGCTAGTATATAATAAATTTGAAATATAAATAAACATTTATGCCGAGTTTGGGTTGGCAGAGCAAGCACATCCTCTTCTAAAAATTTGCTACCAAGTATCATTAAAATAGCTGTAACACATGTTCGAAAAAAGATAAAAAACATTTAAACTGATTTGGAAAGATAAGGAAACAAGGCTTCAATACTAAAATACAATTGGAAAATCGCTAAATTAAAAAGTCCAGCAATAGGATTGGCATTTGAAATAAAAAACAATTTTGAAAACTAAGTAAAACTTGTGCCTACATCTGGCAAACTGTTTATTTCCACATTAGAAACAATTATAACTTTACTGGCTCATTTCGCGGTCCAGCTTTTGTGCTAAACTCATATTTTTACTTTCCCTATAACACATGGTAATTAATGCATAGGTAAAATATTGGAATAGTGTTGAAAATCACAAGTCGATTTGAGTACTACTCGTTTTGAGCACTCTAGCATCCCCCAAAATTTATTTTTAGAGTTACGTATGTGTGTCTATATGCTTTTGTGTCTATATATCTGTGTGTCTATGTGTCTGTTCGTCTGTATATATATCTGTCTGTTTGTTTATGTGTCTGTCTATGCTCTTTTACAATGTATGTATCCACTCTAGCTGCTAAACTAATTGACATAATTTCCCAAAGTTTGGTAGGTCACTTGTGGGTCACCCTGGGCTGATTAGATTTTTATACTATTTGGAATAAATGAACTTGCCTTTTTTGTGAAATGGCTCTTCAAAAAAGAATGTATCAAGTCTAGCTGAAAAACTATATCGACCAAACCTGTAAGATACTTTGGTGCTGAATAGATTTTAGTACTATTTGGAAAGAATCTGTCTATTTTTGCAAAATGGCCCGCAAAAATGCTCAAAATCTAAATTAAAACTGCGTATGCTCAAATGTATCAGTTAAATGCTTGTTTCATACGTAATTTTTATTATAAAAATAATAATATTAGATCCATAACTCTAGAATAAATCGTTGTCGAGACATTTTTTTCGTATTTTTGCCACGTTATCTTTCAAAATACGTTGTCACCAAATAAAAACGAAAATTGAAATAAAACTGCAATTCATTATAATTTCAAAAAATTACCCGTGTTTTTTTTGTGCTATTAAACTCAATTTAATGAATGGTAAAAGAGACATGCAAAATTAATTTAAGTCTTTAGGAAAAGTCAGGTGCTGGCTATATCAGATTTTCTTTCCTACTGTATTTCAGTGTGGTCGTGGTTTTTTACATGGACGCATATGAATAATTCTACAGCCAGAATGTTTTAAATGATCAAAGTAAAGGCCTACCTGAGGAATGTGTGATTATGAGGATATGCGATTTTCATTTATAAAACTCGTGAAAAAATTTGAAGTACAAATAAAGAAAAGGCAGATTAGACCAATTCAGGGAATAAAATTCAGCGAATAAAGAAAAGGCAGATTTGTCCAATTCAAATATTGACTATCAGAAAGACCGGACCTATGTTATGTCATCTACGAATCTACGAAAAAATATTTTAAGTCGTCTCTATAAGTTATGAATGTTCTATCTCATACTTTACAAATTTTCATATTAAGATGTCTTTTCATGCCTTTTAGGGACTATCCACGTTGAAAATATCCATTAAGAAGAAGTAAAATTTAAAAAATCTATTTTATTATATAACTCACGTTTTGAACGTTCAAGCCACAGATTTATTTCAAGGTGGAAAGAGTTATGATCTCAAACTTCAAAAATTTATGTTTTAATGTATTTTCTAATTTGAAAATTTTTATTGGAGCGAACTTTCCACGAAGTTAATAAGTGCATATTTTTTCAGTGTTTGAGATCGAGTGTGGGAGAATTCAAGAGTCATGAGGGGGGAATTCCTGAGAAAAATGGGTTTACTGGTTCTGAGGGATTTGTCCTCTTCAGATGTTGACTGTCAGAAAGACTGGGTCCATGTACCAACACTGTAACAGAGTGTCCTGCAGGCATAAGGTAAAAAAACTGTTTTATGCTAAAATTGTTCCTCTGACATTACATAAAATGCACTTTAACTTACTATAATACGTCCCACAGATATGTTGCGATTGTAACCCAGTTAAACAACTAGTCCATATTTTGGTTGACTGTAGATTTGTTACCAGTTTTTTCGTTAGATACATAATTTTGATTGATTAAAATCTAATTCAACATGCACGACACAACTGTTTCGACAGGTTAACATTAATTAAAAGCAATCATGATACACAATATTTGTTTTCAATGGCAAACGGGGCTAAAATGGTAACAGGCAGTTCCTTTGAAGTAAATATCTCACTTAGTTTGTTGTAAATATATTTGAAGAAAATATATTGGAATGTATAATTCCATTATTGTAAGATAGTTAAAAATGAGTCAAATATGCAACTGACGTCACGAACAAAAAAATTATACCTTGGCTATCTTTAAAAACAATGATTGGAACTATTAAGTATTATAATCATTGAATCATAATAAATCCTTTAGAACATTATTCTGCCAAAATGTGTCCTATGCTGCCATGTTAAAAAAAT
Source organism: Amaurobius ferox (assembly GCA_951213105.1). NCBI lineage: Eukaryota > Metazoa > Arthropoda > Arachnida > Araneae > Amaurobiidae > Amaurobius > Amaurobius ferox. The sequence continues at coordinate 91,004,884 of OX578146.1, forward strand.
ATGAAATTTTGAATACATTTCGGATTTTTCGCTCGAATCTAAAAAAATTTCATTCAGTTCTAGATTCTTTTATAACAAAGCCGGATATAAAGTTTCATGAAAATCCCTTAATATTTGTGGCCGGTACTGTGTACACAAGAAATTGACCACAGACAGACGGACGGACATCACTCGAAAAATAGAATAATCGTGTTCAGGAGGTCTTTAATCATATATTGACTTCAAACTTCCGAATTCGGAAATTTTCATGAAAACAATACTTTCTCTGTACTATATAACGTAGCATGAGTAACTAATAAATATGCCTTTTGTTTATAATATGACAGCAATTTTTTTATAATATGACGTCTGACGTATTTAAACTTTCGGAAAATGTCCTTATTATTAAGGAATTTGGATTTTTAAAAATGTGAACTCAAATAAAATGAAATTTCTTCTGTCATAAATAAATTTGGTCCTGTGACGCTGCGTTATAAAAAAATTCACTTATGCGAGATCTTTGTGAATATGAAAAGTTTTCGCTTTCAAACTTTAATGGTTAAGTTTTTATATGATTCCTGTACTTTTCATTCATTACATACTATCACCCCTCGCTGTTAGGCATAATGTTGAAATGAAATGAACGCTGTGCAAAATCAAATAATTTAACTGAATATCTGCTCCCAATTAAACTTTACAAAACAATCTAAAAGTATATTTAAATTTCAGTTTTGTACATAGTATATAAGTGAGCATTATAAACAGATAAAACATATAATTTAATTTCAGGTGTTTAGCGGGTGATTGTAGGAGGATAAAATTTTGCAAAAATAAAATATTTTCACACAGTTAAACAAGCCTTCCCGGTCGTCCATTTTGTTGCTCCAAGTCCTCTGGACGAGCCGGACGGCCTGGGGCTTTCACACAGTTAAACAATGGCTTAATGCTTTATTAAGTATTTTTAACTAAAATTAAATAGATTTATCATGAATCGGGTATGAGATATTAAAAATTATATATTTGAGAGAGGACCGCCAAATCCGAAATAATAATGAAGCTAATTATTAAAATAGCTACGCTCATTTTATTAGCAATAAATCTAATTATATTCAGTGAGATCGTGTTATAAGGAAGTAAATTTATATCACTGTTTTCACCCAAATCCAAATTTTTATTCTTTAGGGAAAGTTTTATATTTAACATATCTTTTTTTTATAATAAGTAAAATAGATATAATTAAATATTTTATTTCATTTTTCTGCATGTTTTGTCTGCATTAGTTGTCTTGCATGTTTTTACCATTTAAATTTTTTACGGAAGGGTTAAGACATTTTTCTGTCATATTATGTATTAGAATCTATATTTTTTTTATCATCAATTTTTTTTATAATATGACGCACAACAAATAAAATATTTTATTTCAAAATTCTGCATCTGAAAACGTGCGTGTTTATACTTAAATTGGTAAGGAAATCGTTTGAGCATTTTTTTTTTATTTTTTTAAAGCAATGCGTTATCGATTTTTTTTATAAATATTATGAACTTTTTATAAAGTGACCATGAGTAAATATTCCTCATGTTTGAGAGATTTATTTTTCAGGTGCCCAGTGCTGATATTATTTACGAATCTGATACATTGTATGAAAAAATATCAAATGATTCTTCAGGTATCGTACGCGCTATAATTACATAAGTATCCCACTTTGAGAAAAGCAACTTTAAGAACTTTTCTATACTATTAGTTTACATGTAAAAACACTTTTGAATTTCATTCGAGCAAATATTGAGATTTGAATTATCCAGATTGCTTTGAAATGGTTAAACTTAACCAGGATTTTAACCCATTTAATGGATGAAGATCGCCCAAAAATGTTCAATAGTTTGGCTTGTAAGCTTTTCAAATTACATCAAATTTGCTGCCTTGTTTATTTATTTTCTGTATAACTTGTGGCGCTTTTAAATTTTGCACACTGGTCAAAATTATGTTAAATAAAAATATGGCAATAGTTCCATTTTTGCCATCATAAAAAATGACCAAGAAAATAACCTCCCTTTTTTTATAAAAATTAAGTCGATGTCTTTAATTTTCTTTCGATTTTTACTATTTATGTGTTCTAAAAGCACCTGTAAAGTTATATTTTTTCAATTCATACAACATGCGCAAAACTACTCCCTACTGTTAAATTTCGAGAAAATCGAAGGATAGCTTTTAGATTAAAACAAAAACGATTTCATTAAAAGCAGTATACAGCACAAAATAATAGTATCCACCTACCGGGTGGTCAGAAATAAAACACCCCTACTCTGAGCTCTCTGTAGATCGAAATACTCAGTGTAAAGGCTCCAAAATTGTTGAACATACTATTCAAGACATGGGGAAAGGGATTACGCGAAAAAACAATAGTTCCAGAAACACCGATAGGTGGCGCTGCACAACAGAAAATATGCTGAAAAGACACAAAATACACATTTGTAACACATTTTATTTGAACGTGCCAAACATTCATATCACAAGGACCTTATCGATGCAGGGAATGCTGCGTATAACGTTATCCATTGATTGTTCAACAATAGCGGTGGCAACATTGTTAACGACATCTGAACGAGTCAATTTGCATCCTCGATCCGGCTGAACTCCAAAATGTCCAGTTTTCTCGAATCGAGCGATCATTCTCCTGAGAGCTTGTGGAAGTAATGGTCCTTTGCGCAAATTCTTAAGTCGACGAAACTCTCGAAGTGCAGCTGCAGCATGTCCTTTGTTTTCATAAAACAGCTTCACAAGCCAAGCGCGTTCTGGCAGTGTGACAGCCATCGCTGATAAGAATGAAAATTTCCCAGTTTTATCCCCTTTTATGCCCAGAACATAGTAGCTGCAAACCAAGGGTTTATGCTAATTTTTGTGCTTACAGTGCGAAATTGCAGTTACAATGACAGTTTAAGTTTCTTCACTTTTTTATCTTTTTTTTTATATCAGCAAAGGAAATTAAAAAGGAAAAATTCCATATCGCATGTGTTTGTTTTTTTGTGATTATTTTGTGTCTTTTCAGCATATTTTCTGTTGTACAGCGCCACCTATCGGTGTTTCTAGAACTATTTTTATTTTGCGTAATCCCTTTCTTCAAGTCTTGAATAGTAGGTTTAACAATTTTGGAGCCTTTACACTGAGTAGTTCGATGTATAGAGAGCTCAGAGTAGGGGTGTTTTAATTCTGACCACCCGGTATTTCAAAGGCATGAGTCAACCTTATTCGTCAGGGCACACAAGAGAAACCTTTAGTTGTGAGAGCAAAATTGGCGGATGATATAAGAACAGCAAACGTGACTGATAAGGCGTAACCAACAGCAAGAGAAGGAAAAAGGTAAAAATCCGAGGAATATTGAACAATGGGTGGGACAAAATGAATGAAACGTAAAATATCACAGGAAAATGAACATCAAACAAGGGTTCAAAGCACTTGTTCAGTTATTCGTAAGAGCCCAATTCAATTAAAAAATGCAACTAACCGGTTTCGTAAACTATATAATGTGACTAAATCCGCGGTAAAAGTAACATTCTAAACAATTATGGAAAATAAGTTCCAATAGCAAATGCTTTAGAAAGCTTAAAAGTGTAAAAAAAATATAAATTCAGAAGAAAGATGGAAATAGCCGAAATGAGAAGGAAACAACCGTAGCTGAGAAATTAAACCAGATATTTCTCAGCAAAAGAGAAGAAAGAACATATCATTAATAAAGGGATTTGAATGAGAAACGATCGAGAAAAAAAGCAAGTCCAGTTCAAAACTGGAATTAGGAGTAAAAATGATCTTTACTTCCGTAAAATTAAAAGCATGATTAAAATCCCAAGAATGTTTGGCTAACTTCAATACAAGATGTTTCTAAGTCTGTAATTGCTGAGCATTCTTAGGACTCTAATTATGTTTTTAATTTCGCGAGAGCAAAGATTATTTTTGCCTCTAAGTCCATTTTTGAATTAGACTTTCTTGGAAATTTCTCGGTCAAATCCCTATTTTAATAATTGCCTTTTCTTCTCGTTTGTTTATAAATCTGTTTTAATTTTTTGGCTACATTTTCCTTCCCTTTTCTTATTACTGTTCTCATATTTTTTCTGAATTTTTTCAGTAGTATTTGCTAACGTTATTTTCTTATCTTCCATAACCTTTTTCTGTTCTACATATTTGTCTAAATTGTTTATAATTTATTACCTTTAACACTCGCTAATTTGGTCAACTCATATAGCTTCCCGAAACCGATTATTTGCCATGTATGATTTCCTTGGACTCTCTAGCGTGATTAGTTTTATCACTTTACTAGTAGTTTGAGCTGCATGTATAACTTTTAGAAGTAAAGTCGATGAAAACTGCCTTAGATCTCAAGAGAAACAGTTGCCTTAGAATTTACACGCTTTCAGCAGCCTAGAGCACTAACTATCGCTAAAAATTTTCACAGTATATTCAGAATTTTTTGTAAGGACTGTTTTCTATTGCTAAATTCCTAGTCTCTCGTTTTGTTGCTTGTTTATTGGATTTAAATATTTTTAAAATCATTTCAGGAAAACAAGAAAAGGCCACCCTGCTTTACCGATAACATTGGAAAAAAAATCAAGAAGTCGAAAATATTAATTTGGTTAGCAGTTTTAACTGTCAGTTATGTAACAAAGGAAACTTTGTAGTAAAGCCATACACGTCTTTAATAAAGGTATTTTCTGGTTCATGTGTTTCTCTGACTATAATGTAAAGTGGTTTCATGGAATAATTGCATGTGCTGCAGGAAAAAAAAAATGGCCAAACCTATGCATGCACCAGACTATGTCAGCATGCGCGTGGACTTAGTCTACTGCAATGTCACGCATGCAGTTTTGTAAACCTTGACTCGATATTTTTAGACTACTCAGATTGCTGTTACATTGGGTTAAATTCTACAGAGACAAATTTTTATTTCGAAATAAAAATTTGTCTCTGTAGAATTTAACCCAATGTAACAGCAATCTGAGTAGTCTAAAAATATCGAGTCAAGGTTTACAAAACTGCATGCGTGACATTGCAGTAGACTAAGTCCACGCGCATGCTGACATAGTCTGGTGCATGCATAGGTTTGGCCAATTGTTTTTTCTGCAGCGCAGTTGTGTATTTTAGAAATGATTACAGATTATGCATTTACCATATTTTTATTGCTGCGCAAAATGTTTTATTACTTACAGAAAAACATCAAAGTAGAACAAATTTCCTCTGAAACGAGACATGGTGTGCTTGGATCTCCAAAATAGATTGTTACGCTAACTTCATTTGCTTTTTTACATCTCGTCCAATCAGTGGTAAAGTGAGAACTGGAATATAAGAGATTTTGTCCCGATACCTGCTCGAAATATTCCTGAACACATATCGTAAGACCATTTCCGGCAAGTAAATTTCAGGAACGTCAATTGAGCTGGTCAGATCCTGTAAAGTAAAACTGCAATTTTACAAATAAAGGTACTAAAAATGGAAGAATTTCAAGCGAAAGAACGGATTATCGTTGCCCTGAAATCTAAAAACATAAACTCACTGACAGCCTGCATAATAAGGTAAAGAAGAAAATATCTTTTTCTCATAATAAATAAGTTGATATCGCGTCTGATTTCAAACAAATAAGAATACTTTGATAGAAGGTATTTTATTACACTTCAAGACGTACAAAATAGAAAAAGTCCAGAGCGCTTTCGAGCGTTAACACGATCTTCATCAGTGGCTACATGGAAAGTAAAAAGGATCGTTCATATATAGACCAGTAAAGATGACAAATTTGCATAAATACACTTAGTAAATGAACATTCGATTATCTAAGGAAAAATACACAAAAAACATAAAATATTTTTTTAACGGATTCAAAAACGAGTATATATCTCAAGTAAAGTACAATTAAAAATACTATTTTATTACAGGAATGCAAATTCAAAAAGGACTGTCAAGCCCAATCCCCATGAGGATGACGTCAAAGATAACTATGAAGAGACTCGAATTGCATAAAGTCGAGAATGAGTCGCCAAGCATAACTTAAAATTTGAACGGGGTCAAAATTACAAAGCGACGCTCGGCTGTTCTGCTAAACGGATGCTAAACATTGCGTTTGGTACAGCCAATATAAAATGTATAGTCCCCAGCGGTAGACAACAGGGGAACCACATACATCCCAGCACACCTCAGCATATCCCCAAGTTTATCAGAACGAATACGGTTAAATATAGTAATTACTACTTTATTTAACCGTATTCGTTCCGATAAACTTGGGGATATGGATGACTTTAAAAGCTATGCTGGGGTGTATGTGGTTCCCCTGTTGTCTGCCGATGGTGACTGTAAATTCTATATTGGCAGTACCAAACGCAATGTTGGCATCCGTTTAGCAGAACACGCTCGGGATGTCAAAGGTGAGAAACTTTCCTTTTAATGCGTTATAATAACCCCCGTAATATTCAACTTTTTGAGTCCCTTTTTATTTACATCTACCGCGCGTCAATTTGTAATTTTGAACCCGTTCAAATTTTAAGTTATGCTTGGCGACTCATTCTCTCGACTCTATGCAATTCAATTCTCTCCATAGTTATCTTTGACGTCATCCTCATGGGGATTGGGCTTGACAGTCCTTTTTGAATTTGCATTCCTGTAATAAAATAGTATTTTTAATTGTACTTTACTTGAATTAATTAACTTTTAATTGTACTTACTCGTTTTTGAATCCGTTAAAAAAATATTTTATGTTTGTGTATTTTTCCTTAGATAATCGAATGTTCATTTACTAAGTGTATTTATGCAAATTTGTCATCTTTACTGGTCTATATATGAACGATCCTTTTTATTTTCCATGTAGCCACTGATGAAGAGCGTGTTAACGTTCGAAAGCGCTCTGGAATTTTTCTATTTTGAACTTCTTATAAGAAGTATAATAAAGCCCTTCTATAAAAGTTGTGTGCTTGATCTTATTTGTTATCCTTTTCTCACCTACGGCTTAGCACTAATTGCCAGAAGTTGTCTACAAAATCAGACAAACTGAACAAATTGTTAAAAGAATTTTGAAACAGGTAAATTTCAATTTCTACTCAAAAACATCATTTTTTTAAATTACAAGCAAAAATATATTTAAACATTATCTTAATTTAAGGAGAACTTGATCAACGTTTATAAGCACAATTAACAACCATAATGTAGCATATAGCTGTTTCGAGAATACGTTGGATCCCTTTAGTCAGTGCACCAGAACCAACAAACCCGAAGTCCAAAAAAGGAATGAAAGAATTCTTGTTTGGACTTCGGGTTTGCTGGATCTCGTGCACTGACGAAGGGAATCCAATATATCCTCGAAACAGTTGTATGCTGCATTATTGTTATTTGTGCGTATACGTTGATTAAATTCTCCTTAGAATAGAGTGTTGTACTTATTATCTTAATTTGTCACAAAAAGCTTAAAATTTGTTTTTCTATATTTTGACTTACCGTGTGGGCGATATGAAATTCCTTATAAAATACCATTCAAATTTTAATCAACTTCGATATTTTTTTTATAAATTAATTAATTTTAAAAATATTTTAATTTAGCTGGATTTGGGATTATACTAATGATCAATTTATTTACGTATTTAGTTTAAAAATATTTAAAAATATTCTGACAATAGTTATTTACTTTTGTATTATTGTGGGGGTTCACTGTTATACATTAGAGTCAAAATCAACTGATAAGTAGGTAAAAGTTAATATTAAGCATCAACGCGTATTAACTTTTAGAATGTTTCTACAAACTATTAACAGTTATTACTATAGTTACTGCTTACATTAAAATCAAAACTCGATTTCGAATTTTCGAGCCCGCCGCAATACTTCCCCATGCATTATACTAAGTATATAGGAAACGTAATGACTACATCACCGTTTTTTTTTTCCTTCCAGAACTTTAATTTTGAAATCTAAATTAATCATTGACTGAAAAATATCTTGATTAAAAGTAGCATGATTGTAGAGGAATGTAGCATAACTAAAAGTAATATTTCCCTTTGGCATTTAATTATCCACTCATTTTACAACTTTGGGGCTTTAAAAAACTTATACAAGCTTACATCCACTACTTTCTTTATCTTCGAATATCTATAATAGTGTTAAAGCACAATTCACCATTCCTCCATCAATATTATAGCTGTTATAAAAACTAATCAATTACTTGAAAATAATTGCAGTTAAATTAATTTTTCCAAGATATTAAAGTAGATAGTTGCTGTATATTCAATCAATACTCTTAGACTACGGCAGTAATAAAAAAAGAACATAATTATTTGACAAGATAAAACGTATTAATACAGTATTTTCCATAGAATCATCATCTCTTTCCCTCTGCTTGTGACGTCAAGAAAGTCAAGACTCCTCCCACCCTTAAAAGTGACTTTCGGGCGTTTGATGTCTGACCACCTCTTAATCAGACACCACCCCCGAATCAAACTACCCCTAAATCACCCGGGTCCCGGGGCATGACTAACACAATTATGTTTACCTGACTCTGCGCATATGACGACATGGGAATTTACACTGTCCGCATTTTGTTCTCGGGCTCTCAAGAGGGACCGAATTTGTTAACCGCAACTCTCATCTTACTCCAAGACGTCACCGAATTTCCTTGGACGTCACTGGACACTGTGTGCACAGCACAATTTAAAATTTTTGCGCAAGTTGTTTAAGCCTGAATATACTTTGGACCGTGGCATCACGAATGGCGGATCTTAATTCCCATTTCGTTAAACTGACAACTTCTCTATTGGTTGCCGGATTGAAGACTCAACCTTATAAAGACTTTCAAATGTAGTCTGGTTTTCGGTAAGCACCTGAAATGTGTTGCGGATCACAACGAATGCATTGAAAAAAAGAGATTAAAATAAAACTGTACATTTTTTGCAATGCATTTATAGGAATCGTTTGAATAACCCGGTAGAAATTATTAGAAAACTATTTTTTAAGGACTAAATTATTTTTATTTTTCTGAAAGATACAAAGTGGTAAATTTTCTTAAATGCTATCCCATAAATCTTATTACCACTAACAGTACTGGAAATATCTCGCTTTTATACGTAGTGAGATAAAGATCATAACGCGAGAATAGTTCATTTGCGGCCAACAATAATTCTTTGTGAACCGCTAATAATTCTTCTAATAAGACGTAACAGATCAAAACACAATATATGAAACAATTAACAATAAAAATTATCAACATAATATTGACACGTCAGAAAAAATGGGGCGTGCCCAACACGACTTTCTCTACAAATGAGAGACTTTATATGCGACAATGATAAGAGATTTTATAATATAAGTTCCTGAAAATTATTGTCGCTGATGACAAATTTACTAGAAATGGCTAGATTGTTGGGAAATATCATTCTCTCTATGAGGCAAGTAAATTTTCTAATATCTCGAGTACGGATCATGAAAATTAAGCTAATTTCGATAGGTCGAAAGTATTCACTAAGTATCCATCCATTTGTTAAGCTAGTATATATATATATATTATCTAAATTATATCTAAAACGAACATAAAGAAAGAAAGAACTATCGAGAAAGATGTAATTTAACAATCTTTAATTAATATTAATCGCCTTTAAAGAAACAGATCACGAGAAATAGCTTCGTAACATTTCCTAACTTAATTATCCAAACATTGAGAGTTTTTCCCCGCCCAATTCTCCCCGGAAATCAAAAGTCTTCTGACGTTCATCGATGTCAATAATAGTACATAATTTCATTCTATTTGATCAATGGGTTTGAAAGATTGTATACGCAGACTCACAGACAGATACAAATATCCCTTTAAAAATGATTGATTCGTGTTCAAAAATGTTTAAAATATATCAAATTCATCCAAATCCGACAATTGGATTTTTAATCCCATCATAATACTCCATCTTCACATATCTATGTATTATAGAGAAATCTAAAATATGATAAAGTTATCTGATATCCCAGACGATTTTCCTTACATACCGGAAATAAAGTCTGATAAATTTAGTAAATATTTTTCTTCGCTCATTCAAACCAATATTGAAAATCTGTATCACAAATATTAGAACACATTGGGCTGACTTCGTCTCAAATTTATACTCGCATGGGAATCGGTTTAAAAATGTTTTCCATATTTATTTGTGATGATATTTCTTTTGATATTATTAACAATTTTGTTCCAGTCAGACACGGGAAATTTGGAGAATAGATCGATGTCGAAACATAAAACTATTACAAACGTTTATTTTTTTTTCCTAACAGAATGTGCTAACTGTGATTTAATTGTGTTAGCACACGAGAATAGTATTAATCTCATAATATTGTATTTGATAACGCACCTGTTTAACCATACTTAATATACTTTTCAATTTCATAACATATTTTCCGAAAATTATTCAAAAATAAATCTTGACAATGACCTACGTCAGCGTCATAAAATAAGTGCGATTGGTTTTTAAATGAAAAGTTGTATATAAAATTTCTTTTGAAGTACTTTACTGTCCCGCGTGATTTCTTTCTATACATTTTTCAAAAAGGCTCTAAAACCAGAATATTTGATTATGAGATCTCAATAAAAATCGAAAGGTTTTCAGTATTCACAAGTGCCAACATATGATATCGTACTAAACTGTTTTTAAAACTTTCCAACATATAGCTGAAAAGTGTTTATGACTGTTCATTCTATCTGTCTGTTCGTTAGCACGATAACTGCTGCTAAAATGACTTTATCAAAATGAAATTTTAGTGTGTTATTGATACGGTCTGTGGGACATATGGGAATGTAAATGCATAATACCACCCAATTAGTTTTGGATTGAACCCGGGTTGAAAAAGTGAAATACATTGAACCCCATGGGATCCAATTTTTCAAACATTTTTTAAGCAAAGTAAAAATTCATCAATTGCTTCTCAAAATTTTCGAAATATTCAAATTTTCCCATAAAATATATAAAAAAAATTTCCGCAAAATATGTTCGGTAGCTTTTAAATAAAAATTAAAATAATAATTACACCCATGGTATAAAGGGATCAGGCGACCCACCTCAAAATAATATAGGACATCCAAATTTTTTTCCAACTGTAAAAATCGTGATTTTTAAAGTTCTTTTAAATTTATATTTAGTGTTGCATCCGTCCTATAACCGCTTTATTTTTGCGTATTTTGTGTGCATCTATATTCTGTGACAACGCAAAAACAATATTTTTTAGTTTAAATGGTCATCAATCTTGACCATTATTATTCATTAACGAATAATAATGGTCAAGAATAATAATGGTAACGAACGATTATTTCTACAACGAAGCCTAATTTTAATGTATGTAGAATGTAAACCAGTGGTTGTAAGATGAGTTGTATAAGAATCGCTTTTTCACTCAAAATTCTTTAGCTCATGAGTCTGGACTAAATCTTTATTGCTTTTACATAGAGAGCCAGACGATTTATATTTCGTAGACATCATTCGAATAAAGTTTATTTTTTTTCGATGAAGTTTTATGTTTTCAAATATAATAAATTTTTTTAGTACTGTGATAATTTAAAACATATCAGTGCTGAATGCATCGCAGTTTAGAGATGTTTAAATAAAATTGCATTTCAGCTGGAAAGTGTTTCATAATCAATGTTTTATACATTGTTTTTTCAATTGCCTGTGCTGTCCACATAAGTTTTAGGACCTATATTCAGCAAATACACATAATGCTTCATTAATACTAAATTTACTAGTTATTTAAAATTTTTTAAGAAATATTTCTGTTGTACGGTCCCCCAACACCACTCACACCCCTATACACTGCATCCTTTTTCTTGCCAATTGCTTAATTTATTCTACAGCGTTGCCTCGTACACATCATTACAGAAACGTTTCATTTCAATTTTGGGTGCCCAAAATATGTTACCCCGTTTAAAACTGGAGTTCAGACCTTTAAAGGTCTGTTTAATGGCATTTTGATTTGATTTTTACAGCGGGAACAACATCAATGAAGTTTATAATTCATGGAGTTAGAAAGGAGATAAAATTCCTATGGATGAAACGCTTGAAAATGCCATAATGCTTTGAGAATTATACCTAGGTGTCGCTAGTGTTAGTGAAGTAATCGCTATTATAAGATGACATAACAGAAAGGCATAGTATTTAGTATATTTATTTTTGATTATATTTAATTTAAGGGATCCCAATTATGAGTATAATTAATCAGTATTTTTTCATAAGGGGGTAGTACAGAATATAGGGAGATAAAAAATAAATTAAAATGACAAATAATTTTGAATACGTAGGAATATGCTTTGTTTCAGTTCTAATTTGCATTGTGCTAATAAATTATTTTTTTAAAATCGAAAGTTTAAACGCATATTTTAGGCCTTTCGCCATAGAAATACTTACAATGCAGGAATATTTTTATTAACCCAGCGCAACTGAATGATTGTCTCAAACGATATTAGCGATTTCTTAATATGAAGTTTTAACTAATTACTTTTATTTCCATGACATTTTCCTTTTAAAAATTGTATTTATATTCTTTTAAAACTGGATATCATATTTTTTGGATCGTATACTGATTTTTAATTTGATTTGTATAGAAGGAAGAACCTTAAAATTTATTTCTTACTCCATATCAATTAATAAAAGTCCCTGCTATGTACGATAAGCAATTGCTTAGTATTGCTGCGAAAATACAACATTAAATAGTTTGTGGTACCTTCTAAATCTAATTTAAAAGCAACTGAGATAGTGAAATATTTTGTATCATACGATCAAAATATCCATCCATCTGCCCTGCAGGACGCAAACTTTTTTTTGTTTCAAAAAGGTGGGTGTGTAACGGTCGTTTTCTGATCCTTTTTAGTTTTCGGTAAGGAAATATTAAGGGAATTTCTAGCACTGTATGTTCATTAGTGTCGTATACTGGAATGGCAAGCTTTACATTGCAAAATGCCAGCTATGTGATTTTTAAATATCCCCATCAATTCTGTAGTCTTGATTCAATATGTATAAATATGCTCTTGTTTAAAAAATGACGCCGCTTAAAAAAGTATAAGTTTTGAATGATTGCGGTTAAATATGGAAAAATAATTATCTGCAAACATGTGTTAATTTTTCTTCGTAATGAAATCAACATATCACACCTATGTCGTTTTGAAAATTCCCGGAAAGGGATCAAATGCCATCTACAAAAGTGAGATTGGAAAATGTAACGTAGTTCAAAAATCATTCTGCTTCAAAGTAGAAAGAAAACATAAAACGTATAAAATTCATTACTGAAATATCATTGTGTATAAATAAAGACCAAGAGTGCCACAAATTGATCTATTTTTCGTGCGAACGAAATATCAAAACTCAAGAGTGCAGAGATATTACTTTCCTTATATACATATGTATAAGGAAACATACATAATGTATAAGGAAAGTATTGTGACGGGGTCGAAAATTCGAATTCGAGTTTTCGACGGAAGAGCACGTTTCAAACATCCGTGATCACGAATCGAATATTTTTGAAGTGATGTCTGTGTGTCTCTGTGTGTGTGTGTGTCTGTGTGTGAGTTTGTGGAGACTATAATTTACGAACGAATAGACCGATTCGAACGAAATTTGGTACAAAAATTACAACCCATAAATACTGGAAGCCCATTGTCTTTATACGCAATCGAATGTTCAGAACCCCCCTAAATTTTCAAGTGAAATTTTGAAAAAAATCATCAAAAAAACAAAACCTTTAATAACGCTAATAGACATTTCGTATGTAATTTTTAATTAGAAAAGGATTGACATAAAATTTAGAACGCTAGCATGAACTGTTCTCGAGATATTGCACATTTTTAAAAAAAATTATCAAAAAATCATATAAAATAAAAAATATTACGTATTGAGAAATATGTTCACTTTTCATATGTAATATCATGCGATAAATTTGGTTACACCAGTCTCGTGGATCTAGCTCGTTCCATTCATAGAAAAAGATACTTTGAGTAATACTTTTGTATTTGATCGCCAATAGTCATTTATCTGTTGTAAGAATAACTTATTTCTCCGTCTATAACGCCTGGCGTGATTTTGGCGACAAATTTGAAGGAATGTCGCCAACTTGGCGATTTTTTTTAATGTTGCTAAATTAACGAAAATCTCGCCAAATGGATAAAAATAACGCTAAATAAATGAAAATGACGACTAATTGACGAAAATTCAATATCTTGGAAATAATATAAGTATCTACTATAAGAATTACATATTTTTTTACTGTAAAAGTAGTAAATTAATTGCATTATATATAAGGAAAGTCATGTGCTGCCAATATTAGATTTTTCTTTATATTGTTACGACTTAATGCTCTGGAATCGTGAGTGTACTCTCAAGATGCAAAAATGAATTCAGATTTATGGATAACATACTGTTGTTGACAAGCGCAGTGTAAAAACAGGAACAATATACAGCAAATATATTGATAACCATCTCGGAAGACCACTAAACTGTCAGGCAACAGCAATTACATGCTCCATTAATTCACAAAACAGCAGATACTATTCTCATAACATTGACCTATCTCACATTTCAATGTAACTCGTATCACATCAACTGCTCTCTAACTGAGCGACGACTTCTTTTGCATATTCTCTATAGAAACTTCCAAATGTGGTTGGTATCTCCAAGAATATTCATGATTTTGATAAAGTTCTCGTACCTTCGAAAAGTCACTAAAAGTCGCTTAATTGGCAATAGATCGCCAAATGTGGTAACCCTACTCCGAGTTGTCAAATATGGCAACCCTACATTGACGTAATAGGAATGGCTGTCTGTAGAGTTGTTTTCCCTTCTGGATCTCAAAAGTGCTTCCAGTGAAGGCACAATACTTTTAAACATTTGTAAATTATACTAAAAGGACAATTTGTTAAAGTATCTGTAAGATTTTTTTTTCTCGTAAATCAGTTATCGATTATTTCCATTTAGATTTAGAAACCATACAAAAATTATAATCATTAAAAGTTTTTCAATTTTTGATTAGTGTTTTTGTTTAGTTGCGACACTTTTGAAGCAAGTGTGCTATATACTTGTATTAAATAAACAATATTACCCTCCAATTTTAATGAATCTAACACGCTTAAAGCATTGTTACACACTAATTAACCCTTTTTTAATGTGTGGGTACTGTAATCTGTCAAACAAATTTTCATATTTGAATGAAACCATGCACGATTATTCCAATGTTAAATTGTAATAAGTCTAGTTAATGATTTCCAGGGATATTGAACTAGTGTAAAAATTCCAAATCTTTCGTGTTTGGATTTTTTTTTAGAAACGAAAAATATGTAAAGAAGTTTAAAATGATTAAATGAATCTCAACTCTTTTATACCAGACTCTATTTTTAAGTAGCTTGGGATTTTATTTTTGCAAATTTTTCCCGATAAAATTTGAAAAATCTGAATAATTGGATCAACTGATCACAATTATGCCATGTTACTCTTTATTTTAAAGGATTTGATAATGTTCCTTCTGGGGGGGGGGAGATAACTTCCCCCCCCAATCCCGAGAGTAGCTGACATCACGAATACAAAAATTGTATCGCAGATATATTTTTCAAATGTCAATTTCAAAGGAAATATAAGATATTCCGTATGAATTAATTGTAAAACAATTCTTTCGAATTTTCAGTTCAAAGAATAAAACTTCAAGATAATATGTGTGTTTTTCACATAAATTCCCTTTCAATAAAAATGTTTTAT
Organism: Amaurobius ferox; assembly: GCA_951213105.1. Lineage (NCBI taxonomy): Eukaryota > Metazoa > Arthropoda > Arachnida > Araneae > Amaurobiidae > Amaurobius > Amaurobius ferox. The sequence continues at coordinate 91,020,589 of OX578146.1, forward strand.
TCGAAAAATCTTCAATTTTAACAGGTTAGTTGTCTATTTATATTATTAATACAATTTTAAATAAAATTAATTTACAAGAATTTTCTGGAGTTTAATAGAGCCGTTACATAGAAAAATGTTTTGAATTTAACGGATCCAGCAACATTATCGACACCATTATCAACGGATAAGGACTTTTTCAATTTCGCAGTTGTTTTAATCAGCTGTTCTGATACTTGTTTTAAATAGAAAGATAGATTCGCTGCTAATTGAAACGAACTGCTACAAATTATCCACCAGGATAATATTTAAAATTTCAAAAAACCATTAACATACTATTTTACACAACACAAAGTGGTGTTTATTCTGATCAGTCATAGTTATTCAAAATTAAATAAGAATATTTATTTTTAAAATTATGCTGTATATCTCTGTAATGCCGATGGCTGACCTTCGAGGATTTGAAAATATAACTCTGAGGTTGGTTGCGAAATTTGTAAAATACTATGGTTACTACTTTCCTTAACACACTCGCATTTAGTATAAATGTCGCGAACGTTTTGGTATACTCGACAGAGAAGACAAAGTTTTGAAATCAAACACATTTATTAAACATGAAATAACAAGGCAGTTGATCGAAAACAGTGGAGTACAAGCATTTCTCGCAATAACTCAGAGTTACACTCGGTAGGGTGACCATTAAGAACACCCCTGGAGGAAGAGGAACCAAGAGAATACACATATTTTCTGATACATAAAATAAACACAATATTCCTCATATTATACTTGACATTTATATATCACATTTGTATACTTTGAACATATACGACATTTTCATATAACATCATCAATGACTTGATACTCACGAGGATTTGACAATTAACACTCTATTCGTTAGGTGGAAGACTAAATATATATAAAACTTTACCTCGTCTCTTTTAAATATAACATTTACAATTCTGTACCATGGGAAAGGATATCAGGATGGACTCTCGGCATAAACTCATCGAGATTCTTGCGCAGAACAAAATCCATAATGGTCGGGAAACTTGACTACACAACATCATGCTGGCGGAATTCGACATCTTGGTTGGTTACGGAGATTGGTTGATTCGTACCTTAGGACACAAGGAGGAGTCAGGCAAATACAAATCGCTGTAAAATGAGCTTTCCCTCTTGCCCCATTAGCGATTCAAGCCGACCAGTGAAAGAACCATTTTCTCTTTTCACAAGACTCATTATTCCATTACTACCAGGCTGATTCATTTAAAAACACGAGTGACTCATCTCTGAACCGAGCCAAACGACTCTACGCACAACTTGTCGAACTATGTTACATATTTTAATCACATCCTTCCACTTTCAAAACTAATCCACCTTTTCTTAAAATTCGCGATCATACGCGAATCAAACACACACGTCTACATTTTTCCACGACTCCTTCCACACTGCTTCCAAAAATCCTTTTTCAAACGCGCGCGTGCGCAAAACCTGCAAGTTCCCAACTAGCGACTGAGAAGCGAAAATACAAAACTATTACTATTTTTCTGGAACATAAACACTTTTGCGATTTTAGAGTTCACTTCCCTTAAAAGTCAATGTAATTGAAAACATGTAGAAAAGACATTTACATTTCGAAATTGACACTTTCAATCACACAGAAATAAAACAATACTTTAATATACAATTTTAACACAGAGGTGTGAAAGCCTTATCACACTCCTTCGGGGCCCGGGAGAAAAATTTCCTGCAAAGCGGGGAATTTTTCCACACAATACTAGGAAAATACCTGCATTAAGTTCCCAATGACATATGTTCCATTGAGAGGAATTTAGTGTAAATTTTGAGCGATGTACATGTACATCAAAGAAAAAAAAACAAAAACAAACAAGATCATGACCAGCATAATAACCAAAATCCAAGAGTGGCCTAAAGTTTGACTCGTGAGTCAAAAAAAAATAAGTCTCAATACAAGCATAGACCTTTACAAGACAACACCAAATTAACAAGACACAAATGATGAAATTGCCCCTTTTAAAATTTAAACACTAATACATTTTCTGGTGAGTACCACAGAGACATGAAAATTTAATTTACTCAACTCACAAAAAGTTTAACTAAACAAAAAGTTTTCTTTCTTCAAAATTTTACAATTAAAATTCTATAAATTTACTTTTCACAGAAATCAATTTATTAACTATTATCCAACCTTGCCAACAAATTACTTTAAAGGACATTTAAAAAAATTACTAATTTAGAAAATGAGACAAATTTTCAAACCAAGAATGTTGATCAGGCACCCAGGCAAGAAACAAGTCCATTAGAAAGTTGCAAACCTAGAGGTGGCGGTACCCCCAACCAATAAGTCAACAAACACCAAATGACAAAAAAAAAATTCTAAAATTTACTAGACCTTTAAATTAAAAAAAAATCATTCACACATTCATAAAATAAAACAGAGATAAAAATTATCAGTTATCCTTAAAAATCCTTACCAAAACTCTAATCCATCAAGTACTTAATTATCTTAAAATTACTTTAAAACATTACTGCTTATCATTAAAGTAAAGCAAAAAAAAATTATTATTTAAGTATTTAGAATTTTAAAACACTACTTCAACCTGATTAACATGGCACTCACATTCAGAAAGCTGCACTGGCACAGAACTTGCAGTACAGAACATTCAGCTGACTGACACATAAAGCAAATTACACAGAAGTTCAGAAATATTGGATCCATTTTAACATAGCATACAGTTTTGCAAAACATTTTGTGAAACAATTGAAAATATAATATTATGAAACATAATTGTCCATCTCACAACAATATCAGTCTTTTTTTTTTTTGAAAATGTGAGAATTTCATAATTTAAACATTTTACTTTACTTTTGAGCCAATTGCTCTCTTGACATATTGCCTTAATTGACAAGTAACTTTAATGAATAAATTGGCCTCTTGGGCGCAAGTCATACTTGTGTGAATTAGGAACATTTTGAGTTTTAACCCTATTTTGATGGTTTAGAAAATATCTACTTTTAAATTGTCTTGTTTCTTGAGTTGAAGAATTATCAATGTTATCATTATATGTGCTAGAAATCAATTCACTACGTCTAGGAGGTAAAGGAGTTAATCTATTAACGTGGACCAATTGCTGATTACATGGATTGTTTTTGTGTTGAATGACAAAGTTAACTTCAGTTGTTTGCTTGATAACTTCAAAAGGACCATGATTTAAAGAACTGAGTTTTTTTGATTGGCCTGGCCGAATATGAGGTGTGTAAAGATAGACCAAGTCACCAACTTTAATCTTAGGCATTTTAGCAGATTTATGTTGTTGAAGTTGTTGTGATTCCTGAGCTTCCTCAAGGTTTTTCTTAACAGTTACAAAGGTCTTTTTTAAGCGAACCTGTAAGTCATCTGAATAATCATGAGTAGATTTGTAAACTGGATATTTTACACCTATTAAAAGAGCATCAGGTAGCACAGGGTCTCGACCAAAGACAAGATGTGCTGGGGACTCGCCTGTTGAGGCATGGACTGACGTTCTATGAGCCATTAAAGCAAATTGAATCATTCGATCCCAATCGCCCTTATCAGAATAGACCAGATTCTTTAAGGATCTAACTAACGTACCGTTCAGTCTTTCGACTAGCCCGTCTGACTGGGGATGGTACGCTGAAGTATTATGTTTTTTTATGCCTAATTTCTTGTATAGATTGTTGGCAGCTTCAGAAATGAAGTTACTACCTTGATCCGTAATTAAGTGAGCAGGAATTCCATGAATACTTATAAATCTCTCTAAACAAGCGAGAATATCCTCAGTTTTAACTGTAGCAAGTGGATAAGCCTCTGGCCATCTAGTGAAGTAATCTGTAATGACAAGAATGTACTTCATCCCAGAATTCGAGATAGGTAGTGGGCCGACTACATCCATAGCCACACGTTCAAAAGGATAAGTTGTAATAGGAAATTTCTGTATTGGAGCCTTGTTGTTACGAAAACCTCTGTTTTTTACACAAGTTGTGCACGACTTCACATAATTTTCAGTCTGAGCATGCATGTCTGGCCAATAATAGTTAACTGAAATTTTTGCCAGAGTTCTTTGAAAACCACAATGTGCAGCAACAGGAGAATCATGGCAAAGCCATAGAATTTCTGAGACTAAGTCTTGAGGAATAACTACTCTCTCATTATATTGCTGTCTCTGCTTTGGATTTTTGTGTATGCAATGTAACATACCATTTTTCATGAAAAATGAAAGTTTTTGTGGGTATGGTTTTACACCTTTTTCCAGAAGATTTTTGATTTTTATACATCTAGGATCTTTCAATTGACCAATAGCTATCCTAGTTACCAGAGAAGCTTCCACAGTAGTCTGTACTTGATCTTGAGAATTTTCAACGATTGCATTTATGTTTTCACTACTATCATTATTCTGTACCACTACTTTTCCAGAAATTTTCGTAGGGACAGATTCTACAATACTTTTAGGAACAGTTTGTTTCTGAGTGTTTTGAGATTTCTTTGAAGAAGACTCATCAATACATCTCGAAAAATAGTCAGCTACAACATTATGTTTCCCCGGTTTATGAATGATTTCATAATCAAAAGCCTGCAATGAAACGATCCAGCGAGCTATGCGCGAAGTAGGATCTCTTAATTTGAAAATGAACGATAAGGATGCTTGATCACAGTAAATTTTGAAATGTTTGCCTAAGAGATAGTGCTTAAATTGCTGGGTAGCCCAAACCACAGCCAAAGCTTCTTTCTCGACTACACTGTAATTCACTTCAGCACCTTGTAATTTTCGACTAGCAAAGGAAACTGGGTGAGATAACCCATTTTCATCCAATTGCGAAAGAACTGATCCCAAAGCGTAATTAGAGGCATCTGTATGCAAAGTAAAGGGCAAATTAAAATTTGGTAATTTTAAAATTGGTTCTTGAATAAGCTTGTTCTTAAGTATTTCAAAAGCTTCCTGAGCCTCCTGACTCCACACAAACTTTTTCTGCTTTGATTTTAAAAGATTAGTTAGTGGAAGAGTAATCTTTGCATAATCTGGTACAAACTTCCTATAAAAGCCTGTCAAACCCAAAAATTGTCTGATATTCTTGACACAGGTGGGTACTTTAAATTTTTGCACTAAATCAATGTTATGAGGGTCTGGCTGAACTTTTCCCTCAGACACTCTGAAACCTAAGTACTTTATTGTCTTTCTGAAAAAGAAGCATTTTGATGGCTTTAACCTAAGACCATGTTGAGATAATTTAATAAAAACTTCTTCTAATTTCATCATGTGTTCTTCAAAAGTTTTTGATGAGATGATAACATCATCTATGTATATTCCTGATAACCCTGCCAGTACAAGAGACATTAATCTCTGAAAAGACGCTGGTGCGTTTTTTAGACCAAAAGGGGTCCTACACCATTCGTAGTGACCGGTGGGCGTGGAAAAAGCTGTTTTGTGTGAATCCTGTGGATTCAAATGCAATTGGTAGAATCCTGAAGTTAAGTCCAAAGTTGAGAAAAATGTAGCACCTGCTAAACTATCAATCAATTCACTAATGTTAGGAATTGGAAAATTTTCTGTAATAGTAAGTTTGTTTAACTTGCGAAAATCACAACATAATCTATAAGAACCATCCGGTTTCCTTACAAACAGTACTGGCGTATTGTAAGGTGAAAAACTAGGTTTAATTATTTTAGCTTCTAATAATTCTGTGACTTGTCTATTGAGTTCCCCTTGTAAATGATGTGGAACTTTATATGGTTTCTGATAAACAGGAACAGATGTTTCCAAATTTATCTCATGTAATATGGTTTTACAACCAGACAACTCAGCAACATTCTTTGCAAAAACTTGTCTATATTTATTCAACAAAGTTGATAATTTATGTTTTTGATCTTTTTGGAGATGGCTCAGGTCAAAATCTCCTCCCCAACTTTCAAAAGGCTCCAAAGGTTCACTGGAGTCCAACTCTCCCTCACTCACTACATTAACTTCAACCTCCTCAGACACCTGAATTTCCTGAACATGAGCCACTTTTCTACCCTTATTCAAATGATAAGGTTTTTCCTCTGGGTTAGCAACACGAACCCAAATAATTCCATCCTTAGGAGCTCTATATACAGCTCTAGCAATGAAGATGTGGTCATTTTTCTCTGATTCCAGAAGCAAGGTGGAATTTTCCGGAAACCCTTCTGAAAGTTTGATTTTAATAAATGATTCAGATAAAGGAGGAATTATACATTTTTGTGAATTTTTCACAATAATTGGCTCTTTAATTTTTGTATTTAGAGTTTCTTTTACTCTACATAAGTTATTAACAGTTTTAATGTTTAAGTTCTTATGCTGTGCCACTTCTTCAGTACCACCTCTAACATGATTTTGCTTTTCCCCCATATGCAAAGTAACATTCTGTGCATTTACTACCAAATCTCTAAAAGATTTGCTTCCATTTTCCAAATCGTTAATATGTACCTCTTCACTACCCAAATGTGGCACTACATTATTTTCCGAAAAATTTCTGCTCACATACTCTTCCCGAATGACCTGAGACTCATTCACTACCGGTGCCAGATCTGCTTTGCATTTGGCACATGCATTCGTATGGAACTCTTTCGGTTTACAGTCCTCTACCACACGAACATTTTTTCCACTACTCATCTGCGAGTCAGGCACAGCAATACGCTTTGCGACACTACTTAGGTTTGAGTCTGCAATTTCCGACTCATTTGCCGGTTCATGATTTGAAATCGAAAGTAAATTATTCGTACATTGATAACCAACAAAAGGAATGGAAGAGTTTGAAAACTTAAAACAGAAGTGATTATAATCTATAATAGCATTATGTTTATGTAAAAACTTGTTACCAAGGATTACATTATATGAAATAGGAGCTGGTGATTTTAACACAAAAAATTCGGTAGGGAATCTTTCTTTTCCCAAATTTAGTGAAATAGTGGCTAAACATTCAACTTTAGTATCTTGTGAACTAAAGCTACGCAAAATTGTTGGTTTGTATGTTAGCAACATATGTGCAATGGGTACAGTATTTAAAGCTTCCTCATACACTAAATTAATTGAACTACCCGTATCAATCAATATTGACACTTCACTGCTCACTAATTTTCCTTTTATAATAGAAGAAGATGACAAAGAATTTGTAATATTATGACAAATATTATTTTCCTCAAAATGTGATGTTTGCCTATCAAAAGTTTTTCTATTATTATAATTGTGCATGGGATATCTACTCTGATTCCCAGAAGAATGATTTTTGGAATTTTGCAAAGATTTATATGACTCCTTATTTTTATAATTTTGCGTTCCTTGCTTTTTATACTTCCACTCATTTGCAGACATTTGCCCTCTGTGTCTTTCACCCTGGTGATACCTAGTTCCAGGACTGGTATAAATTTTCCTACATTTTATACCGTACACATCTCTTTTTTGAAAAACCTTTTTCCAACACTGTTCTTGAACGTGACCTAATTTACCACATTTGTCACACTTTGGACGCGGTGAACGCTTTTCGTTAACTTTATCTGAATTAAACTTAAATTTTTCTATTTTACCCCTAAGAAATTCAATGTCCCTTTCCTGTTCTAACACTTTTCTTTTTAAATCTGACATACTTTCACTTTGATCTGGTGTGAGAACATATTTTTCTGGTGTGAGAACATATTTTTCTGTAAGTACCGGATTAGTCAAGTACATAGCATTATTTTCATTTAAAATAGATTCCTCAAGAATTGCAAGTTTTCTAGCCGAATAAAAATCGCTAGGGTTTTGTGACACCACCAATCTTTTTAGTTCCGGATATAAACCATTAATAAATGAAGTTTTTAAAAGTGTTTGCCTGATTTTATTCTCACTTTCGGAATCTACATCTTCCGGAACAACCTTAAATGAAGCAGCTTCGATTCTCATCGAAAACTGTTTAACCGACTCATTTGGTCTCTGTGTAAAGTTCACGAGTGAAATTATGTTTTTAGTAACATTTTCGGTCACTTCAAAATGATCTTTCAAAATGTGAATAATTTCCTGCAAATTTTTACAATTTCTGTGCTTTGGATTCTCTTCAATCAATCTATTTGCTTCCCCCTCTAAATTCAATCTCAAACAAACTAATTTGTCACACTCACTCCAGTTTGCATGAGTGGCTACTAAATTTAACTTTTCCAAAAACTGTGACAACGAAAGCTCTGAATTTCCCGAGAATTTTGGAATATGATGTGCGAACTTAGGTGTGAAAATATGGAATGATTTTAACATGTTATCATTTACCGATGAAGCACTGTTTTGATTTGGCAAAGTGCCAGAAGAAGAATTCAGACATACCGGCGATTTATCTGATATGTTTTCCTCATTAGATTTAGCTTTGTGGCCAACATTTTTAACTTTACTTCTAGAATTAATAGTATCCGACTCAGTAGCAATATCAAGCGACAAATTCAAGGAGGAATTTAATTTTTTACTTGAATTTTTACTCATCTTACCGACATTTACTTTTTTGTTTCTAGTAATTGGAGCCATTTTGCATAACAATCAAATATACTCGTATAGTTTAACACAATATGCAATTGCAATGTTCTTAAACAGTATTTACAATAAAACCAGTTTTTATCAAATCAAATGACATAAATATGCAAACAAATCAATTTTTTTTATCAAATGGCACATATCAAATTCCAAGAACACTCGTTTTTGAGAATACCGAAAACAGAACATGGAACTCTGTTTACTTAAGAAAACACTCATTTTAGCACAACGGTAATTTTTAACCTTCAAAATTTCAATTCTTAAGAACATTTTTAAAAATTTTAATTCTCTCAGCTCTTCCCCACTCACCGAGAAAAGTAACGGCACCAATTCTGTCGCGAACGTTTTGGTATACTCGACAGAGAAGACAAAGTTTTGAAATCAAACACATTTATTAAACATGAAATAACAAGGCAGTTGATCGAAAACAGTGGAGTACAAGCATTTCTCGCAATAACTCAGAGTTACACTCGGTAGGGTGACCATTAAGAACACCCCTGGAGGAAGAGGAACCAAGAGAATACACATATTTTCTGATACATAAAATAAACACAATATTCCTCATATTATACTTGACATTTATATATCACATTTGTATACTTTGAACATATACGACATTTTCATATAACATCATCAATGACTTGATACTCACGAGGATTTGACAATTAACACTCTATTCGTTAGGTGGAAGACTAAATATATATAAAACTTTACCTCGTCTCTTTTAAATATAACATTTACAATTCTGTACCATGGGAAAGGATATCAGGATGGACTCTCGGCATAAACTCATCGAGATTCTTGCGCAGAACAAAATCCATAATGGTCGGGAAACTTGACTACACAACATCATGCTGGCGGAATTCGACATCTTGGTTGGTTACGGAGATTGGTTGATTCGTACCTTAGGACACAAGGAGGAGTCAGGCAAATACAAATCGCTGTAAAATGAGCTTTCCCTCTTGCCCCATTAGCGATTCAAGCCGACCAGTGAAAGAACCATTTTCTCTTTTCACAAGACTCATTATTCCATTACTACCAGGCTGATTCATTTAAAAACACGAGTGACTCATCTCTGAACCGAGCCAAACGACTCTACGCACAACTTGTCGAACTATGTTACATATTTTAATCACATCCTTCCACTTTCAAAACTAATCCACCTTTTCTTAAAATTCGCGATCATACGCGAATCAAACACACACGTCTACATTTTTCCACGACTCCTTCCACACTGCTTCCAAAAATCCTTTTTCAAACGCGCGCGTGCGCAAAACCTGCAAGTTCCCAACTAGCGACTGAGAAGCGAAAATACAAAACTATTACTATTTTTCTGGAACATAAACACTTTTGCGATTTTAGAGTTCACTTCCCTTAAAAGTCAATGTAATTGAAAACATGTAGAAAAGACATTTACATTTCGAAATTGACACTTTCAATCACACAGAAATAAAACAATACTTTAATATACAATTTTAACACAGAGGTGTGAAAGCCTTATCACATAAACATGTGTTAGGAAACAGAGTGGAATCGAAAATTGGAATTTGAGTTTTAATGGATTTATATGTTTGTAGACCTCCAGAATACGAATCAACTGTTTTAGCGTGCTGGGATATAATATAGAACGTATACAAATAGTAAGAAAAAGCAATGAATAATTTGTATTTGTATGGGCAGTTTTCGAATTGGATGTTTTGTCATCTTACCGTCATGCACTGTAGCTAACTGAGACGGTTTAAAAATTTGATGTGGGCAGCACGTAACTTTCACTAGACTCAAAATCATTTTTTCTTTAAAAATTCATTAAATTGTGTTTAAATTGCACAAAATAATATTCATGATTATTTGAAATTACAGTGAATTTGCTTCAATTTTCTTTTTATTTTGTAGATGGACGTACTTTCATGGGCGATGTAGCAAAAATGCGAAAAACTGAATTATCTAGAGAACTGATGGTTTTAGAGTAATGGGGTTGATCTTATTTTTATCGTCAAAAATTATGTATAAAACAAGCATTCAATGTATACATTTGAGCATACGTATTCTTTGATTTTAACATTTTGACGCTTCTCATTTTGCAAAAACAAATTCGTTCTTTTCTCCCGAATCGTACCAAAATCAAATCAACACCAATGTAACCCACAAGTGACTTATCTGTCAATGTTTGTGAGATTTGGTCAATTAGTATTTTAGCTAGTGGTAATACATACAATTTTTACGGGCCATTTCACAAAAAAAGGTAGATTCTTTTATCCCGAATCGTACCAAAATCTAATCAGCACCACGGTAACCTACAATTGAATGACCTAAAAAAATTTATGAAATTTGGTCCATTAAGTTTTGAGTTAGAGTTGATACATACATTGCACACACACACACGTTGTTTTATGTTCTAGAGGTCCCAAAACATATAGATCCGTCGAAAACTTGAGTTGCGATTTTCGATACGATTCCAATACTTTCTCTATACATTACCGTGTATTGTAAGGAAAGTATAATATTCCGATTCACACGGAGCATATACATACTCGAAGATCTTCTGTTCTATGTTTTTCATATGGCATGTGTGGTCATATATGCCTGTATGACCGTATGCGGGAGTTACAATAAAAGTAAAATTTCCTTCTCCTTAATAGAATGTTTTACTTATTATGTTATACTTATTACCAGTTTTACTTATTGTTTTACTATGTCCCGGTTCAGAATTGACGACCGAGGAGTCACAAAATGGGAGTCATTTCGGGGAATTCAATTGGTTAATTTTAACTCAACTATCCAGCGGGGGCGACCTGGCTTGACTTCTGAGCATAGCCTATGTCCGAAGTTAAGACTATTTAGTGCATGCCTTTAGTGCTCAGAAGCATACTTTTTAAAAGTTACTACACAATACTATGATACTCAACAAAAATATAGAAATCAAATACATTTTCTCCTGTCAAGAACTTTCTTTTTTGTGCGCTAGTTAAATGCGTGGTGTCCAATTCGCGTATCGTTAAAGTAAATTTCGCTAGCCAATGCTACGCATTTAGTGGATGCCGGATATAGCGGGCGCTAGTCGTAAAATGGTTAAACAGAATTAAATCGTACTTTTAGTAAAAAAATTAAATTAGATTTTTTTTATTTGTGGAGATTTATATATTCGCTTAATAAATAAATCATTTATGTGTTAACGTGGATCCGATTAGATTTTGATGATATTTGAAAAGTAGAATTGGGTATTTTTTCTTTCAAAATATCCCTCAAAAATCGAAAAAAATCTTAAATAAAAATATAAATATTCATATATACGTTAATTAAATGCTTTCTTTATACATCGTTTTTGTCACCAAACAAATAAAACTCGAAATATACGTTGAAATGTATGCGCGAGTCATTTATACCAATATTCCTATTTAACAAATGAGTAAATATTTTATAAGTACTTTTAATCACATTCAATTGTACCATTGCTTGAAAATTATAATAAGTAATTCGCGGAATATTAAAAATTTTGCATTTTGCTAAAGTAGTTGTCTACAGATGTAGTGCTCAAATCCCTGGAAGAGGGAAGGAGTTCAGAGTATGCATGGTATCCACATAGTAGTTCGAAATACACTTTAAAATCTAAGTGTCAATACATTAAACAATTTTATTCACAATCGAACGTAGAACACCAAAGTAACCAACCACCAAGTAAACTTGGTTACCCTAGACAGAATTAGGTATGGCATTCATTGCGAGTATTTCAATTTGTAATTTTAACTGATTGATTCTCAGACAGATCAAATCCATAAAAAACCAACTTTTGTTATTGTGTTTTAAAGTCAAAATTTGTTCGTTTGTAGAGAAAGGCATGCACTAAATAGTTGTTTCATTTTATAAACTCAAACTAATTTAGCACTCACAGATCTTACCTAAACTACTAGCTGATGTCTTTTACAACAACCCAGCAACTTCCTATCCCGATAACGTCAAGATGATATCCTCTTTAGCAATATGAAGCGATGAATATCGGAATCGTAACTTCTTCCCAGATTCCAGTTACGACAGTCATGACTAGAGCGATGCCAGTGAATTTGAACGATACCTAAACAGAACCAGACAATCAAATGCAGGCATACTTTTAAGAAAACAATTTAAAAAAAATAGTGTTTACCTGTATCTCATATGAGAATTGTAACATTGGTAAATAGATATAATTACGTCTGTAGAGGATTTGGGGCTACGTAAGGGAGGGTTGCGAGATTTGATCCCCTCTCAGATTTAGAATGTTCTGTAAAGAGTCCGTGTTCAAGATTTGTTTCAGGTTCAAATCTTGTGTAGATGGAATTTTGCAAGATACGAAAACTCAGCTCCATGCAGCATTTGAGAGTTAACTACGGTAACGTTGTAGTATGTGAAACACACATAAAGAATTTGATTTTTTATATCTATTTTCTATACCTTTGAAAGCGGCTGTGTGGTTTGGAACGTTGTTATTTATTATTTGAAAGACACTTCCATTGCATATACCAGTATCCATGGACTGGTTTCCTGCATGTTATATGCTCGTCAGCATGGAATAACAAAATGCCTGCAATGGAAGAAAGAAATTTGCTATAAATCGCAATTTTTGCGAACTTTTATGAGAAAGGACAATTTCAGTCCTTTCATAAGGCCGGTATAAAATTAATTTACAATTTAGCTCAAGCTACATGAAGCTACAGAGGTAACATTCATAAACACAAAACCGACCGTAAGAGGCAGGCGTTCTCATCAGACCTAGTCAAATTTTACTCTGGAAAATTAGCGGCTGGAATGGAGAACAGAATATTTTACATTTCTTAATATGATTGCAATAGGCACATACGAGATATATGCTTATACAGTAGCAACTATTTTTAAAGCTTCAGAAACGTTCATGTATTTTTACTTTCGCGTACGTAATAATGAGAAAGCATTGTTTTCACAAAAATTTTCGATTTCGAAATTTTGTTGAAAATATTTATGTTTCAAGACCTCTTGCACACGTTTTAACTATTTTGGAGTGATGTCCGTCTGTCTGTATGTGTTTGTTTATCTGTCTGATCTCTGTGGTCGATTTCTTGTGTACACAACTGCCTCAAATATTAATGGACTTACACGAAACGTTAAATACGACTTGGTTGTAGAAAATCTAGAACTAGATAGATTTTTTTTTTAAATTCGAGCAAAACCTTCGAAATTTATTCAAAATGTATATTTTTAACATGACAGCTAAGGAAAAATTTTACATAATCATGCATAAAAGGGATTATTTATGTCTCAATGATGACAATAGTTTCCATTATTGTTATCCAAATAGTCGCGATGCAATTTCTGTATTAGTAACGTCACTGGCCTCTCTCGGGGGAGGAGCACGTTTATCCTGGGGTACATTGTTAAGTATGGTATCAATCGAAAAATTTTATCAAATCCTTTAAAGTGAAAAGTAACACGCTGTAAGTGTAATCAATCATACCATAGAGTAATCATTCACGCTGTAAGTGTAATCAATCATACCATAGTGTAATCAATCACGCTGTAAGTGTAATCAATCATACCATAGTGTAATCAATCACGCTGTAAGTGTAATCAATCATACCATAGTGTAATCAATCATACCATAGTGTAATCAATCACGCTGTAAGTGTAATCAATCGATGTAAGTGTAATCAATCATCACATGCATGGATTAATGATACCTATTTTTCAAAATTTTACTCGTAAAATTTAAATTAAAAAAACCCGACAAGCTACTTAAAAATTAATTATGATATGAGGAAGTATGGAGTTTATGGAGATGAGCCACAATCCAGTAATTTATTCTTAGATCTAAGCAATATCTCGTTCTATGAATGTAATATTTACTAGTGCCCCCACCCCCCATATTAAGAATTTAAAACAATTTGTAACATCATATAAAACAGTTGATTTTACGTGCTCTTACTTACGAAGTATTTCCATCTCAGATTAATTTAGATAATAATTTGAGCTAAATTTTACTTAGCGCCATATTGTTTATGATACTTCTGCTCACAGGAGTGAATCTTTTAGGAATAGTTTCTTTGACGGGAGAAAATGTCTCGCATGTTTCTGCTTTCATTTTACCTCACATTGTGAATTTTGTAACAGAAGATTTCCATTTCTGTTGAAAATTTATTCCAATCTAGTTTAACTGTACTGCCGAATGGTAGTGTTTCCGTAAAAATTGCTGTTAGGTATAGAAGGAAATTTGCTACATAAGGAAATTTACTCAGATGGAGGCTTTTTATATTTTTTTCGCATAAACGTAGACAAACAGTCTAATTTTGTGCACCAACCAGTTGACATTTTTCACTAAACGTTTCAGTTTCTGTTTTTATTCAGAGATTAAATATATTTGTGATGACGCAACTGCAGTCTGGTGAACTTATATTATGCAGACAAGTTAACACAGTTTTTGATATTTTCACAACTTTAAATAGGGATAACTCAAAAATAGCATGTTCAGTTATATCACCACTTTTAAAATGAAAATTCGATGTTATATTACACTGTACTCCCGATTATCCGTGCTAATTAATGTTCGGGTTTACACGGAAAATCGGAAAACACGGATAATCGAACAATGGCCCTGTAACCCGGAAATAAGTTTAAAATGAACAAGAATCCACCAAAAATTAACATAAAATTTAAAAAACAGAGTCTAAACAAAATACTTTAAATGCTACGATTTAATTAGAGTAGAATAGAAGTAATAAGAGAAAACTTCCATATCAATTCAATTTTTCTTTATAAAAAAGTCTAATATTTTGTTTATGTGCCGTGTTTCAAACTGCACGGATAATCCGCAGACCGGATAATCTGCACACGGATAATCGGGAGTTCAGTGTAAAATGTGAAACTATAAAATGGTTCATCTTAAAAAAGCTTAGTACATTATTAAATAATTAGAGATTAAGTCATCAGCACACTACTTTATTGAAATGACTTGCTGCTTCATATATTTTGTTTAGACGCGAAACAGAAAGGATATAATTGCATGTTTTAAAGACTCCTAAAAACATGTCAAAAACATTTGGTATTTGAAATTACCTCACTGTGTACATTGTAGTATTTATAAAAATGCGTTCAAAAATTCTACTCCAATTCTGACGGATCGATGATTTGAGAATATTTGAACATGAATCAATCGTTTTCTTAAATTATGGCAGTGTGGAAGCTGTTGGATTATAATACATGAAATTTGAGTAAATTTTATGGAACATGATATGATTATTTCAATAGGTAAACACAAAAACTTACTTAGCTGCTTAAGTGCTTACATTCAAGAAGAGTTGCCATTATTAAAATGAAAATATCGATTAAAACAATTAATAAATATTTTATATGAACAGTTATTGTATAACCTGGTTGATATGTGAATCAAATCTAGATTTCCACAAAGTTGTGAAAACTTCATGTAAAACTTGCGAGAAAAAAGTCCTTAGGAACAATATTTGCATGTAAAAGCGAACATGTATGTCATTTGGACATGACGACACAAATTCGAAATTCGTCCATCTGATAATGCTCTGATCATGCGAGTAATAAATTTTTCTAAATTACGATGGGCTACTTATGTAATCAAGATGAGTGGACAAAGACCTGTTTTTAATGTTTTAAAGAAAATATATGTAGAAAAAAAAAAGCATATCAACGTCATCAAATAACCCTTTTATGTTTAATGGTGTTGATGCGTGCGCCATAAACTTTGTCTTTCAAAGTTAAAGATGGAATATCATCGTACAGTAGAAAGCTTTGGAAACACAAAGGGCAGTAACACGAAGATGAGGTTATAAGCACTGGACTATATGACTGTAACGCCTGTAACACGGGATTGTAAGGGCAAATGGTGATGTTATAGAGTATATATGAGGTTTAAAAATATTTTATAATTGAAACAAAATTAAATCACTTCTAAGGTACAAATATAGACCGTAACGCGTTCTTGTTACAAGGAGAAAACTAAAAAAAAAAATTATATAGGGGAGATGGAGGATAAACTACGTTTTTTATCAAAATATTTAATTCTATGAAACATGCAATTAAAAATCAAGCTGTTAGACATACGTTATTCAACTACAATTTAAACATTTTTTGGTTATCACATATATGGGGAGAAATCATAAGTTTCATTTAAAGTCCAAATTGTCCCATCCATCCCCAAAGCAGAGATGGATGGGACACTTAAAAGGATGGATGGGACAGTGATATTGTTCACATCAAATAATATTCAAGTAATATCGATGATGGTAAAATCAAAGTCAAATGTCTTAAATTTTTTACTTTTTCTGTACCACCTTGGCTTTGTGATTTTGGTAAGTTGGACACAATTTCAGATTTTGAAATGTTGCATATTTTACTTTTTTCTGGATAGAAAACCCTGTAACTCAAATTTTGCTTTTACAGCAATTTAAGCAATATTTTAAGATTCAAAGAAGAAAAAATATTTAATTTCCTAAATTTTTATGGCCCCCTTAAACACAACACTCATTTCAATTAACCAATAACTAAAATAACAATAATTAGAATTAAACTCAATAAATGTCTAGGTATCATTTCACTATTTAATATTTTTTTCCAAATAACTCCCCCCCCCCCCTCCAAGAATTATAGTGCTTATTCAATTCTTTTAAAAATTAGAAGAGCAAGAATTTTAAAAATTACATTTTAGATCTAAAAAATAAAGATATCAATTTAGAAATAAACCATATTTTACTTCAATGCTATGGAGATGAATAAAACAGTCCCAATCAACCCCATATATTAGTGTACTATCCATCCCCATGCTGTAACTTCTTATTTTTAGCTGTTTTGTGAAACATATATTCAAAAGACAATAATGTAAATAATGTATGCTATAGCCATCTATAGGTGAAAAAATTAACTAAAAGTGATTACTGGCTGAGATATAGTGTGTGTCCCACCCATCCCCCATCTTCTTATCAAGAGATTGGCGTACATTTTCCCAGACATCTAATGACCCAGTTGCTTTCAATTCAGCCTGAGCCTTTTACTTTCCTGAGTCTTTTTTCATCTTGAGCCTTTTACTTTCCAACTCAAAGTACATCTCTAGAATAATTGAGAGTGGGAATGAAATTTCGTGAGTTTAATGTAATTAGCAGGAAAAATAATCATTAATTATACTGCCAAATCTAATAAAATTTTCAATTGCTATTTTCTTACTACAACATTGGGATTCGAGTTCAATAGTTAGTCACATATTTATCTTTTCTCCTTACATTTCACGACGAATTCATCATTTTTGTATTTTTTCAGTTAATTTTGCCTTATGTCACCAAATCACTTCTGCATTTCAAAATACCTTAATTGTGTTTTGTGCCGTAATACGTAAACAAACCGGTTCTAATGCAGGACTGTTTTAACACAAGGTTTATGGAAGGGGTCACATAAAACCCCAAAATATTTAACGTCTACAGAAACAATAAAATTGCATTAACTAACGTAATTGCGTTCTAAGGTTGCATTAATAGAACTATAAATTAGTACAAATTTACCAAAAAACGTGTTAAGGATCACCCTTGAAAAAGAAAAGTTGGGGCCAACGGTAAGTTCAACAAATAATTGAAGTATTATATTCAACATACCTTACAAGGAATCAGGCAGATAATATTATGCTTCTAATTTATGGATCTTTTAATGTTTTTTTAATAAGGTGCTTTGTGCTTCTGAAAATAATAATTTTAATAGCAAATTTCATATAAATTTAATTTCAGAAGCTGAAGCTTGAATTACAAAAAAAAAAATATTTTAAAGTAAATACAGATTTGTCTTTGAGACGCAT
Source organism: Amaurobius ferox (assembly GCA_951213105.1). Taxonomy (NCBI): domain Eukaryota; kingdom Metazoa; phylum Arthropoda; class Arachnida; order Araneae; family Amaurobiidae; genus Amaurobius; species Amaurobius ferox. The sequence continues at coordinate 91,038,922 of OX578146.1, forward strand.
ATTAATAGAAAGTAGTAAGTGACATGTTGAACATAACTTCAGAATTTACATTTAGATATATGAATCCCTATTATATTTACACTGAGCTAAATGTTTATCTCTAACACATTTTTATTATATTACGTCAAACTTCTGAAAAGTAGGAAAATTCCAGAGAAAATATATATTCAGTTATATGTGGTCAGTTTCTTTTTGTTGTTTTTAGTTAATTGTGTCTTCCATAACCCTTAATTGCCTTTTGTGCCGTAATACCTAGGTAGGCAGGTTCCAATGCAGGACTGTCTATAGAACTGTCGTCCGCTCAGATCAAGGATATCGTTTAATCCCGATAACGCACGTCATTTAAAAGAAACAGATCTTGGCATACATGTTTCGTGAGCAGTCTAGTTTAACACAAAAGGGTGTAGTTAGTAAATATTGAAAATCAACTTTCTGAAAAAATAAACTTTTAGATGTCAGTTTAAAATGCTAATGATCCAAAGTACAAATTATGTAAGATTCAGAGAAATGCATTTGTAATTAATTTAAAGATTTCTATATAAAAGCAGGTAAATTTATACTTCATATTTTTCACTCTTAATTTTTAAATGTATTACGTACGATTACAATATAATATTGTAGGTAAACTTGCGGGAGGGTAGCGACATTGTTTGTTCTACAACTCCAAGGATCAGATCAACAAATTCAAAGTATATAAAGTCTTGTAAAAATATGTATTATGATAAAAGTTCAAATTCAATCTTAATGACATATGTCTAATTTTCTGTGAGGTTTGTTCCCTCCCATCATTCTATCAAGACATAAGAAATACATTGTTAAAATTTTCCTATTTTTATTGTATAAAATGAATTGTATAGGATTTACATATAATAGGTTCTGATTTATACTTTTAATAAATTATAAACAATTTAATTATTTTAGTTAAGTGTGTTTGTTTACATTGGCAACAATGTATGGGATTAACAAATTTTTTAGTTCATGATCTGATATTTACACTCAGTGAGGATGATAAGGGGGTTATACCCCCCCACCACCACCACCACCCTCAGGGACACATCGAAACTCGTTGAAGTTTGGAGAAATGGGAAACAAAATATTTGGTTACAAACCACCACTCCTTACTCCCCTCCCCCCTCAAAAATTTTTCTGGCTATTCTACTGTTCACACTGAAACTTATTTTCAAAATTTAGTAAACATAATGTGTAGTTTTACATAACTTTGTGGGACGTACTTTAAAAGTATTTTAAACATGTTTACATGCTTATTGCAATAGGTGCAATCATTCTACATATTACAATCATTCTACACTCAAGTCAAAATATCACATCTTTTGCGAGTGTTTCAAATACAAATAATCTGCATGTAATATCTAAAAATAACTCTCATCTAAAACGCCGGTACATTAAAATGTAAATTAAACAACATATGTTTATTAACAACATATTATGTTTATTAACAACATATTATGTTTATTAACAACATATTATGTTTATTAACAACATATTATGTTTATTAATTTCAGACATCAGAAAATTTGATGACAAACTCTCAAAAGTTACGTTTAAAAGGTAAACTATAACATAATTAAAAATACAAATTCCACTATTTTACGACTTACCTTCTATAAACTTCATAGTTTCATTGGAGAGCTGTGACAAAATGGCGGACAATTACATTCAAGAAAATTTGATAGCATTGTAGCCAGGTGGCAGAGAAAAAATCCCTAGAGTTGTACTCACATGTACCTACTTATCCCTATGCAAAACGCAAGTGTCACTATTGAAATCCCTACGCCTCTCTGAAGTGCACTTAAAAAACTCCCTACGGCTCTCGTAAGCGTACCTATAACAATCCCTACGCCAGAAATGTACCTACACAAATCCCTACTATTCAATAAATTGTTTTATACGCAGCATACAGGGTGTTTCAAAAAGATTAATATTTCTAAAATGAGTGGTCGCAGACCCATAAATCCAATTTAAGACATGTTACAAACGAGATAGACATTTAGAATACGACAATTTGGATCGCGTGACACATTTTAGTAAAAAAATGTGTGAAATTTTACTTTTTGTACAGAACAAAATACCTCTACTACCAAAGTTCCAATTAGCAAATCAGTCCCTATTCATTTAAATATTTTTTGGAAAACAAATATAGCTAATATGCAAAATTGGCCATGAAAAAATTGTCAAGATTGTAGAATTTAAACCATTTTCACCCAATCAAGCGAAACGACGAAACCATATATTTGAGAGATCGTATAAATATTGAATTTCTGTAGATACCATTCGCATTCGAGGTGCGGGATAGCCCAATGACTAAAACCCAGGGATTTCACCCGGAAATCCCAAATTCAATTTCCGGAGATACCCGAACTATCCCCGTTTCCACGCGGAGTGCGGGCACGTTAAATCTGTGGGTCCGAAAGTCCTTCAGAGATTTGATCATTTCACGATTTGAGACTCTACCATAGGAATTTCGCTTCAATTACTATATCTGAGATTTAAGGAACCTAAATATATAAGCTATAGCAATGGCGCCGATCTTAACTACGAACGATGGCTGTACATGTTTAACGATGGCTGTACATGTTGAGCTCTCGTCCTTTTCTATGGATCTAGAGAACATCAAAACATTCTAGGCTACTTCCTCTAATGAATGGTACAAGTTTTTGAAAGCAGAAGCACTTATTTTACAGCTAAATGGCGTATGAAATAGCACATGCGCTGCATTGAATGACAATGTGTGGCATTGAAATAGCACTGGCATACGATAACTGACAGAACCCGTTAAACTCAAAACAGCGATTGCGTCATTCTGTACATGTAGGTGCCTGAGACTTAATCACATACAAATACAATCACGGGGCGTGACAGCCCAGTGGTTAGGGCGCGGGAATTGCACTCGGACGGCACTGGTTCCATTACCGCCACTTCAAAAACTGCCGCTGTGTTCACGCGGAGTACGATTACGTTAAACATGTGGGTCCGTATGTCCTTCCGAGAGGTTGGTGGTAGGGGAAGGACAGCACGGTCCCTGTGGATACCTCCCCCACTGGGTTCCAGTCTAAATTGGGTGGTACTTCCCGGCCGCCCAAGTAGATACCTTATCCCTTTCTGGTAGGTCGGACGGTCTGAGTAGAAGAAGAAGACACTATAACAACTGTGTCTGTGACGTGTTCAGAAAATCTTTGAGCATTGTTTCTGGGCAAAATCTAGAGTTTGGAAAAGTACCTGAAAATTATATTTGTTCTAGCGTAAAAGAACTGTAGTGGCTTCAGTCCGACCAAGTCGAAATAATTTTAAGTGAAAAAACTTCATGGAAAATAAAATTTCAATAAAGTTGAATAAGTTTATTTGTTATTTTCAGTCTCATTTTTTTTGGTTACAACTGAAAATATGAGCCTATGGTAACTAAATTAACACAATTAAAGCAAATTAATCTGTCTAAATTTCAAGCTAATATCAAATCGATACAAGTTTGATCAAGCGTAGTGTTACAGGATTTCATAACCACACTATTTGTAAAACTAAGAATTGTATCCAAACTACAATTATACTCATCAAAGGTGAAATTGCAACATCATGAAGGAATGCACGTAGCTTTATGCATATCATCGTACCAGTAGAAAAGAAAGTCATATGCAAATGATTAAAATGACAAACAAAGATATGAAAAGAAAACATGTTTATTTAGAAAAGAGTGTGGTGCCAGGGGCAGCTATGCAAGCCTCAAAAGGGCGAGGCATACTTTCAATGAGGCTATTATAAGTTGCCTGAGATAATCCTTGCCAAGTAGCGCCCGATGCGGCACGCAGTTCGTTTACGGTATGTACCGGTGTTCCCCGGTGCCCCTGACGTTTGATGAGGGCCCACACGTTTTCAATGAGAGAGAGATCCGACAAGGGTGCCGGCTAGGAAAGGATGTGGATTTCGTTTAGGCTGTTGAGAGTTCGTCTTGCGGTGTGGCATTGTCTAGCTGGAACACTGTGCAGGAAATAGTCTGCACCAGTGGTCGAACTACAGACATCACAACTTGTGTGACGTACCGGTCTTCTGTCAAATTATCTCAATGTGCACCAGAGCTGGCCGCTGATCGAACATGATACCGCCCCAAACCTTGATGCCTAGTGTTGGACCGGTGTGACGTTCGGTGATATGAGCTGGCAAGTGGCGTTCCCCGGGAAGCCGCCACACCCATCCACGGCTGTCTTTCCTCCACAGGCAAAAGCGAGATTCATTCGTTAACAATACCCGATGTCATTCATTAGTCCACTTGCAATGACGACGACAGCACGCCAGACCGTCATCCCTGTGCCGAGCGCTTAATGGCACCCCAGTGAATGGCCGCCGTGCGCGCAACTATACGTCATACAACATGTTACGAATGGTTTGGCAAACAGGTCAAACCGTTGATGGTGGCAGGCTGTTTCAGAGGTCACTTGCCGTTGCGAACGTGTTTCGACGAGTTGTTCAGTGAATCTGCCGATCTGCACGCCTGTTAGATCCACTCCCTCTTCGGCGTGTTCTCTAATGTTCCTGCGTCCATTGGGTCCACACATCGCTGAATGGTACGCCTAATGCTTGTGGTAATTGCACGTAGGGGAGGCAAATAAGGGGCGCGGTCGCGTCCCCAAATTTTTCCTTGTCGTCTATCGGCTTCTCTCTGGTTTTATTGTCTGGCCACTGGTCAGTGTTCTCACGATATAGCGTTTCAAAAGAGCCAACCTTCAACCTTCACAGTGAAGTTCCCACTTCCGGCTGGAACGAATCCTTTTTAATTTAAAAAGATTGGGGTGATGTTATCCTTTTCACATGAAAATTTCAAGTGTCCGATTAAATGTATGTGTAGTTAGTGCATGCTCACCCATTCCTTCTGCTAGAAATGCATTTCAGCAGCTCAATGCATTATATTTTTTCACAGAAACATCATATAAAAACATGATATTTTCGAAAAGATTCACTCATCAACAAATACTTTTTCTGGAGGCTCTTCAACTCTACAATCACAAAGTGATACGAGGTGGTCTTCCAGAGTTAAAGCCATAAAAGCACTACTTGATAATTGTGAAGTGGTGATTTTAACACTGGAGGAATTATCTGAAAATGATTCTGTCAATGGTGGAATAGCCGAAGCCCTTTTACCGTGCATGACATCGTTCGAATTTTTGTTCACTTTGTTTGTATTGAAATAGTATTTTTGATCAATACAATACTCTCTCAAAGCATCTTCAGTCATCTGATCTTAATTTTCAGACTGTGCAAGCTTTGTCTAAAGCTACTATTGAAACTGTTAGTTTTCTTCGCACTGATGCATATTTCAATCAAGTGTGGAGTTTTGTGACAAAACTTTGCGAAAAAAATTCTTATTCTGGACCAAAACTGAAAAGGCGTAAAAAAATTTCAAGCGAGTTTGGAGGCGGTGAAAAAAATCCCATGATGATGTCAAATTATATCACAGAATTAATATTAAATATGAAATTATAGATTCAGTATTTAATGAAATTGGGACAAGATTTAATGAGAACAATATATCTGTTTTGTTTGCCCTTAGTTCAGTATTATCCGGATCTGATGTCGAAAAAGAAAATGTTTCAACCATATGCAAAGTATATGACTTCCAGAAAGAGGAATTGCTGTGTGAAATGCGGCTGTTTTATTCAATGGTGAAAAATGAAAACATAGACCATCCCAAATTTAAAAGTCTCCTGGATTATTTTAAAGAGTGGAATTTAAAAAATGTGTTTCCTGTCATAACATTATTAGTTAAATTGTTTTTGACTGTGCCAATCAGCTCAGTCAGTTGTGAAAGGCCTTTTAATGCCTTAGGAGGCTGAAAAATTACTATCGCAGTACAATGGGACAAGAAAGACTTTCATTTTTAGCTGTTTTAGCTATAGAACAAGCTATACCACTGGATTACGATGATATTGTAAAAAATTTTTTTCTTCTTCCAGACTCTGAGAACCTGCGTTTAAAACTTCAATATAAGGTAAATAAATATAGATATTTGTATTTAGAAAAAAATATGTTAACAACAAATTATGTTAACACAATTATGTACAAAAATTATGTTAACAACAATTATATTTTTTAACATCAATTCAATTTTGTGACCTCCCACCCCCCACACACTATTAAAAAACAATTTATTTATTCCATATTATAAATTTTCATACATGCAAATCTCGAACCCCCAAATGGAATGCTGAAATGCCGCCCCTGATTGCACGCATCGACAAACCCATACCAAGCAGCTCCAGGATACGGTCTCGTTCCCCAGTTCTTAACTCCTAGTATACAGCTTGCTGACGTTTTCAAGACATTGTTTCCTCACCTTTTTAAAGTTCGGCTTCTGCAAATCGTCTCTGCTAGCATTTACAGGACCATTCGTCTGCTGGTCTTATCATTCGAAACCAGGTGTCACGTGACCCCGATACGTACGAAAACTTAATCATTTGCATATGGCTGCGTTCGTTCCTTCATAGTGTTGCAATTTCTCTTTTGAAGAGTGTATATATATCTGTCTGGGGGTTTTAAAGCGCTACAAATTTCTTTTTTACTGTCCATTGCTAGTACTTTTAATTTTCCAGTTACAAGCATTAAAATTTTGAGAAAAGGAAAATTTTCACTCTTCTTCAGATGGACAAAACGACTGCACAGAAACAAGATATTTGCTGAAACAAATCACTGGTTCAGAGATTGGATTTGCTACTGAACATTTTTGTCGCTTACTGTTTAAATATATCCGTAATGTGAGGCTAGGTAAATCAGTTTGTCAGAACATCAAAACTGTATTGTGAGAATCTAGCCTGATAAAAGACGGGGCGAAATGGTGACAACTCTGACATTAAATGGAACGGATATTTATGGGTAATAAATATACTGATTTCGTACCGAACTTTAATCAAGGAGACAGACTGACGATGTCCAGTCCCTAACAAGCTATCGTTAGAAGGGGAAAGGGCAAGGCAATACACAATAAGAGACATTATAAATGAAGAAGGTGGGCTCCCCCGAAGCCATATTATTACTCAACTGAATTACCTAGAGTGTAGCTCAATACGACTTTCTCATAGTAGCATTTTTTATTTGTAATTTTCAAGAAAAAAAAGGGAAAAATCGGTATTACGGGTCTAAATATGATTACAACTATAGCGTGTTAACATTGACTTTAAAGGTCTTGGAAAAATCTTTCGATTGGTACTATACCTGACAATGTACCCTCGGGGGGGGGGGGTAACTTGCCCCTAAGGAAGACTAATGATGTTTCAAACAAAAAAAATTGTATCACGGCTATTTTTCACAATAATGATTGAAATTATTAAGTATCGTGATTCTTGAGCTACAAATAAACCCTTGATGTATTATTAAGTCAAATTTTGTCCTATGCTGCTATGTTATAAAAATGTGGAATAAAATTCAAACTTTTAGCTCGAATTTAAAAAAAAATTCTATCTAATTCTAGACTTTTTTATAACAAAGTCGAATATAAAATTTCGTGAAAATCCATTAATATTTGTGGCTGCTATTGTGTACACCAGAAATCGACCACAGCCATCAGACAGACAGATGGACATCACTTAATGAATAGCCAAAACACGTTCAGAAGGTCTTAAAACACATATTGGCATCAAAATCTCGAAATCGAACATTTTCGGAGTAAAATAGGACTGGAAAATGGATTTGTGAAGGTGAAATCAAATGATGAAAAAGTTGCTGTTGAGGAACACGCTTGTGAATTCGAGTACATCACCATCGATGTTTCAGTTAATCAATGCATGATGTATTTCAACATGTGTGCCTTTCAGTTTGAGGCATGCACTTCTATATTGCCACTAGTTGAATATTAGAAAAATCATTTTTTTATTTGTAAATTATCTAGTTACTCGCTTGGCCTCGCATTTTTATGCACTTACAAGCGTAAGGAACAACCAATCTCCTCGTTAAATGCAGTAAACATGATGCTACAAAGTAAATTAAAATAATTCTGTAACTGATTTACTATTAATCAGTATAATTAAATAAGGGATTGACTGTAAACTAATAAGGCGGCTTTAATGACTATGCTAATAATTATTTTTCAGTAAAAGATATCTCACTGATGAAGTTGTGGATGACAGACTGTGATATATTTTTACGGTTGTGAAATATTGTAGTATCAGGTATAAGAAATGCCAGGTCTAAGCCTGAATAATACAGAAGTAATTTGAGGGTTTTGCAGTTTTCACAACAGTGTATTTCAAGTAAACCACTATAAAGAATATTTAAAATTATATCATTTTTATACTACTTTATCTTTTATAGTTTAGAAGATATTTCGATTGAAAATAAGCAAACTGATGAAGGGAATTTAAACAAAACCAGACAAAAGCATCTTTATCTAAAAATGTAGTTCAATTAAAATGTTAAAATTAATTTTGTATGTGCATAGATATTACCTTATATCTGACAAAACAAACATACAATATTTACATTTTATCTATTACGTTAAAAATATTAGCTTCCAAAGTGTTTACATTTCTCATAAATCTTCGATCTCAGTCTAATACTGTAACTATACTAACAATATTTAAGTCAAAAAGGGGGGGATAGAAAGATAACAAATTCTTCATTGCTTTGATTCTATTCTTCATCTAATGCTATTTTGTATCGAAAAATATAACGATCAATTCTCTGCATTGTTATGCAATTGTTCTTTTAATTTCTTGTTGGTGCAATTCCCCATGAGTACCTAAAGAATAATTCATGTGAAAAATCTCAATTAAGACTGAAGTGCACAGTAATCGATAATTTACGGGGCAGTTAAGCAGGATATTCATCAATGAAAGTGTTTCACAAAATACATGAGATGTGGAGAACACTTATTGATTTCAGACGTTTCTATTGAGGATATAATAAAATATCCCAATTTGGATCTTATTCTAGCTCATCAGTACAATCAATACATTTATGAAGAAGTCTTTATACAATGGTAAAAGCACACTTCATTTTTGACGGAACTAAGCATTTTTATTCCATTTACCATACTTATTACATACAGTCATACGGATTTTTCGAAAAAGCCGGAAGTAGCATTTCCAGAACCGGAAATGGAAATCCTTAGTAAAACCTCTGGAGTTAGATGCTAAATCCATATAAGCCATTATCTGAGCTCTATCTATATCCAATACCGAGAAATAGATATTTCAAGGAAGTCTTTTGCACTGAAAGTGGAATAAAACCAGAAGTTGAAATATTGAACAACGCTACTTCCTCCGAAAAATTTAATGCTGACTTCATATCAGTCCTTGCCCAAGCTCTATCTACAACCAGTTTTGTAAAATGGGTGTTTTAAGAAGTTTTTTTAACTGGAAGTGAAAAAAAATCGGAAGTGTAAATCTTTAATGAACCCCCCATACCTCTTCCTAACCGTAATGCTAAAATTATATTAGTCATCATCTAAGATACATATATAGCAAATCTCGACAAATTGATGTTTCAAAGAGAGTATAAATTTTGGGTTCGGAAGTGACATCTCCAGAACTGGAAATGGAAATTCTTAGTAAGTCCCTTAACCTCCCCCCCTGAAATTTGATGCTGAATCCGTATCAGTCATTAACTATGTCTTATCTATAAGCAAGCATGAGAAATAGATGTTTCAAGGAACATTATCATCACACCAATGAAAAAGAAACCGGAAATGAAGATTCTTAGTGAATCACTTTATCACCGCCAGAATGTGATACTAAATCCATATCAGTTATACCCTAAGACTTTATCATAGCCAATCCTGAGAGCTAGATGATTAAAATAAAATTAAAATTTTTGAACCAGACCCTTAATGAACACCCAATCCCATTGTTAATTTGATGCTGAATCCAAATCAGTGATCCTCTAAGCTTTATCTATAACAGATCCTAAAATATAGGTGTTTCAAGACGAAATAATTTGCAAAAACAACAGTATGACAAAATGTTGCTGCCAATAACGGGTTCAGAGTTTCTGTGAAGCAAAAATAAAGGCCCTAGTGGGGCAAATATATTAGAATTTACTACTTTAGTACATTTGCGATTTAGCAGAACATCGTCTTACCTTAAATATAGGTATTAAGATCGGAATAGATGTGTAATATGCCAACTCCAACCTAAGCAAACTGCATATCGGAGGAATTCAAAGAGTAAAACTTGGAATAACTAATGTGATTTTCTGAGATCGTAGCTTTAGAACGTCAGCAGAAAGAGACAGTCACGAAGATATATTGAAGTACTATATGAGGAGAAACTTTGTAAAAGACGGTTGGATTTTTTTAAATAACTCTCTCTCTTTTTAGATCTCCAACTCCACTTATTACGTACGGTGAGAAGGTAATAGACATTAATATCTATTATTGAGTTGTTTGTGAGGTAAATGTAAATGGAATTTATTGAAATGTCAAATTACCTCAATCAAGTTATGATATATAGAGATATTGTGCATGGAAATATAAAATGATTACAAATAGAAAGCAATCATTATACAAGAACCATTGATGACATCTTTTTGGAAATATTCACTGCTCGGCATATATTCCAACTGCTTTTAGCCCAGTTGAAGACCTTCTGTTAGGGTACCTAAGGCATGCATGCCACCAAGGGATATCACATAACGCTATACGCAATGCTATGACACGGGATTCAGGCTGATTATGTAGAGAAAGCATGTCTGGCCAGCATCAAGGAAATCCGAGCAAAATTCGAGTTAAATATGCATATTACAATAAGTCAAACGGCAAAAAAAGGATTCAATAAGAATTAAAAAACATAAATGAAAATATAAAGTGCAATAAAGGACAAAATATAAATATATAATAAAAATATACAGAAAAGGCTGAGATATCAATATTTAAAATGGTTAGGTACATCGAAGGTAGTTTTACCTCTTTGTAGTCCAGGATTGGACGTCAAACAAAACTTAGTCTTTGATCTGGGTCGCAATTGCAGATAGAATCGCGATTCAGATAAATAAACATGGATTCAAAAAGCAGACTGTTCCAAGAATCATTAATTACATCGATTTAAAAAAACGTTTTGTCAAAAAGGAGGGTAAAATGCTTATTGAGAACAGTTTGAGATAATGCAGAGGTAGTTTATTATTCTTAATGTCACGCGAATGTTCAGTTAATCTAATACCAACGGTCCTTCTACTACCGATAAAAAATTATAACTTATAATATATGAAATAATGAAGACAACATATGATCCAGTCTGATTTCAAAAACTATTTTTATCAGTACGAATACGACTAAACATAGAAATTACAGTATAATGACATACTAGCATGTTTTATCGTATCAGTATGTCTGTTTCTTGTTTATACTTATTTGTTTAAGAACTTTCAGTATTTAGTTTCTCATACGTAATATTGAGAAAGTATTGTTTTCCCAAAAATTTTCGATTTAGAGGCCCATATACGTTTTGACTATTTTTGGAGTAATATCCATCTGTCTGTCTGTCTGTAGTCGATTTGTTGTGTACACAATAGCAGCCACAAATATTAATGGATTTTCACGAAATGGATTTTCACTTACATACGGCTTTGTTATCAAAATATCTAGAACTAGATATAATTTCTTCACACTCAAGCGAAAACTTTGAAGTTTATTCAAAATGTTTTATTTGTTTAACATGGCAACATAGTATAAAATGTGACATAATCACACATAAAAGGTTTATTTGTGACTCAATGATTACGTGACTTAATAGTTTCAACCACTGATGTGAAAAATAGCCGCGATGCAATTTTTGTGTTTGTGACGTCATTAGCTCACCCTCGGGGGGCATGTAATCAAGTATGGTATCAATCTAAAGATTTTTAAGCCCTTTAAATTGAAGGGCAATACGCTATAATTGTAATCATTTGACACATGATAGCGATTTTTCTAAATTTTTCTTGTAAAATATGAAAAAAGAAAAGCTACTAAAAATAGATTCTGGTCTGAATCTATTTTTAGTAGCTTTCTCTTTAGTAGCTTTCTTTCTTAAAAAAGAAACTTTCTCAGGAAAGTCGAGTTGAACTACATTCCATTTAATTTTTTCAGTTTTAATACTGGACTAATTGTAATATGCAAATTTAGTTCATATTTCAGATGTGTATCTACAATATGCTCATTCTATATCATATGCCCTTTCACGATCGAAAGAACTTAAGGCGATTGTATGTATTTTACATCCTTAATAGTGAAATAAAACTGTTATGATTTTCTTGAATCTATTTAACTACAGACGTGTCGCCAATTCAGTTCTCAATATTTATAATTTAATTTCAGCTCAATACAGTAATCCTAACACCACAGCAAGATTACACGCAAATAAAATTAACAACACTTAACTGTATATACTTACTTTTGAAGAAGTGTTTAAATGTCTTAGTTTTGATGCATATCTCTACTTCATGCTGTAATTCACCCCAAAAACATTCCTGACGATGCCCAGTGCCGTGATTTAACAGTTTTTAAGTTCCTTATCAGTGCAATTTACCGTGAATACTTCGGGAACAACCCAAGCGAAGAAAGCTCAATTAGGATTGGTGGCTCAAATGTACAGCAATAAATTATTAATGCAGCCGTTAATCAGAAAATTCACCGTTGAGAGATTTTGACAAAATTTATGCAAATAAATTAGTACGCTTATTTATTTCTTGCGCATTTTTATTTTCCCTGCATTCGTACTGTAATGCATAGGAATATTATTGTGACGGAGTCGAAAATTCGAATTTGAGTTTTCGACAGAACATATTTTAAGCATCCCTGCACTCGAATCGATAATTTTTGAAGTGATGTGTGTGTATGTATGTTAATGTATGTTAATGTATGCTAGTGTGTGTCTTAGTGTGTGTATGTATGCTAGTATGTGTATGAATGCTAGTGTGTGTTAGTGTGTGTATGTATGCTAGTGTGTGTATGTATGCTACTGTGTATATGTATGTTAGTGTGTGTATGTATGCTAGTGTGTGTATATATGCTACTGTGTATATGTATGCTAGTGTGTGTGTATGTTAGAGTGGGCGTGTATGCATTATGTGTCCGCGAATGCAATATATCACGAATGAATGAACTGTTTCATTTGATATGATTGTTGTAATTAGTGAATACTAGAAATGTATCGATTTTAAACGCGATAGAATGTGTAAAAGACCCCTCCCCCCACAAGTTTCGAAGGAATTAAAAAAACCCAGAATTTTCAATAACTAAAAATGAAAATCACTTCAGACTTATGTTTCAATAGAGAACAAATGAAGCAAATTTCAGCACTCTAATATTAACCGTTCTTGAGATATTGCACGTTTTTGTTAAATAAATGAAAAAATTACAATAAATGAAAACAGTAGTTAGTATTAGTAAATATGTTCATATGCAGTTTTATGCGAAAAATCTGTTAATATCATTCTCGTGGTTCTAGTTTCTTCCATTTACGATAAAAGTTAAGTACGATAAAGGTTTTGTAATAGTTTTGTACCTTGACGCCAGGGAATTGATCTATAGCCACTAATTTTATGGGATATTGGATGTCAATTGTATTTTGATGAGGATTTTGCCCGTGATTATGAATAAGCTATTCTGGTTGGAATAAGTTGCCAATATACATTTTAATTAATTTATTTCAAGACTGAAAGCATTGATCTTGTACGTCATTATTTCGCTGTGAAAAAAGTTATATAGGGAAAGTATTATAAAGGGAACGTTGTGTGCTGCCCACATCAGATTTCGAAATTTCTTACAAGAGTAATTTACCTTCAATGAATTTTCTGTTTGTTTATTAAACAATTCATTGAATTGAGTTTAATTGCTCAAAATAACACACATAATTATTTGAAATAACACTGCATTTACAGTTTTAATTCAATTTTCGTTTTCATTCGGCAACTGAACGTATTTTCAAAGGCGGCATAGTAAAAATGCGAAAAACTGAAGAAGCTATTGAACTTATTCTTTTCTTCGTCAAAAATTACGTGCAAAACAAGCATTTAATTGATACATTTGAACATACGTAGTCTTTATTTACATTTTAACGATTTCTATAGGTCATTTCGCAAAAAAAAGTAGGTTATTTTTTTCCGAATCGTAAAGGCCTTATTACACGACAGCAATTTGGTACAACATACCGCTCGCAAAACAGCTTTGGAACGTTTGTGACGTCACTCCACGCAGCACAGAACGAACGTGACGTCACTTCACTCAACAAGTGGGGGAAGCCCTTTCCCTCTTGCATTCGCTACGTAATTTCCTCATCGGAATACCGTTTTAGAGTTCTCATACTGTAAATATATCTTTTAACATACCAAAGGTTCCGTTTGGATTAGATAATTGTGTTATTACACAGGGCAATTTTTATTACCGAACTTCGGCAATTCCGTCCGTCAATCATACTTTAGGCTCTTCCTCTTTAACAGGTCCATTCTCTCTAATACCGGTGATTTCATTCCAGAAACCATTCTTCGGTGTGTTTTTCGTGTAATATAAATCTTTTATATCGCAAAAGTGTCTGTAATTTGGTAAAAATTATTTTCTTTTTTTTCCATCTGCATTTCCAGACTTCAGTAATTCCGCCCGGCAAGGATACTTTAGGTCCCCGCCTTTCTAAGGCCCCCTTCTCTTTAATGCCGACGATTTCATTCCAAGAAACATTCTTTAGTATTTTTGCGTATAATTTGAATCCTTTATATTTCACAGATGTGTGTAATTTGGTAAAAGTTCAATTACTATTTTTCAATCTACAGACTTTAGCAATTCCGTCCGAAAATAATACCCTAGGTTTCCCCCGCCTTTCTAACTCGCCCCTCCTCTTTAATGACGCCGATTTCATTCCAAGAAACATTCTTTAGTGTCTTTTGCGTATAATTTGGACCTTTTATATTTCACAGATGTCTGTAATTTGGTAAAAGTTCTATTATTACTTTTCCATCTCCAGATTTTAGCAATTCCGCCCGAAAATGATACACTAGGCTCCCCCCGCTTTTCTAACTCGCCCCTCCTCTTTAATGACGCCGATTTCACTCCAAGAAATATTCTTTAGTGTCTTTTGAGTACAATTTGGATCGTTTATATTTCACAGATGTCTGTAATTTGGTAAAAGTTCTATTATTATTTTCCCATCTCCAGGCTTTAGCAATTCCGCCGGCAATGATACTTTAGGTCCCCGCCTTTTTAACGTCCCCCCTCCTCTTTAATGTCGCCGATTTCATTCCAAGAAACATTCTTTAGTGTTTTTTGCGTATATTTTGGATTTTTTATATTTCACAGATGTCTGTAATTTGGTAAAAGTTCTATTATTATTTTTCCACCGCCAAACTTCAGCATTTCCACTCGGCAATGATACTTTAAGCCCTCCTTTCTAACAGGTCCTTCCTGTCTAATGCCGCGGATTTCAGAAAGCATTCTTTAGTGTGTGTTTTTCATATAATTTGGCTCTTTTATATCCCACAGGTGTCTGTAATATAGTAGAAGCTCTATTATTTTTCCATCTGGAGATTCTAACTCATTCCAAAGCAATCTATCGGCCATCTTGGTCGCCATTAAAGGCATGTCACCAGTGACGTTCGGAATTACGGACTTCTGATTGGTTATTTTTCGCACAACCTTTCCCTCAACAGCAACATTTTAGATTTGAACCTAAAATGTCGTGGCTAGATTTGTTGAATGAACTGTCTTGCGAACGGTTTTGTTATGCCAAATACTGTCGTGTAATAAGGCCTTAAGCAAATCTTATCAGCACCAGGGTCATCCACAAGTGACTTATAAAATTTTATGAAATTTGGTCAATTAGTTTTTGAGTTATAGTAACTACATACATTGCACAGACAGACAGACACACACACACGTCATGCTAAAAATAGTTTTTTCGTATTCTAGATATCCCAAAACGTGTTGATCCATCGAAAACTCGAGTTGCGATTTTCGATACGATTCCAATAATTTCCTTATACATTATCATGTATTGCAGGGAAAGTAAAAATCTTAATTAAGATTGGTGGCCAAATGTTCAGCAATAAATAATTATTGCAGTATTTAATCAGAGGATTCATCGTTGAGATATTTTGACAAAATTTATATGAAAAAAAATAAGTATGCTCATTTATTTCTTTAGAATTTTTATTCAATCGATAACGTTATATAAAATTATTGAAAAATGTCCTATTTTTAAGTCTGGTGATGCAAAACTTGATTTGATGATATAAACTCTGGTAATTATAGAGTTTCAATCCAAAAGATTAGATAAATCAAGATGCATGTATTGCATGTGATGCATGTTTTGCATTTCAAAATTTTGTTTAAAATTGCTACAAACAAATACTATTAAGCAACAGTGCAAAATATCTATATACTTCGTAAATCACGTATTAATGTAACTAAATATACTGTAAACTACGTGGTATTTAATCCTGTCAGAAACAGAGAAACTATTAAATATGAAATTACAAACTCTATTAATATATGTTATTACTTTCCTTATATACATAATGTATAAGGAAAGTATTGTGACGGGGTCGAAAATTCGAATTCGAGTTTTCGACGGGAGAGCACGTTTCAAGCATCCCTGATCACGAATCAAACATTTTTGAAGTGATGTCTGTGTGTGTGTGTGTGTGTGTGTGTGTGTCAGTGAGTCTGTGGAGACGATAACTGACGAACGAATGGACCGATTTGAACCAAATTTGGTACAAAAATCACACTCCGTAAACACTGGAAGCCTATTGTTTTTATACGTAATCGAATGTTCAGAACCCCCTAAATTTTCGAATGAAATTTTGAAAAAATCGTCAAAAAATCAAAACCGCTAATAAAGTTACGCAAATAGACATCTCTTATGTAATTTTTCATTAGAAAACGATTGGCATAGATTTTAGAACGCTAACAGGAACCGTTCTCGAGATATTAAACATTTTTCAAAAAAATTATGAAAAAGTCACATAAAAAAAAATTCCTATTGAGAAACATGTTCACTTTTCATATGTAACACCATGCGATAAATTGAGTGACATTATTCTCGTGGATCTAGCTCGTTCCATTCATGAAAAAATATACTTTGAATAATACTTTTGTATTTGAACGCCAATAGTCATTTATCAGCTGCAAGAATGACTTTTTTCTTAGTGCATAACGCTTGGCGAGATTTTGGCGACGAATTTGGCGGAATGTCGCCAGCTTGGCGACTTTTTGAAATGTTGCCAAATTAATGAAAATCTCGCCAAATGGACAAAAATGATGCTAAATCAATGAAAATGACGACTCATTGTCGAAAATTCAATATCTTGGAAAGAATATTAGTATCTACTATAAGAAAAACCTAATTTTTTACTGTAAAAGTAGTAAATTCATAACATTATATAAGGAAAGTCATGTGTTGCCCACATCAGATTTTTTTGATTAGCCATGTGTCGCGTAGTGTCAATAATACTAGTCTGAATCGAAAATTAGCTCAATTATGCTCTGTCCGGTAGTCCGTACCATAAGGACGCAAAGATTCAGCTTTCTAGTTAACTCGGGATAGTGCATTATAGGTGTAGTAACTTTATTTAAATGTTTGGATGTTTAAAAGATTAATTCAAGCGTAATGGCATTATTAAGCAACTAGAATATAATCCTGACGCACGTGGAGTCCGATTTAAAAGGAACAAGTTATTTTTTTATTTTATCTAAGCCTTTGGAAGAAAAAATAACGGTGAACTTAAGATTACTGAGGAAGAAAAACTGAAAATAACTTGAAAGAAGAAAATATTTATATTTATTTTTTTCGACAATGCGATCACTGTGATGTGAAATTGTTTAACAGAACAATAACTTACATTTAAAATATTTCTTTGAAGAAAAGAAAAAAAATCTGATGTGGGCAGCATATGACTTTCTTCATATAATGCAATGAATTTACTACTTTTACAGTAAAAATAAAAAATAGATTATTTTTATAGTAGATATTTATACTCTTTCCAAGATATTGAATTTTCGTCAATGAGACATCATTTTCATTGATTTAGCGTCATTTTTATCCATTTGGCGAGTTTTTCGTTAATTTAGCAACATATAAAAAATTCGCCAAGTTGGCCACATTCCACCAAATTTGTTACCAAAAGCTCGCCAAGCGTTATGGAATTGAATTGAATTTTTAAAAAAACTGTATTTTTACTCGAATTTACAGACATGTATATACAACTATTTTATTCAAAATCATAACCACCGTGAGTGTAAAAATATCTTTAATAAATTTATCTGAATCAGAAATCCGTTCCTGTGTTTCCAACAAGTCGCAGTTAAAACAAGAGAAAGAGGGGATTCTGAAAGTTTTCATCCATTATGCAAATTGGATTTTACGTAGCGTGGGTTGTATGATAATGTGGGTAGCGCACTCTCTAAATTAATACGACGAAAAGTTACTTTTTAATGGGTAACGACCTCCAGTCTAAGGCAATAATGGAAGAAATTTTGAATATGTTTCCGGACAACAAAATCTAATGCATGAATGTTTCATAAGACCTCTCCTAGGAAAACACTTTTGACAAGAATAATGGACAGTCTATGGTCTAAAGCAGTGTTCTTCAACCTTTGTCATCCCGCGGAATCCTTTTTTGAGATGTTTTTTTTATGGAACCCTTCGTTCAGTAGCACACCCAGATTTGAGTTTAGAGGTGATGTGTCATATTACGTATTGCATGTTATGAACAAAGTGCGTCCCTGCCTTTGTCATGAAAACTTTATATAAGATATAAATTTGCATCTATTCAAACAAGAAGATAAATATCCCATATAAAGTATTTGTACATACATATGTCAATGACATATATATGTCATATGATATTGAAAACAAAGAAAAACAAAATAAAAACAACGAATTGTAGTATCGACTCGCGGAACCCCTAAAGCGTTTGAGTGGAACCCTAGGGTTCCGCGGAACACAGGTTGAAGAACACTGGTCTAAAGCAAGGGTTGGCAACTGGCGGCCCATGACAAAGTTTCAAGCGGCCCACACTGTAAAACATTCTATAACCATTGCTAATTTCTTCAGTTACTTTGTTGATCATTTCGTCAAACGAAAGAAATATAAATAAGAAAATCCACAATTACACGTGTTCATAAAAATTACAGGTTCATTTCTGAAATATTCAGCTAATTATCGTCTGCCGAAGCGTTGTTTCCTTCTCTCTCTGTATATATAGGGTGTTTTAAAACTAATAGAACAAACTTTAAGGGGTGATAGAACACATCGAAATAAACAGTTTTCATCATACAATACATGGTTGCAAGTGAAGCGGTTAAGCGCTAGAGGGTGATTGCCATTTCTCCACACACACGCAGTCTTACGCAACGCAATAACAGGACTGGCACGAATCATCAAAGCAAAGCTTTATTTAATATAAAATAAATGCATGGCAGCACTAAAGGATCTCCTTTTAGACATTTGCAGTGCAAGTGAGAAAACATTCCGCAATCGGGAACACGTTAGTTGGGAAAGCCCCCTCTGTAAATCCTTTGCGCTTCCCTGGCTTATTTTGGCGAAACCGTAGACAAAATGTATGTCCGCCTTTTCCACATTAGTATACAGATCAATTCCAAGTCGTTAATGACCTTATATTCGAAAACTCTCACTGAAATCGTGTCTGAAAAAGCTCTCTAGCTCCTGAAAATGCCCTCTAGAGAGCTTAACTTGTGAACATGCAATAATCTATGATGAAAAGTGTTTGTTTCGATGAGTTCTATTCACCCCCTTAAAGCTTATTCCATTAGTTTTGAAACACTCTGTGTGTATATATATATATATAAATATATACATATATAATCATAACTATCAGGAACCTTACTCCCCTTTATTGACAGCTGATTCCCCTGAAACTTACAGTAATATGCTTGGAAATGTTTTACAGTGCATATCAAAATTTTATGCGGCTCATGACATAGGTTTATACGACCAGCAAACGATCTGTTGCTTTAACATTTTGTGTGACTTCCAGAGTACCTATACAATTAAAATTTAAATTTCTCACAAAAAAAAATTTCGCATTTTATAGTTTTGCCCGGTTTTGTTTTAATGATTTTCCACATTAAATAAAATGTATTTCTAATATTGTTTTATTTAATTATATTATTTTATAAATGATTGCTGATAATTTTAACACAGATATGTTTCTGTATAAAACTGGAAAGCGTTTAAAGGCCCTTCTTTTCAGAAATATGCCTAAAATCGATGTTGTCTGTAAAAAATCTTTCTTGGGTCCATTAATGTCTTTAGAACTATCCATTCCGTTTCTACATTGTATTCGTTAAAAAATGTCTTCAAAAATTGTGGTCTTTGTATCTAATATGCAACATTCCTTCTAATATGTTTTAGGATTGCTCAAAGCATAATATTGTTATATGGACCAACGACTATGTGGAACTAAAAAATATTTTTAATATACACAAGAGCTTCTGCAATGGAAATACGTTTTTTAAAGAACATAGATCTCACCCGAGAGGGAACATTTCAGTGTGCACGAAAGCATTACAAGTAATTCGCGGTTTTGCAACCCATGCAACTAGGACCTAATTAATGCACGGGCCTCTAGGGTCGCGGACCTGGGCCCAAAAATTTTACGGGGCTCCTGAATTTTGTATGTGATAAAAAATATAGGTAGAAATACTTTTTTAATTTATTTAAACCTGGTAATATTAGTTTTTATTTTAAATTGTAAAATATATTAATAGTTTTAAATATTATACATCTTGTAAAGTCTTAATATATTACTTTGAAATAAAAGCTTGGAATTTTTCTACATGTACAGAAGGACCTACAGAGTTATGATCCTGACGCCCCCCCCAATGTGTTATGTGTGGGTGCTTGCATGTGTTTGGTATTCTGTGAGTATGGGGGTCCCGAATTAACACGAGACACTGCCCCCCCCACTTTGATCCTGTGCGCACCATAGAGCAACATATCTCAAACGGTAAAATTTTCAATGTTTATTCATTAAAAAATCTAATGTGGGCAGCACATGACTTTCCTTATATAATGCAATGAATTTACTACTTTTACAGCAAAAAAAAAGGTTATTCTTATAATAGATACTTATATTCTTTCCAAGATATTGAACTTTCGTCAATTAGTCGTCAATTTTATCCATATGGCGAGATTTTCGTTAATTTGGTAACATTTAAAAAAGTCGTCAAGTTGGCGACATTCCGCCAAATTCGTCGCCAAAATCTCGCCAAACGTTATGGACGGAGAAATAACTTATTCTTATAGCAGATAAATGACTATTAGCGTTCAAATACAAAAATATTACTCAAAGTATCTTTTCTCATGAATGGAACGAGCTAGATCCACGAGAATGATGTCACCCAATTTATCGCATGATATTACATATGAAAAGTGAACATGTTTCTCAACAGTTTATATATATATATTTTTTTAATTTATAGGATTTTTTGATGAATTTATTTGAAAAATGTGCAATATCTCGAGAACGGTTCATGCTAGCGTTCTAAAGTTTATGTCAATCGTTTTCTAAGGAAAAATTACATAAGAAATGTCTAATTGCGTAATTTTATTAAAGGTTTTGATTTTTTGAAAATTTTACCCGAAAATTTAGAGGGGTTCGGAACATTCAATTGCGTCTAAAAACAATAGGCTTCCAGTATTCACGGTATGTGATTTTTGTACAAAATGTCACTCGAATCGCTCAATTCGTTTGTGAGATATCGTCTCCACAGAGTCATTGACACACACACACACACACAACAGACATCACCTCAAAAATGTTTGATTTGTGACCAGGGATGCTTGAAACGTGTTCTCCCGTCGAAAACTCGAATTTGAATTTTCGACCCCGTCACAATACTTTCCTTACACATTATGTATATAAGGAAAGTAACAATATAGTAAAAATACGTTCTACAACGAATATAGAATATATGCATACGTCATTGAGTGTAGTTGATCTATTTTCATCATGGGGAAGAAACTAATACTAAGAGTGTTAACACGTCACAACTATAAAACAAAACGATCAATGGCATCTAATGCTACTTATGAAGGGTATACAGATGCCCAAAAGTGCTTTGGCTTTTAATTTATATATACGTCTATTGGAGGTTTATTAAATGACTTTTTAAAATCTAAGGATTTGTCTTTGATTTATTATGTAGGAAACCAATATTTTGCCTCTGAAACAGGTTCATACTTGCATACATACGGGTATACGAATGTGTACGCTTTATGCTATTACAAAGTATGTATATTTCAGATAGCAGTTTGGGCGAAATCTTTAAAACGAAGAGAGTTTCGAACATAGCGTCCTTAACACCGAATCAAATCTGATTGAATGCGAAAATTTCGTTGACATAGTAAAACTCAACCAATTCGAATAACATTTTGTACATCACTTGAACTAATCAGATTTTAGATCATGACGAAGTCCGATTTTTAAATTGCGATCTACGTATATACTATGATATCTGAGGTCAAATGTCACATTGGATTAAATCTGCAGTAAAAAAAAAATGTAGAAAATTCGCGCTTTAAACAGAACTGTCTATTTGGTACAACTTGTACAATTGTACAAGTTACGAGGATGTCTTGTATATTAATTGTTTAATATTGAATATTTCGGATTTAATATTTGAGTTTTTTACTACTTTAATGAAATAAACGTCTCAGTTATTATACATGTAGGTTGATACCTTGATTTATTTCAGTTTCGGGTAGCAAGAGACAGTCTAGCTAGCATATTCTTGCCAGACAATGTTCGACCTGTGAACTTAATAATACTGTAAGCATTACATGCAAATAAACACAGTTGAGGATCTGAAAACATCTCATAACATTTTGATGGTGCAATTTTTTTTGTCTTTCTCCAACATATTAAGTCCAGAGGGTTGGATCCGTCAAGGTGTCACATTTAATCATTGGCGTCCTATTATCTAGTACATTCTTCACTTGGATCCAGACCTAGCGTCTGCCGGTATATGGAATTTTAATTCCTCTTTTGGTTTGGTATGGATTGTTAATACCTTAAATGATTGAATTGGCTTGAATGTATTTCTTCTCTTAACAATTCTAATGCTATTTACATCAGTAGCGGTAACTGAACGGTAGTAAGTTCAAATTATCATTTTTCTGCATATGCAGTGTTACCACAATTGTTTGGATTTTTCTTTATTTGTTCTTTATAGAAAACAATGCTAGGAATTCTTACAGACTTTCAATTATAATTTTTAACCTAATTTTAGTTTTTATCCACACACAAAACTTGATAGCGATATGGGAATTCCTACTTCAGTGTCCTTCTTCAGTTTCTTTTTCAAACGGGAATTCTTTCCACCACCCTATAAACGGACAAAAACGGGCATCTTTTCAAAAGTGGTGGAAATGATGTTCAGGAGTTCTCAAAACGGGCATTTCATTTGAAATATTGAATTCGAAAACTTTCAGAAAAATAATGGATATGAATAAATCACGTATTTAATTACAGTTTTCTACAGCAGTATTGAGCGTTTTAATTTAAAATGCAGTCACAGAAAACCAATAAGAGGCGTTTCAGATCTTGAAATCGCGATTCCAAAGTAGCAAACAGCATCGAGGGACCACGAGTAAGAACTCTTGTGAGAACTCATCATGAGAGATAGTCTGTTAACTGCACTTTCAGCAAAAAAATTCAGTGTGCCGAAATTCTACAAAATCTGCTATCTCAGTCATGTCCCGCAGCCGCCTCATGAAAATTGAAATGAAACTAGACGAGGAAGTTCGGCATAGTCAGTGTTTCTTTCGGGTATACATCCGGGGAGGGTTACCCCCCCCCCCCCTCCAGAGACATTTTATATTGGCAATTAGTAGAAAACTTGTATCTTCCCCTAAAGTTTCAATCCCCCCTCTCGGCCAAAAAATCCTATGGTGTCAAATGATCCTATGGTGTCAATCCTATGGTGACAATCCTATGGTGTCAAATAATCTATGGTGTCAAAGGACCTATGGTGTCAAATGATTTGAAATTTAGCACGATGATTTAAAATACCTTGCCGTCTGTGGTCTCTTAATTTGGTTACAATCGGATAAAATTAACACTGTTGTCATTTCAAAACGAGTAATATTTAAATTATTGATTTAAACAAAGGAAAAGTGAATTTTTGTTACTGTATTAAGAACAAGAGGCAAAAAGTTTAGCTCTCGAAGTGAGATCTAGGGTTGGTGAGCACCAGCGAACAAGAGACGGTCTCCAAAGGGATTATTACGCCTGCTTAGTAGACGGAAAGGAAAAGCTCGCGAAGCGAGCTCAACGAGCGCCAGCGAGTTGGAATTGAAGCTTCTCAACTCTCCGAGAGAGTTACGGGAGTTGTCAAGGGAGTTACTGGAGTTGCCAGCGAACTGTTTAGAAAGTATTATGTACAAATTTAGTACTGTTTCAGTACTGTTTAGAAATAAACATAATTTTTTTGCCTTAAGATAATTACTAATGCGAAAAACCGGCGTGATCACATGTGGGTGTGGCCAGGTTTATTGTCAATACATGTTCCTGCTGATTAAAATTAAACCTTGTGCACATTTCCACATCATGCTTATTTTCAATAATTAAACATCATTGACAGGATATTCTATTTGTTTAATTTCTTATAATCATAGGATATTTCTTATAAAATCGATCTTCCTTAAGCCCGTAGCAATGCTTTTGCTTTTCATATACTATTGCAGAATTAAGGTTCGTTTGATTTGTAATGGAGTCCTGTAGTATATTTCTATCTATAGGCATAAGCACAAGAGTGAATTTAGTGCCGATTTTTCCCTCTGCAGGGCCCCAGGCAAAAATAAAATGTAGGTATTTTAATTATTCGAGGAAATATATAAATAAGAAAGTAAGTCTCAAGATGAACCCTTTCGGGTCTTTTATAATAAATAAAAATTTATAAATGCTTAAAAACATATGTATATGAAGATGATTCAAGCCACATACAGTCATATTTTTAAGAAAAACTTTATTTTCACAAGGTTGAAATCAGTTACGATGAATTGTACCACGGAGTTAAGAGAGAAAGAGATATCTGATAGAGTTGATATTTTATCCTCTACGAGCATGTTGCCATAGAAATAGGTACAATGCAGTGGGGGCTTGTCTTTCTCCTGCGCCATCTAAGTTATTTTCTAAAACGGTTTTAACATTTTATCAATGTGAAGTTTTAACTCCTTCCGTTTACAACTAGGAGTTGTAAACATAAGGTATGCGAAACGTCAAAGGAGCGATTTCTTCTTTCAGTTGGTATGTCAGATTTGAAGAGTACATGCATGAAATGCATTAATAGATACGAGAGGGTAGAAACGGGCTTCCAATTTACCATGGAGAAATTCGTTGCCTTCATCAACTGACGTCACGTACACGTGTTTCCAGCCAGTGTTTCTTTCAGGCATACATCCGGGAGAACAAAGCTCCCTCCTGGAAACATTTTATATTAACTTAGTTTCTATATATGTGACAGCATTTAGATATATTGATATAGGGCAAATAGAAAAAAGTTGCCTCTGCCATCGCCATAAAGTCCTGAAGGACTGCCTGTTTCCAGCAGTTTTGTGTTGAGCAATTATCCTAGCTCCCCTTGATTAGTTCTGTTCAGGACGATGCGAATATAACTTTCTTAACGCGAAACTTCAAAAAATTCTTTAAAATCGCTAAATGACGCAGGATAACATTTTTCTGAAAAATGGAAGTTATTTGCAGGTTCATGATTGTCAAATTTCCTAATCGTAATTGCTAAAGCTATTTTGGAATATAGAAGACAATTTTGCGCATTTTGATTTAAAATAGTTTGTCTCTTCTAATAAAAAAAATACAGAAAACGTGTTACAGATGAAAATTAGCTTTGATAATTAGAAAGATTTAGAAAGATTTAGAAAGATTGTACGTCAGAATTTGCAATGATGATAAGATTGAAATAGCGCAACAATTCTTTCGATCTCTACAAACCTATTGGTGTGATAACTGCAACAATTTCCCCTTAAATAAAAAAATACATAAGAAACAACAACGAATTAAAAGTAATCGCTTTGAAGTGCTTCTAGATTTGTCAAGTGTATTTATACCAAATTTCGTAGCTGTATGCCGTTCGGGTTTGTCGCAATATCTAAAGTGATTAATTTTTATTATGTCATATATGTCATAAAGATTTTTCAAGCTGTATTTTCGGAATATGCATTATTAATAAAGGTTTAGGAAGTCGATACAATACTAGGGGGATCAATATGGTGAAGAATCTCTACTACAGTATAATACAAGTACAATATATATTAGTATTCGCGTTCTGATTGGCGAAAACTATCTCACTCTAAAGGGAAACGTCCTACCACGTCATAATATCTGTGTTTTCGTTCTTGTTCAAGTCATCATTATCATTATTAAAAAATCTCATGCGGGCAGCACATGACTTTCCTTATACAACGCAATGAATTTACTACTTTTGCAGTAAAAAAATAATATTATTTTTATAGTAGTTATTTGTATTCTATCCAAGATATTGAATTTCCGCCAATGAGTCGTCATTTTACATGTCGTCATCATCAATGCGTCGTCATTGATTTAGCGTCATTTTTATCCATTTGGAGAATTTTTCGTTAATTTAGCAACATTTAAAAAAGTCGCCAAGTTGTCAACATTCCACCAAATTCGGCGCCAAAATCTCGCCAAGCGTTATGGACGAAGAAATAAGTTATTCTTACAGCAGATAAAGGACTATTGACGTTCAAATACAAAAGTATCTGTAGTGTTTCTTGAGTGATATGCAGAGACATCTTCGATAACATAACGATTTATTAACAAACTTAAATACCTATCTTAGGTTACATAATAAATTATAATTCACATCTTGCGACAATACACAGCAATACACAGCATACTCTCTGTCTGTGTCTCAATCAATCTCAGTCGCCCGTAACCATTCCATTGCACACTCATTTATACTCACCCTTTCTCCAGTTACGGTCCACAGTTACAGTTTCACCTTAAGGTTAAGTCACAGTTAGTTGAAGGAAAATTAGTTCCCAACAAGGCCCCCCGTAATTTTACTTCTGTTAACTTTACAAATATAGATATACAAGTAGAACGATTACATTACATAACATTCAATGCTTGTTTAAATCTTAACAGTTTATCTTTACTTACAGCTTTAGTTAATATATCTGCTAGATTGTCATTACTCAATACATAAATAAGTTCAAAATTTTTAGATTTTAAGTTCTCATTTACAAAACTTGCTTTGCGAATAATGTGGTCTGATCTGCTTGAAGTTACTCCGCTTTCACAAATAAAAATCGATGATTTGTTATCACAATAAAGTTTTACACTCACTAAAGTCTTAAGTAAAAGTTCGTCAAAAAACAATTGTAAAGAAATCCCTTTTTTCATACAGCTTACCAATGCAGATACTTCGGCATCACAAGTAGATAGAGATACAGTGTCCTGCGATTTAGAAGTCCAACTAACTAGATTTGGGCCAAGTTTGTAAAGAAAACCTGTTGTTGACTTCTGATTTGGTTTCTTACATCTCCAATTAGCGTCTGCATATCCTGAAAGATTAAAATCACCTTTAACGTATACCAATCCTTGGTCTTTAGTTCCTTTCACATATCTAAGAATTCTCTTAACAGCAGTCATGTGTATAACTCTTGGATCCTTACTGTACTTTGACAAGGTTGCTAAAGCATACGCGATGTCCGATCTCGATTTCATTCCGAGGTACAATAGTGAACCAATAATTTCTTGATATTTGTGGGGATCACATTTTTCTGAAGTTTCGTAATTGTCAAAGTCCACATTTATGTCCATTGGTGTTGCAATGCTGTTACAATCTTGCATTTTAAATCACATCAATCTTGCATTTTAAACACTCATTTATACTCACCCTTTCTCCAGTTACGGTCCACAGTTACAGTTTCACCTTAAGGTTAAGTCACAGTTAGTTGAAGGAAAATTATTTCCCAACAGTATCACTCAAAGTATCTTTTTTCATGAATGGAACGAGCTAGATCCACGAGAATGATGTCACCCAATGTATCGCATGGTATTACATATGAAAAGTGAACATGTTTCTCAATAGGAAATATATTTTTTTTATTTTTTATAACTTTTTGATTTATATAACTTCTCAAGAGCACGTTTCAAGCATCCCTGATCACGAATCAAACATTTTTGAAGTGATGTCTGTGTGTGTATGTGTGTGTGTGTGTGTGTGTGAAAGTATGTGTGTGTGTGTGTGTGTGTGAAAGTATGTGTGTGTGTGTGTGTGTGTGTGTGTGCCAGTGAGTCTGTGGAGACGATAACTGACGAATGAATGGACCGCTTCGAACGAAATTTGGTACAAAAATCACAATCTGTAAACACTGGAAGCCTATTGTTTTTATACGCAATCGAATGTCCAGAACCCCCCTAAATTTTCGAGTGAAATTTTTCATCAGAAAACGATTGTCAGTTATCGTCTCCACAGACTCCCTGACACACACACACACACACACACCCGCACACACACACAGACATCACTTCAAAAATGTTCGATTCGTAATTAGGGATGCTTGAAACGTGCTCTCCCGTCGAAAACTCGAATTCGAATTTTCGACCCCCTCACAATACTTTCCTTATACATTATGTATATAAGGAAAGTAATAATATATGGAGATAAAGATAAATTGAAAGGTAGAACAATGTTGAATAATTAGGAATATTCTTTGTTGTTTCAGTTCTAATTTGCTTTGCTCTAATAATTTATTTTTACAAAATTGAAAGTTTAAATAAATATTTTAAGTCTTTAGCCACAGGAATGCATACAATGCAGGATTCCTTATCTTATACCTGCGCCACCTGAATTAATGTTTTAAAGGACATGGAAGTTTTCTTAATATGAAATTTTAACTGCTTGCATTTCTTCCATGGGTAGAATATT